>JAKZAP010000003.1:16769343-17471121 GCA_023053575.1 Branchinecta lynchi
ACAAATCTGCCCTAGCCAAGCACTCTATGTATGCTTAACTGGCAGGAATGTTAATTGTGTACTTTTTTGTCTTTAAATATATTCTAGTGAAACTGAAACTGAACCGAAGCTGACACCGATTTCAATCCCTCAGAGCAGTCGCTCTATTTCATTTGCCGGCTTATTAATTGCTTAATTAATTTTTGTTCATATATCAGCCGCGAAACGTTTTTCTTTCTCTTTGATTATCGCAGAGAGTTTGACAGTGCCAGCAATGTTTCGGAACTGCGCTACTAGAGGACCTTATGGTCGTACCGAGTCTTAGTTTAAACAAGCGTCTTGAAAATAGGTGATCTAGCCGCTGCAGATACTAGAAAGCTTCCGAATTTACTCCTTTAGAACATATACCTTTTTATAATTTCGGATTTCTAAGTGTGTTCGACTGTCTCAGACCTGGACCCTATTTTGTTAGTATGAATGAAAATAATGCGAAATAACCTTCGACTTTATTTATAATTGGAGATGTTCGTAGGCAAAACGTCTTAAAGGTTCTGAAATATCTGTCATTTCAAATCATCGGATCATCACCAAATTTCCATTTTTTGCAAATTGTTGCTTGAAAACCCTTTTTTATTTTAGGATTCAAACCCCCTCCACTTACTCAGTGTGCTCTAGAGGATACAAGCCCAGACTCGTTACAAGTAAGTACATTAACAATTTCACCCTCCGCCCACTTCCCACCCCTTCTTACGTTCTTCCCCTTCAAAGTTGGTGTGCACTTGAAAATCTCTGGAGTAAATCCACCCCTTTCGGATCTCGCTTCTTCTACCTCGTTTCCGCGAGTTTCGGGATTCCTCGTTACTTGGAAGTATCTTGATTACTTGCTTAATTCGCAGACCAAGTTTAATAATGGTCTTTTGAAGTTGCTTATTTAGTTGGTTTATGAAATCAGGATATGAAACTAAGTATGAAAAAGTACTTTAATGAGGAAATGCCCCAGGATCAGAGCTTAGGGTTGGGGGTTTTGGATAATGGATAGGTAGGCCGAGTGAAGAATAAAAAAAATTGATGGTCGAGCCTGAAATTGTAAGTTCGCTTAGTTCCTCGTTAAGGAAATGCTGTTGCATACCATGATTGTATGAGCGAACTATGCCTTTCAGGTTCCAAATCCTACGCCTGAACGGAATCGAGAACTCAGCTACTACACTATTTATTTATATTACTAGACTAAAATAGAAACACTTATATACTCAACTTACATATTTTTCCTTTGATCTTTCTTCACTAAAACTTCGGACGGAACTGTCCTGAAACTAGTTAAATCCCTTCCAGAACAATCCAAGCCAAACGCACCGGATATTCTCAGAATACCTAAACCCCGTGAAACTAAAGAGTAAAAGTTGAATCTGTTTAACCCATACTAAACCCCAGCGTACGTCTCCCTCCTTACAACGAACTCTACTAAACACCAGCGTACAATAATGATAACGAAAATAATACTTGAATGTACAATAAAAATATTAGTATTCCGCCTCAAAAAGTGACAAAGGTCTATTATGTTTTCGCCTGTTGTGAGGGTGGCGAAGGTAGACCATGCACGCTGAACAACCTTTAATGAGTTATATCAACCATAACTAGTGCGCAAGCGCTCAAACGTGGAGTATGAAAGTATGCGAACAGCAAGAGCCAGTTGCCCTTGAACTGAGCATCTAGACCACAATGCCGAAAGGCCGCAGGCCACGATATTTAACTCACGGGCAATCTGGGCCCAGATACCCCACAGGGAGGGGGGGGGGGGGTAAATTTGAAGAATTACCAGAACCATACCATCTGTTAATTCAATAATGACATCGCCCTTACTCGAACGGTGGTCATGTTATGAACTTCAGTCACTTGGCAGTAAAATGTAAAAAAAAACGTAATAGGCTACTTCCTCTGTCTGTCAGTTGATCAAACTTCACAGAATAACTGTTCGTCCCAGGGACGACACCCCCCCCCCCCCCCCGTTTATTATCCGGAAATGACGCCACTGCTTTTGTTTCAAGGATTTTCTTCTTCTCCTAGTAAGATCACCCAGAAAATGTTGAAAAATAGCGTCAATACATCGCCTTAGGCAGAAACATGGTAATAAATAATAATAATATTAACTGTTCGGACTCACTTTTGACCACGTTCCTTCCTTCAACCATCCCGAAAGATAATGGCTACCGTAACCATCTTCTCTCGAGAATGGCCCAATGCTTGCACTTCTAATTTTATTCGTCCCTCTACTATTTTGAAGGGGTGCAGTTAATTTCCCGAAAGTGTATTCTTTAGATTTGACGATGTAAAACGGATAAGTCAGCTACATTTTATTAGAGCTATATTTCGGCCCTTCTTGGCAAGGGTCCTCTTGAGGCTCAAGCTGAAAAATGAACGTGTGGAAAAACAATTAAAGATTCTTCCTTAAATATCTGGTTTTGTGAAATTCTTCTCTGAAAATTGGTTGGAGTTAAAGTTGGTGCTGTATTCTTAAGAACTCCTCGTGATTTTCTGCCCTTTATATTATCATTAGCTCGCCCATTGAGTAATAAACTTGCGAAATCGCTGTCCTTCGCCTTTGATTCGTTTACATCTAGGAATATTTAGCGCCTTTTTAGCCGAGCCGACTTTGCAAGTCAAGCAGTGCAAACTTCGCTGAAAGTTTCCAGACCCGCCGACAAAATCTTTCAAAAATAAGGGTATGAGGAACTTCAGCTTTTTGAATTGCAGTTCTTTGGCTGTTCGTTTGCATGATTTGAGCTTTAGAAAAACACAACGCGAGTCAACAAAGTTCGATCTCAGTATCGTTATCTGTTCAGTAGAATTTCCAGGACCACCTTTCAGGACGAATCTGGTCTGGATAGTAAAAGCCCTAGTCGAAAAGAAAAGAAATATATATTTTTGACACCCTCCCGCATCAAGCCCTACGTCCTCCACAAATACCTACTTGTTTGTTTATTTATTTCTATTCTCCGAAATCGGTAGTACGTTCAAAGAGAAAAAACTAAAATATGCACACAAAGACAACAATACATACGTATGTTCGTACACATAAGTATATATCAATTGAATTGACTTTATTCTGGCAATTGAATGTACTGTTTACTAAGCAAGGGGGAGCGCCCCGTCCGGAAATGCCCGGATATATTAGAATCAGTTAAATTTTGTTCATAGCCCGCCTATGTACAGACGGAGTGTAATTTAAGAAATAAAAAAGAAACAACAACAGACAAAATAATTAAAAGTCGTAAACCGGAATATCATGGAGTTCCATGGTCCCATTTTTGTCTCATTCTCGTTATGGATTTCAGCCGCCGACCGAATAACTATATAGACATTTTCTGGAAGGTGATTGGGTGAATCTTTTTTTTTCTTGGAGGCAAGTTGGCAAATTGGCTACTTGGAAAACTGTAAAAAAAATGGAACGAATCGAGCGACGAATAAAGAATGCAGAGTGCCATAGCAGCGCTGCTCTCAAGTCTAGCGTCACCGATTTCTTTATTTTATAAAATAAACTTTAAATAACTATTATACAAATAAAATATATGTCTCTTTGCTAATCTCTTTACTTGGTCGCTGGAGAGATCCGTACGATTCTAAATTTCCTGGTCTGAGACATCCGCTCGGCCTTTGGACTCGTCCGGATTTCGAGACGAGTCCGAATGCCGCTCCATAAGCGACGAATCGACTCCTTCAAAAACGCGGCCAGGGAGTCAAGAGTCTCAGGTTGCGTTCCGCCACTTAACAATTGTTAACAAATCGTTAACAATCGTTAACTTTTCCCGTTCCAAGACTCTGATTGTTAAATTTAAGCTCCGCCTTCCTACGATTTCCGCTCCAGAACTTACGATTGTTAACTATTTTGTAACGATGGTCGGTGAGCATCGTTACAAAATAGTTAACAATCGTAGAACTGGGAAAAGTTAACGATGGTTAAAGCTGCAGTTAGCTCCGCCCCGAAGTAAAGTTAACGATTGTTAACAATTGTTAAGTTTGCGGAACGCAACCTCAGGCTCAGGATCCGGGTCGACCAGCTAGGTTTAATAGATTACTGCATCGGATGCCTTCATGTTCTTGTCATTTTCTCCATATGTGTTACTCAGTTTCCTCTTGTAATTAAATTTTCTAACGCTCCTGGATCAAGGGGTTATTGCATAGAAGGAGTCAAGTGGGATTGCCTGTTTCACGCTTGGCCGTCAGTATCCCGCCTTTAGGAGAGGAATCCTTCCTGATCCTTTGCTGACGAAGTTAATCTTCTTGGGATGAGAAATTCCTTCCCGGATCTTAGCCTTGGTCTTCGGGGCAAAGAAATACTAACTGAAGAAAGGATGTGTAGTGGAAGAGGGCCTCAAAATATGCCGTTTCTGCTTCATACCAATTCCTATCAGTATGCCATGACACCTACAACGTTTTCCTTCCACGGAAACACCGGAACACTGGAAAATATCAGAAACATAAATAAAACAGTAACATAATTATGAATATTCTTTCAGCCGAAGCTGACTGCTAATCATCATTTACTTAGCTACGCGGATAAGGCAGCTGAATTTTTTCGAGTGATATTTCGGCCCTTCTTGGCTCCTCTTCAGGCTCAACCCGCTTAAAAGCTGAAGAATGAACCGAATTGTTTAGTTATACCAAGCAATGGTTAAAACGGAAAGTCAGCAATCTTCGACAGCGATGTTTCCTCCCTTCTTGACAATGGTCTTCGTGAGGTTGTTGCTGGACTGGAAAAACCGGACCTGCGACACTTCCGGCGACACTTAATGGATTGTAGTACGAGATGCCTTAGATTTGCAATGTATTTCTTCGAAACGCATTCTGCAAGGGTGTGGGGGGTATGGAAGCCCTGTAAATTGTTCCTCACGCTTACAGAGCCGGCATGTTGAGCGAACGGGAGGGGGGGGGGGCGTCATCATTTACCTTCCCTTACCACCTAATCGTAACAAGTACCGTATGAGCTCGTCGTTCTTGTTTCTTAAAATTTTTCTTTATATAACCTCTATTTTATCTAGGTTATATGCACCGAGCCAAGTGTGGTTATTGAGTCGACTAATTATATGGTAGAAGTTATCGACGCCAACACCGGTCAGACACTGAGTAATTTGACAAGTTCAACTCCACGTTTTGTTCTGCGGGGCCTCGATCGACAACTGAAAATATTGGCAGGTAAGGATCATCTTGACTGAAGAATTTAAGACTGCTGGATCCCTCCGGCCTCTGGGATCCGAAAACGTAAGTGGAGGGATACCTATATGACATTGCAAAAGTTGTCCACCCGTCCGTCTGTCATCAGATATTTTGATGAAACTGGGTGTGAGGGTTCTTTGGGTCAAGAGTTAGGTCGAGTTCGTAGATGGGCTCTGTAGCCCTATATTTAGGGGTGGGAGAGGGGGTTCCGAATTAATGGGGCACAACAAAATATTTTTTAAAAGCTATTGAGATAGTTGATTTAGGGGTAAGGAGACGTGTTGAATCCGAATATGAAAGTCATTTTCTTGCTGGACAAGTAGTTCACCCAGAATCTGGAAGAAAAAAAAAACAGGACACACAATTTGTGGACCAGTTTTCGGCTATAGCATCCCTACCCCTTTATTCTCAAACTAGTATAGCTCTGCCCGTGGATGCCGACATTCATTTGTTTAGCCTATTCTGTGTGACGTCGGATAGATCTAGTGTAATCGAAGGTCGAAGGGGTTGATATATAATGTTCAAACGAGGAAATATTGTTGTTCAAGCGAGGATGTTGTCAATGAGGATTGGTAAAGTACAAGTTCGTAGATGGGTCCTTTAGTCCTATCTTTAGAGGCCGAGGAGGGTTTTCGAATTTACGGTAAAAACACGTGTATGTTTTATAGCTAATAAAGATATTCATTGAGGGAGTAAGGAGGTCCGCTGAATCCATAGGTGAACTTAGTTTCTTGCTGGAAAATGGTTCATCACGAATTCGGGTGAAACTGGAAATTTGATTGAAGCTCAAAGTTGTTTCTGAAATCGACTAGAGATTCGGTATCGCGGCAAGGAGACATGCTGAATCCAATTTTTAACTTTATTTTAACAGTAAAAATATTCAAGGAATCTGACGAAGACTGAATGGCGAAGACAAGACCCAATCGTTTGAATCAAATGTTAGATTTTTGTGATTCCATCGAAACCTTTGGTCTTGTTATTCTCTGTAACTTCACGGTGTCACATCTAGAGCTTGCGCCAAAAATATTATCGTAAGGCTAAGGACTGTGTGTGCTAGAAACGCTATCACACTGATAGGTGTGCTATGGAATACTGTCGTTCATAGTGTAACCTGGAATGCCATTTCCATTCCTCGGAATTGGAAGTTATACATAAAATAAATAAACAAAAAAAATTGTGATTGTGTTCCAATGTGAGTAGTTATTTTTTTAAAGAATGCAGAAATGACGTGTTTCGAACTGGAATGGAGCTTATTTATTTCCATCCTTGAAGATTGAGGCGACAATTAACAACAATATGTGAAATAGACGAAAATATGAGAAAGACAAAAACACAAAAGACCACCGAGAATTACCAAGACAACAATTCCAAGACAATTATTGACAATAATATGTGAAATAGACAAAAATATGAGAAAGACAAAAACACAAATGACCACCGAGAATTACCAAGACAATAACTCTTCCCGTGTCGAGTTGTCAACTCATGGAGCAATCTCACCAACGAAACTGCATCATCACCCAACGAAGAAGCCTTTAAAAAGTCGTTAGATAACAAGACCAAAGGTCTTGTTTGGGATGGGATCCCAAAAATCTAATATTTCAGACAGTTGGGTCTTGTCTTCGTCATATCCAGTCTTTTGCCAGGCTAATCGTCAGAGAAAACCAAGTTCAGATTACCTCTATAAGCCATATCTATTTTGACGATACTGACCAAGACTTCCTGCTTTACTTCTGCCAAGTTTTCGGTTTCGCCCGAATTCCGAGCGAACTACTAGTCCAGCAAAAAAAGAAAATTCAGAAACTAATCTATGCGTATCTCCTTATCCCTATAAAGAACATCTAATCAACTTTAAATAAAACTTTGACTTACCAAAAATTCCGGTTACAACCATATTCCGGACTAATTACATGTCTGGGCAAAAACGATTGTCATATACAGACGCAGCCTCTCTTCATACCCCTTAATCTGTCATCTAATCAAATTTGTGCTTTTAACAGAGTTTCCGGTTTCGGCCGGATTCCGGGCGAACTAGTTGTTCGGCGAGAAAACGGTTTTCACCATCGTGTTTAGCATGTCCTTTTACCTCTAGATCAAACACTTAATCAACTTCAAATGAAACTTTAACTTTTAACAAACTTTCCGGTTTTCGCCGGATTCCGGACTAACTACTTGTCCGGCGGAAAAAAAGTTTTCGCCGACGTGTTCGGCATGTCTTCTTACTCCTAAATCGAACTTCTAAACAACGTCAAATAACACTTACTTTTAAAAGACTTTCCGGTTTCGGCCGAATTCTGGGCTAACTACTTGTCCGGCGAAAAAATGGTTTCCACCATCGTCTTCAGCATATCTTCTTACCTCTATATCGAACGTCTAATCAGGTTCAAATAAAACTTTTACTTTTAACCAACTTTACGGTTTTCGCCGGATTCCGGACGAACTACTTGTCCTGCGAGAAAATGGTTTTCACTATCCTGCTCAGAATGCCTTCTTACCCCATAATCAACTATCACAATAGCTGTTTAAAATATTTTTTTTGTCCCTTAATTAATTTGAACCCCTTCCCCCACCCCTAAATGTAGGGCTACATAGACCATCTACGAACTTGATCTTACCCTTGACCCAATGAATCCTTCCACCAAATTTCATCAAAATATCTCATCAAAATATCAGAGTTATCGTGCTTACAGACAGACGGACGTTTTTGCGATATCATAGGTATCCGTCCACTTATGTTTTGGGATCCCAAAAAGTGGAATGTTGTGCCCTCGAATTACTACTGGGATGCATCCAGTGCTTCATCACATAATCGGCGACGTAGCAATTCAACAGGTCAAGACTGATCTTAATTCGCCTCGAAATGCGAATTAAGGTAATTAATGATTACTTGAGATCGTATTGCTGGTCAGAATGGTTAAGAAACATTATAGTTTGCTGACGGAAGTCGAACAAAAATGCTGAGTTACGAAATCACAGATGTATATAGGATCATCACTAACCCATATAGCGATCGCAGTTCATGTCCGTCCGTCGGTCGGTCCGGGTTTTGCTAGTTTGGGCACTTCCACAAGCTAGGACGATGAAACTTGGCAGGCGTATCAGGGACCCCAAATGATTAAGTTGGAAATAGTCACTTCCCTGGTACGAGCATTCTGGGGGGAGTGGAGGGAGGGGGAATCCGGAATCTTGAGGTATTTCTAACTTTTGAACGGGTCATCGGATCTTAATGAAACTTGATCTTTGGAAAGACCTTGTGCCTCAGACCACCCAGTTCAAATCCAAACCGGATCCGGTTACTTTGGGGGGAGTTGGAGGGGGGAACCGGAAATCTTGGGAAACGCTTAGAGTGGAGGGATAGGGATGAAACTTGGTTAGAAGAACAAGCACAAGTCCTAGATACATCATTGAAATAACCGGACCGTTTCCAGGCACTGTGGGGGGAGTTGTTGTTGTTGTTGTTTTTTTTTGGGGGGGGGATTCTGGCAATCCAGCTAGTTCGGTACTTCCTGGTGTAATAGGATGATGGGAGTTGTTGTTGTTGTTTTTTTTTTGGGGGGGGGGGGATTCTGGCGATCCAGCTAGTTCGGTACTTCCTGGTGTAATAGGATGATGAAACTCAGCAGGAATATGAGGGATCCGAATAGACCGACTTGAGAATGGTTGTTTGCACGATCCGAACATCTTGGGGAGAGTGGAGGGATGGGGAATCCGGAATCTAGTGGCATTTATAACTTTTGAACGGGCGATCGGATTTGAATGAAACTTGGCAAGTGGAAAGAGATGTTGTCTCAGATGTTCCTTGTCAAGTCCGGACCGGATCCAATACTTGCGGGGGGGGTGGAAGGGGGCACCGGAATTTTTTTGAAACGCTTAGTGTCGAGGGATCGGGATGGAATTTGGTGGGAAATACAAGTACAAGCATTAGATACGTTCTTGACAGAACTAGATTACATCGGGGTTCTTTGGGGGGAGTTGGAGGGGGTTTACCGGAATTCCGGTGATCGCTAGACAGGATACTTTCAGATGTGCTAAGGACGATCAAAATTGGCAGGCATATAGTGACCCGACCAAACAGACTTAAGGGCCCGATACAATGCCCTAAGAATACGTCCGTTCATGGATCCGACCATTTTTCGGGGAGTTCAGGTAGGGGGAATCCGGGAATTACTTACTTCCATAGGTTGCGAACAAAAATTGTTCGATTTAAGTGAAACTTTATGAGTGATCAGAACTGATGACCTAGATAATGCAAAGCATGTGTACGAACCCCGCGCTACCGTAATTGGGGGGGGGGGGGTCCGGAAACTTTGTGACATGCACAAAAACGAAACGGAGGGGCAGAATGGGATGCAAGTTGGACAGAAGGTAAAAGGTAAGGTACAATTTTAATGGCAAATATAAATAAACCTGGTGTTTCTTAAGCATCAGACATGCCAGTGGCATAAAAAACGATGAAGGACAACACGAGAATTTACGCAACCGACATATGACTAAAGAAAAACAGTACAAAGTTTACGCGGCCTAGATTTGTTCTTTGGCTCCAGACCGGATCCGACCAAGGTAGGAGGAGGATGAAGCGAGAATCAGAAATTTGCAGATATTCTCCGATTCGAGTTAAACTTGATTGACGGGAAGACGAGATATTAGAGATGCGAAGTCTGTGTCCGAGTCGTCTTCGGCCAAAGTGGCGGGGGGGGGGGGGGGGCTAGTTGAAGGGGGAGTTTTGGAAATGTTTTGACTCGCATAGGGGTTACACGAGTCAAGTGATTTGAAGGAAACATGGAAAGTAGATAAATCGTATGCCTTAGATGACATATCTTAGTGTCGGGACTGGATCCGACCATGGTGGGAAGGGGTATCGGAATTCCCGGAAAAAAATCTCAGATTTCCTTTCTCGTTTCTCACACCACCTAATCGTAACAAGTGCCATACGAGCTCGTAGCTCTTGTTTATCTTCAGTTTGTTGCCGGACAAGTAGTTTGCCTGGAATTGGTCCGAAACCTAAAATTTGGAAGAAGGAACGCAGGAAATTTTGATCAAGTTTTTCGAAGTAGATGTGACTTATAGGGGTAAACACACAGGCTGGAATCCATCTCTGAACTTGGTTTTCTCAGATGATTACCCGTTGGCCTTAAACTGTTAAATTTTAATAGTAAAATATTTTTAAGGAGTCAGTTGGAGACCAGATATCTGCAAAACCCAATTGTCTGGATCAGTTAATAGATTTTGGGATCCATTGAAGCCTTTGGTCTTGTTTTTATTCTTTCGGCCTCCAACCACATTAGAACGCATGTTTTGCCCAATTAGCTTACATTTTTAAGCCTCTTCGTGTTCTCCCTCTTCGTGTTTATTTTGATGTTATTTCTTGAGTTGTGGCGCCCAACTATATCAGAACTGTGAATGTGATCGCCCCTTTTTTCTGATGACAAATTCCTTACACCTCCTTTTTTTGCGATTCTTATTAACGAAATTCATTCTCTCCAAAAATTGTTTTCCGTCGTCAGTTCTTGAACTTCGAAGCGCTTTATCTGAGAAATCGCGATCGTGTAAAGGTTTCCACCTTTGGAAACCTTTGGAAAAATAAATAAGGCTCGTGGGAATTTAATGATGTGCTTTCAAAATACTTCACACGCTGCTTTAAATGATAGAATGGCTGTAGGTGAACGTGACTTAATTATTAAATCAGTCTTATATGCTTTATCAACTCCTTCAGAGTCGTATAAAACACATAGGAGAGTGTTTACGATTTAATTTCGGAAATATCTAATTGCTCTAAAATGCCACACTATATACATAGTGGGCACTATATGCCTAGTGGGCACTATATGCATAGTGGGTTTGTTCTTGCATAAGCAAGAACAAAACCTCTGTCTCTCTATCTCTGTAATACGACCATGCGGAGTCGAATATATTCGGATACCCTACCCAATGCAAACGAGCGGAGGAGGAGCTACGCTCAACATCATAGTTTGTTACCTCTACAAACAGCTGTATCGCAGTACGACTCCGCAGAAGAATCCGAACGCCGTCCGAGTCGTCCTTTACAACTGATTGGTTGTCTACTGTTGTGACGTTATGTCTAACAAGCTGCAGACCGGGTTCTCCATCCGTGCAGTCATCATACTTTTTTTTTTTCCATCTGGCATCTGCAACGTTGAAGGGGGAAGTACACAGTTATCAACTCAAACCTCACAGCCAGTACCTCTAGCTCCGCTCAGCTTTATCGGGGTATCCGTATCCATAGTCGCTACATGCGACCAAAGAGGGAGACTCTATCAGATTATTTGTTCTTGGTAGGTTACAAGTAAGCTTTCCAAGTTTGTCATGGGTTTGTCATTTATTTACTCGAGTTCATCGACGGCAGGTAAGTGACATACCGGAACTTCAACAACAAAAACAAAAGTAAACAGCAGCACACAAATAAACACAACTCAAATCAGAAAAAAAATAAAAGCCAAACAGCAACTTCCTTACGACAACCAAATTCGCCTTACTCCAGTTCAGTGCTCCAAGTGGACTAGTTTCTGTTAGTCCCCCATCGTCTAATCCCAAAGAAAAATATATCTCAAATTAATAGTATGAAGTTGTACGAAAAAGTTACATGTAGTACGAACTGATGCTACTACATGCTTCTATGTCAAGTCTATCGTGTTACTGCACTCTACTGCCATGCTGCTATAGCAAGACACGATGCTACTAGATGCTACTGCTTAAGATTGGCCCAGTCTGAGGCACATTAAATGATAGTATTCTTTACTATTACATATCAATACATGCAACTTTTTTGTACAATTATCAAACAACTACGCAGGCTACAAATCTTTCATCGGGATAATCAATCCTTTTACTATAGTTGCGTTTTTGGAGTTATCGTGGTATCTGGCCAGTTATCGTGGCATCTGATATTCAGATACCACGGTCCGACCGTGGTAACTGATCGTGGTATCTGAAAAAGTCATCTCACTTTCATCAGTTTTTGTCAAATTGGTGGGAAAGAAGCTTGGCACTTCGTGATGTGACTGAATATCAGTTTTTCTTTTGGGATGACTTCCATAAGCGCAATTTCGGCAATTGTCGTTTTTGCAGAGCAACCGTATACAGATACCACGGTAACTGCAAAACGACTAATTGCAGGTCCAGTTACCGTGGTAACAGATACCATATTATCTGCAAAAACGCATCTTATGTGTAGACATATAAGGGTTCGTTCCAGCTTCTCTTCGTAGTTACTTCGGAGTGTGTGACGCAAACAAATACTCTATATGACTAAGTCCAAAACACGCCAGTGATCCTCAAGGAAGAAGTAGAAAGCGTCTCCGTAGAGACTCAAATCCTGTGTCAAACAAATCACGGCGATCTTTAGGAGCAGCTGTGACACCACTTCTGCCTTTTTTCCCTAGGTACCCAGAGAGGCCGGATATTTTGCATCGGCAAGGAGAGATAGTCGTCAAGAGTATTAAAGTCTTTGACTCATGAGGGCCGAGAGAGTGGGAGACAATATCATTTTTCGATGGGTCGGATTTTTACGAACACACTGTTACCTTTATTTTCCCCAAAATCCTCACGGTAGCCAACGTTATCCAGAAATTACTTGAACACAATTCACTCGTGAACGCCAATCCATTGCTAATTAACTATTCATTGATCTCCTCACGCTTGTCAAAAGATTACTAGAACCTTCGAGAAGATCGTGTGGCGTGTAAGAGAATTAAAACAACTAATTATATCACCTTGTGAACATTTAGATATGTCGGAAGAAGAAATCATCGGCCAGTTTGACATTTTGTGGTCTCGGAAGCTGAATATTATTTATCTTAGTTTCAGAATCTTCAAAAATTTCTATAACAAATTTATTATAATTTACGGCGTTTCTTTACTGTGATCTAGGTTTAATTCTTTGGACTTGAAAGGAATTAACAAGAAAAGAAGAAAACAAAATACTTAAAGAAATCGATAATGCAAATAATTAGTTTAATTTTTCTACAAATTTTCCATATGCCTGCTACAATACAAATCTTTTGTCAAAGTCAAACTATGATTCCATCCTCCCCATGCTGGGCGCTTCAGACCCGCGCCTCTAGATGACCCACCGGTCAGATCGAACCGTGGATTCATCTTGGGTCTTGGGTGGGGGGGGGGGTTCTAGACGTTGCAAGTGCTAGAATGCTTATGATATAACTCCTTTAACTTCTACCTTGAACGGTCGAAGTTACTACGGGACGAGATAACGCGTGTTTCTTGAATGCAAAAAGAGATGGGGACTGTATAAGGAAGGATGATCAGAATTTTTTTTAATTAGTCTTTGCTACAAAAGAACGGACTGAAAATCATTTTGAAACAGATTCTTTAAGTGAAGGAGAGGAGCTAATGCCTCAGGCTGGTTAAGGGAGCCGTGACATTGACTATGCCGTTAATTATTTGTCTCTATTCCGGTTGTCTTTTTGGTCGCTAAATCCTTATTTTCACATACAATTGTTTCCTAGGCGGAATAACAAAAATCTTTCCTATTCCCTTGCAAATTTTTTAGCACAATGTTTAATCCTTATCAGGAATGGAATGCCCAAGATTCTAAAACCTAGAAGCCACTGATGTATCAATTCGCAACTTCTTCTCCTGCAATATGCACAATGATAATAATAATGCAAAGCACCAGAAAAGGCTTTCGCCTCCAAATAACTCTGAGAAATTTAATATATAATATTCTGTAACTTTAATCTAAAATCTAATATTACGTACTGCAAAAATTGCCATCTGAGTTACAGGCATTTCAAATTGGCCATATTAAATATTCTTTGACCCCAAGCTGACTTTGAAACATTTATTCAAACAATGTTTACAACGGATATGTCAGCTATGATTCTTCATCAGCGATATTTCGGCCCTTCTTGGCAAGGGTCCTCGCCAGGCTGTCAATCCTCAGGTTCAACTTCGGGGAAGGAAACAAACCTGTAATCAAAGATTACAGTATACAGTAAGATTACAGGTTTGTTTCCTTCCCCGAAGTTGAACCAGAGGATTCACAACGAGGACCCTTGCCAAGAAGGGCCGAAATATCGCTGATGAAGAATCATAGCTGACGTATCTGTTGTAGACATTGTTTGTATTGGCCATATTCCTGTTTAGTGAGTCCAAGCGGACTAGTTTCTGTTAATCCCCCTATGCCTCACCATCAGCACTTGGATCAGACATGGTAAAATAGATCCACAGGTTAGTGAGTGGAAAACCTGTCATCTGTGTCCCAGGTAATGGAGGTTTTGCATACGTCTCAGCAACAGAAAGTGAAAGTGACCCACTACCCTATGGATCCGACTTTACTATGTCTACATAAGTTTTGGTCATAAGGCAATGGGGGACCAACAGAAACTAGTCCGCTAGGAGCGCTGAACTGTAATAAGGCCAATTCGTTCCTGCCACAGTACCAATCGAGTCACCAGACCGACCGGTAAACCGTCAACGAGGTTGACTAGAAATTATTTTAATCAGCGAATTATATTTGAAGAGAAGCTGAAGCTGGAGGCCCAGTACAGCCGAAAAACACACAATAATGTACTGAGTTGTTTACTTTGGCAATTACACTTTGTCTCACTCTGCTGCTCCGAGTTCACTTCTCAAGACGGCTCTTGGAAAGTGAAAGTTACTAAAGATGGTCGGCTACTATCTTTACAAAAAGTTACTTCGAAGTTACGCTCTTCCTTGTGCTCCCCGTAACTTTTTGACAAGGTGGAACGGTGAAAGTGAGAAAATTAACTATTTAGTAATTTTCGGGCCGAGCTGCATGGAACTAACCCATAGTATAAGATCTGATCCATAGGGTAGTATTTTCAACTCGGACATATGCAAAACCTCCATTTCCCGGGAAGCAGGCTGCAGATTTTTTACTCATCAACCTGTTGATCTGTTTTACTGTGTCTGGCACAAGTGATGATGTTAAGGCATTGGAGGATTAAAAGGAACTAAGGGCGATTCTGGTGATCTCTTGGATTCGCTTTCCGAAAAGCAAAGCGAGAATCCGCCGAGTGCAAGAACAAGCAAAAAGTCGTTGAGCCTCAGTTGCACCTTTACAACTTCTCTTTCCACTCGCGAAGGGGATTCGCTTTCCAAGTGCTGGTGGAAACTAGCGGAGCGCGAGAACAGCTCTGGTAAGCGAAGCGACTTTTAGCCAAAGTCGCAAGAACACCTGGCACATAAGCACGCGGAGCTTTCCAGACCGCCAGAATCGCCCACTACTCAGTTTGGAAGCGCTGATCTGGAGTATGGCGAGTTGGGAGCGTCAGCCTCATGTGTGGCCCAGCAAGGACTACCAGCAACGGGTCCTGAGACTCGAGAAATGGCTTCTTAACTTCGTCTTCTTAGTTCAATTGGTCTTTCGTCCGTCGATAAAAATAAATAGACAAACGAGTTGAAAAAAGATACTTCCGAGTATGCGGCTTTGCCACAAATTAATTGATTTATTCCCCGAAAGCCCGTGGGACTGTGGCGGAAAAAAAGAAAAACTAAAAAACACACTAAAAACACTGGAGAAACTCGTTACTAAAACAAGACCAAAGGTTTCGATGGGATCCCAAACATTTAATATTTGATCCAGACGTGATCCTGACAATCGGGTCTTATAGAGATCCAGTCTTCGCCAGACTCCTTGAGCAAATAGATTAATTAGCAAATAGATTAAGGCAAATGGTAATCATCTGAGAAGACCAAGTTCAAATATGGATTCAGCATGTGTCCTATAGCCTGCGTCATGATTCAGCATATCTCCTTACCCTTATGTCAATAAAACTTCAACTTTTAACAAATTTTCCGATTTCAGCCGGATTCGTGGCGAACATGTGTCCACTGTCCATGTAGAAAATGATTGTCTTACCGAATTCAGCAGGTCTTCCTACCCGTAAATCGGAAACCTAATGAAATTCATAAAAGCTTTTACTTTTAACAAATTTTCCGGTTTTGGCCGGATTCCGGGTGATCTATTTGTCCGGTGAGAAAATAGTTTTTATATTCGGGTTCAGCATGTTTCCTTGTCCTTACATCGAACCTCTAATCAACTTCCTAATAAACTTTTATTTTTGACAAATTTTCCGGTTTTGGCCGGATTCCGGGCCATCTACGTATCTGACGAAAAAAATCATTTTCATATTCGGATTCAACATGTGTCTTTACTCGTAAATCATACATCTAATCAACTTCAGATAGAACTTTTACTTTTAACAAAATTTCCGGTTTTTGCCGGATTCAGGATGAACTACTTGTCCGGCAAGAAAATGGTTTTCAAATTCGTGTTCAGCAGTCGTCTTACCCCTTACAAGACTATAGCATTAGCTTTTAAAAAATATTTGTTTCGCCCTTTAATTTGAAACCCCTCCCCTAAATATGCAGCTATCGGCCCCATCTACGAACTCTACCTTTCCCTTGACTCGAAGAATCCTCACGCCATGTTTCATCAGAATATCTCATTCCTTTCGAAAGTTATCGTGCTGACAGACGGACGGACAGACGGACAACGTTTGAGATGTCATAGGTATCCCTCCACTTACGTTTTGGGTTCCCAAAAAAACACGCTCCTGCAGCTCCATTTCCTGCATAAGTAACATCCTGGTGGGAGGATGGGCGAGCGGTAGGCGACATGTGAGATCTCTCTTGTTACACCATTGTCGAGAGGATGGTGGTGGCGAGATTTGGTGAAGCTAAGACTCCTGGGATCTTGGGGTCCCCACTAGCCCCAGGACCAGTCAGGAAATCGGACATAAGATACAAGGGAAAGCCTCTGGGAATACCATAGTTCAGTTGCAGTCTCCAGATATCCTTGATCAAGCTGGTTCACACATCCTGACATCTTAGCAAATCTGGAATTCACACATCCAGCCAAGCCCGGGACCTACTATTTACTACTATTACTATTTACTTTCTTCATTTACTCCGCTTTCTGAAAACGGCGGGTTATAAATAAATTACTTACTTACTTACTTTACTAGCCGGGATGGACCATAACGAGAATAGTTTACTTGAAGATTCGGTTGCATATCGTTTACACAAGTTAATATAATATAAATTTGAGATAAAACAATGTTGGGTCCCTAACTAAATATATCTGACTGATTCTTACCATATAACAGAGGTCCTGCTCTGACCGAAGGTAAAATAAAACTCCCTTTGGCTAAGGAATCGTTCCGTAGGCAAAAGCCTGACTACAACCGCTAACTTGAGCCGGAGTAAAAGTGCGAACACACGATGAGGATTTTTTGGCCGGATTTCCTGCACTTTCATCATCAAGTTGAAAAAATTTCAACTTTTCCATATGGAAGTGATGATGGTGCCGCAAATTCGGGCAGGAATTCCCGTCCGGAAGCTCCCGATCCTCATCGTGTGTTCATACTAGAAAGACCGAGTGACCTATGCCACGATGCCGGGAGATTAATGATGGTGTTGAAAACTGAAGAGATGTATAGAAAAGTGGGAGGTAGGGAGTAAATAAACTAAGAGGACTAAAGAAAAGTACTATGGGATGTCTCGTAACACTCCCAAGCTGACGAAGGTCAGCAAAATTCGTCTTCCCGGTCCTCCTCTGCATCATTTCTCGTCCAAATGTCTCTGTTCTCAAGTCTTCTAGCTCGATGCAAAGACCCGCCAAATGAAATGAAAATCTTGTGAACCGCACATAAGGCAAAATTAAGGGCTAGAACACAACTTAACTTTTCGTGCAAACTTTCGTCTTTCCCCAAATGGGAGAGATTCCCCCCGCAAACTTGCCAACCATTTCAGTCCCTCTGGTCTAAGCCCTGCTTAAGAAAACAGTTCCTTCCCCCATGCCACTTTAGCCAAAACGTACCACTTCAGAGAAGATGAATTCCGTACTCCACAACGTGGTGCATGGGAAAAAGTAGCGTCAAAGCAATAAACCATTCTAAAACTATGGCGTATGTCTTCGAAACTAAACAATAAGCGATCTTTGCTCTTTTTAGTTTTCGGTATATTTGGGCGTGACTTGGTGCTTGTCCTATGTTGCAACGATACATCGCAAAAGCTGTGTGGATTCTGCACGAATATGCAAGGCCAGACAGGTCTCAAGGTAGTTTTGCCAGCTGCTACGAAATACAGAGAGCGAATATGCCTTAGCATAGAGGTACAGTCTGTTCCCAGACAAAGCCGCCTACTAATTGGCAGAAAACAATATTACTGTCGTGAGTGCTTTAAGGGAAATTAGCCTGTTACAGAGAGTTTTAATGACAGCACATGAAATATTAAAGTGTTTTTGTTCGCGTATGTGCCCTTTAACGATAGTAATTGTCTGTCCATCTGTCGCCCTGTTCAAACTTTGGTAGTTCAGGCATTTCCAAGAAGCTAGGACCTGGCTGGGACGATGTAACCGGGTATGCACGAGTTGAAGTCAGTGCGCCGATTTGGCAGATTTGAGGATAGAGGCTTGTGGGCTAGAAACAGGAGAATTTTGGTAAATATTATTGAGAAGCAAACTTTGCTGACCTTCATCGAATCGGGAGGTTCGTTAGGCAGGCTAGGGAGCATCATGAGGGGTTTTGCAGTAAGGGTTTAAGTTAATTTTTATTTATTTTGTTTTGCTCACCATGGCCCCACGGGCATTTTGTGGCTAAATTAATTGTTTCATGTGAAGAACCGTGGCATATGTGGACGATGGGAGTGTACATCTAAGAAAATCACCGGGTTTACAAGCTATTTTTTTTATTTTTGACCCGATTTTTGGGATCCCAAAACGTAAGTGGAGGGATACCTATGACATCGCAAAAGTTGTCCGTCTGTCCGTCCGTCCGTCTATAAGCACGATAACTCTCGAAGGGAATGAGATATTTTGATGAAACTTGGTGTGAGGATTCGTTGGGTCGTCGGACCAGTCGAGTTCGTAGATGGGCTTCGTAGCCCTACATTTAGGGGTGGGGGAGGGGGTTTAAATTAAGGGGCAAACAAAATATTTTGAAACAGCTAATGTGATAGTCGATTATGGGGTAAGAAGACATGATGAGCACGATGGTGAAAACCATTTTGTCATCGGACGAGTAGTTCGTCCGGAATCCGGCCAAAACCGGAAAGTTTGTTAAAAGTAAAAGTTTTCTTTGAAGTTGATTAGATGTTCGATTTAGGGGTAGGAAGACATGCTGAAGACGATGGTGAAAACCATTTTGTCATCGGACTAGTAGTTCGTCCGGAATCCGGCCCAAACCGGAAAGTTTGTTGAAAGTAAGTTTTATTTGAAGTTGATTAGATGTTTGATTTAGGGGTAGGAAGACATGCTGAAGACGATGGTGAAAACCATTTTGTCATCGAACGAGTAGTTCGTCCGGAATCCGGCCCAAACCGGAAAGTTTGTTAAAAGTAAAAGTTTTATTTGAAGTTGATTAGATGTTCGATTTAGGGGTAGGAAGACATGCTGAAGACGATGGTGAAAACCATTTTCTCGACGGACAAGTAGTTCGCCCGAAATCCGGCCGAAACCGGAAACTTTGTTAAAATTATAAGTTTTATTTTGAGTTGATTAGATGTTCGGTTTAGGGCAAGAAGGCATGCTGAACACTTATGTGAAAACAATTTTCTACCCGGACATGTAGTTCGCCCGGAATCCGGCGAAAACCGGAAAGTTGGTTAAAAGTAAAAGTTTAATTTGAAGTTGATTAAATGTTTGATTTATGGGTAAAAAGACATGCTGAACACGATGGTTAAAATCATTTTCTCGCTGGAGAACTAGTTCTAAAAACCGGAAAATTTGTTAAAAGCATAAGTTCGATTAGATGACAGATTAAGGGGTAAGAAGAGAGGCTGAGTCGGTATATGACAATGGTTTTTTACTCGGGCATATAATTATTCCGGAATCCGGTTGTAACCGGATTTTTTTTTCAGTCAAACTTTTATTCAAGGTTGATTAGATTTTCTTTATAGGGATAAGGAGATACGCTGGTTTTGTTTCTGTATTTTTTTTGTTTTGCTGGACTAGTAGTTCGCTCGGAAATCGGCAGGAATTCTCGGTCAGTATCGTCAAAATAGATATGGCTTATAGAGGTATATCTGAACTTGGTTTTCTCTGATGATTAGTCTGTCCAAGACTGGATCTGGCGAAGACAAGACTCGATTGTCTGAATCAAATATTAGATTTTTGGGATCCCATCGACACCTTTGGTCTTGTTTGTTTTAGGTAGTAGTAAAACGAAGTGAAATAGCTGTAGGGCCTATAGATGCTATAGGAGCTGTGGGTGTTTGGTTTGCAAAAAGTCGGTAAACACAGAATATTACTAGAAAATTTAGTAAACCTCCAGAAATTTCAACAGAAATCTAACCTATAGGCACAGAGATACCCCCGTCGCTTCCTCCTCCCCCTAGCAGCTACTATCACCAGGACATCGGGAATTTTTGTCTGAGCCTCTAATTACCGGATGTGACACAGGAGAGCGCCAACACATAAACGTCTAGTATTCTCAATCTTCGCAGTTCAGATCCACCATGCGGTTTAGGTCCTATTGGTCCCCCAGTAATCGTCGGTAATCGTCACAATAAAATTATCAAAGTTTAACAAAAACTCTGCTAAGATATGAGTTTAATTATATCATTAATGATGCAACCTTTGTGAACAAATTAGTTAGGTCGTTTGGAGTTTGTTTTAATGTTGTATTTATTTTTGCCTGTTGGTTCTCAATTTATTTTACCGTCATCCGTTTGGGTGGAAAATTAAAGACTCGTAGATTTATTAAAGGACCCGTCGCACCTATATTGTCAATGCAACCTACTTCCGCAACTACGTTCATTAATTGTTAAACTGTAGACCCAAATTTCACATGTTAAATGCTGAACTCGCTGACGAAACCTCAATGATCTTTGCACTTGCCACGGTTTACTAGTTTCCATGAGCACTGTGCTCCCGATGAGTGTTCGCGCATCAGGCTATTGACGCGTAAAGCCGGTTATGTAAATTTTGCCGAGTTCTTGCTACAAGTCAATGGGTCTGGGAAAAGACCGAAAACATTCAAAGCCGTGAATAATTTCTTAAAAGCAGACGTTAGTTTTACAGTACCACAGCATACGCGGAAGCGCTACTCGATCCGCCAACTGTTAATTTCTGAACCATTGTTGACGCTTGAAGCCCTCTCCTCCAATTTGTGTTCTTCGATTGGAAACTTACCTATCCACGATCTCATCATTGAGATTCTAAATTAGTGAGCCTTTATGGAAATATTTGTTTAGTGTTTTGTGATTATTTTACATTTTTTTGTCCTTTTCTACACTGTTCAAAGTTCTTCCGTATAAAGATTAAAGTTAACTGCAGTATTTGCTACTCGGATTATTCCTATCTCTACGCAGATAAGATGAATCTGAGTAGCAAATACTGCAGTTAACTTTAATGTTTCTACCGAGAAACTTTTTACAGTGTACTGCACTTGCGCCCTCGGGCAGTGCGTCGTAAATCCCTCATTAATTCATTAATAGTTTCGAATATTGGAACATAAACAGTAAGTAGTGCGAGCTTTACTTTAACCCCTCCAGGAGATGGGTGCAAGCCTTCCTGACGATTAGAATTTTGCACTACCTTTCTAAATACAAATGTAAAAGCTCTGCTCATTAAATTATGGACTATTGTACTGTCAGCATCTATGGATGCTATAATGAGGTGTATATAATGAGACGTAGACTAATCCCTTTAGAGAGCTGAACTAGAATAAGGCCAATTGTAGAGAGTGAGGAGGGTGATCGTCGAACTGGTTTTGTGTTGGGAAGGGAGTATTGATTAATTTTCTTTTTCTTTCCTAGTCGTGTCGGTGATAACAAAATATGGAAGGTCTGAATCTGTCAGCGTGGAACGAGTTGTGGAGAGAGCTGTCGGAAGCAGGGCAGGTAATCCAAATTTTGAACATGTGCTAAGCTAAGGATTTCGCCCGTGGCAAGCGCCTTGTTTTGACAGACTTAAAGGCACAGAAAACTTGACTACGCAACTTTCGGCCATCAAACCGACCTGGGGGGCTTAGATATAGATACAAGGACTTATTGTCGGCAGGACACCCCTTCTTTGTTATCTCTCCTTAGTGTTGCCAAAGCTAGCTGGCAGGCCCTTGTCCCTTATGCACTGTAATTATGCACTCATACACTGTAAAAGTTCACCCTTAGCCATGTTTCGGCCATAGTATCTGGACAGTAATCAAGAGGTCGTGCATTCGATTCCTACTCCCGGCACACAAACCTTTTGCCTTTTTTTTTCAACTAACTCAAAAGTCGAATTCTCGGAAACTGCCCGGAAACTGCAATGGTCGTAACGAGAATTTTTCTTACTCTCAGTATCGACTCAGGGTACACTTGATATGTCAGCTAGCTCCCCGAGTCAAGTTTGAGTCAAGATTTCTGTTCCTTTAAGTCGTATTCACTGTAAAAAGTTTCCCCGAATAAGGATGCAGTATTTGCTACTGGTATTAATCTTATCTCTATTGGGATAGAATTAATCCAAACTAGGGAAAATCTTATCTCAATAAAGACAAGATTAATCCCAGTAGCAAATACTGCAAGATTTTTTTTTACCAGTGTTCTCGCCGTTCCCCGAGGACTCTTTTTTAGGATTCCGTGTGTTTCTGTTTGTCCCGGGGACTCACTTCGCGTATTCTCGCGAGTCCCAACGGACGAGGAACGCTCCGATTATCATTACCATTATCAACAAGACCAAAGGTTTCGATGGGATCCCAAAATTTTAATATTTGCTCCCGACAATGTCTTGTAAATATTCGGTCTTCAACAGACTTTTTAAACATTTTTACTTTTAAAATTTACAAACAGGTTAAGGCGAATGGTAATAATCGGAGAAGACCAATTTCGTATTTGACAGAGCAAACCGGAAACGCCACCTGAATTTCAACAAGTTCAGATATATTCAGATATCCGTTTTGCGCTGTCAAATATTCAGATACGGATTCAGCATGTGGTTTACCCTATAGCCTACTTCGTATCTCCTTCCTTCCTTGCTTCTGCCCAGCTTCCAGTTTCGACCGGATCCCGGACAAACTACTTGTCTGGCAAAAAAACTAAAGCTCAGAAACGAGTTTGCAAACGAGCATGTCTCCTTACCCGTACATCCAACCTCTAATCAACTTCACATTAAACTTTTACTCCTTACTTCCGGTCTCAGCCAAATTCCGAGCGATCTATACGTCCGGGGGAAAAATGATTGTCAAGTGTGAATTCAGCATGTCTTCTTACCCGCAAATCGGACTCTTATCAAATTTAAATAAAACTTTCACTTTTAACAAATTCTCCGGTTTAAACTAATTGTCCAGCGACAAAATACATTTCATATTCAGACCTCTTCCACCACCCTCAAATATAGGACTACAGAGCCCATCTTCGAACTTGATAAGTACTTTGACCCTAAGGATCCTCCTACCAAGTTTCGTCAAAGTATCTCAATCCCTTCGAGAGTTATCGTGCGGACAGAGGAACAGACAGACGGACAACTTTTGCGATGTCATAGGTATCCCTCCACTTACGTTTTGGGATCCCAAAAAGGGACTCCCTTTCAGGTTCGGCGGGGAGTCGACTTTGGGAGTTGCTGCGGTGTTGGTGATTCTTGAAAGACAGATGTTAGAGAAGGCTAAAAATAATTTCTGAGACCATTATTGAGTTTAGTCAGTTGATAAGAGAGATTTAAACAAAAAATGCATCTATTTTACTGTGGTTATGATTCTTTATTGCCAATAATAAAATGTAGAATCAAGTAAAAACGGCCAGAATAAACAGAGGTTCGTGCTGGCTTTTACAGACGAATTCCAACACTTGCATAATTTTTGTAAACACAATAAAAAGGGGACATTCAGGGGTTCTCGCAGTGTTTCGTCCGCGGAGTTCGCGCGGAATGACTCCGTCTGTTCTTGCCGTTCCCCCAGGAGTCCCCGAGAAACGGCGAGAATACGCCTTTAAAGCTTAACTGCAAGGGCTGAGACACGACAGTCTACATGTCCATCATCTATTTCACTTAAACAGGCTTGAAGGCCCGATGAAATGTGCTACGTCGTAACTTCGCTGTTTCCGGATACTCGATTTGACCGAATGAACTTATTCTTATGAACGTGCTTGCACCTCTGTCCTAAAAATATTTAGAAACCATACAGCCTTTTGCAGTCCTGGAAATCCAGAGCTATCCTCAGACGCCATCTTGCGCCAAGTAGACGTCTCTCTCAGACGTAACTGACTGAGGCTGTGTTGGTCATTGATATTCAGGCTTTTGCTGACATTCAAATTCGCCGTGGCTGGATGAATTTTAACTTGTCGAGAAAGCAGCGCAGTTTCTGAACGCCACTTTTTCTGCCCTGTTATTTTTATTTTTCTGCCCTGTTATTTTTTTTTTCTGTTGACAACTTCTTTTATCTTTGTTTATGACTAAAAAACACCGTATTTGGTCTCTGCCCACGAGAGATATGTTTTGCTTTGTTATCGAATAAATTGCAAAAACTATACTAGCCTGATCTGAAGAAAAAAAAAAAAAATTTACTTAGAAGAGTCAAAATAATTCAGTGTATTCGAATCCAAGATACAAAAATAAGTTGGCTTTTCAGTTAAACTTTAATTGTGTGAAAATATGATCAGGATTTTCCGATCAGGCGATCAAAATAACTCACGATTAACAAGAATAACACACAAACTAACAAATAAACAATATGAAACGAATATATACATTGATTCCAGTAAAAATGTTCTGGGACGAATGAATATGGGACGAAGTATCGCTCTGAAAATTTGTTTGGCGAGGAAGAAGCTTGGGTCTCGGTTCATTCTTGCTTCGCGTTTTATGGACAAGAGCAAGTGTAATGGAGTCAGTAAGGATGTTCCTGTAGTGTCCGGAATTTATTGTTTGGTTGCCAAAAAAGCATGAGCAGGTTATTTATTTATTAATAGAAAAAGGGCTCTCGCTACAAAACAAATGAAATGTTGTTTAACAACAATGCACTATACACTAATATAACAAGGATAGGTTACACTAAAAAGGATTTACATAAGCGCTACAATTGAACGGTTTATCCAAAGTGTTGGTTGAACGAGCATTGGTTCTGGAAACGTTCTCTCAGGTAAACTGTGGTACTAACACTAAACTGTGTGCTAACAAAATGAACGTTGGTCAATTTTCCTGTTTATTTTTGGTGGGTGTAGCCTCAATGAATGCTGACGGGTGGACTGATATGAACTAAAAAAAATTGTTTATTCTCCCAAGTTATTTAAAAGTGGAGGATTCTGTATGTGTTCAAAATGTCGTTACGATCCTGACGGAACTCCAATGATGGCAATGATAAGTTGAGTACCACAGGTAGTGAATTAATTGTGTGATCCGACGCTGCACCCTCCACTCGCCATCGGTCTGTTTAATTTATCGGATTCATGTGAAGTCTTTGATTCATGTGCGCCGAGAAGGTGGGAGACACCATCACTTTTCGATGGGTTGGATTTTTACGAACACACTGTTACCTTTGTTTTCCAGAGAAGCCGAGAAGGTGGGAGACACCATCACTTTTCGATCGGTTGGGTTTTTACGAACACACTGTTACCTTTGTTTTCCCCAAAAATTCTCATCGTAGTCAATGTTATCCACAAATTAATTGAAGCCAGTCCGCCATTGCTAATTAACTATTCATTGATCTCCTGGTGCTAGTCAGAAGATTACTAAAACGTTCGAGAAGATCGAGTGGCGTGTAAGAGGGTTAAAACAACTAAGTATATCACCATGTGGACGTTTATACATGTCGGAAGAAGAAATCATCGGCCAGTTTGACATTTTTTGGTTTTGGAAGCTGAATATTGTTTGGCTCAGTTTCAGAATCTTCAAGAAATCACTATAACGAATTTAGTATAATCTACGGAGTTTGTTTATTGTGATCTAGTTTACATCCTTAATCTTTGGTCTTATGGGAATTAACAAGAAAAAACATAAAACAAAATACTTAAAGAAATCGAGAATGCAAAAATTAGTCTAATTTTTCTACACATTTTCCATATGCCTGCTACAATAAAAACATTTTGTTAGATCCAAAGTGAAACTTTACTATGATTCCGCCCTCCCCATTTCGGGCGCTTCCGACCCGCGCGGCCGCACCGCTAGATGACCCAGCGGTCAGATCGAGTCGTGGCTTCATCTTGGGTCTTGGGTGGGGGGTTCTAGACGTGCAAGTGCGGGAATGCTTATGATATAACTCTTTAAATTCCGAGAACCTATTAAAATAAGGGTCACCTGTCAAAATAGGTCCCCTGCGCTGATTTTAAATGTAGAATAAGTAATTAAATAATCTGATCTGATGCACAAACACGAAAACAAGTATTTTAGAATCAGTTACAAATAAAAGAGACATCGCTTGCCAGCTTGGGATAGAAGTTATTGGTTAACAACCGCTGCTCAAATTTGAGACGCACGTCTTAATCTGCCTCACATGTTTTCTCGTGTGTTAGGCGTAAAAAATGCATTTGAATTTTGTATTTTGTCCTCGTGTTTTGTGTTAATAACAGACTAAGTGACAATTGGGCCTAACCGTCAAATTGGAACTACAACGATGGCCAAAACATTGTTTGTAGGCTTGCAGATAGCTCAATTGTCAGCGACGATTCTAATTAAGCGATTAAAGTGACAGATTACGAAACGAACTTGAATTAATTCTTACTCTACAACTTCACTTCTGAGCACTTGCGCACCTGTTTAGAATTTGTGATTTTGTTGTTGGTGTCTAGATGTTCCTTACATACAGTACTTCGAAGCCTTTCATTAGGCCACCGTGAAATCAGAGGAACGTGGTCGCTATGTATTATGAACCCGGTGTCTAAACTTTCTCTTCCCGAAGGGTCGAGGAAATTTTAAATTATTCAGTTGTACAGTATGAATATCTGATGACCCCCCCCCCCCCCCCGAAAACACACACGGACACACGAAGAAAGCCAAACACTTGAAGTTTCGCGTACTTTAACTATTTTCGACTCAACTAGTACTTACATTTTCTAATTTAGATCTTGAGATTTGAATTGCGATTCCAAAGAACTTGCTCAGATTTTAGTTTTGCTATCTTAAAACGCGTAAAAGCAACTCTTCGGTCCAAAATTATTCAGTATCATGACTGGGATTCGGTAATTTATTCGGTACAACTTTCAGGATTCGATAGTTACCACGAACCTCGGCTATAGTTCCAGTTTCAACGAAATTATACCGAATACGAATATTATTCGGTAGATTTTCTATACCAAAACTAGTTATACAGAATCCCGAATAGGCTATCTGTCTAAGCTTGTTCGGTATAATAACTGAGATTCGGTCATTTATTCTGTATGTTTGCCAGGATTCGGTAGTTGCTAGGACCGTATAAACTCAAGGAGGTCGGTTGAAGCACTTGCCGCAGACCATAGGAAAGATACATGATTTCATCAGTGTACCTAATTTTATTTTGGATAGCAAACACACGCTCTATAAATTTCGATAAGTCCGCCTATGGCGCTTTTCGTAATATCCTCTATTTTGTTTAAGGGCGCGTCATTTAACTGGGATTCTAAGCCAGTTTTAGAATTGTGATTTGGGAAACATTATAAGCTAATCATCTTTAATGCTGCCCTTAATGTGACTCTTTGTACATAATTCTCTCTGTCCAATAAATGTAAAATGTTTTAAAGATCCAATTTTCAGTTACTAGAAAAAAAAAATTGAAGATTCGGTTAAAAATTTGACTCTGCACTCCCCAACGAAAATGCACTTGCTACGCCCCTGCTTGTCAGTTTAGTTGCACTAAACTTCGAGTTATTTTTCACTGGGCCGTGGGGGAATCAGAAGAGCATGTTCCCCTTCGTTATAAATTTGGTGTTTAAACTTTATCCTTTCCAGCGTGACCTTTAGTTATTGTGTTGCGGAGCAACTTCTTGGTTTTGTCCCGTTTTGCTATGGCACTTGAGCTTACTCAAGTGCCATATAGCGATTGTAATTTATGTCCGTCAGTCGGTCTGTCGGTCCCGGTTTTGCTAGTTCGGGCACTTCCAGATAAGCTAGGACGATGAAACTTGGCAAGCGTATCAGGAACTGGACCAGATTAAATTAGAAATAGTCGATTCCCCGATCCGAGCATCTGGAGGGGAGTGGAGGGAGGGGGAATCCGGAAAAAATAGGAAAAATGAGATATTTTTAGCTTACGAACGGGTGATCGGATCTTAATGAAACTTGATATGTGGAAGGACTTCGTGTCTCAGACCCTCCATTTTAAATCCAGACCGGAACCGGTGACATTGGGGGGAGTTGGAGGGGGAAACCGGAAATCTTGGAAAACACTTAGAGTGGAGGGATCCGGATGAAACTTGGTGGAAAGTACAAGCAAAAGTCCAGATGGTTTCGGGGCTCTGTGGGGGGAGTTGGAGGGGGTTTCCTGGAATTCCGGTAGTCGTGAGTTAGAATAGTTCCAGATGTAAAACGACAACGAAACTTTGCAGGCATATTAGCGACCCGAATTATCTTGACTTAAGAACCTGACACAACATACCCCCGGAAACTTCCGTTCCTAGATCCGAGCATTTTTTGGGGAGCAAGAGAAGAGAAATATGGAAATTGACTTTTATAAACTTGCGAACGGGTGATCGGATCTTAATGAAACTTGATATGTGGAAGGACTTCGTGTCTCAGACCCTCCATTTTAAATCCAGACCGGAACCGGTGACATTGGGGGGACATTGGGGGGAGTTGGAGGGGGAAACCGGAAATCTTGGAAAACACTTAGAGTGGAGGGATCCGGATGAAACTTGGTGGAAAGTACAAGCAAAAGTCCTAGATACGTGACCGATATAACCGGAACGGATCCGCTCACTTTGGGGGAGTTGGGGGGGGGGGGGGGTAGAAGTCCGAATTTGTAGTGATCCCGCGAGTTCCGTGCTTCCTGATGTGCTGGGATGATGGAAATTGACAGACATGTCTGGGACCCGACCAGATTAGAAATCGTCAATTCCCCGATTCGACCAGCTGGGGGGGGGGGGAGTGGAGGGAGGGTGAAGCCAAAATCTGAGGTATTTTTAGCTTGCGAACAGGTGATCGGATCTTGATGAAAGTTGATATTTAGGATGAGCTCGTGTCTCAGACATCTCACTTTAAATCCGGGCCGGATCCGATGACACTGGGGGAGTTGGAGGAGGGAGCCGGAAATTTTGAGAAACGCTTAGAGTGGAGGCATCGGGATGAAACTTGGTGGGAAAAACAAGCACAGGTCCTAGACACGTCATTGACATAACCGGACCGGATCAGGGCACTGTGGGGGAGTTGGGGTGGGGGTCCGGATTTCTAGCGATCCCGCGAGTTCGGCATACTTCCTGATGTCCTAGGGCGATGAAACTTGCCAGGTATGTCAGGGATCCAAACAGATGGACTTGAGAACAGCCGTTTCCCCGACCCGACGATCGTGGGGGGAGTGGGTGGATGGGGAGTCCGGAATCTAGTGGCGTGCATAACTTTTGAACGGGTGATCGGATTTGAATGAAACTTGTCTGGTGAGCTATCACCTCGGACGTTCAGTGTCACGTCCGGGTCGGGTCCGATACCTGTGGGGATGGGGGGGGGGTTGAAAAACTCAAGAAACTCTAAAAGCAGAGGGATTGGGACGAAACTTAATGGATGGAACAAGCATTAGGCCTAGATGAAATTGACGGAGCCAGATGGTTTCGGGGCTCTGTGGGGGGAGTTGGAGGGCGTTTCCTGAAATTCCGGTAGTCGTGAGTTAGAATAGTTCCAGATGTAAAACGACAACGAAACTTTGCAGGCATATTAGCGACCCGAATTATCTTGACTTAAGAACCTGACACAACATACCCCTGGAAACTTCCGTTCCTAGATCCGAGTATTTTTTGGGGAGCAAGAGAAGAGAAATATGGAAATTGACTTCTATAAATTGCAAACGAGTGGTCTGATTCGAGTGAAACTTCATGGGTGATACGAATCGATGGCCTCGACATGTAAAACGTGCGTTCGAACCATATGCGACCACGATTAGGGGAATTGGGGGGTGGGGGGACTTTTCACATGCACAAGAACCAAACGGATCGACCGAATGAGATGCGGCCTAGATTTTTTATTTGGCGTCCGGGACGGATTAGACCAAGGTAGGGGGGGGGGGTACTGGAAACTTGCAGATAGGCTATGCTCCAATTTCAGTAAAACTTGATGGACAGGAACAGGGAATTCAGAGATTGGGCCCGAACCGGCTCCGACAACGTTGGTGGGAGGGGGGGGGGGGGGGTCCCGGAACTTTCCAAAAATGCTCAGATTCGAGTGAAACTTGATAGATGGTATAAAAGAAGATGCTTTAGGTTGTCGATTTTTTTTATTCCGAACCAGACTCGGCCACGGTAGATCGAGATAGAGTGAGTACCGGAAATCGTGTAGCACGTCTAGGGATCAAACAAATGGATTTATTGGGATGAAAGTTTGAACAGTCATGTGCATTTGCTACAGACAATCGAGACGATGCCGGAACTGCTCAGAAATGAGTGAAACTAAATATCCAGATCTAGATAACCGGTTTTACGCATCTGTAGCATGAGACGCGAAAACTCTTTCGGAGCATAACGAACACGGAAAATAGTGAAATATGGCAAATGCAAAGATTAGTGAGGTGTCGTTCTTGTACAGCCTACTCGTACAAGTGCCATATGAGCTCGTAGCTCTTGTTTTTTCCTCGTCTACCAGTTTCTGCTCACTGCTAGGTGGGATTGCTAAATATGATGCTGCATTGTTGGAAAGCGTCTTAGAACTGCGGCTTGGGGCAAAAAAATTTGTCTTTTGCTCGTGGAAGATCCGCAGCCTGCAATCTTTGAGGTGGTGTTTTATGGTACATGTCAGCGATGACTGTCCCAAGTTATGCAGCCATGCTTCCATTCCTTGAACTGTGTTTCTGCTTCACACTGGAAAGCTCCGTTGAAGCAAGCTGATACCAGTTTCAGATCGAAGGTAGGCTGGAATCTAAATGTGCTATCTATGCGACAATTCCCTGTACCAAAATTTGTATTATTTTTTTTTTTTTTAAGTAGCGCTTTCCAAGGGTCCTCAACAAATTGGAGCTTAATCCTTGCTCCTTTCTAAGTGCTGATAATGATCAGTAGATAGTTGGCCTATGGCAAGAAAATCATCCTTTAAACTATGACATATAGAGTTTGCTTTTAAAGCTGAGCGATAGCCCCTGTTGAGATAGTAAGTGTCACCAGTTTTCATGTAGGCTACAAGAATTACTTCTTGAGATATGCCATTTAAAAAGTTTCGAGGCTGCGTTATGGTGCGTGCTCAAGCAACATATACATCTAGTTCAATTCTCGAGTTCGCATAAATAATCACTGCCATCATGAAATAGGAAAACGTGAAGATGTGGCGTCGAGATTGAAATTATCGCAGAAATCATTCAAAATTCAAGAATCTTTCTGAAGATTCCTGGTAGAAATGATTTTTGGAGATAGTTCCACGCGGAAGCGTGACTTACTTGACATTTCACGCGATAAAAAGGCTCAGGTGAAGGCCCTGTAGACTAAGGAGGCCCACTAAGATCAGAGAGCGATTGGAGTATGAGCTTCTAGTCATGGACTAGTCTTTGACGGAACGCAGTCCCCCCTCCCCCCCACTACTCAAGTTTGTATTTTAAAGGGAACAGTTAAAGAAGGGCGAGAGAAGGGAATAAAACAGAGATGCTGGTCTGCTTGTTGGATGGTCTTCGTTTGTCAATTTGTTTTCTGTTGTTGATTCTGAAGAACAGTTCAACACGGTTTATAATCCCATTCTTATTTAATGGGTATTTCTTTTGTTGATTCCGAAGATTCTTTTGAAAGGATTTATAATCCCTTTGATATTTGAATGGGTTTATCTCCCACTACTTGTTGAAACGAGATTCGAATGTTGCCATGGATTCAAATAAGACGATTTCCTCTATTAGCATATTCTAGTCGTTCGCCACCCTGGCCGAGAAAAAGATTGTATGGCACTTGCCTCTCGGCACTTCTCGGCCAAGTGCCATATAGCGTATTTGACAGTGCAAAACGGAAATATTTGCCATAGGCAATGTACTCAGGTTTTCGTATTTCTCATCAAAATCAAAGGGGCTGAGGTAGGCTAATAACAGTCGGGACGGGTCTGTACTCTTTGAGCGTGTTCCACGCTACTTACCGTAGTTGACGTAGTGACATCACGAAGTCTGCCTTTTTGGCGTCGGGGCTGGAACACATTTTTCTATTCTCACTAAAATATCGTGCCAGGGGCTAATCCGGCCAATAACATCACATATATTCGTAGTTACCACGCTTACTACGCCCCCGAGCGTGGTAAGCAAATAGTTACTAACGCTTTTTGAGAATCCCTGCAGAGTTTCAGAGAAGTTGCGTTTGTTAGAATACTTGTATTTGTAATGCCTGTAGTTGACTGCGCTAAACAGAGGGATGAACTTAAAACGGGAATGGAACGGTACCGGAGGAAGGTGTACTAAAAACAGGAACGAGTGCTAACAATGGGAACAACGAACGAAAATTGGGATCGCAGCACCAGGAGGAACAAAACTAAAAGGGAGAACAATGCACCGTCCTTCTTTCTTTTCGTAGTTTGTTTGGGCACAAGTTTCAGATCATTCCCGTGCTCGATCCCTGTTCTAGTTGTCGTGTTATCCAGCTCTTATTCGAGTCAACCCTCGCACGGCGTACACTACTACTAGGACAGGGATCGTTCACTGGAATGATCTTGAGCTCGTGCCAAACAAGCTACTAAAAGGCGGAAGGACGGTCCAGCGTTCCCTCGTTTAGTAGTGATTCTCACGGCGCAGCGTCCCCGATTTTAGTACATGGTTCACATTATTAGTACTCATTACTTCTGCACTGTGTCATCCGTTCCGTTCCCGTTTTAGTCGATTTAGTACTTTGTTCCCGTTTTTAGTACTCTTCAGTAACTAAATTTTCATTTTCACATAATTTCATTAGTATCCGGGATCGCACCCGTGTTTCCTGTTTCCGTGCACATTTTTTACAAAATATTTTTTTTGGATCATTGAACGGTCATCTGGAAGTCGATTACATCAACACTAACGTCGTAACTAGTAGATTTTTTTTATTTATTTTATGAAAGCCATACGCCTCTCCCAGGGGATGTATTGAGAAGCCGGGCGCTTACGTTTGATTTTTAATTTTGCCCAGTCAGACGATCGAACTGGCTTTAAGCGACACCTGAAAATGTTGTCCGCCAACCAGATTCCTGCCGCTTTGTTTGTTTTCAATTACAGTCGGGATTTTCCGCCCGAAAAACAGTTAGAACGTCATGTCGACTTGAGCAAATTGGAAAAAATCAACCTGTCTGATTTCTGTTCTCTGGAGAGCTTTCTCACTCGAAATGGCACCGTGATTAAACTTGGAATGAAATGACAGTACCGGAAGAAACGAAAAACATCAACCAAAAAAGGGTATGGCTTAAGAAGTTTATTCGAAAGCATTTTCTCATTTCCAGTCTGTAAGATGTGTAGGCGCTAGTTCTAACCAGAACTTGGAACGACAGTGAGAGCATCTAGCTAGTTGTGCTGTTCGGAAGTACACGCGTAGGTGCTAAATTAATTCAAAGAGATAGACAAATGTTTAGCTGATACGTGATTAAAAATAAAATAAAAAAATTCGGCATTCTTTTGCTTAATAGTTTGTTTTAGAACTTTTATTTTTTGTTGTTAATTTATTCGCCAGAAAATGATGGATCCCTTCTAAATGATTAATTCATTTTCTGTTATTTGTGAATAATCTTGACTTATGTTAAGATTTTGCAGAAGGCGAGGTACAGTGAAATTCGCATTAATCTTCTAATATTGGCTAGTACCCTACAACGTTGGATGGATTTCAGTTTGGGTATTAGCAAGAACAGCTAATCATAAGAACCTCCGTCTCCCCATCTCTGTAATGCGACCATGCAGAGTCGACTGTATTCTGATACCCTACCCGACGCGGAACATCATAATTTGTTATCTCTACAAACAGCTATATCGCAGTGGAACCCCGCGGCAAAAAGCACTCGAGTTGAGAAGTCCTGTTTCTTAGTTTGTTATTTTGTTTAGTTTCCTATGAGTTGTTTGTTTGTCCTGTATATGGACTTTGTGTTTTTCAATACAGATATATATATAATACGAACGCCGTCTGAGTGTCCTTTACAGCGGATTGGTTGTCTACCATTGTGACGTCACGTCGAACTCGCTGCAGACCGGTTTCTCCACCCCTGAAGGTATCTACGGTTTTTCGTCTTGTATGCGAAGATAGAAGTGGACGGGTATCATATTAAACCTCACAGCAAGTACCTCTAGCTCCGCTCCGATTTTCTGGGTATCCATAGTCGCTGCATGGGACCAAAGACGGAGGTTCTATCAGATTATTTGTTCTTTGTAGTAGAGTAACTGGCACCGGTATCCGTTGCGGGTATCAACGGCAAAAACGTAGCGAAGCCTCGGTCTAGGAGTGGTTTTCAGAACTAGATGCCAACTAGATACCTCTAGGCCACTAGGTCGGCGCGAAGCGCCGGTAAACACAGAAGAAATAAAAAAAAGTTTATGCTTTTGTCAGTCGTCGGTCGGCTCGTCCACATCGGGTTCTTTTTATACATAAGGAATCCAGAAGAACAAGGTTCTTCGTCAACTCGTCGGCACATCCGGTTCTACTAATTACGTAAGAAATCTTATTCTGCAAACTTTCTCGGGCGCACCCGGGAAGTTCAGTCTCATCGGCACAAGGGGTTATTTTTACACAAAAGAAATCAAGTTCTGTACAGTCTAGTCGAGCAAAACACAGACAAAATCAAATGCTCGATGGTTTTGTCGGGTGTCGGTATTCTCGTCGGTACATCGGTTTCTATTTACACGTAAAAAATAGAGTTCTTTACAGTCTTGTCGGGCAAAACAAAGAAAAAATCGAATTCTGAATGCTTTTGTCGGGCGTCGGTATTCTTGTCGGCAAATCGGGTCTTTTTAAACGTAAGAAATCAAATACTGCAAACATTTGTCTGGGGCAAATTTTTCCGGAAAAAATATAGATTTAAAAAAAAATCGCCGGCCTTGCTTTAGTTCAGCTTGTCCAGGTACAGTCGTTGAAACTTCGTTTTTTAGCGAAAGTTGAAACGAAAAACGAAATATTTGAATTGAATATATGAATTTACATCAAAGGAACACTCTCAACTGATGCATCACAGTTAGTCTTACACAAAATTCACCTGCGGCGCATTTGTAGTATTCTCTATTTGGAAGAACGTTGTATCATTTAGTTTTCGTTTTAGGATAGAAACTCTTGGGGTTTGAAACACGTTAAAAGCCGAAAATTATATGGCACCATAGCTAAATTTTTCCGGAAAAAAGACAGATTTAAAATTTTTTGGCTGCGGCGGTTAGTTTAACTTTTCGTAGTACAGTCGTTGGAAGCTTCGCTTTTTAGCGAAAGCTAACATAAAAAGCCGAATATGGGAACTTTAATATTAGAAATTATACCTAAGGAATAATGTCAACTGATGCATCACAGTTAGTTTACACAAAACTTCGCCTGCGGCGCATTTTGTACTATTCTTTATTTGGAAGAACGGTGTTTCATTTAGTAGGCGTTTTAAGATTTAAATTCGTGGGGGTTGAAACACGATAAAAGCTAGAACTTGTATGGTAGGTACGGCTAAATTTTACCGGAATAAAGGCAGATGTAAAAAATTTCGCCTGTGGCCCTTAGTTTAACTTGTTCTTGGTACAGTCGTTGGAAGCTTCACTTTTTATCGAAAGCTGAAATGAAAAGCCAAATATCTGAACTTTAATATATGAAATTACATTAATGGAATAATCACAGCTGATGTATTATAGTTAGTTTTACCCCGGTTCTATTCTGTGCTGGCGGGAAAGATACGCCGTTGTCGCGAAGTGGCAACGGCGTGTTTTGTCGGCATATTTTTTAGTCCGGCACAAACCTGACCCCCCCCCCCCCAAAGGTAAAAGACTAGTGATGCCCCTGGTAAGACCTATCCATAACCGGTGGCAGTATTCATTCATTATTTGGAAAGAAATACAAGGAAAAAGAAGACAAACGTAAATTAAGCAAACAAAACATAGAGAACTAACGGTAGAAGAACTTAGGATCGAATTCGATATTTTCCAATAAGAAACTTTTAATGTTACTTTAAGTAACCTTTAAGAGGTTTGCGTTGGCGCAAAAACTTTCCTATTGTCCTAAATAAAATATCTACTGTGTAATCCGCCTTGACATGCATCTTGCTTATTAACTCTAGTCCGGAAATAAATGGATTGATTACAAAATCCAGCCAGTAAGAACCGTCATTCCACGCCATCCTCTACTCAGAGCGTGGGTATCAATGATTAAATACATGATCGTGTCTGCTCTGACAGACCACCATATCGCTGTTTTTCTGGTTATTGGGAAACATATTTGTTGGCTACATTTGGACCTGTGTAGATTTACTCCCTTGTCCGGTGAAGAGTTGCGAACGAACTAATGGCAACAAATTTTATGGCACTTGCCTTCCGGCCAATTGCCATATACCGATCAGTATTCCGTCGGTCGGTTGGCCAGTCCGGTGATCGCGAGTTAGGGTACTTCCAGATGTGCTAGGACGATGAAACCTGGCAGGCCTATTAGGGATCCGAGTAGGCTAATTTCGAAGTAGTCATTTCCCTAATCCGACCGTTGTGGGGGGAGTGGAGGGAGGGGGAATCCGGAATCTTGAGGTGTGTACAACTGTGGAAGGGGTGATAAGATCTTAATAAAACTTGATACTGGAACGGCCTTGTGTCTCTGACATCTCTTTTCAAGTCCAGACCGGATCCGATGAATGTGGGGTAGTCGCAGGTGGGAACTGGAAATCTTATGACACGCATAGAGTGGAGATATCAGGATGAAACTTGGTGTGAAAAACAAGCACAAGCCCTGGATCGGATTTCGGCACTGTGGGGGAAGTTGGAGGGGAGTTCCGGAACCGAATGTGGTAAGTCTGGTAACAGAATCGGACGAAACAAAAATCAGGTGACTTACCGAATTCGGTAACGAATTAGAACCAAATGAATCAACCGAATTATGAAGTGGATTGACCGAATGCGATGGAACAGATACGGACTTGAGAAAAGTCCGGTGAATAACCGAATTCACTAACGAGTGTGACCAAATAAATACGTTAAAGAACCGAATTTACGTAGGGACGTACCGAATGCGATGAAATCGACTCGGATTGAACAAAAGTTGGATGAATTGTCGAATTCGGTCACGGATCAGAACCAAATGAATCTGATTAATGACTGAATGGGAACCTGAAACTGAAGACTGGGAACCAATAAACATGTTAAATTGCCTAATTTGGAAATATGGGTACAAAAGATTTTACAAAACAGGCGTCACGGCGACCGAATGCCCAAAACGTAGGGGGGGGGGCGCCTCGCCCCCCCCCCCCCCCCGGGATGCCCCTGCATCAGGAAGTACTGAACTCACGGATAATCAGAAATCCGTACCCCCCAACTCCCCCCATAGTGCCCGAATCCGGTCCAGTTATGTCAGTGATGTATCTAGGACTTGTGTTTGCTCTTCCGACCAAGTTTCATCCTGATCCCTCCACTCTAAGCGTTTCCCAATATTTCCGGTTCCCCTCTCCAACTACCCTCGAAGTCACCGGATCCGATCCGGATTTTACGCGGATCGTCTGAGACCCGAGGTCTCTCCAAATACCAAGTTTCATTAAGATTCGATTTCGCGTTCAAGAGTTATAAATACCTCAAGATTCCGTATTCCTCCCTCGCTCCACTCCTCCCCCGCGATGCTCAGATTGGGGAAGTGACTATTTTCAACTTAATCAGTTGGGGTTCCTGATATGCCTGCCAAGTTTTATCGTCCTAACTTATGTGGAAGTGCCCGAACTAGCAAAGCCCGGACCTACAGACGGACAGAAATTGCCCGTGCCATAAAAAAAAGCTATGATGTGTCTATCTGAAGCCAGAACACAGACAGAAAGTTGTGTAGGCCTGTTCGTTTTCTTGTCCCAAGAGCGTTTGTTTCATAAAACATCGTTGCACTACATAGCAACCAATTTGAGCAAGAAATGAGACAAATGAAAAAAGACACTGAAAAGAGGATGAAATTATTGCATTTGATATTGAACCATCACATATATTGAATAGGCAAATTTCTACAGTGGAGAAGAGAAGCATTACGGAGAAGTTTTTCTTTGTTTTGTTTTTGTTTTGTGCGTTATTTCTGTTGTGCGAAATTGTTTGGGATTATTTGTTGACATGGGCCTTGGGCTGATCAGCAATTAATATAGACTATCTATCTATCTATAGTATATAGGAATTATTAGGGTAAGTGCTGGTCCTTATTTCTGCCCCATGTATGGAGCGACTGATGAAAGCTTATGCCATTTTATGGGTCAATGCGACGAGGTGAAAGGACTAAGGGAGGAATTTTTGTAAGGGGAATTTTAGGGGAGGATGGGCTAATAAGGTTAATGGAAAATCAGTTTTTCGGGGAAAATAAAATTTAGCGAGGTTCATCCAGATAGCAGCAAGGTATATTAATGTGCAAATAACAAATATGTTGGAGTGTGTGATTTGTTATTCTTCTTTTTTATCGTATTTGTTTCGTTGCTATGGCCAGTTGGCTTTTGCAATAAATATTATGTCATGTCTACCGTATCATAAAAAGGCTTTCGCCTTAAATGTCAGGAAGAAACGTGCTGGGATGGGCGAATCCAATTATGAAAGAATTCGAATTCAAATCCAGGGCTAAGTCCACTGTCAGCAGTTTCATAACAGACAGCGTATAACACTTTCAAGAATAACACCTTTTCACTTAGAAATAAAGTGTTATGACCAATTAAGTTTACACTATTTCTTGCCTAGATCTCCAACAACACCTTCAATTGGTAAAAATACTAAGGGGAACGAAAGAAACATAACAGATAACATCCCAAAGTGTTATCTGTTGAAACCGCGCATCCTTCTGTTGTCGTTATGTAACTTCTGATAGTGTATTATTTTTACCTATTGAAGGTTTTGTTGGAGATCTAGGCACGAAATAGTATAAACTTAATTGGTCATAACACTTTATTTCTAAGAGAAAAGGTGTTATTCCTGAAACTGTTATGCGCAATCTGTTAGGAAACTTCTGACAGTGTATGAATCTGATTCCGAATCCACCATTTCGTGCTGAGGATTCGTAGTTTGAAAATCAAACGTGAGGAGAAAGCACTGATGCTTAAGTCAAATGAGACAGTTGATTGGACGAAGTAAACCATATTTCTAAGCTTGCATGTGTTCTTCTTATAGTATTGGTCTCCTCTCAGCAACCAGGAATGAATTTGGGGCTATAGTTAAGCACAAGACATTAAGCACAGTATGTAAAAAATTTTAAAAAGATTACATTGAAGCGGATTCGTGAGGTTCAGGGTTCGGAATCCGAGTGTGAATCCAACCCAGCCTGACAAGCAGAAGATTCTAAACCGAATCTGGATTCGGATCTGCCCATCTCCATCTCGGCTGTATTCAGGTCTACCCTGTTCAGTATAACTGTAAAGTTGATCTCCCATTCTTATACCGAGATGAGTTGGAAATTTGATCTAACATAAATTGAAAGATTTTGGTCGGTTGAGCGCAAGGCTCTTTCAGGGTCCAAGAACTCTGTTACCAAAACTTCACTTTTACTATGTGCTTGTGGAAAAGTCATCTCGTAAAGCCGCGTTCACAAGCATGCCTAGGCAAGCACAGATGTCTAGGCACGTGCCTAGCATCACCGTTCACACCAATGCCTAGGCACTGGTAGTGTGCCTGGTGCCTGGGTGCCTGGCTATGCCTGAGCACGTGCCTAGGCATTTGTCCTTGGCTAGGCATGCTTGTGAACGCGACTTAAGGGATAAATTGCGCTGAGATTATACCTCCTGTAATATTTTAAGCTAAAGTTCGAATTTGGAAAACCATGAGCCACTGTGAAACTCGGCACTTGGGCAATGAGAATAAATTACATATATATTGCGACTGACATTAAAGTACAGCTCTAGAAATGATCTTTCCACGGTAAGCTGAGACTGTAAGAGTCGCTTGTCCAGATTGAGAGTTGGAGTAAATATCTACATAGGGCGTACGTAGCGCGCCGAAGATGCATTTTACTTCTTGATCTTCATGATTATCGGTAGTTTTCTTGGAACACGACCTCTTGGCTATATTTCCATCCGCCAATCGGTATTACCAATCGATATCCTTGTACAAAATTTAATTTTTTCTTCATAGAGGTATAAAAATATGGAACTCATTGCCCGATACTATTACAGTGTCTCTAGATAGGAAACTTTTTATAGGACTCTCAAAAAGTATATATTATTTAGCAATTATATTTCTTCTGTCTAATCTTTCTAATTCATTTTTGTTTTTGATTGGAGGAAGATAAGACTACCGCCGGGATTTTTGTTTGTATTTCTGTTGTCCTAAAATTCTCGTGATGATGTTGTTAGTTGTTGGTTTTTATTTGCAACACTTTAGGCTGGGGTTTTGTTTTTATTTTTTTACAATCAAAACGGAGTGTCATTTTCTTACGCCACTGGCATGGCTGTCGCGTTTATGGAACTTGTGTTTTTTTCACAGTAGTTAATAAAATTGTATCTTACCTTACCTTGCCTAAGGTAGCTGATAATTTTCTCTTTTCCAGCCGAAAAGCTTCCAGAACCCCAGGCCGTTGGCAAGGATAAGATCATAGTAATTACGGTTGCTATTAGTGTATTGTGTTTCCTCATTATCCTGCTTGGTGGTGCAATTTTCGCCTACAACAAACGTCAGACGAGAAACGCTCGGCAGAGAGCTAATCAAGCCAAGATTAATGAGAATGGTAAGTTTATCTTTCAGTTGGTTTCCACAATTTGTAATAGTGGTCGGCTGAAAGCAGGGATGACAGTTTTCATAAACCAGCGTTAACATGTTATCTCGCTATGTCGTAACCGCTGACATTTCAGCGAAATTAAATTTAATGAATCAGAGTGTGGGTTTCGGTTGCGGGTACAGATAACGGACACAGAATGTAACCGTAAACAGAAACTAGCCGAAAGGTTAGGCATGTTCACCATGCTGTATCCCTAGAGAACGGTGTTGCTAGGAGTTCACATTGCGAGGGTTTGGTTGAGACCAGAGCAAAATAACTCAAGAGAGTGAAGCGAAGACCTATCCTTCCCATGCATCAAAAATGGGCCTCTGTCGCAGCGCCGCCCAGCTCGCTTCGCGAGAGAAGCTTCAGCAAACTTTTCGTGTGTGCAGTGGCGGACTAGAATTATTTGCTCTGGATCAGAGCCAGCGCTCTTTAACGACTCGTCGAGTTTCAGTAGGGATATTCGTGTCCGCTAGTGGAGGTAGTGTCGCGGCGATTTGACTGTGTGTCACTTTTTCAAGTGCATTACTCTCTAGATTTATTTTACTCTGGTTGAGACATTACTTCGACCTTAAATCCTCCTGAGCCGTCAGTGGCGTATACGGCGTCGTCGAAGCCTCTCTATTCATCACAAAGCTCTACGGCTGCAGTTATATCTTTCCATTGTAGGGGGAAATATTGGCCTCCTTCAGGTCCAGATCATATTGTTCCTTCGTCGGGCTCGTCTGCTTCTTCCTACAAGCTTGTGTTTCACTTCACAACCACTTTTCCTGGAATTTAGGGTTCGAACTGAGGTGGATTTTCTGGGAAAAGTATATGCATGACAGTCGATGTTGACATGTTCACTGAAATATCTTCAGAGGCGTCAATTCGCTGAAACCTAAGGGGGGGCAGCGGCGGCGTCCCAGGCACCCGTCGGGGCCCTGTGACGAACAGGTGATTTGAAGTGCTTGGGTGGGGGGGGGGGGGGTATATGCCACAAAGTGTACTTGTCGGAAATTCAGCATGGGTGAAGAGTTGAACGGTTTAGAAACAATGGACAACAAACGTACTGCACCACACCCTGAAAACTAAACGAATTTAAAAAAAAACAGTGAAAGGTGAAGGTCATGCTTAATAACAGGAACTCGCCGGAGAGCGAAGCCATCGCAGCAGCTTCTAACGACTGTGTAGCAACAAATGCCAATGAGCGCCGAATGCGATTTTTTTTTTTTTAATTTGCATGTTTCCAATAAAAATTGAACTACTTCCCGAACAAATTTTAGTTTTTAAAATGTCTCATCCCCAAAACTGAGTGCCGAAACCTCAACAGAGCATACTACGAAAGGCGCCGCAGGCGAAAACTTTGGATTTCTTTATGAGTTTTGCCTTTTTGGACAAATGAAAGCAAGGCCACCTATCATAGATCAGCTCATAGTGTTTGGTGATGTAACATTTCAAACAGTGTGAGACACTTCAAGGACCCCTCGCACTACTTACTCTTCAACTTACAGTATTTTAAAATATTTGAATACTTTAAAACTAGGCTGTGCTTTCAACAAATAACATACGGTTTTGGCTGTTTTAAGCCTTTTCCGAGACCCTTTGACTTGTAACAGTGAAGCAATTTACATAACCGGTGTTTCTGAAGAAAAAACTTCTTGCAGACAACCGTTGACAACGTGATAGAAATCAAAGGTAGCAAAACACGGCAAGTGAGAAAATCAGCGTGCTTTTAGTTAGAGGGGCTTAGAATGTACGTACGAAAATTGGGGTCACCGGGTTTAGAAATATATGGAGTTATTCTGGAATTAGATTACGTTAGTATTATAGGTAAGACAGTTCCTTTAAATGAGAACTGGTACATGACGGTGCTTCAGTTCGACCATTTCCAGATAAAAATGACAATCCGAAAGAAAACTGAAACAAAGTAGCCTTTGCTGTGAACCACGTTAAACACAGACTTAAAACTTTTCTTAACCGTTTTACAAAATAAACAAGCTGGGGTTAAGTAGAAAAGGCACTGAGTGTTTGCCGACGCTTTCACCTTCCTACTCCCATATTTTATGCTCCTTCGGGGCGGGAACCCCACTTGAATTTTCAAATGGGCCCCCAGCTATCCAGGAAAAAATCATAAAGTGATACTCGACGCCATGTTACAAAGATAATGTCTCTCTTCGTGTTCAGCGTTCAGACAAACAACTGACCCAGGCTCAAAGCAGGATTGCCACATCAAAAATATTTAGAGAGTGACTTTTCGCCCAAAACAGAGAGTGAACTGGGAGTGAAATTTAATTTCATGAAATGTTCACTCGGAATTGCTTCTGTAAAAATGACACATCTTAATTTTACTTTCATAAAAAAACTGAAATAGTCAGTTCTGGTCGGAATCAACTCAAATCGGAATCTGCCACAAAAATGACACGTATGGTCATTTTCTGAAATAGTGTGATTGTTGTGTCCTACGTAGGACAAGAGGGACAACAATAAAATAGAGTGACAATTCACACTATCATGCGACATGTGGCAACATCGATCGGCGAGCAATGGGTCATTATCTCGGATTAAAAAGGGTTCAGTTTTCATGAGTGACCTTAGTCAACTGATATGGTGCAACCAGATGTCAAAATTCTGATTAGAAACTTAACATGCACAAAAAATATCTTACCGTTTTGGAGTTTTTGGCAACTTACGGCCAAACAACTAATCAGATGAGAAAACCAAGTTCACACATGGTTTCAGCAAGGATCTTTATTCCAATATCTCATCCTAATCGACTTCAGAAAGGTCCTTTACTTTGACAAAAATTTTCGTACTTTAGCAGCATTGCCGGTGAATTCATGCAGAGCAAAAGAGCTAATGACATTGAGAGGAGAACGTTTAAAACAAGATCTCCGGGTTTTGGCAAGTTTTGCCAGCTTATCTGTCAAGGGAATAAAGTTCAAAATTCAGTTCAGCATGTCAACTTTGAGCTTCTTACCCCTTACAAGACTATCTCATTAGCTTATACCTTTTCTTTACCCTTAATTTGACCCCCCCACCTCCTCTGCCTCTATATATCGAAAGGACAGATCTACAACTTGGCCTGTACTTCGCCAGTGAATCCTCATACGAAGTTTCAACAACATATATCAACCCCTTCGGCGCCAACTTATGACTGAACTTATGACCAACTTATACTGAAGCGCCAACTTAAGTGTCATTTAATTGAATAAACTGAACTATCTGGATTCTGCGAAGGGATTTTTTATTTTCCAGTATCTGCTCTAGTTATGACGTTCATAATATCTGCGGCCGTCCCCACAGCGTAAATTCTACTATGACGCAAGAAATTTTAATTTCAACACAAACCCGGCTTTTCAGAGGGCAGTGGTGAGATTGGTGAAGATTGCTTAGTGCCTGAACAAAAAAAAAATCAGAAATCTTTCTCGTAAGGCATACAACAAAAATACCAGCGCATAGAGGTACCACAGACCCCACGGAAATTTCACTATTTGAAAATCGATTATTCGTGAACAGCGGAACAACGAAGTAACGCATTTTCAGCGGGTCTTCAAGCCAATTTAAGTGAATAAGCGATGGGTAACTAGATAGTCCTATCCCAGCCCTTTTTGGTTAAACTTTAAGGTCAATTGTGTGGTAAATTCTGGGCATGAAGTAATAATAGGAAACAATTACTTGTTTTGTATATTACCAACAATCGTTTTGTTCCTATAAAAAGATGATTGACTAGCAGTTCGATTTTTCTTTGATGGGCTTCATTCCCTCTCGGGTACACAGGGTTTAGATTTTCATTTATTCATCGTCTTCGGTAAAAGGCGGAATGCGCTGTCTTTTGTTTTGTTAATTGGAGATAATTATGTTTAGTCTCGTTCACGTGGAAACAGGATTGATTGTCTAAATTGCGATGCCTCGGAGTCTTGTGGAGACAAAGTGGTAGCCTAACAAGGTGTCCAGCCAGGGGATGCTCACTTGTTTCTCGGAATTGACCACGGCTTTTGTGCCCCCCCCCCCCCCCCCAAGTGTATGTTCCACAGTTTTAGCAGCAATATACGGTATATCTATATAAGTCTATTCCCCCATCAAAAGTAAACTAGACCTACGTTGCCCGGGCAACGTGAAGTGTTGCGGCAACCTTTGTCCGGCTTCGCCGAATAAAGTGTTGCGAGAGCAAGTGTGGTTTTGGTTTTGTTTCTTCGCTGTCGGTAAAGTGCTGAAATTATCAACTTATCGAAGCTTTTAAAATGGTATCTTCTAAAAAGAATAATCACATGATCAAAAGCTGTTCTTTAGCGTTGTAAAACCAACAACAAAACAATATCGGAAGAAGGGGCCAAATTGACTTTGCGGTTAGTTGAACTTCATCCTTTTGAATCGTAGACATCGTGACGGATGAAACTTGGAACAATATCTTATATAATCTAGTTGGTATTAGAAAGCTATCCGTAACTTTTCAGGATTAAAATACCATAGATGACACTATTAATTATTATGAAACTACCTCATTGCTTTACATTTTCGTTTGTATCCGTTGTGTAAACAGTTAATCCTAGGTTACATTGATCGACCATCGACACAAACTTTCTTACCGTCAGATTTATAGAAATCGAATACAATGTGCACCCATTTGCAAAAAATTCCTAGCCCCTCGTGAACCGATTCCTACTTACAAGTCCCTCTCCCGTGATATACATTAAGTTAACCGAAAACAAATAATGGGTACACCAGCTAGCAAAAGTTTCAAACCCATCATCGCAGAAGATAATTGTAGCATAAGAGCCGATTATTACTTATGAGTCCCTTGCATATACGGAGCTTTTCAAAATGTAATGTCATATTCACCAATCCGGCCTAAGGTCCACACCAAAATAATATCGGAAGAAGGGAGCAAATTGACTCTGCGGTCAGTTGAACTTTATCCTTTTCAATCGTAGATATCGTGACGGATGAAAACTTTGAAAATATCTTATATAATCTAGTTGATATTATAAAGCTATCCGTAACTTTTCAGGACTAAAATACCATAGATGACACTATTAACTATTAAAAAAACTACCTTATTGTTTTACATTTACATTACATTACTTACAAGTCCCTCTCCCGTGATCAAAAGCTGTTCTTTAGCGTTGTAAAACCAACAACAAAACAATATCGGAAGAAGGGAGCAAATTTACTTTGCGGTCAGTTGAACTTTATCCTTTTCAATCGTAGATATCGTGACGGATGAAAACTTGGAACAATATCTTATATAATCTAGTTGATATTATAAAGCTATCCGTAACTTTTCAGGATTAAAATACCATAGATGACACTATTAATTATTACAAAACTACCTTATTGTTTTACATTACCGTATCGTTTGTACCCGTTGCGTTAACAGTTAATCCTAGGTTATAGCGATAGATCGTCGATGCAATCTTTCTTACCGTCATATTTACAGAAATCGAATACAATGTGCACCAATTTTCAAAAATTTCTAGCCCATTATGAACCGATTCTTACTTACAAGTCCCTCTCCCGGGATTGACATCAAATTCACCAGAAACGAATAATGGATACACCAGCTAGCAAAAGTTGCAAACCCCTCATCGCTGAAGATGATTATAGCATTAGCTTTTTAAACGGGATGTTCTAAAATAATTAATCATATCATCAAAAGGTATTCTTCAGCGTTGTAAAAACAACAACAAAATAATAGGAAGAAGGGACTAAATTAACTTTGCAGTCAGTTGAACTTTATCCTTTTCAATCGTAGACTTCGTGACGGATGAAAACTTGGAACAATATCTTATATAATCTAGTTGGTATTAGAAAGCTATCCGTAACTTTTCAGGATTAAAATACCATAGATGACACTATTAATTATTATGAAAATACCTCATTGCTTTACATTTTCGTTTGTATCCGTTGTGTACACAGTTAATCCTAGGTTACATTGATAGACCATCGACACAAACTTTCTTACCGTCAGATTTATAGAAATCGAATACAATGTGCACCCATTTGCAAAAATTCCTAGCCCCTCGTGAACCGATTCCTACTTACAAGTCCCTCTCCCGCGATATACATTAAGTTAACCGAAAAAAAATAACGGGTACACCAGCTAGCAAAAGTTGCAAACCCATCATCGCAGAAGATGATTGTAGCATAACAGCCGATTATTACTTACAAGTCCCTTGCATATCTTACCATTGGGAACCAAATTGTTCTTACCATCGAATACACCGGAAACAAATAACAGGTACACCAACTAGCAAAAGCTGCAAACCCCTCGTTACCGAAGATGATTATGAGCTAAAAGTCGACTGTTGCTTAAAAGTCCCCCATATGTCTCATAACTGGCATCGCCTATTTTTGGTTTCAATGTACCTTACTACTGAAGTTGTCAACCCCTTTGAAATTTTCAAGCTGGTGTATCTCATGAAGGAATTTTTTTACCAAAAAATGGATGACATATACTTTGATCAGCTCATCAATGGCTATCGATTGCCGTCGAAAACAAAATTCTACCTGTCTTAGTTCAAAAGTTGACTTTTTTGCCGTAGGCCAACTTTCTAACGTTACGACTTAGAAAGGAGCAAAGGATAAGCTCTAGTTTCTTTAGCAATGAGATAACTTTTAAAGTTTAAGAGGCACATCTAATACCGTTACTCTACCGCAAACCCAAGTGCAAAAAAAAAAAATGATAAACTCAGCTGAAATCGTCGCAGACATGGATAGAAACAATAGATGGCAGCACTTTCGGACCCGTGGGAAAAAGCCCCTTTTTTGTCTCTGTAGATTTTTTCTATCTATCACTCAAAGAAGATATGTTGGCTGTGGGGCCGGGTAACTGCCGCATATATATTTAACACTTGTAGATTTTAGTCCATCTTCAATTTGAAACTGGTGCCTGCCTGCTTGCGTGCTAAAACGGAGCTTTCCACTCGAAAGCAGAAACATGGTTTGATGAAACGAAAGGTTCGCTACACAACTTCAGATAGTCCTCTCTGACATAGGCTATACAACTCCACTTCACTTCGCACACCGTAGGCTCTGGCTCGAGGACAAGCAAAAACCATCCTTATTGGCCCCAGGCAAGAGTTCTACGGAGCTTTCCAAAATGTAATGTCATATTCATCAATCCGGCCTAAGGTCCACACTTTCCGTAAAAACCGCACAGGTTAGACCCTTCCCAGTTACCAGGAATAAAATGAAATCGGCGGCATAGGAAAAAAAAAAAAAACGAGGACAAAACCAAAGTGTTGCTCTCGCAACACAATCAATAGGTACAAATAAATGAATAGGAAAATACGAGAAACAAAAAAAATACCAGGGCTAAAGCCGGCGATGGTTGCGTCGAAGGATAACTTCTGTTTCTGCTTCTTGCAAATTAAAAGGTACTGGAGTGCCCACAACAATAACACCTATCAACTAATGGTTTCTCCCCAGTTTCGACCATACCAGTCAACTATTTAAGCAAAATCTGTCTGATTTTGACTTCACACCTAGTTTATAAGATTCAGTTTAACCTCATTCTAGTTATAAGATTGAATTTAACCTCATCAGTTCGGTTTATGTGTCTTGTGAACAATGCTGTAGGGCGTTAGGATTTTGCGGAAAGAAGATGTACTAAATAAATAATTTATTTATAACCCGCCATTGTGAAAAAGCGGAATAGATGAAAGAAAATAAATAAACTGTTGTCAAATCAGTCAACTGCTAGCTTCTGATGCGAAACCTAATTTATAAAGTTCAATTTGACCTCATGCAGTTCGACTTCTGTATCAGAAAATGTCACAGTTGCCATGTCAGGCAACTGCTTTAGCAAAAGTTGTGCGCTTTTGACTCGAAACCTGATTCATAAGATGCAGTTCGATCTCATCAGTTCGGCCCCTGCATCTTGTGAATAATGCTGTAGGGTGGTACGATTTTGCGGAAAGAAAATGTACAGCAGCCAAATTAGTCAACTGCTATAACAAAAGTTATATGATTCTCTCGTGAAACCAGCGCGAAACCTAATTTATAAGGTTCAATTTGACCTCGTCAGTTCAGTTTCTCTATCTTGTGAATAATGTCGTCTGGTGTTAGGATTTTGCAGAAGAAAACGTAGATTGTCGCATCGATCAACTGCTCTAACAAAATTTGTATGAGTTTGACGCGAAACATAATTTATAATATTCAGTCCGACATCAAAGCCCTCCTTCACGGGCAAAACCAGTTCCATGATTTTTTTTTTGTAAACAAATCCGAGAAAAGTGCTTGTGACTATTAGGGGAAAAACACCTGCCTGTTTCCGAAATATTGACGATATTTTCCCTCTCTGCAATCTGTCTGAGTCAGAATCTTATTTTTCTGAGATCTTGAGTGGGCTGGAATAGTGAAAACACTGGAACCTGAAATATTCGCGCAATTTTAGGAAAAAGACAAAGTGAGCTGAGTGTTTTCGCAGACGTTTCGAAATCATAACAATCTTTAGAAGTAGAGAGCTATTGTGTATCAGGAGTGACTGAAAAGAGTGGCATGGAATCACTGGTCCCAGAATTCTGCGATTTGTCATAGATTTTCGACAAAGCGAGAGAGAATTCTGCGACGTGGACGTCGACGACCATGAAAAAGCAAAAGTGTATGATTAGTACATGACTATTATTACTTATGAAGCTAAAAAAGCGATATTTCTCGTTAATCAGTAGTAAAAAAGGACCGAGTTTCGCAGGCGCTAGATTTCACAGGTGCAATCAGCAAAGCAAAATAACTCTAGAAAGTAATGCGAAGACCTATACTTCCCATGCACCAAAAATGGGCCTGGGCCTCCGTCGCAGCGACGCCGAGCTCGCTCGTGAGAGAAGCTTCAGCAAACTGTTCGTGTGTGCAGTGGCGGACGTAGAAACTTCTAGCAAGGCTAAGATGCGGTGCACACATAGACGATCAGATCAGAGCCAGCGCTCTTTAACGACTGGTTGAGTTTAAGTAGGGATGTTCGTGTCCTGTAGCGGAGGTAGTGTCGCTGCGATTTGACCGTGTGTCACTTTTTCAAAGTTCGCGCATTACTCTATAGAGTTATTTTGCTCTGGCCATCAGAGCAAGGTGGCAAGACTGCCTATGTGAACATCACCTATAGCGGCAGGTAACGTCTTGGAAAACCAACGATCAGCGATGGTTGAAAATAAAAAGAAATAGTGAGTCTATATGGAAAGCTGATTTCAATACACTGACCTAATGAAATGAGGAAAGACGTGAACTGCTTCGTCCAAAGCGAAATAGTTTCGAAATTGCCATTTCTGGTTAAAAGTGTTTCGTAGCAAGATAAAATTAATGTGGTTCTGTTTTACTGAGTTCCCAAAACGTAAGGTGACGATACCTGTGACTTTGTAAAGTTAGTTGGCCCGCCTGTTAGCACGTAACTCTCGATAAGGTCGAGATATTTTGTTCAAACTTAGTATGAGGAATATCTTGGTCAAAATACAGGCGAGGTTCGGAGCTGTGATCCGTAACCCTGCATTTAGAGGTGGGGGGGTTCAAATTCAATTGTGAAAATAAATGCTTTTTTCGAGTTTGTGAAACCATATCTGAACTTTATTTCTGGCCGGACAAGTAGTAGCAAAAAACATAAATTTTGGAGAAATAAAAGTTAAGAAACGAGCCTGCAATCATGCAGGTTCAGTTTGAATGTATGTTCGTGTATCCTAGCGAGAGCCTATAACGAGGAGCCGTGCCATGAAAGGCCGAAATATAGCTGAAGAATATCGTAGCTGACTTTTCTATTTTGTTTAATATATGTTTGTTAGGTCGATTAAAGGTTCCATATCGCGGTAAAAATTTGTACATATACGTATGCAATTGTACATATATGTTTTTCGTATTTGGTTCCTGGAAAGACGAGAAACCAACTATCGTCTATATCCGGTTACTGGTCTTCTAAATAAATGATTGATTGACATATGATTTGAGAAGAGAAATTGAGAAATAAAAGAGTAAATGAGTGTGACCAGGAATGGATGGAGCAAATGTTGAAGACGGAGTGTTATGTTACTATAAAGAAAGCAGGTAGCCTCAAGTTGTCAATGATTAATAGAGAACATTTTTTGTAGTTTCTAATGGTCGTTGGAGATAAGATCCTAATTTCATTGTGTTTCTTTTTTTGATTGTATTATCATGGCCCTTGGGCTTTTAGTGTAATAAATATCATACCATAGCATATGCTGAGCAATTCTGATACAAGTTGCTATGGTAGCAAGAACAGTATCTTCTAATTGTACTTAGCTTAATCACGATGGTCATCTCAGGGGATATAACCGAGCCTTCTTCCCCCGAAGACCCAACTCGCGAGATACTGTTCATTAGCTCTTCATCAGACTAACAACGTTTATGGATAGGAACTAACAGTATTTCCCCGTAAAAGGTCTTTGTTGCGTGACTTCTTTCTTGTCGTTTTTCTAAAACGGATGGGGCGGGGTTAGGAAGAATTGTCAGAAAATAATTTAGAAAATGTGTTCCATAATGAGGGAATTGATTGTTAGAAACGTCGAAAAAGATTAATTTGAAAATTCATACAGCAAATGGGCTCGTTTTGTTGAATAATTAACCGACGGAGAGGTAAGTGAGAAAATTCATTATAAGTCAAGATGAAGGATTATTGTGAATACTATTATACATTTTCTCCCTGGAATCCTAATACCAGCGAACATTATCTACAACTGGGAGAAACTGAATCTATACCCTTTATGATAATCCCACCCATACATAACTTTTTCAGTGTGTCAGACTGCATGCACTAACTTACTGGACACACTTTTCCTCTTTGAAAACATAGCTTAATGTTGGCAGAAATCACATAAGAACCTAAAAAAAATTATTCAAGCTACAAAATGTTAACCCGTGTTTTCATACTTTCTATTCATCTGCCAACTAAAGATTTGTGTTTTTCTCTGATTTTGTTTTAACATCTGTTCTCAGTTAGCTCATAAGGGTAGCCGACTCCCGAAGCGCGTCATCATTTGTTCGTTTAGCACTGTCATTTGACGAAGGGCAGGACCCCTGTTCTGATGGTTTTCTTCTTTTGCTTCCTTAGGACCCGATGAAAAATGTGTAGCCTGCGTAGTTGTATGACAGTTGTGCGAAAAAGTGGCATGTATTGATATGTACTAGTACAAAACACTATCATCTGCATCAGGCTTGGCCAATCTTAAGCAGTAGTATCCAGTAGCATCCAGTCTTGCTTTGGCATGCACTGGTTACCAGTGTTATTACCAACTGTTACCAGTTAATACTGTATGAATTAAAAGTTACAACTTCATGCAACTTTCAGAAGTAAACATTCCACTAGCCATGCAGTACACCATTTTTGAAGTTTTGTTGAAAAAGCTCTTGAAAATAACCTGGTCCCTCTAACTGTTTTTGTAGACTTCCGTAAGGCTTTTGATACTGTTGAATTTAATACCCTTCTAAGTAGACGAAGCGGGCTTGGGCTAGGTAGTATTTGTGTAAAGTGGTTTTCATCATACCTGCATGGGCGAAGTCTCAAAGTTGCTTTGTCGGATATCCTGAGCAGCGAGTTCGATGTAATGTGCGGAGTGCCTCAAGGTTCCGTGCTCGGACCTCTGCGATATCTCGTTTATGTTAATTCGCTGGCATCACATTTCGGTTAGAAGGCGCTGACCTCTTTTGCGGACGACACTGCGATAACAATAATTGGTAGTTGTTTGGTGGAGGTTGTACATAAGGATAACTTAGCACTTGAATGTTTACTTAGTTTTACAGTTGGTAGTTTCCTAGCAGTTAACGCATCTAAAACAAATTATATTATTTTTAGTCGAACAGGTAGGTTACTCAATGATAACAATAACATTTTTTTCGGAAATTTACCCATTATACAAGTTTTTGAAATGAGATATTTGGGGTTTTATTTAGATAATGATATTAGTTGGAATAATCATTGTAGTATTATTGGTGCAAAAATAGCTGGGGTGCTAGGAATTATAAGACTGGTAAGAAAAACATTTCCATTTCAGATTTTAAAAATTATTTATTTTTCCCTTGTTCACCCTTAGATTGATTACGGTTGTGTTCATTCGGCTAGCAATTTTTTTTCTAATTATAAAAGGGTCCAGATTTTGCAAAATAAAAGTATTCGTTTGGTTGCGGTCATAAACAAGACCAATGGTTTCGAGGGATCCCAAAAATTCAATATCTGATCCAGACAACTGGGTCTTGTCTTAGCCAGATCCAGTCATCGCCAGACTCCTTTAAAATTTTTACCATTATAATTCAGAAACAGATAAGGCCAAATAGCTAATCATGTGACAAAACCAAGTTTAGATACGGATTCATCATGTGTGTTAACCCCTATAAGTCATATCTGTTTTGCCGAAAACTTCCTGCCACTTCTGCCAATTTCCCGGTTTCGGCCGAAATCCAGAACTACTTGTCCGGCGAAAAAAGAAAGCTCAAAAACGAACTCAGGGTATCTTCTTTCCCCAATAATGATACATCTAATCAACTTCAAATAAAAATTTAACTTATAACAAATTTTCCGACTCCGGCCGGATTCCGGTCGAACTATATGTCCGGGTAAAAATATAATTGTCACACACGGATTCAGCATCTCTTCTTACCCATAAATCGGTTATCTAATCAACTACAAATAAAACTTTAACTTCTTACAATTTTCCGGTTTTGGCCGGATTCCGGGCGAACCACATATCGGGGTAGAAAATTGTTTTCACATAAGTGTTCAGCATGTCTTCTTGCCCTAAATCGGAGATCTGATCAGCTCCAAATAAAACTGTTAATTTTAACAAACTTTCCGGTTTGGGCCGGATTCCAGGCGAACTACTTGTCCGTCGAGAAAATGGTTTTCACCATCGTCTTCAGCATGTCTGTCTACCCCTATATCGAACATCTAATCAGCTTCAAATAAAACTTTTACTTTTAACAAACTTTTCGGTCTTGTCCGGATTCTGGGCGAACTACTTGTCCGATGACAAAATGGTTTTCACCATCGTGTTTAGCATGTCTTCCTACTCCATAATTGACTATCACATTAGCTGTTTCAAAATATTTTGTTTGCCCCTTAATTTGACCCCCACCCCCACCCCTAAATGTAGGGCTACAAACCCCATTTACGAACTCGACTGGTCCGACGACCCAACGTATACTCACACCAAGTTTCATCAAAATATCTCGTTCCCTTCGAGAGTTATCGTGCTTATAGACGGACGGACGGACAGACGGACAAATTTTGCGATGTCATAGGTATCCCTCCACTTACGTTTTGGGATCCCAAAAAGGAGGTTGAATCTAAAACCATTGCCAGCTTCTACCGGTATAATTTTCTGAACGTTGGTCAGATTCGTGATTACCAGGCATCAATTTTTGTGTTTCAAAGCATGAACAATGTATGTCCTGATTATTTCCATGATTATTTTTCTATGAATCAGGAGCACCAAAATTATGACACTAGAAATGCATAGCCTTTAATAAATGAAAAAAGTAAAACAGTTAGATCATCTTATATGATTCATAATCTGGGGCCTTCTGTTTGGAATAATCTGCCGGCTAGCAACAGGGAGTCTGCCACTTTGTAGGGGTTTAAAAAGAAACTGACAACTTTCCACTTAATTAATACGTGTTGAAGGGTATGTGGTCTTTTTCTTCTTTTTTCTTCTTTTTTTCTTTCTTTTTTTTTCACAGTTGTTCGGGTGGGGCTGAAACTGGTAATGAGTAAATATTAAGGATTCTTGTTGTGTCATAGGCTATGTGGATAATAAGTTGTTGTGTCTAGTTATTTATTTGTTAGAAACATGTAGTATTAATAAATTGCAGCACAAGTCCTTCGGACTTTCTTTTTGATGCAATGGGATACTATTAATGTTATTTTTTTTTTCAATGTTTTGGTTAAAAATAAAAAAAAACCTACATACCTACCTAAAAACTACTTCTTGCAAATTTTCAACGGGGATAGGAGCCCTGTTCTACGGTAGGAGCCCTGTTCTGATTGACAGTGAAAGGGTAGTAGCCCTGTTTCAGCAATTATAGCCTGGTTGACGAACAAGACTCCGACTAGTAAAACTTACTTGATAATGTTACTGTTAACGAACAAGGATCCGACTTTTGGGACATAAAGAATGTCAAAATGTAAACTTGGTCTACTAATAATGTTGACTAATGTTTGACTTAGAAAAAAACATTGCAAATCCGATTCCCGATTCCGATACCCTTCCGGTTTAACTCGCTTAGAGCGGAGCTGAAAGTTCATTTCTAGCTACAACCCAACTTGTCGTGTCAAGAGGAGTCGAAATATCGCTAGAGCAAATCCAAAAAAAATTAAAAACAAATATGAACATTTGAAAATATATAGATTCAAATGTTTATTATATAAAAATAAAAATATTTGTTTAGTGCCATGAGATATTATTCGTCTGAGCTGACGGGGTAATTTTCACGAAGGAACCCTCCTGTCAAAAGAAAAAAAAAAGACCCAAAGCCCATACGTTTAAAGTAATAAGAAAACAAATTCTTCAACCTGACATGCTGCTCCAGTTTTCCTTCGTGTCGAGAAACAGCGCTAGCACTGTGACAATCAGGTAACCAAAACTTCTTTTCTAGAGTCTTCCTTGACTTCACGTCCGGACATGTTGGCCCCTGGAGGCTATACTCCAACTTCGGATGGAAGTTTACCCGAAGAGCTAACAAGAAGTAAAAAGTCTTAACAGCGAGTCATAAACGCTTAATGACCAAGTGCCTTGCCAGAGATAGGGACGCGAATGACGTGAAAACGTATTCAGGGTAAGTGCGGTGTCGTGAACTTCCTAAAATCTGCCGAGTGTCTCAGTTCACCACATAAAAACGCTGTTTAATAAACTGTTCTTATATAAAATCCATCAACAAAAACTCTTAACTGCTTCGGATCTCAGTGCACTCGCTACTGAATACTAAAATACACTTCATTCATTTACTTCGCGCTCGATGCCCGAGGGCGTGATATGGTAGATGGCGTAACCTGATTATGCACGCGGTGTACAAAAAGGTACAGTGACACGTGAAGGGGATTCACGACATGCGGTTATAGTGGGAAAATTGAGGCTTAAAGGACACCTGAACAATGAAACCATGCTTGAACACACCATTGAGAATGCATTTACAGACATGGACACGGAGAGCATTCTTCTCCTGAGCGTGTTGTTTTCAAAATAGGGATGATTGTTTCCGGAGGTTTGCACATGCAGACTCCAAGACAAAAAGCGCAATTCATTCAAATCTTGTACAGCGTTGGCCGGATCGTATTGGAATTTCTTCTAGATATACGTTTGGGCTTATCTGGTTAAAAAATATTCCAGAAGAAGGGTTGATTGGAGACATTTGTTCATTTCTAAAATTGCTCGGTACTGAAATAAGGACAGATGCAAAATGGAGCAAAAATCATAGCTTGGAAACGATACTTCGTATTTGGATTGGGTTTTCTGCAGGTAATGGTAACGGACGTCATACAGATAGGGATGATACTTGGTACTCTTCATTCAGGTGTCCTTTAAAGCAGAGACGCTATTCCAGTAAACTTCAAGATTAGCCGAATATGGATGAGACTCGACAGTCTAGTTACTCATCACTTATTCACTTGAATAGGCCTGATAACCCGATACAAATGTATTACATCGTTTGTCCATTATCCACAGGTAACCAATGAATGAATGAAGAATGAATGAATTTATTACATGCAGCCTAGTAATAAGGCATTTCCTCAGTACATACAAAAAAGGTAAATGAGCGCTTGACAAGAAATACATAGTGTACACAAAAACTACAACAACAGCAAAAGATAAACGAACGCTAAAAAAGAAACATGCAACGAAACACGAAAAGAACAATAAATTTAGTGCATTAGCAGGCGCATTGGGCAATGGGCAGGAATGCGGTTGGATGGTGGCAGAAGATGTCCACTTATTTCTTTTAGCTTGACAGTCGGGTCCAAGACAAACAAGACCAAAGGTTTCGATGGGATCCAAAAAATTCAATATCTGATCCAGACAACTGGGTCTTGTCTTAGCCAGATCCAGTCATCGCCAGACTCCTTGAACATTTTTACAATTAAAATTCAGAAACAGATTAAGGCCAAATAGCTAGTCATCTGAGAAAACCAAGTTCAGATATGGATTCAGCATGTGTGTTTACTCCTATAAGTCATATCTGTCTTGACGAAAACTTCCTACCACTTCTGCCAATTTCCTGGTTTCGGCCGAACTCCAGAACTACTTGTCCGGCGAAAAAAGAAAGCTCAAAAACGAACTCAGGGTATCTTCTTTCCCCAATAATGAACATCCAACCAACTTCAAATAAAAATTTAACTTATAACAAATTTTCAGACTCCAGCCGGATTCCGGTCGAACTATATTTCCGGGTAAAATATGATTGTCAAACACGGATTCAGCATCTCTTCTTACCCTTAAATCGGTTATTTAATCTACTAGAAATAAGACTTAAGCTTCTAACAATTTTCCGGTTTTAGCCGAATTCGGGGGGAACTACATGTCCACGTAGAAAATTTTTTCACATAAGTGTTCAGCATGTCTTCTTGCCCTAAATCGAACATCTAATCAACTCCAAATAAAACTTTTAATTTTAACAAACTTTCCGGTTTGGGCCGGATTCCGGGCGAACTACTTGTCCGTCGAGAAAATGGTTTTCACCATCGTCCGCAGCATGCCTTCCTACCCCTAAATCGAACATTTAATCAACTTCAAATAAAACTTTTACTTTTAACAAACTCTCCGGTTTTAGCCGGATTCCGGGCGAACTACTTGTCCGATGACAAAATTTCTTACCTCATAATCGACTATCAAATTAGCTGTTTCAAAATATTTTGTTTGCCCCTTAATTTGAACCCCCTCCCCCACCCCTAATTGTAGGGCTACGAAGCCCATCTACGAACTTGACTGGTCCGACGACCCAAAGAATCCTGACACCGAGTTTCATCAAAATATCTCATTCCCTTCGAGAGTTATCGTGCTTACAGACCGACAGACGGACGGACGGACAGACGGACAACTTTTGCGACGTCATAGGTATCCCTCCACTTACATTTTGGGATCCCAAAAAACTTCTCCATGATTCGGTGATTGTGCATGAAAAGGTGCAAAAGAAAACGGAGATATTTGAAAAAACATGCGCGCATTCGACTGGTGTCTTTTTTCCTGAGAATCCTGTACAAACCAGCGAGGAAAAGCACAGAGGAGGAGCAAAAGCTTGTGTAGATTTTTGCTAGACCTCGTCGGTTGTACCTGGCTCTGTTTGGGACGATTTTCCAATAACCCATCCTCGTCGCATTTGCAGTTGACAGAACAGCTGCTTCGCACATTTTTCTGAGGGTTGCTGAAACGGAAATTCCCAACACTTGATTGAGGTTTGTGGTCGCAGAAGGCTGTTTGTGACTTTAAGGGTAGAAGAAGAACATTTAGGTGGATTAAAACATATTGACACTTCTCCAGATTAATAGATAACCCGATGTTACTAAGGTCCTTGAAAAGTGATTCCAGATTGTGTTGTAATTTTTTTTTAGATCTACTGATCAAAAGTATGTCGTCTGGGTAAGCAATGTAACTTATTCTAAAACCTTGGACAAAATAAGTAGGTGTTAGGTTATTTAAACAATTCATCAGAGGAACTTATTCTTTCGGATTTGTAGTACCTCAGTGTGCTTGTCCCTCCACATGTTACCAGCTACAAATGTAAGCCATTAGTTACGTTTCTGATCCGAATTCTCCTCGCGATTCTCCACCGAATTCTTCTATTTCGTGTTTTTGGACTTTTCAGATGAAGTGAATTCTCCTTTTCTTGCGTTTTTGTCAGAATCGAGAACGGAAAAAGCCTCGCGATTGTGCAGAATCGAGAAGTTGCTCCGATGGTGAATTCTGCATTCTCCTCTCTCCGTTCTCCTCCCTGATTTGTCAACAGAGTGCGGGTGTTCAATATGCATAAACATGTATACCGGCTTGCGAACTCGTCAGGACACACTAGACTGCAGATCTGCAGGCCTTTTTTGGAATTCAAATTATCCGCGTCTTGACGGATTTTTGTTTGTCGTGCAAGCAGTACATACTCTGAATGTTATTAGTCGAGCCCCTGGATGAAACAAGACCAAAGGTTTCGATGGGATCCCAAAAATTGTAATATTTGCTCCCGACAATTCGGTCTTGTAGATATCCGGTCTTCAACAGACTTGTTAAGCAGTTATACTTCCAACAGGCCAATGGTAATAAGCGGAGAAGACCAAGTTCATATTTGACAGTGCAAACCGGATACGCCAGCTGAATTTCAACAAGTTCAGATAAACTCAGATATCCGTTTTGCGCTGGCAAATATTAAAATATGGATTCAGCATATGCTTTACCCTATAGCCTACGTCGTATCACCTTCCTTCCTTACTTCTGCCCAACTTCCGGTTTCGGCCGGATTCCAGACCAACGACTTGTCTGGCAAAAAACTAAAGCTCAAAACGAATTCCGCATGTCTCCTTACCCCGACATCCAACCTCTAATTAACTTCAGATTAAACTTTTACTTTTAACAAATTGTTCGGTTCCAGCCGGATTCCGAGCGATCCATACATCCGGTGAGAAAATGATTGTCACATGCGAATTCAGCGTGTCTTCTTACTGCAAATCGAATATCTTTTCAAATTTAAATAAAACTTTTACTTTTAACAAATTCTCCGGTTTTGGCCGGATTCCGGCCCAACTAATTGTCCGGCGAGAAAATAATTTTCATATTCGAATTTAGCATGTCTCTTCACCCCTAAATCAACTATCTGAATAGCTTTGCTTCTTAATTTGAAGCCCCTCCCCCACCCTCAAATAGAGAGCTACAGAGCCCATCTTCGAACTTGACCTGTACTTTGACTCAAAGGATCACCCCACCAAGTTTCATCAAAATATCTCAATCTCTTCGAGAGTTATCGTGCGGACAGAGCGGAAAACTTTTGCGATGTCATAGGTATCCCTCCACTTCCGTTTTGGGATCCCAAAAAACAAACAAATCCCTTAGATGAGTCAAAATATTTCAGTGTATTCAATTATTAGATGCAAAAATCAGGTGCCTTTTCAGTTAAACTATAAGGGTGTTGGACAAAGGGCATTTTGGGCCCCCTTACAGGTATACTACTCAGACTCAAATTTAATTACTCTGTTACGTAGTTTTCAAATTAAACGTAGTTTTCCAATTAAACGTAGTTTTCCAATATACCTTAAAGTAACCCAACTGCTGTGTATTTAGTCATTGAACTGGGTTCAGAACGTAGTACTTAAAGCACAATGGACACTTCTAATGCTTTATTTTATGTTAAATGCTTCACAAATAAACATTTCCAACTTCCTTTATAAGGCGCTACGAAAATCGGCCGTTTTCTTGTTATCCCTTGTCTTTACCTCTCTGGCATTTCGGCGATCCAAATCTTAGGAGCTGGGATATCGTGGCAGGAAATTCAGAAACTCCCAGCAATGCTTGATAGAAAGGGATATATTTGAGATGTCACCGAAGTCAAGCCGCATATGCAGTTTACCTGATTTTTCTAGTGTTTCATCAGAGGTTCCATGGCATAAAGTGCCTATTAAAAGTTTTTCTTTGTGGAATAGTGTTGTGAAGCTGGATTAACTTGCTTTATAAAATGTACCAGAATATGCAATAAGCTTATAAATAATAACATAGCTACAAAAATCGTTCAAAACAAATAACCTATTCAGATCTGAATTATACAAGCTGATTTATGCATAAGATAAAGGTTTACAAAGTATTATAAGAAACATCACTTTTATCTTTGTCCAAGCTAGTAAATTGAGCATGTACTGGCCCAAAAAATTACGCTTTGAAATATCACAGAGAGGAGACTGTTGAAAAAGCTGATGATCTAGGGGGTAAGCATTGTTCCTAGGTTGTTACAGAATGGGACTGGGGTAGTTTGATGTGCCCATTGAACTTTAACTCGTTTCTAATACGTTTGCATGTCCCTATTTTTCGAATGTTGAAGTTCCCTTATTGTCGTGTATTCACACTAACGACAATGCACTTATTCTCGCCTTTTTTGTTCGTGTGGACCTGTCGATGGAGTCGTGCTCCTGCTTTTCGCTTCTGCGGAAGTCATTGGTGAGAAATACGCGGTTATACAAGTTTATCCTGTGTCTTATCAAAGCCAAGGGGGCCGAGTGAGGCTTAAACAAAGCCTTGTAATCTTCTGCAAAAACGGCATTTCTGAGGAGACTCCTATGTTATACTACTGGAATAGTCTGTATCTATTATTGCTATCATTGTTATCACTTATGTTACCTCGTGTTATCACGTAAGTTTGTGGACTAAGGAGCATTGGGGTAAGAAGAAAGTTTAGAATATAATAGAATATCATTTATTACCCCAAAAAGCCCGTGGGCCATGACAACAAAAGTCTTATAAATAATCCACTAACTTATAGAACTAACACACTGCTCCTATTCCAAAAATCTCGTTCTCAGCTCCATCGCAAGCCTCAAGTAACGTCCAAGTTTGTTCACAGTAACAAAACATTCATCCTTCATCATCCATTCTTCGTTATATACCATACCCTCTCACTAATTCCCTGCTTTCTCCATTAATTCAATTCCACACCTCAAATGAACTACGCTTTCATCCTAATGACTACACATAGGAGAATAATCAGGACCAATTCTCTGTCGCAAGTGGTAAACTATCAGCCTTCATCTCAATAATATACTCAATTTCCTCCTTACTTAATCCTGCTTTAAACATAAGTCCTTCACCCCAAGTCTCTTTGGCCGCCTAAAAAAACGTTGGGACACTGGAACGCCCTTCTGAAATCGCCAAGCTTGGATCTCTTGGTCTACCATAGTTTGGTCGAGTTCTGGTCCTAATGTTTGCCCTTTGTGCGGTACAGGGGAACATTTAGTGGGTCGTTTTGTTGAGATGAAAGATTTAAGAATAGAGACTTTTGGGCAAGGAAGGATGAAAGAGGAGGATTTGGTTAATAATATGGGGATGAAAACATTGCCGACCTTTGTCCGCCCGGGACGTTTTCTCATTTCCTCTTCCGGCTGTTGTGGAAGAAACGCACATGAAACGAATGAACGCTTAATATTACGCTTCTAATAATAACTTCTAAATAAAGGCTTCTAAATATTACTGCTTAGAAGTTCGTGAAGGAAAAAACTAATGCTGAGATCTCTGAGATCCATAATGTTTCTCTCCCAACATTGTAAGTAAGTAGTTTAAAGTTCAATGGGCACATCAAACTACCCCAATCCCACTCTGTAACAACCTAGGAACAATGCTTACCCCCTAGCTCAGCAGCTTTTTCAACAGTTTCCTCTCTGTGATATTTCAAAGCGTATTTTTTTGGGCCAGTAGATGCTCAATTTACTAGCTTGGACAAAGATAAAAGTGATGTTTCTTATAACACTTAGTAGATCTTTATTTTATGCATAAATCAGCTTATATAAGGCTATTTGGGCTATTTGTTTTTGAATGATTTTTGTAGCTATGTTATTTTTTATAAACTTATTGCATATTCTGGTACATTTTATAAAGCAAGTTAATCAAGCTTCACAACACTATTCCACAAAGAAAAACTTTTAATAGGCACTTTAAAACATGAAACTTCTGCTGAAACGCACTAGAATTATCAGGTAAACTGTATCTGCGTCTTGACTTTGGTGACATCTCAAATATATCCTTTTCTATCAAGCATTGCTGTGAACTTTTGAATTTCCTGCCACGATATCCCAGCTCCTAAGACTGGATCGCCGAAATGCCAGAGAGGTAAAGACAAGGGATAACAAGAAAACGGCCGATTTTCGTAGCGCCTTCTAAATGAAGTCGGAAATGTTTATTTGTGAAGCATTTAATACAAAATAAAGCATTAGTAGTTTCCATTGTGCTTTAAGTAAGTATTCTGTTCATCTTAAAATTTACAAGGAATATGAATGTAACGGAGCATAAATAAAAAAAAAAGACAAAAGATAGACATACTGTTTACAACTAAAATACTAGGCTGCGAAGCATCTCCGAACTACCAAAAACTACTAGTAGTAATGTATTCCTCAGAGCAAAATAACACTAGGGAGTAGCGCCGAGACTTAAAAATGTTGCACACACTTGAATAGAGGCGACCCTAGCACCACTAACGGCAAACGCCCCTACTGAAACCCAATCGGTCGTTCACCACCGCTGGCTCCAATAACTTCATATTCTGAACACAGCAAAAAAAACGATACAAACCTCTCGTTTCCTCGATGTGTGCAGACCGCATCCTAGCTTACTAAAAATTTCTAAATAATAAACCCGGAAGTGTGTCTCGTTTAAAATGCAGCAAGCTTAGTGGGCGGTGCTATGAGTCAGGCCCGTTTGCGAAGCAAAGAAAGCATAAAGCCGCTTTTACATTGACGCATAGCGGCTTTCACACCAAGCTACGCAACCTCTGTGTCACGGTTGCGGCGACGCAACGTTGAGCTACCAAGATAGAACCAAGTTCTATCCTTGCGTTGCGTCAACGCGTTACGCATCAGATTTTGCAGTGAAAAATTCAAGGTTTGAAGAGAAACTAGAGAATAACCTACTAATGGTGAAAAAAAAAACCTACTAATGATGATTGAAAACTTACTAATTAATGAAAGAAAAAAATTGGGCAGAAGAAACCGAGAAAGGAAAATGTAAACACGCATCCGAGGGGTTATCAACTGTGGGGCACACTCTGTACCGGGGAGTTGGGCACAAGTCGGGCATAGTCGCAAATTTGTTCCACAGATGGCTCGACTTCTGCTACGACTTTGTCAATTTAGTATCTTCGCATTCTTTGAAGAAGAAAATTTGATGAAGAAGAAAATTTCAACATCTTATTGGGGGTAAAACAAACAAGGTAAAAATCTAAAATCTCTTCGCTGCATTCCTGTTGGTTTCAGTAAATTTCAAAACTCTGCATTCCTTAATTATGCTTGTTTCCACCACCATTTCTAGACCAACTTGGATGATTCTTGGTTCAAAGCAGCTAGTGTATAAATAGGATACTGTAGACGTATGCTTATTTGAACACTTGTCTAACTGCCAGTTGTATTGTGCAACTTCAAGAGCTCTGGAGAAGAAAACTCGCAAAGCTACAGCGGTATATGTCGCCCGCAGCTCCCAGGTATTTGCTCCACCAAGGTTACAAACGACGATGCTCAATCATAGTAAACAAGACCAAAGGTTTCGATGGAATCCCAAAAATTCAATATTTGATCCAGAGAGTTGTATCTTGTCTTCGCCAGATAGAGTCTTCGCAAGACTCCTTGAAGATTTTATTATTAAAATTTAGAAACAGGTTAAGGCCAAATAGCTAATCATCTGAGAAAACAAAGTTCAGATATAGATCCAGCATGGGTGTTTACCCCTGAAAACTTTCTGCCAATTTTCCGGTTTCGGCCGAATTCCGGAACTACTTTTCTGGCGAAAAAAGTGAGCTAAAAAACGAATTCAGCGTATCTTTTTTCCCCTATATCGAACATCTAATCAACTTCAAATACAAATTTAACTCAGAACAAATTTTGCGGTTCCAGCCGGATTCCGGACGAATTATATTTGCGGATAAAAGATGATTGTCATAAACGGATTCAGCATCTCTTCTTACCCCTAAATCGTATATCTAATCAACTACAAATAAAACTTTTACTATTAACAAATTTTCCGGCCTTGGCCGGATTCCGAGCGAACTACTTGTCCAGGTAGAAAATGATTTTCAGATAAGTGTCCAGCATGTCTTCTTACCTCTAAATCGAACATCTAATCAAAATAAAACTTTTACTTTTAACAAACTTTCCGATTTTCGTCAGATTCCGGACGAACTACTTGTCCGGCGAGAAAACGGTTTTCATCATCGTGTTCAGCATGTCTTCTTGCATCCTAGACCAGCATCACATTAGCTATTTAAGCTTATTTCGTGTGCCCCTTAATTTGAACCTCCTCCTCCACCCCTAAATCTAGGGCTACAAAGCCCATGTACGAACTCGACCTTTCCCTTGACCTAAGCGATCCTCCCACCCAGTTTGATCAAAATATCTCATTCCCTTCGAGAGTTGTCTTGCTTACTGACGGACGGATGGACAGACGGACAACTTTTGCGATGTCATAGGTATCCCTTCGCTTACGTTTTTACATATTACATATTACACTTACATATTTCTCTTCTCTTGCTCCCCAAAAAATGCTCGGATCTAGGAAGTTTCCGGGGGTATGTTGTGTCAGGTTCTTAAGTCAAGATAATTCTGGTCACTAATATGCCTGCAAAGTTTCGTTGTCGTTTTACATCTCGAACTATCCTAACTCACGACTACCGGAATTCCAGGAAAAACCCTTTCCTGTCATCGCCCCAATCCTGCAGCAAAAACAGCGTCGGTGTCAAAAATTAAATCTCAGGACTAGTTTTTTTTCATTATAGTGGTATTTGAAGATAGTTTATTTTAATAAGATATTTATAGTCGGTAGAAGCTTCAGTTATTTATTACAGGTTTGTTTCCTTCCCTGAAGTTGAACCAGAGGATTGACAGCCTGACGAGGACCCTTGCCAAGATGGGCCAAAATGTCGCTGACGAAGAATCATAGCTGACGTATCCGTTGAAAACATTGTTTGAATAAATGTTTCAAAGTCAGCTTGGGCTCAAAGAATATTTATCCCCCACAGAGCCCCAAAACCATCTGGCTCCGTCAATTTCATCTAGGCCTAATGCTTGTTCCATCCATTAAGTTCCGTCCCAATCCCTCTGCTTTTAGAGTTTCTTGAGTTTTCCGCCCCCCCCCCCCACCACCCCATCCCCACAGGTATCGGACCCGACCCGGACTTAACACTGAACGTCCGAGGCGATAGCTCACCAGACAAGTTTCATTCAAATCCGATCACCCGTTCAAAAGATATGCACGCCACTAGACTCCCCATCCACCCACTCCCCCCACGATGGTCGGGTTGGGAAAACGGCTGTTCTCAAGTCAATCTGTTCGGATCCCTGTCATACCTGCCAAGTTTCATCGCCCTAGCACATCAGGAAGTATGCCGAACTCGCGGGGTCACTAGAAATCCCCCCCCCCAACTCCCCCACAGTGCCCTGATCCGGTCCGGTTATGTCAATGACGTGTCGAGGACTTGTGCTTGTTCTTCCCACCAAGTTTCATCCCGATCCCTCCACTCGGAGCGTTTCTCAAAATTTCCTGTTCCCTCCTCCAACTCCCCCCAGTGTCATCGGATCCGGCTCGGATTTAAAGTGAGATGTCTGAGACACGAAGTCATCCTCAACATCAACTTTCATCAAGATCCGATCACCCGTTCGCAAATTAGAAATACCTCAACTTTTGGCTTCACCCTCCCTCCACTCCCCCCTCTCAGATGATCGGATCGGGGAATTGATGATTTCCTATATAATCTGGTCGGGTTCCTGACGTGCCTGTCAGTTTCCATCGTCCCAGCACATCAGGAAGCACCGAACTCGCGGGATCACTAGAAATTTGGACTTCTCCCCACCCCCCAACTCCCCCAAAGTGAGCGGATCCGTTCCGGTTATATCAGTCACGTATCTAGGACTTGTGCTTGTACTTTCCACCAAGTTTCTTCCGAATCCCTCCACTCTAAGTGTTTTCCAAGATTTCCGGTTTCCTCCTCCAACTCACCCCCCCCCCCCCAATGTCACCGGATCCTGTCTGGATTTAAAATGGAGGGTCTGAGACACGAGATCCTTCCATATATCAAGTTTCATTAAGATCCGATCACCCGTTCGTAAGCTAAAAATATCTCATTTTTCCTTATTTTTCCGGATTGCCCCTCCCTCCACTCCCCTCCACATGGTCGGATCGGGGAAGCGACTATTTCTAATTTAATCTGGTCCAGTTCCTGATATGCCTGCCAAGTTTCATCGTCCTAGCTTATCTGGAAGTGCTCGAACTAGCAAAACCGGGACCGACAGACTGACGGACAGAAATTACAATCGCTATATGGTACTATCTTGAACTATCTTCCGATGCTGTCCTCGGTTGTCTATGCCAGTGGTCCAAGATTGACGTCAATGGTCTGGTTCAACATGTGTCTGTTCACAGATTACTATACAGCAGCGATTACTATCGCTCTTCAGTTCCGCCTCCGTTGGCGACGCCTTCCAAATCGAGCACTCAATCAATCAATCAATCAAGTTTAATCTGAAAGCTAGAAAAGGAATCTCTGTTTTATTATGATCCAAGTCGGTTGAGCGAAGTGGAAACTTCTCTCCATAAGACTCCAGGATAGGTTAATGGACACCTGAATGAAGAGTACCAAGTATCATCCCTATCTGTATAACTTCCGTTAACATTGCGTGCAGAAAACCCGATCCAAATACGAAATAGCGTTTCCAAGCTATGACTTTTTGCTCCATTTTGCATCTGTCCTTGTTTCAGTACCGAAAATATTATAAATGAACAAATGTCTCCAATCAACCCTTATTCTGGAATCTTGTTTAACCAGTTAAGCCTAAACATATATCTAGAAGAAATTCCAATACGATCCGGCCAGCACTGTACAAGATTTGAATGAACTGCGCTTTTTGTCTCGGAGTCGGCATGTGCAGACCTCCAGAAACGAACATCCCTATTTAGAAAACGTCACGCTCAAGAGAAGAATGCTCTCCGTGGCCATGTCTGTAAATGCATTCTCCATGGTGTGTTCAAGTATGGTTTCATTGTTCAGGTGTCCTTGAAGGCCCATTTACAACGGGTTGAAACTTTCTCGAACAGGTACGAAGTGCATATCATCCAATGACCCACTTTCTGTTATATTGCAATAGTCGTCACTCAGAAAGTTAGCGGTGAACTTCATTTCAACATGCAGAGAGGTTGATATAAAATCATATTTACCTTAAGAGATGCCGATATAAGTCGTGTCCACCTTGAACTTTCTCGGTGACGATTCTTATAATATAACCCGAAAAGGATCAACCTTTTTGGTCAATTTTTAATTATTAATGGTACTATCCGAAAAATTTATACACATCATACCTCCATCTTGTTTGATATCGGAATCGCAAGCTCGATCGCCATTTAAAAATATCAACATCGCTGCGCTCGGTAGATATTTTTCGTGACTTATCTCGCCTCCGGCTCGGATAATTTAAATTAAATGTCCGTCTCGTTCTATTTTTCCAGTATTAACCGCGATGTCGGAGTTAAACCTCTATGGACTGCACTGTCAGAAGTTTGTGAATAGTCTTGTAAACAAACTGCTAACCGAGGATTTATACTGGGACAGGACTCACTTGAAACTCGGTTAGCAGTTTGTTAAAAGCATATTGTCGAAATATTTCTGGAAATCTATTAGTAAAAGATTGAACCAAGTACAAGGGTCTTCAAGTTTTTTAAGAATAGTGTCAAGAACACTAAGAAGGTAATGTGAAGTAGACGTCTCTTTAAGGTTCCGTAACTGTAGTGAGTCTAAGATCAAGAATACTTCCGTTAATTAGTTAGCTAACAAAAAAAAAATCCTATTTTCTTGAAAAAAAAATGGTGTCAGGGCTGAATACTCCTTGAGCCCAAGCTGACTTTGAAACATATATTCAAATAGTGCGTAAAACGCTACGATGCTTTGGCAGTGATATTTAGGTCCTTCTTGGCAAGGGTCCTCGTCAGGCTGTGGAAACCCCTTGCCAGTGAGGGCCGAAATATCGCTGCCAAAGCATCGTAGCTGATCTATCCGTTTTATGTGCTATTTGAACATATGTCAAGGTTATTCGTCGTACACCGGTAAAATCATTAGATTCCCTTCTTGTGGATTGATGTGATGCAACCCAGCTTCCACAACATCGAATAACTTCCGGGCTCAGTAATGACATTCCAAAGTTTTTATATATTGTGTAGCCTACTGTTTGTAATATGCTTTCACGTTACTCTACTTTGCATATTCAGTTAATATACTTTGTGTCCATGAGCCTTTTGTCAAGATTTGCAGATCCGTCGTAGAAATTCTGATAGTAGACGACGACTTTGGTAGCCCAATCGCGCACTATCGGGCACAGTCGGGCACACTTGTCCCCCAATTTTGGGAGTTGCTAACCCCTCGTACGCATTCAGCGTGACATGTTCTCGTGCAGGTGTGAAAGATACGCTACGCAGCCTGTGCGCAACGCAAGATAAACACATACGTGTCGCATCGCAACGACGCGTCAAATTTCAAATCGTCTCTTCATGAAGAATCTTACTCACGGCGTGCCGACTAACTGATTCCAACGTCAGCATGCAAATACAAATACAATGAAAGCGGCGTAAGTCTTGACGCTACTCCCTACTGTTATTTTGCTTTGGTGTTCCTTCAACCCATGCTAACTGCGAATCATATTGATCGCGCTGAAAGGATGAGTCTACTGAGATTTAAGATCCTGTCAAGGGTTCTCCATCGCAGGTTCGTTTTGTAGCTAGTGCCTGAAGAGGACCATTGTCAAGCAGAGACAATGGTAACAAATGGCAACGCTGTAACAAATCTCAGCCCGTTTTAGCATCATCAAATATCGTGGAGTCGATGCCCCCTTTCTTCCCACGCATCGCAATTTATACAACCAACCGCATACAACGTTCGATAGAAGTCCAAAATTACCTCTATCTGTTATTCCGAATCCAAATCCCCACTCCCAATTAACCCGAATTATCGCTAATTATACCACTTCCGCGAGACTGACAAACCCTCAAAAGACTCCTGGATAATCTTAATCGTATGCATGAAACCGCAAAGTTCTCTTAAATTAACTAGCTTGAATAGGGGGTGGGGGGGGGGGGCTGATTTGATAAGAGTATCCGATCGATGAAATTGGTTTGTTAAAGTACGTGCCAACAGGAAATCAATGGAGTGACATTTTGTAATATGGAAGATTAGAAATCTCGAGGATGTTTGCCGAGTGCGTTTCTGTGTGAGGAAGGTGTCCCGAATCCTAGGCTAGGACTAGTTCACAGTTGGATCCTAGGGACGTTTCTTTGTGCCCTTGACTATTTTCTGGTGATAGAGTAACACAGCTCTACCAGTACATTTTAAATACAAGTCGTAGCAGAGATTACAATTCTGTCTGGGCTGTTTTCAGCCCTGCCGAACACCCTTGGTTTTGATTAGAAATACGGAGAAACTTGCATAACCGGTATTCCTAACCAATGAGCTCATAAGAGGCCCTATTATATCCCCAGAAGCATTATATCCCCATGAAAGGTATTTGAAGTTTAATAACCGAAAAGGGCCGAGATAGGGAATTTCCCTGTCGGATTTGTGGTACCTCTATGCGCTTGTACCTGTATTGTTTGCTTGACGAAAGCGATTTACGAAAAATAAGTGTTCACGCAGTGAGCTACCTTCCGCGAGCTGATCACTGGCCACTGAAAAGCCTACTGAGATTCAAATTTCTCGCGTCATAGTAGAATTTTGTATTGCGAGGACGACCGTAGATACTCCAAACGTCGTACTGGAGCAAATTATGAAAGAAAAACGACAACAAAAAAACAGTTTTTATCGCACTTGCCATCCGGGCAGGTGCCATATACCGATCCCTTTTCTGTCCGTCGGTCTGTCTGTCAGTCCGGTGATCGCGAGTTTGGGTACTTCCAGATGTGCTAGGACGATGAAAATGATATTAGTTGCGTTTTTGATCGAAGTTTTGTTCGCCGTTCGCTTAGCCGGTTGCTTAATTAGCGTTTTTGAACGCCGTCGAAGTTCACCGTTTGCTTAATTAGTGTTTTTACGACTCCGGCGATCCTTGCCAGGTCGACGTTTCTTCCACGATTCAAGCAAACTTCGAACTTGCTAGCGCACGAAGTTCGACGGTCAGAGTTTGAAGGACGAAGGAATGTGATCGGCGACCAAAAACGGTATAAAGCAGAGACCTTCGATCAAAAACGCACCTATTAATTTCTAGGTCCCTTAAAGTGCGCATCTTAACTGAAAAGAGAAAAAAAATCTGTTCACCAATCGATACATTTCATGATTTCGAAAGGCCCATGATCTTTGTGCCTCAAGGGTTTTGCTTACAAGTGAAATCTTTAAACTACAAACAATACTTTTGAGCAAAATATACATTTTTCATAATCTCTATGAGCCTATCATGATTTTTGCTTCAAGTGTTTGATTACAGATGAATTCGTAGCGCCCTTAAAGTGGGCATCATCACTGCCAAGTTCAAACTAAAAATTCACCAAACTATACATTCTCGTGATTGCCGGGGGCCCATGATCATTCTTATCTCAAGGTCTGACTGAGCCTTTTAAGTGTCATATGAGCTTCTAGCTCTTGTTTTTTTCTGGGAGCTACACTAAGCCACCCTCGCTTGGGAACTGTACCGTTTGTGTATTAAAAATTCACAAGTATTTCTGGCGCTCTGTTCACAAAACTTTCACAAAAATATGTGAGAATTATCTTCGGGTCAAAATTGCTTACGGAAGGCCCATTGGTTGTGGCCTCTGGCCTTTTCGAGAACTGTATAGGAAATCTTCCCTTTCAATCCAGACAAGGATACTTGCTTCGGACAATCCACTCCTGGTACTCTCGGGGCCGCTTTTGGTCTGTCTCTGTCGCTTTGGCGGACTTGGACTGGCGAGATTTATGGACAACAAATCTGTCTTTTGTTTCTGCTCGAAGAGGCATTTCGTTTTCTTTGTATGTCTGTCTGTGTGAGTGACCCTAGTTGGCCCTTAGTTCAGTAAAATAAAATACTATAGATGACTTCTGACATCGAGGATGATATCGGAAAATAGCGTCGAGACGGCCATTTACAGTAACCTATCCGGGCCGAAGTTAAGAAAAATATCTACCGAGCGCAGTGAGGTTGATATTTTTAAATGGCCATCGGACTTGTGATTCAGATATCAAACGGGATGGAGGGATGTTAACTGTTAGAGTTGATAGGACTTAATATTAACCTCTCTGGAGGTGGATATGACTTTGAAATATCAACCTCTCTGTAGGTTGATATGGAGCGTGTTCCACCCTTCTAACAATTAGTTACTATTTTCTCAGCCTTTTTCGGTTAAACTCTAAGTACTACGTTTTTGTGTAGATATGTTGAAACTGGGCATCCTTTGTGTTAAAGTTCATTGGGCACATCAAACTACCCCAATCCCACTCTGTAACAAACTAGGAACAATGCTTACCCCCTAGATCAGCAGCTTTTTCAACGGTTTCCTCTCTGTGATATTTCGAAGCGTAATTTTTTGGGACAGTACATGCTCAATTTACTAGCTTGGACAAAGATAAAAGTGAGGTTTCTTGTAATACTTAGTAGACCTTTATTTTATGTATAAATCAGCTTGTATAATTCAGATTTGAATAGGTTATTTGTTTTTGAATGTTTTTTTGTAGCTATATTATTTTTTATAAGCTTATTGCATATTCTGGTACATTTTATAAAGCAAGTTAATCAAGCTTTACAACACTATTCCACAAAGAAAAACTTTTAATAGGCACTTTATGCCATAGAATACTGATGAAACGTTAGAACAATCAAATAAACTGCATCTGAGGCTTGACTTGGGTGACATCTCAAATATATCCTTTTCTATCAAGCATTGCTGGGAGTTTTTGAATTTCCTGCCACGATATCCCAGCTCCTAAGATTTGGATCGCCGAAATGCCAGAGACGTAAAGACAAGGGATAACAAGAAAACGGCCGATTTTCGCAGCGCCTTCTAATGGAAGTTGGAAATGTTTATTTGTGAAGCATTTAATACAAAGTAAAGCATTAAAAGTGTCCATTGTGCTTTAAATCTTACCAAACCTCTCACCTTCTGACAGTAAGTAAGTAATTTACGTATAACCCGCCATTTTGAAAAAGCTGAGTAAATGAAAGAAAATAAATAAAACAGATAAACACACAGAAAAAGACACTAAATTTTCAAATCTTCGGCCAGAAGCAGTGGATAACGTCGTGCGCTGGTTGGGCCCAGTTGTCCTGTCCTTGGTTTTTGAAAGATATGAAGAAACATCCAAAAGGGTAACACTTGCATCTTAAATTTTGAACTTCTCCGTTGTATTGTTATGACAAATTTCGACAAGTGGAGCAGGGGCTTTATTGTACTTTCAGTATGCAAAGCAACTGCCTGATGTAGTTTGACTCCCTTTTTTAATTTGTGGGAACTGAACGGATCCGCAACAATGAGACTTGTATATTCTCTTTCGAAAAAAAATTCCCAGTCTCATCACATTTACAACATACTAAGCATTTATCTTCATTTTAACTAACCTAATATGAGAAGGTCTAAATGCCCAGTCCTTTTCATTCAGAGTTTCAAACAGTTTGGAAATTAATCTTTCAGAACTCTTTTGTTCAGCGTGAAGGATTTTGTATAATTAAAGAAGATTTTTGGAAAACCCATTTCTGATAGAAGATGAAGTTTCCTCCCAACCGAAAACGCTTCTTTTCTTCTTAGAGAACAGAGAAAAGGGGATTTCAGAGTGCTAGACCAAGTGGAAAATTTGATTAACTTTACTAAAAATAAAAAATAAAAGATTTTGATAGGCGAGCTATCGTTGTTTTTCCAGTCGTGCGCCAGGTAATAATAGTTAATGGCCTATTATCTCATTATTCTGGTTCAGTGGCCCCACTTTTAGTATGGACGCCGAAAAGGTGTCGGCATAGTTTAAGAACTTTGTTGGAAGAAGAAGTAAGCGCTCCAAGCTTAAATGAACTTAAACACATTCATCGCCAGATCCGGATCTGTTATATAATGAGGCCTGTTGTTCCATTAGTCTGCTTATGTGACCCTGCTTTCAGTCTGAACGCCAAAAGGCGTGGGCGTCGATTAAGAAATGTGTAGGAATTTTGACGAAGAAAAAAACAAGAGCTGGAAGTTCAATTGGCAGTTGAACATGGCCGGATTCAGATACGAACCGTTGTGACTTCAATTTACTCGTTTATTTGATTGTGTCATCCTACCCACGGCGTTGGCATAGCTTAGGCAATGCGTTAAAATTTAAAGAACCAGAGATGCAAGCTCATGTATGGCACTTACACATGGGCGGAGCTCGATTCGGAACAAAAAGGCTCATCTTGCCGTCTGAATTTGAATCGGATCACCTGTGAATGACCACACTCCCCCCACAGATTACCGGGCCTATAAGGGGACCTTGACGGGACTTTCTGTAGGGTCGACTCAGGTCCCCAACCGAGCTGCCGTGTTTCATCGTCACACCTAGCATTGCTTAATCATTGAATCTCGCCTCTGTAGTTCTCTGCATCCGGTCACCAGAAAGTCAGGTCCCGTGGAACCCAATGGAACTTCTAGGGCTTAAGACCGTTCTGCCCACACAAATGTTCGGGACGCGCCACTAATCTTGTCGGATCCAGCCCGGATTTGTACACAGATGGTTTAAATCTTATTACCTACCGATATCTCGCTTTAGGGCTTCGTCCCAGCCAGCACCACTCAGTCTATCCTTGATTTTTGTTTTGTCTGATTTCGAACCGGACCACCTGTGCGAGACCACACCTCCCTCACAGATTGTCGAATCTATAAGGGGATTTTAATGGGACTTTCGGTAGGGTTGAAACAAGTAAAGAATACTGTCATTTAGTGTGCCTCAGACTGGACCAATCTTAAGCAGTAGTATCCAGTAGCATCATGTCTTGCAATAGTAGCATTCAGTAGAATGCAGTAACACGGCAACCTTGAGTTCGCACCAGTTCGTACTGCGTGCTACTTTTTCGTACTTTATACTAATGTTTTGAGATAATTTCTTCATCGGGCAGGTCCCCAACAGACCTGGTCTACCACAAATCGCAAAGTTTGAAGCCTATGCCAGAAATCAGTCAATCAGAATTAGGTCAACCAACATCTGGTATAGCCTATCCAGAAAAAAAGGGCCTTGTTGTAGACGAACACCATCAATTCAGTAGACGATTGCAGAAGGGCCTCCCAAAAATTAGAAGTAAAGTGGAATATTTTTACAGGAGAGCAAAGATGGTTTTCGGCGACTGTCAAGAAGAAAAGACATGGTGACAGCCAAAGCATCATGCCACCAGTCTTCCTAACTTCTACAACATGTACTCAACCGAAACTCTCCAAGAAAAGATCGGATCGGAGTCCCTTTGTTGTGTTCAAATTAATTTGCAAAGCGGATTTGTCCAGTAGCCTACTGTGATTAATTGTTTGTTTGTTGGTTCGACTGATTGGAAATCAACGGAGTGTCGTGTGTGAAGTGTCCGGGAATCGGTTGGTTTGGTTCTCGTTAATGGACATATATGCGCACAAGAAACTGTCTTTGCCGAATTTGTTTTTTTCCGTTTTAGAACCGGAATGCGGACCGGCTGTTTTCGTACTTGTGGCGATTCTCAGACGATTAGTGGGTGGGCGAACAATCACGGCAATTACTCAAGCCTTTGGGTAAATTTACAAGCGTGAGTGGTAAAGAAGATGTTATCTTTGCCCATCAAAGCAAGTTATAATCTGAGAGGTTCTCACGTAACGTGTCAGGATTGCTCATGACAAGTGTCTCAGGTTTAACTGTGGGAATCAGAAGAAATTTGCTAATGGGGTATTTCGAGTTCACACTGGGTTTTCACGAGTTCAAAATCGCGTAGAATTAGAAGAAGAATAACTTTTGTCCATCGCTCTTTGATTCCGCCACTTTTTTTAAATTTGTTTATTCATTCGCGATTTTCGGTCGTGCCAATTTGACTGTTGAACGTCACGCTTATCCCGAAATTTGTCGGAATTTGTTATAATTTTGACATAAAAATGTGAAAGTTCGACTTTAAATGAGCTAAGGATCTCATCGACCTCGTTAAACCGTGTCCTCCCCCTCAATATGACTTATTGGTCGTTGGTCCTTGGCCCTTGAATGAAAAAAAAAATGTGAGATCTGCTATTGCTTGTTCATAGAGCGAGTATACTGTTTCTTTGTTTACGACTTACGGTTTAGAATATAGTTGTGCTTGAAGGAATGTGTGTTACTTATGTATATTTTTACTTGTATTTTTATATGAACTCCTTGCAAATGCAAGCATTGTTAGCCGTTCTTGTACCGAACTGATCCATAACGAAGCCCATGGTGAAAGCCAAACACGGACACATATCTTAGACCCTGTTCTTTTTTACAGAAGAAGCATAATTTCAAGGTTGGCTTCCATGAAATCCGAGCTATTTCCGATAAAGCCGTTTGTGCTCGAAATTTTAAAGACCGAAATAAAAAAATACCTGAGTGCTAGTTTTCATGGCTTTTTTCTTACAATTAAATTCATGTTCGCGATAAGAATGATGTACTGCGTATATTTGTTCTTTCTATTATATCTATTTTGCAATGACATGACACCTTTTTGGCTTAACCTTTCCTTTGATATGAAGGTTTTAAACGCAACGCTCGCAGCTATGGTTCCCCAAAAGCCTTCCATTGATTTAACGTTGATCAGTTCTGGCCCTACAAGATTTTACCAAATTTTTGGGGGGCTGTTTTTAGGCTTTTGGGGGTTCACCTATTTTTTTCTAGAGGGTCTAATGGAATGGATACGGACTTGAAGGTTGGTAAACAGATGCTTTCGACCTTATTCTTCCATTTCTCATGATAACAGCTTAGTGGAAACACGGTTTGAGGCAAAAACATAAAGGCCCAAAACATACAAGAATAGGCTATAGCTGTCTGTAAATGAAACCTAATAAACATATCGGAAACGCGCTTGCAAGAGCCGCGCGTAGGCTAATAGCAAGAACAAACAATCCAATAGAAGCTCCGTCTTTGGTCCCATGCAGCGGCTAAAGATACCCCAACAAAACTGAGCGGAGCTAGAGGTACTTGCTGTGAGCTTTGAGTTGATACCCGTCTACTTCCCTCTTCGGACCCTAACCCCAAATCCCGGAGCGGCTTAACCCAAACCGATGGCCACGATAAAGATAAGGTACGAGAGGTACCCTCCCCTACCTGTGGGTTTACATTCTAATGCGTTATATTATTTTCGACAAATAATGACAAAGAAAAACTTTTCAACCATAAAGTGCCACTTCATCGCAAAAGATTTTCGTTACAAAGCGAATAAATGAGAAACGATTATTTTTTAGGTTTCTGGGAGGGAGGCTTGAACCCTGTACCCCCCCCCCCCCCCCGGATACGGCCATGATTGTAAGCCTTATAGAGTCATTCCCCTCACTTAAACTTTCAGGGGTCTTCCCCTTCATTTCAACCTAAGGTCTGCACACCCTTCAATTAAGCTTTCAGTTGCCCCCCTCCCCCCGGATACGGCACTGATTGTAAGCCTTATAGAGTAATTCCTCACTTAAACTTTCAGGGGTATTCCCCTTCATTTCAACCTTAAGATCTACACCCTTCAATATTAAGCTTTCAGTTGTTCCCTTCATTTAAACTTTAAGGATAAATCTCAGTTTTCGCTATGTAAGAAATCCCTCGATGAAATAATGGCAAAGAAAAACTTTTTGGCCAAAAAATGTCATCAGAAAAGATTTTCGCTACGAAGTGAAGCGTTCCAGAGAATGATGAATGATGCGGTGCCGAAACTCGAGGGACAGTTGCGGTGGGGGAACGTTCCCCCCCCCCCACCGCAACTGTCCAACGAGTCAGCATCAGAAAAGATTTTCTCTGCGAAGAGGGACGTTCCAGAGAGTGATGGAAAAGAAAAACTTTTTAACCAAAAAGCTTAAATGAAGGGCCTTACCCGGTTTCAGGCCTGAAAGCTTAACTGAAGCTTTAAAGTTTAACTGAAAAGCCAACTTTTTGTATCATTTAACGGAGTACACTGCATTTCCGGGATTGTGTTGAAGGATTTTTTATTTTTCACTATTTGCTCTAGAATGACGTTCAGAATATCTGCGATTGTCCTCACAGCACAAATTTCTACTATGACGCAAAAAAATTGAATCTCAATACATACGCGGCGTTTCAGTGGCCAGTGATCAGCTTACGCAAGGTAGCTCACTGGGTGAACACTTATTTTTAGTAAATCATTTCGTCTAGCATACAACTAGACGTTGAATAAACGAATAAACGCACTCAGAGCATACAAATCAGACAAGAAAATTTCACTATTTGAAATCGATTACTCGTGAATTGTGGAGCACCGAAGTAACGCATTTTCGCCGGGTTTTCAAGCTTCTTCAGGTGAATAAGTTATGGGTCATTATATTTTCTTATCTAAGCCCTTTTCAGTTAAACTTTAAGGGGACAGCCCTTCCCTTGAAGATACTTTTTTTTCTTTAAAATTGTCGAAGTTTTTGTTGAGTTGATGTTTTGCTTTGAGGATAATTAGTCCCATAAAGTTTCGGCTCTGGGCATTGAAGATTCTAGTCTTTTTAATAAACCCTTCATTCATTCAGTTGTACTTTAATTGTGTCCTACAGTTCAGTTTAAAGAGGACGAACTTTCAGTTGAACTTTAAGGGGTTAAGACCGTCAGCTGAGCGTTAGGGAAACAACCCTACATTGGAGCTTTAATGGTTGACTCTTATTAGTGTGCCCTAAACCTAACTTGAAAAGGTTAACCCTTCAGTTAAACTTTAAGGAGCAATACCCTTTGACTCCAAAAATTTGTGAAACAGAGAAAGGACACGTTTTTTGTTTTACAGAAAACGGAAATTAAGCTATCGTTTTAACGGACAAGGCAATCAAAATGACAACGAAGCACACTGGCGAGTGACAGGTCACGACAAAAACACAACTTATTTAGATCTAAGGCTGGAACCCTTCAGTTGTACTTTAATTAATCCTTTTGTTCAACTAGAAGGGATTTGCATTTGACCTTTAACTGAACTTTAAGGGGTCTTTCCTTCTGTTAAACTTCAAGGGTACAGCCCTTTAGTTAGACTTTAAGGACTTACACCATTCAATTAAGCTTTCAGCCTTCAGGTTTTACTTTCAACTGTCTCTTCAGTTAAACGTTAAGGATAAATTCTCAGTTTTCGCTACGTATGACAGCCCTTGATAAAATAATAGTTGCGTTTTTGATCGAAGTTTGAAGTTACCTTCAACCTCAAAGGTCTCTGCTGAAATACCGTTTTTGGTCGCCGGTCACATTCCTTCGTCCTTCAAACTCTGACCGTCGAACTTCGTGCGCTAGCAAGTTCGAAGTTCGCTTGAATCGTCGAAGAAACGTCTACCTGGCAAGGATCGCCGGAGTCGTAAATACACTAATTAAGCAAACGGTGAACTTCGACGGTGTTCAAAAACGGAAATTAAGCAACCGGCTAAGCGAACGGCGAACAAAACTTCGATAAAAAACGCAACTAATGGCAAACAAAAACTTGTGGGCCCAAAGTGCTGATTCATCAGAAAAGATTTTTGGCTAAGAAGTGAAACGTTCCGGAGAGTGATGGGAAAGAAAACCTTGGAGCCGAAAAGTGCCGAGTGTATAAGACTTTGCTCTTCTTGGCTGCCTTTGGCATTATGTCCAAAATAATATAATGCACTAGAATGTATACCCACAGGGACGGGGGGGTAGGACCTCTCGTACCTTATCTTCATCATGGCCATCGTCTTGGGTTATGTCGCCCCTTGGGATTTGTTGTTAGGGCCGAAATAGTGTCTAGCGGAACTTCTCTGAACTGTCCGGACTGTTCGTGATTAAGGATAAAATCTAGTTTTTCGCTACGCAGGAAAACCCTTCGATACAATAATGGCAAAGAAAAACTTTTGCGCCAAAAAGTGCTAAGGAAGCTTGAACCCCTCCCCCCTGGAGACGGCCCTGATTGTGAGCCTTATCGAGTCAAGCCTTTCACTTGAACTTTCAGGGGTCTTCACTTCGGTTAAAATTCAAGGGAATAGCCCTTCAGTTGAACTTTAAGAATCTATTAAGCTTTAATTAAGCTTTCAGCCTTCAGGTTTTACTCTAATTGTTCCATTCATTTAAACTTTAAGGATAAAATATTGGTTCTTGCTAAGTAGGAAAGCCCTCGATAAAATAATGGCAAAGAAAAAATTTGGGCCAAAAAGTACTGACTCATCAGAAAAGATGTTCGATACGAAGTGAAACAGCCCTTCCCTTGAGCAGTTATGCCCTTCAGTCTTACTTTAACTGTGTCCTACAGTTCAACGTAAAGGTTACAAACCATCAGTTGATCTTTAAGGAGCTAAGCTGATCAGTTCAGCTTTAAGGAGACAATCCTTCATTGGAGCTTTAAGGGTTAACCCTTAAATTGAAGTGGGAGTTGTGCCCTTGAACGCAACTTGGATAGGTTAACCCTCCAGTTGCTTTGACTCCCAGGATTTGTGAAACAGAGACAGGACACTTTCTTTGTTTTACAGAAAACGGAAATTAAGGTATCAGGTTAACTGACAAGGCGATCAAAAATGACAATGAGGCAGACCGGCGAGTGACAGGTCACGATAAAAACACAACTAATTAAGATTTAAGGGTGGAAACCTTCCGTTGTACTTTAATTAATTCTTGGGTTCAAGTATAAGGGCTTTGCATTTGACCTTTAACCCGAACTTTAAGGGGCATTCAAGGACACAGCCCTTTTGTCAAACTTTAAGGATCTATACCATTCAATAGTTGCGTTTTTGATCGAAGTTTTGTTCGCCTTTCGCTTAACCGTTTGCTTAATTTTCGTTTTTGAAGGTCGTCGAAGTTCACCGTTTACTTAATTAGTGTTTGTACGACTCCGGCGATCTTTGAGGGTCGATGTTTCTTCGACAATTCAAGCAAACTTCGAACTTGCTAGCTCACGAAGTTCGACGGTCAGAGTTTGAAGGACAAAGAAACTGTGACCGGTGACCAAAAACGGTATTGAAGTAGAGACCTTTGAATTTGAAAGCAACTTCAAAACTTGGATCAAAAACGCAACTAATTAAGCTTTCAGCCTTCAGGTTTCAATTTAATCGCACCCTTCAGTTAAACTTTAAGGATAACATCTAGGTTTTCGCTACGTAGGAAAGCCTTCGATATAATAACGGCAAAGAAACCGAAAGTAGAGGGACAGTTGTGGAGGGGGAATGTTCTGAACATCATTGCACCCATGGTGCCTCCCCCCCCCCACCACAACTGTCCCACGAGTCAGCATCAGAAAATATTTCTCTGCAAAGAGGGACGTTCCAGAGAGTGATGGAAAAGAAAAACTTTTTAACCAAAATGTATCGCGTCTTCGCAAAAGAATTCCGCTAAAAAGCGAATAAAAGATAAACGATTATTTTGTAGGTTTTGGAGAAGGGTGCTGGAACCCCCTCCCCCCCTGGATAGTCCCTGATTGAGAGCCTTATAGAGTCATGCCCTTCACTTGCACTTTCAATTGACCCTTAGTTTAAACTTCAAGGGAACAGCCCTTCAATTGAAATTCAGGAGTTTACACCCTTAAATTAAGCTTTCAGCCTTCAGGTTTTAGTTAGTCTTCAATTAAACTTTAAGGATAAAAGCTCGGTTTTCACTACGTACGATAGCCCTCAATAAAATAACAATTGCGGTTTTCATCCGAATTCTACTCGCGATTCTCCTCCGAATTCTCCTGTTTTGCGTTTTTTTTTTGGCTATAGCCTACAGATAAAGCGAATTCTCCTTTTCTTGCGTCTTTGTCAGAATCGAGAACGGCGAAAGCCTCACGATTCTGCAGAATCGAGAAGTTGCTCCGATGGCGAATGAAATAAGACCAAAGGTTTCGATGGGATCCCAAAAATCTAATATTTGATCCAGACAATTGTGAAAGAACTACCATACTTGTCCAGAAAAAAAAAAGTTCAGAAACGAACTCAGCGTATCTCTTTATCCGTATAAAGAAAATCTAATCAACTTCAAGTAAAACTTTAACTTATAAGAAAAAACATCCGGTTTCAACCGGATTCCGAACGAACTATATGTCCCGGTAAAAAAAAAAAAAAGATTGTCATATACAGATTCAGCGTGTCTTCTTACCCCTAAATCTGTCATCTAAAACTTTTGCTTTTAACAAATTTTACGGTTTCGGCCCGATTCCGGGCGAACAAGTTGTCCGGGTAAAAAATACTTTTCACATAAGTGTTCAGCATGTGTTCTTACCCCTACATTGAACATCTAATCAACTTCAAATAAAACTTTTACTTTTTAACAAACTTTCCGGTTTTGGCCGGATTCCGGGCGAACTACTTGTCCGATGAAAAAATGGTTTTCACCATCGTGTCTTGTTACCCCATAATCGACTATCACATTATATGTTTTAATTTAAACCCCCTCCCCCAACCTTAAGTGTAGGGCTACTACATCTACGAACTCAACCTTACTCTTGACCCAAACAACCCTCACACCACGTTTCATCAAAATATCGTATTTCCTTTGAGAGTTACAGTGCCGCACAGACGGACAACTTTTGTGATGTCATAGGTATTCGTCCACTTGTGTTTCGGGATCCCAAAAACACGCCAGTGATCGTCAGGAAGAAGGAGTAAGCGTCTCCGTAACGACTCAAACTTAACGACTCAATTCCTGTGTCACGGCGATCTTTAGGACCAGCTGTGACACCACTTCTGCCTTTCTTCGGCTAGGTACCCGGAGATTTTACATGGGCATAGAGAGATGGTCATCAAGAGTATTCTCGATTCTCCTCTCTGCGTTCTCCTCCGTGATTGGTCAACAAAGTGCGGATGCTCAATATGCATAAACACGAATACTGGGTTGTGGACGAGCTGCAAAATTTAGTGTTTTTGTCAAAAGTGAGAATGGAAAAGTCCGAGGAGCAAAAACAGTAATTTGTACGAGAATCGAGAATTCGGATAAAAAACGTAACTAATGTCAAAGGGCAACTTATGGGCCCAAAAGAGCTGAGTCATCAGAACAGATTTTTGCTACTAAGTGAAACGTCCTAAGGCGTATTTTCGCCGTTCCCCGAGGACTCCACATCCCCGCGTTTTTGTTTGTCCCGGGGACTCACTCCCCGTATTCTCGCGATTCCCCACGGACAGGGAATGCTCAGGTTATCATCACCGTCATCACAATGGACTCCCTTTCAGATTCGAAGGGGAATCAATTTTCGCTGGTGCTGGTGCAACGTAAAATAAGTTAAAAGCAATCAGAATAAACAAAACCAAAAATAAAATGGATCCAGAGTAATTTCGTCAACTGCATATTTTTTTGTTCTAACAAAATCCGTTTTGGAAGCATTCCTCGTGTTCTCGCTGTTTCTGTACGCGCAGTCCGCGTGGAGTGACTCCCTCTATTCTCGCCGTCCCCTTCGACTCCCCGAGCAGTCCTCGGGGAACGGCGAGAATACGCCTCTAGAGAATGATGACAAACAAATACTTTTGACCCGAAAAGTCTTCGTTACGAAGCGAAGGATTCCACAGAATTTGTTTTGGTCAAGAAGTGCTGGGTAGGCAGGTAGATTTTCGCTAGAAACGAAGCGTCCTTAAACTCAAACTTAATGGTTGTCCTGATCTTAAAGCTGGACTGATTTGACAGTTAAAGCACAACTGAAGGACATAACTCCTTCACTTCTGCTGAAGGGTTGTCGCTTTATAACTCAACCAAAGTTCATTGTTAAAGCACAACTGAAGAAGTATACCCTTAGAACTTAACTGAAGGGCATAGCTCCTTGAAGTTCAACTGAAGGGTCATCCACTTGAAATTTAGCTTCCGGGCTCAACTCCTGAAAGTCCTACTTTCCAGGGCTGGGCGTCCCTCTGCAGGCTTTCTTTTTAACTGGCTGGCTTGTTATGCTGTGGGACCAAGGTAATTGTATCTGGGAAACAACAAGCCAGGTTTCATAACGTTTAACGAGTCTGAAACTCTGTAGCGTCACTGGTTGTATAAGGCTTGGTGACTTTGGTCTTCTTGGTTGTCTTAGGCACTATGTCCAAAATAATACAATGCATTATCATTTATACACACAGGGACGGGGGTAGGACCTCTCGTACCTTATCTTCGTCGTGGACATCGGCATGGTTAAGCCGCTCCGTGGGATTTGGGGTTAGCGCCCCAAGTCCCGAATAGCGCCTCTAGCGGATCTTCTCTGAACTGTCCGCACTGATTGTGACGTTATTCACTTTAAGGATAACATCTCGGTTTTCCATATGTAGGAAAGCCTTCGATAAAATAATGGGAAAGAAAAACTTTTGGTCCAAAAAGTGCTACGTCATCAGAAAAGATTTAAACACTTATTTTGTCGGTTTCAGGAGGGGGGCTCGAATCCCCCACCCCACCCCCCGCCTACGGCCCTGATTGTGAGCCTTATAGAGTCGTGTTTTCACTTGAACTTTCAGAGGTCTTACCTTCGATTAAACTTCAAGGGCACAGCCTTTCAGTTGAACTTTGAGAATCTAGAACCTTCAATTAAGCTTTCAGCCTCCAGGTTTTACTTTAATTCTTCCCTTTAGTTAAGCTTTAAGGATACAATCTCGGTATTCACTCTATACAATAGTGGCGAAGTAAAACTTTTGGGCCAAAGAGTGCTGTGTCATCAGAAAAGATTTTGCTACGAAGTGAAACTTTCCAGAGAATCATGAAACTGTAGAGTTTTACCCTGAAAGATTAGCTGAAGGGTTTTAGCCTGCAAGCTTAACTGAAGGGCTTTCGGCTTTCGCTACGTAGGAAAGCCCTCGAGCTGAGTCATCCGAAAAGATTTTTGCTACGAAGTGAAACGTTCCAGAGAACGATGGAAAAGAAAAACTTTTGAGTCGAAAAGTGCTGAGTCATCGCACAAGTTTTTCGTTCCGAAGAGAATAGTTGCGTTTTTGCAGATACCATGGTATCTGTTACCACGGTAACTGGATCTGCAATTAGTCGTTTTTGCAGTTATCGTCGTATATGCACTTCTCGAAGGCATACCAAAAGAAAAACAGATATCCAGCCACATCACTAAGTGCTAAACTTCTTTCTCACCAATCTGACAAAATTTGATGAAAGTGAGATGACTTTTCAGATACCACGGTCGGACCGTGGTATCTGGATATCTGTTACCACGATAACTGCAAACACGCCTTTTGACCGTGGTAGCAGATACCACGATAACTGCAAAAACGCCTCTAGACCGTGGTAACAGATACCATGGTATCAGCAAAAACGCAACTGATGATTCCACAGAAATTTTTTTGATCAAGAAGTGTTGAGTCGGCAGTAAGATTTTCGGTATGAAACGAAGCATCCTTAAAGTCAAACTTAATGATTGTCCTGATCTTAAAGCTGAACTGATTTTCAAAGTTAAAGCACAACTGAAGGGTTATAACCTGAAAGCTGAACTGAAGGATATAACTCGATCCTTCACTTCTACTGAAGGGTTGTTACTTTATAACTGAACCAAAGTTCACAGTTAAAGCACAACTGAAGGATTATACCCTTAGAACTTAACTGAAGGGCATGGCAGTTCAACTGAAGGTTCTAAATTTAGCTTCAGGGCTCAACTCCTGAGAGTCCTACTTTCCACGTCCCTCTGCAGGCTGTCCTTTTAACTGCCTAGGTTGTTAAGATGTGGGCCCAAGGTAATGTATCCGGGAAACAACAAGCCAGGTCTAACAACGTCCAATTGAGTCTGAACTATGTAGCGTCACTGGGTGTATAAGGCTTGGTGACTTTGCTCTTCTGTACAAAATAACACAATGCACAAAGAATGTATACCCACAGGGAGGGGGAGGGGGAGTACCTCTTGTACCTTATCTTCATCATGGCGGGCTTGGGTTAAGCCGCTCCGTAGGATTTGGGGTCCCAAGTCCCGAATAGCGCCTCTAGCGGAACTTGTCTGAACTTTCCGGACTGATTGTGATGTTATTCACTTTAAGGATAAAGTATCGATTTCCGCTACGTTGGGAAGCCTTCGACAAAGTAATGGCAAAGAAAAACTTGGGCCAAAAAGTGCTACGTCATCAGAAAAGATTTTCGCTACGAAGAGAAACGTCGCAGAGCATGATGGAAAAAGAAAAATTTTATCCAAAAAGTGCCGCTTCATCGCAAAAGGTTTCCGTTACAAACCGGATAGTTCCACAGACGATTTTTTGGACAAGAAGTGTTGAGTCGGCAGAATGATGTTCGCTAAGAAACGAAAGCGCCCTTAAAGTCAAACTTAATGGTAGTACGGATATTAAAGTTGAAATGGAGTTCACAAGTAAAGCACAACCGTGAAAAGCTTAAGTGAAGGGAATAACTTCTTAACTAGTAGAGAAGTATTGTCCTACTACATATCCCATTTTACATCCGGACCGAATCCGACAACAGTGGGGGAGTTGGAGGGGGGGGGGGGTACCGGAAATATTGTAACACGCTTAACAGTGGAGGGATTGGGATGAAACGTGATGGGAAGAACATGCACAGATCCTAGATAAATTGTTGACATAACCGGATCAGATCCGGGCACTGTGGGGGGAGTTGGAGGGTGGGTCCCAGAATTCCCGTTATAATGGGCTAAGGTACTTCCAGATGGGCTAGCACGATGAAGCTTGGCAAGCGTATCAAGGACCCGCCCAGGTTGACTGGGGTGGGGGAGGGAGGGGAAATCCGGGATATTGAGGAAAGCATAACTTTCGAACGGGGCATCGGACACAAATGAAACTTGACAGTTCGAAAGAGATCAGGTCGCGGATGTCCCATTTCGTGACCGGGCCAGATCCGATAAGTCTGGGGGGAGGTACTGAAGGGGGACCAGGTTATTAGCTAGAAGGACAGGCACACCAAGAGAACAACTTTATGGTCCTGCTAAAGTGACGAAGTGTCGAACCCTTTGAGAGGTAGGGCCTAGCCGACACCCACAAAGGAAGGATTTTTGCAAGTCAACGAACTGAGAACAAGAGCTGGAACCTTATATGGCACTTGCAAAGCTTGGTAAAAGGAAGAAAGTAGGAATCCGCCAATTCGTGGGTTTGTTGTGATCATTTGTAAGCAAAATCCTCGAGATAAGAATGAGGATGGACCCTTGGAAATCACGAGAATGTATGGTCTGGTAAATTTTTCTTTTTTTTTTGCACTTGGCTGTGATGATGCGCACTTTAAGGGCGCTAGAAATTCTAAAGGCGTTAGAAATTCATCTGTAATCCAAACCCTTGAGACAAAAATGATCCTGGGCCTATAAGGATTGTTATATATATGGTTTAGTCAAAGTATTTTTTTGTTATACTTTTCAGTTCAGATGCGCACTTTAAGGGTGCTAGAAACTCATTTAAAGGGGAACTCCAGAATTAGACCTAAAATTCGTCAGAGACCCACAATGGGTCAAGGGAATCCATTGCCGAAGTCCCGTGCTGGCGCATCAATTATTACCGGAGAAAACGGCGAAAAAACTAGTCTTGGTCGGCAACCCTGCTAGGTCCACTTGGCAGTCTTGCGGGAACGATTTTGGCGACAAATTTGAAGTTCGACAACGTGTGATGTTTGCTGATAATTAGAAGTCGTATTGGTATTCTCACTACCAAGGTAATCAAACAACCGGACTGAGTGAATCCCCAGATGAGCTGACTTCACCTTGACTTCTGTCACCCTCCTCATTGTTCTGGCACCTTTTTTACAAGGTTGTTTGAGACTCTGTGTTTGTATTTATTTCACTGTAGTCACTCTCAACCTTGTGGTTAAGGCCCAACATTCAGCGCATCATACCTACCCTTTGCCTATCCTATCCATCGGCGTTGTTTGCCCCCAGCACCCAGGGGGTAGCTGCCAGTGGAAACACTGGAAATTATGGTAAGCAGTTTTGGTCTCTCACCTACACTGTAAAAAGTTTCTGTGAATAAGGATCCAGTATTTGCTACTGGGAATAATCTTATCTCTATTGTGATAAAATCAATCCGAATTAGGGATGATCTTATTTCAATAAAGGCAAGATTGATCCTAGTATCAAATACTGCAATTTTTTTTTTACTGTGTACTCTCTCGAAAGTTTGATCTTTTTAAGCAGCTGATGACCTGAAATGACACCTCTGCTCTCTAAAAATGAAGCCCCTGATCGCATTAAGAATGAAAAAATTGATTCCCGAAAAGCCTGGAAGGAAAACAAAATAGATAACTCTCGAAAACACAATATAAAACACCAAAAGGAGAAAACTCTTTTCAAAAAAAACACTCCCGATGCTACATAGCCTACCTGAAGGAACCTCCCATACCTACAAAGAACAGGAATGTTTTTTTTTTTCCTCGAGAAACAAATCAGATTGTTCGCTCCCGTTGATTCTCACCAAAAGTTAGTGTTTTAAAAAAAATTCAAATCTTTCAGCTTAAAATATCAACCCACTAAATGAAACACATCCTCCCCGTGTGAACCACACATATGCCGAAACTAAGGACCAGAATGTAACTTAATTTTCTTGTTTCCCAGCCTACTCCCAAACTTACCATCCGTTTCAGTTCCTCTGGTCTAAGCCCCTCTTTACAAAAGCAGTTCCCGACCAGAATGTAACTTGATTTCCTTATTTCCCAATCCACTCCCAAACTTACCATCCATTTACTCTGGACTAAGCCCCACTTTGGAAAAACAGTCCCCCCCCCATGCCTTTTTGTCTAAGATGTACCACTTCAAGGGAGATGAATTCAGTTCTCTACAGTTGAATCTCATGATCTTTTACCATCTGGGGCAAATCATACTGACCAGTAACCCTCTGAGAATGGGACGAAGTCTATCTAGCTGTGTAGCAGAGATTTAATAGTCTCTTTCTTGATCATTAGGAACGTTTAGTCCTCTTTAGCTACTAGTACACTGTAGTCATCAAACATTCTGTTGTGCTTCTCGATAAAAAATTTGTAGCCTGCGTAGTAGTATGGTAGTAGTACGAAAACGTTGCATGTAATACTATGTAATAGCAAAGAATACTATCAACTAATGTGCCTCAGACTGGTCCAATCTTATGTAGTAGTATCCAGTAGCATCCTGTCTAGACATAGTAGCATCCGGTCTTGCTAATAGTAGCATATATTAGTATGCAGTAACACGGTAGCCTTGAAGTAGAAGCATGTAGTAGCATCGATGGTACTGCATGCTACTTTTTCGTACTACTTCATAGTACTATTTTGAGGTAAATTTTTCATCGGGTTTGAACCTGCCACATGGTGCCCATAGGAATGTTTTGGCACCTTTGTTACAGGTTTGGGTGTAGAATTGGGGTTTTATTTACGTTGCTGGTCTCTCTAAACACTGTGGACGAACAACATTTGACAGAGCGTACCTCATCATTTCCAGACCATAGCGACCTAATACTTATAAGAGGAAAATCATTGCAAATAGTAATTCTCTAAGAATACAATCAGTAACGACAACCATGGACCCTAGCCTGATGCCCTAAAAACTAGGCGACAGTTTGTGAATGATGAGCCCTTGGTTGTACTACAGGGTTTAGTTGAGCTCCGACAAAGATCAAGAGCTCAAAAACTGTATTAGTTGACAAATTACATTTACAGAGAAGTAGGCTATCTGATTATGTTACACTGCTTTAGTAACACAGCAGCATACAATAAAGACCTGACTGACTGCTTACAAAGACATAAGATGGCAAGGAATATACTTTACTTTATGCTATAGCATACAATGAAGCATTGGAAGGAAAACTGTATTATTCTTTACTTAATCAGTTTTGAACATTCTCAACCACTAAACACTAAATGTTGTTCATTCCGGTGCATACTTGACTGATGATGACCCAATCAGCTCTTTCATTGTAACTGGCGTCCAAGGGAATATGAGACACACTTCTAAGTCTGACGAAGGTCAGGCGTTCATTATCCTGCAATTAAAAACTTCAATTAGAACATAAATTAATGGCTGAATATAGTTGGTTGATGATGTTGTTTCCCTATAGCAAACCCATCCTCTATTTCAAGTTCACAGCTCATTAAGCTTTCTTTTCTCATTAAGCTGTGGATCATTGACGCACGAAAGATATGACCGTTTTATTGACACTTAGCACACTTTGTACCTGAACTCAGTCACATCCATATTTTCATCACACCAAAAACTTTTCGAGAAAAAAAATGCAGTTTTCACTGTCTAAATTTCACATTTCCAAACATGGTTAAGCCAAGTGCAAGTCACAAACCTGGGATGTGAGCACTCAACTCATAACATCTGCTGTACTTCTTTAGGCTACTTGTACTTCTGCATGAAACATTTCTTATATGGGACCATTTTCTCACACTCAGCATCCCACCAGCTAAAGCTTCATATGAATCTATCCTCTGTTCCCATCCAATACTCTGTAGCTATGTTTGTAATGTGTTTAGTGTAAAGTTTTGCTACGTCATATGAATCTATCCTCTGTTCCCATCCAATACTCTGTAGCTATGTTTGTTATGTGTTTAGTGTAAAGTTTTGCTACGTGCATTGTCTTTTTTCTTGTTGTTGTTGTTTTTTTCTTTTCTTTTTGGGATCCAAAAACGTAACCTATGACATCGCAAAAGTTGTCCGTCTGTCCGTCCGTCCGTCTGTAAGCACGATAACTCTCGAAGGAAATGAGATATTTTGTTGAAACTTGGTGTGAGGTTGGGTCGTCGGACCAGTCGAGTTCGTAGATGGGCTTTGTAGCCCTACATTTAGGGGTGGGGGAGGGGGGTCAAATTAAGGGGCAAACAAAATATTTTGAAACAGCTAATGTGATGGTTGATTATAGGGTAAGAAGACAAGCTGAGCACGATGGTGAAAACCATTTTGTCATCGGAAGAGTAGTTCGCCCGGAATCCGGCCAAAACCGGAAAGTTTGTTAAAAGTAAAAGTTTTATTTGAAGTTGATTCGATGTTCGATTTAAGAGTAGGAAAACATGCTGAAGACGATGGTGAAAACCATTTTCTCGACGGACAAGTAGTTCGCCCGGAATCCGGCCGAACCCGGAAAGTTTGTTAAAATTAAAAGTTTTATTTCGAGTTGGTTAGATGTTCGATTTAGGGCAAGAAGACATGCTGAACACTTATGTGAAAACAATTTTCTACCCGGACATGTAGTTCGCCCGGAATCCGGCGAAAACCGGAAAGTTGGTTAAAAGTAAAAGTTTAATTTGAAGTTGATTAAATGTGTGATTTATTGGTAAATAGACCTGCCGAAAACGATGGTGAAAATCATTTTCTCGCCGGACAACTAATCCGGCCAAACCAGGAAAATTTGTTAAAAGCAAAAGTTCGATTAGATGACAGATTAAGGGGTAAGAAGAGAGGCTGAGTCGGTATATGACAATGGTTTTTTACCCGGACATATAATTATTCCGGAATCCGGTTGTAACCGGATTTTTTTTCAAGTCAAACTTTTATTCAAAGTTTATTAGATGTTCTTTATAGGGATAAGGAGATACGCTGGTTTTGTTTCTGTATTTTTTTTTTTTTTGCTGGACTAGTAGTTCGCTCGGAATCGGCAGGAAGTTTCGGTCACTATCGTCAAAATAGATATGGCTTATAGAGGTATATCTGAACTGAACTTGGTTTTCTCTGATGATTAGCCTGTCCAAGACTGGATCTGGCGAAGACAAGACTCGATTGTCTGAATCTAATATTAGATTTTTGGGATCCCATCGACACCTTTGGTCTTGTTTTTGTACTCGGTCACTAGGGCTACATGCCCTTCATTGTTTTTCTTGACGGGTAATAAATATATTGATTGATTGTTCTAATCCATGGCCAAGGCAAGAGAAGATGTAGGTACTGAACATTTCCATCCTAAATAGCAACGACTTTCGAATAAGAATGGTCATAAAAGTGAAAGAAGGCATTCAAACAGTTTCTAAAGAGGACTAATTTTTAACTGATGTCCGAAAAAAAATTAACTCGATCCAAAATAGCAACTGCTTCTGAGCAAGAATGGTAATCAAAATTAAAGAAGGCATTAGATTTTAAGCGAACCTGGACACGTCAAAACGGATCATATAAATCCACATTTTGTTCTAATCCATGGCCAAGGCAAGAAAAGATTTCAGTATCGAAAATAAATAGCAGCTAGCTTCGAACAAGGAAGGTAATACAAATTTAAGAAGGCAGTAGAAATTTGTATGCGGACGAAGCGAACCTGGCCACATCAAAGCGACTCATATAAATCCATATTCTGTTTTAATGAATGGCCAAGGCAAGAAAATATTTCAATATTGAATATTCCCATCTTAAATAGCAACTACTTTCGAACAAGAAAGGTCATAAGATTTCAATATTGAATATTTCCATCTTAAATAGTAACTACTTTCGAACAAGAAAGGTCATAAAAATGAAAGAAGACACTGATGTAAGGAGGACGAACTTTCTAACTGCTATCCGTAACAAATTAAATACTTTCATCCAAAATAGCAACTACCTCTGAGCAAGAAAGGTAATACAAATTAAAGAAGGACTGAAAGTTGTGTGCGGATCAGAGCAAAATAACGCTAGGGAGTAGCGCCAAGACCTATGCTTCCTATGCTTTACAAAACGGGCCATACTCGTAAAGCCACCAACTACACTAACGACATTTAAAGCGAGACAAACTTGCGGGTTAAGAAATTGCTAGTAAATAGATGTTCCTTCAGCCCAAGCTGACTGTGAATCATATTTGACGGTGCAAAACGGATAAGTTAGCATTTTCTAGTAAGCAAAGGTGCGGTCTCCACACACCGAGGAAAAAGTTGACATAATTTTTTTGCAATGTAATGAGAACGAATTTTGTAACTGATGACCGTAAGAAATTAAATACTCTCATCCAAATAGCAACTGCCTCTGAGCAAGAAAGGTAGTAAAAATGAAACAAGAGACTGAAAATTTGTAAGTAAATAACACTATTGAGCAGCGCCAAGACCTATGCTTTCCATGCTTTGCAAATGGTCCATACTTGTAGCGCCGCCCACTATGTGCTGAAGTGAGACAAACTTGCGGGTTAAGGAATTTCTAGTAAAGCAAAGGTGCGGTCTGCACACAGCGAGGAAACAACTGAGGCTACATCACTTTTTTGCAATGTTCAGAATATGAAGTTATTGGAGCCAGCGTTAGTGAAAACTGAATAAGTTTCAGTAGGGACATTCTCTACCGTTAGGGGCGGTGGTATCGCTGCTACTCGAGTATCTTTCAATTTTGTCAAGTCTTGCTGCTACTCCCTAGTGTTATTTTCGCGAACGGGCCATAGTCGCTAGAGCCGCCCACTACACTTGCGGCATTTAAAGCGAGACAAACTTGCGGGTTAAGAAATTTATGCAAAGGTGGGGTCTGCAAACACCAAGGAAACAATGGAAGCTGTATCATTTTTGCAATGTTGCAAAAAGTTTTAGTAGGGACGTTCAGTACCACTAAGGCTGCTAGTATCGCTTCTATTTGAATGTGTGTCAATTTGGTCAAGTCTTGGTGGTACTTCCTAGTGTTATTTTGCTCTGGTGTGGATGAAAAAAAAATTTAAACATCAAAACAAATCAAATCTCTAGCTTATGCTTCTCACAAACAGATCCACTGTTCTGGTCAAGCATCAGGCAAGAAAGATTTCAGGTACTGAATATTACATCTAAAGTAGCAACTAGTAACGAGCAAGAAAGGCAATGCGAATTAAAGCCATTCAAATGTTTGCAGGGAGGACGCATTTGTAAACTGATATCCAAAATGTTGAACATATTCCCATCCTAAACAGCAACTACTTTCAAGCAGGAAAGATAATACAAAATTAAACTCTTATCATTAACTACAGGCAAAATATTTACAGCCACCAGTTACTTGGATGCATTAAGGGTTTCTATTGATGTCATGGGTCCTTTGGATAGAAAACCATTGAAGCCCTTGTAAGTTACGTTTTGAGTTAAAAACTTACCTAATGTAATTGTCTTCCAAGCCATGCTGATTCCTGTTACTGTTATGATGACAGAGCCTCTATAGATGCACAAAGTTCCATGGGTACATACGTCTGTGTCCTTTGCTTTATGGATGGTACTGACTATGGGTTGATCTCAGCTGACCGTATTCTAAATTTCAGAAGGCTTGACTGCACTTCAATCTAAAAGAGAAACCATTATCAATGATTGAATTAGCTCGTCAATTATTTAGTTATCAGAATTACCCCAAAATTTGATTGTGACCGAACCAAGAAGTATGACAAGATAGTTTCTTAGAAGTCCCTGACCACATTTTTTAGATGCTACCTGAATGGTTCATTCAGTAAGAAAATGCTTTGGCCTAGAATACCGTGACCAGTTCCTATGGTCGGACCGTGGTATCTGAATATCTGATACCACAATAACTGGCCAGATACCACAATAACTGCAAAAACGACTTTAGACTGTGGTATCAGATACTATGGTATCTGCAAAAATGCAACTATGGTATAACACTTCAGGAATAAGTATATGGTATCTGAGCCTTTAAAACCCGGTTCCATCACAAAGTTTGGAGTCACAACTTTCAATAAGCTGTTTATTTCTGGGTCTTCAACCAGCTCTGTTTGCTGGTTGGTTAACCTGCCGAAGACTGAGGTGGGAGCTCCTTCCGACAGACCTACGTTCTTGGCGGGGCGCGAAAATCAAAATCATCATTGGAGAGATGTTGCTGGCAACAGGAAGATGCCAGATGCTTTTTTTTTCTTATTATTTTGTAGAACTCATTCAAACTGACCAATGAGATCAATAAACACTCAATAGCGACAAATAGGTCGGTTGACCGACTTACAGAGAAAAGTAACAAAAATGCAGCTAGCGTAAATTTCAAGTTTCTAAGTTGAAAGATGCCACTTTTAAGGTAAATCAAAGATTTTTGTTGGACAACTAGTCCTGTGACCCTACTTCTCCCAGCGACCCCTGAAGCATTTCCTGGGAAAAAAATTTGGCAGACCTTGATCGCTCACATTTTCAGGACAAAAATTACCTGCAAAAACCATTTGGCTTACCAGATCTCGCAAGAATCCTCTGCTCCATGGGATGAAACTGAAACTTCCTTGACAGCAGCATCACAGAGAAGTAATCATGGTCACTCAAGTGGCACGACGCTGAGAGGCACTCGTAGGTTGTTGAATTGAACGAAGCACTTGGGCAAGGGATGTCCTGACTGTCCTGGGCCTGATCTATTACAGCAGAAGTTACACCAAGAGTTGACACATGCCTATCTGGAGGAGCAACTGACACTGAACTTGAAACTGGATGCCTGAGAACCTGATGAATTGTGCATGGTTGGCACTGCATGCTCAGCAAGTCTTTTAATACTGTCCTCCTGTATAATCCTGACAGGAACTCAGAAAATCAGGTTCAAAGGAATGTTCACACAAAAATCTGAAGCCTCCAATTGTTGGGAGACAGAAAGCTGGTGTTTGCTCTTGACAAAATTTTCCCAAGCACTGTACTTAGAAAATTTATTCTCCTCACTACTTGGCCAAGAAAAGAAAGCTATTCCAACAGTGGGCTTACGACCAGGGTAGCAACACATCTGGTCTTGGACATTTCCATTTCACTCAGTTCAGCTGTCTTTTTTTTGTGTGTTGTTTATTGGAGCTTCCAGAATTTCTTCTCTATGCTCCCTATTCTCACTACTTGGCCAAGAAAAGAAAGCTATTCCAACAGTGGGCGTACAACCAGGGTAGCAACACACTCTGGTCTTGGAAATTTCCTTTTCACTCAGTTCTGCTGTCTTTTTTTGTTTGTTTGTTGTTTGTGTTTTGTCTGGAATTCCGTCACAATTTAGTCAACACCTCCAGAATTTCTTCTATGGGTCACTTTTGTAAACAACGTTGATGTTGTGTTACGAGTTTTGGCGTCAGTGCCATTCCCGCAAGACTACAGCATCAACATGACGGAACGAATGAGGGGTCTCATCAAAGGAGCCAATGGAATTAGACTTTATGAGGTATCTCTGCTTGGAGTTGACCCACTAGAATGCTTCTTACGTCAAAAAATTCAAAAAAAAATCAGGTATCGAACTCGGTCACCCGGAACCCTTATTTTTTAATTCTGGAGTTCACCTTTAAGCAGAACCCTTGAAGCAAAAATGATCATGTGCTAATGGATATCATTCTGGACCCACCTCGAACTCCCCAAGAGTGACCGAATCCGGTCCGGTTTTGGAATGATGTACTCAAGGGCTTACGGTTGTTCTTCCCACCAAGTGTATAGTCTAAACCGTTATATTCTAAGCGTGTCACAGAATTTCCGATACCCCCCCCCCCCCCCCCCCCCCGCCGACTCTCCCACATTGATCGGATCCTGTCCGCGTAAATATCAATTTTGACTCATATAATGGATTTTTGTTTTTTTACCTCGCGTGGTCTAGTAGTGACGTTTGGAATCTCCGCTGGTTGCACGACAAATAACTTCGAGGCGAGTCGCGGAAAATTTGAATGTCTGTCTGCAAAAGCGTGTGTTTCAATGGCTGACAAAGCGAAGATTTTGAAATGTTCGATTCCAGATTGCAGAATCACATCCGAAGATAGCCCTCTGTTCCGTACTACCCCGAATAGGTTTATTTTGTGGAAGGACACAGTCAACAGAGAATTTGGCCAGCATTCCACCAAGTTGAATCTTATAAAGGCTTTCACAGATTCATTATGTGCCCCCTATGACGACCCTGAACGTTGGCTCAACTTCATTGCGATTGACCTGAGGAGAGCATTTGACCTGGTCTGCCACAGTGTGCTTTTAATGAAGTTAGTTTTAGATTTGAATGTTTACACTTTCCTTTTGAAAATAATTGTGAATTTTTTGTCGCATAGAACCCAACAGACGAAATATAAATCCATTGTTGTCCATTGCTGTTTCTTGTTATGGTCAACTAGCTGGCCCGAAGCTCGCCAGACCGGCTGAAATACGTCGATGACTTGTCTTTCCTGGAAAAGTGCTATAAAAATATCCAAAGTAGTTCTGCAACCATAATGAAAGATATCTGTGAGGAAGCAGAGTCTGACAAAATGGTTGTTAATATGAACAAGTTTGTGATTTTAACAGTTTCTTTCCTTCAAGGTACCCTATCCTTCAACCTACCACTCCCAGATGCGTGTCAGGTTAACAAGCCGAAGCTGCTGGCAGTACACATAACCTCGGATCTAAGGTGGCAAAGACAGGTTGAGAGTATGCTTAAAAAAGCTAACGCGGCTATAAGCTACCTTAAACTTTTGTCCCGTTACGGTGTTCCATCTCCCCATTTACTATGCGTTTACATTTCTTTTATCCGTTCTAACCTAGAATATGGATTTCCGGTTTGGCATTTTGGTCTCACCCAGGAACAGCCGGATTTGCTTGAAAGGATACAGTATAGAGCGTTGCTTGTTTCATCTAAAGCTCTAAAAGTCCCATACATTCAGCTCCTAAAGCAATTTTAGTTAGATACCCTTTCATGCCGCCGACTTCAACTTTGTATGAAGTTCCGTACATCTATAGTCCAAAACCCATTTCACCGTGATATACCCCCCTCCAGAATTCGTCTTCCTAGTCACGCTGCCGACCCTGTGCCTCGTTTAGAACCGGTGGTGGCTTTGCGAACAAGGTATGCTCAGAGTTTTATTCCCTCGTTTGTTTGATTATATAACTCGGAGCGTTATTGAATGTTAATTTTTAGGTTATTTGTATTTTATTAATCGTAGTCTAGCATGTTATTGACCATATTTATCATAAGACGTCGGTATAAATGTCGCAAAATTGTATATATTTGTAGACTATTTTGTTATGAGGTTATGTTTTAACGTAAAAACAACCCATCGGCTTGTCCGTTATCTGTTTTTTTAGATTATATTGAATTGAAGTTGATTAGCAAGTTCGTGCTTTCAACTTCCCATGTTACTTTCATCTTCCTGGGTTGAAGAATGCAAATCCGCCATGACTTGTTATTACGGCAATTGGCTGCCGCTGTAGTTGCTAAATATTTCAAACATAGAGCTACGTCCGTATAGAGGTGCAACAATACGGAACAGAAATTACATCAGCTAAAATTCAAGAATCGTGGATAACAAAGTAACGAAGTAACGCGCTTTTGTCGGTTCTTCTAGCCTAATTAAGTAAAAAATGTGATGAGTAATCAGAGAGTCGTATCTTAGCCCTATTCTGTTAACCTTTAAGATCCGATTCCCCGTTCAAAAGTTATAAATACGTCAATATTTCCGATTCCCACTCGCCCCACGGTTGTCAGATCGGGGAAGTGACTATTTTCAAGTTAGTTTGGCCAGGTCCCTAATATGTCTGCCAAGTTGCATCGTCCTAGCACATGGGTCGGCATCTTAAGTCGAGATCATTAGAATTCCGGAACCCTCTCTCCAACTCTCACCACAGTTCTCGGATTCGGTCCGGTCTTCTCAACTATGGTATCTAGGGCTTGTGCTTATTCTTCCCACCAAGTTTCATCCCGATCAGTCAACCCTGAACATGTCACACAATTTCCGGTTCCCCCCTCCAACTCCCCCCAAAGTCGCCGGATCCATTCCGGACTTGAAGTGTGACATCTGAGACACGAGGTCTTTCCAAGTATCATGTTTTAAGATCCGATTCCCTGTTCAAAAGTTATAAAATACGTCAATGTTCCGGAGCTCCCTCCACTCCCCCCACGGTGGCTGGATCAGAGAAGTGACTATTTCCAAATTAGTTTGATCGGGTCCCTAATACGCCTGCCAAGTTTCATCGTCCTAGCATATGTGTAAGCATCTTAAGTCGGGGTCAGCGGAATTCCGGAACTTAACTCCCCACACAGTGCTCGGATCCGATCCGGTCTTGTCAACTATGTGTCTAGGGCTTGTGCTTGTTCTTCCCACCAAGTTTCATCCCGACCCGTCCACTCTGAACATGTCAAACGATTTCCGGTTCCCCCCCTCAAACTCCCCCCAAAGTCCCTTCTGAACTTGAGTGTGTTGTGCGAGATGCGCAAAATGCCATTGCTCTTGCTGACCTTGAGCAGCTAATTTCACATGAGGTTGTTTCTAAGGTGGTAGCTGGGCTTTCAGGTAGTAGGAGTGGGGGTCTCGATGGTTTAACTGCGAACCATCTGAAGCATGCTGGCCCGCAACTAACTTGTTTTTTAACTGTCTTGTTTGATGGTTTTCTTTTGCATGCATTTGTGCCTGATCCTTTAACGGAAGTTTGTCTGATACCTATCCCAAAGTCGGTGACGGGTGACCTAAGTAGCCTTACTAACTATCGGCCTATTGCTATGGCAGCTGTTATCTCTAAGGTTTTCGAAAAATGTCTTTATGATATTGTCGAACCTAAGATACGCTCGTCATCATACCAGTTTGGGTTCAAGCCCAAATCTTCTACTGATTTTTGTGTCTTTATTCTAAAAGCGGTGATAGAGTATTGTTGGCTATTTTCTTCCCCTGTGTTTGTGTGCTTTATTGACGCTAAAGCTGCGTTTGACAGAGTTAACCAGGCAAAGTTATTAAGTAAGATGTTAGCAAAAGGTGTGGACCCTAGAATAGTTCTAACCCTTGCATGCTGGTTTCAAAACCAGAAATTCTGTGTCAGATGGGATGGGGTTTTCAGCAGCCCATTTCACGTTTTAAATGGTGTTAGACAAGGTGGAGTTTTGTCCCCTATTCTGTACAACCTGTATGTGGATGAACTTAACAGTGCCCTTGTTAATGCAGGTGTAGGTTGCTTCATCCAGGGTGTATGTTTTAACAATATTAGTTATGCTGACGACGTTGCGCTTCTGGCCCCTACGGTTCATGCACTGAACCAACTGTTGGCTATTTGCGATGATTTTGCTTTACAGCACGATATAATATTCAACACGAAGAAAACGCTATGCATGGCTTTTATCCCACGTGGCATTCGCCTGCATCACCTTCCCAAAGTTTTTCTTTCAGGGCAAACTCTTCAGTTTGTGGATGAATTTAAATACCTAGGGTTTACGTTCACCCCTACGCTGAGCGACGAGCTGCATGTAAAAGCCCTATCACGGGCACTATGCGTCATCAATGTTTGTTGGTGAAGGCCTTCCCTCTTTCCCAGAAATTAGACGCTTTTCTGCCCTTTCCCTGCAGAAGCGTATTCTTGAGTCCCAGAATCCGTTGCTGGCTGTCCTGGCTGGGCCGCACATGAGGCTGACGCTGCCAATATGGTTGTCGTGGGGGAAGTTGCTCTTCTGCAATTTCTCTCCTTCAGTGAATTAGTGTTTTGTTCTTAATTTTGTTTTGTTTTGTTGATGTTTGTAGATGTATATGGCCCTTGTTGGCCGTCCATTTAGTTAAATAAAATAAAATAAAATAAAGTCACCGGATCCATTCTGGACTTGCAGTGTGGCATCTGAGACACGAGTCTTTCCAAATATCGAGTTTCATTGATATCCGATTCCCCGTTCCAAAGTTATAAATACCTCAAGATTCCCCTTCCCTCCACTCCCCCACGGTGGTCGGGTCCCTGATACGCCAGGCAAGTTTCATCGTCCTAGCCCTTCTGGAAGTACCCTAACTCGAGAACAGTGGACCGACTGACCGACCGAAAAGTGATCGGTATATGGCACTTGAGCCGAGCTGCAAGTGCCATAAAAAACAACAAGTTGATTTGAGTGGACTTTAACCTTTGAGTTTATGGAATTCGGGTACAAAATACTTGCATAAATTTAAGACACTGACATTTTTTTTAACTTAAGCCTCCGTTGATTTGAACGTATCGTCGTTGACAGTTGAGAAAATGTGTCCCTCTGTGGTCATCATATCCAGGACAGATCTACAAGTAAAATAACATTAATTTATAATCCAGTCGAAGAGAAAAATAACCAAATATCTGAAAAAAATTACACTGAAAAACATACTCGCGTAATGAACAGATACGCCATCTTCTAACCAATAACTAGATAATGGACCAGGCAGAATTTAAAGAAAATATGAAAGAAACACACGCAAAGAAAAGAGAACAATGAGAACGAGGAACAAACTGGAACAAAACCCCTTCCATGGGTGGTTTGAAGGTTCTTGGAATCCAAACGTTAGTGACGCGATGCCTATGACTTCGTAAAGTTTGTCCAGCCGTCTGTCTGGCCATCCGTTAGCCCGATAACTCTCGAAGGGATTGATTGGGTCAAAGTACAGATCAAGTTCGTAGATGGCGGGGTGGAGTTGGGTTTCAAATTAAGGGGCGAACAAATATTTTTTAAAAGCTCATTAGGCAGTCAATGTAAGGGTAAAGAGATGAGCTGAATCCGAACATGAAATGTATATTCTTGCCGGACAAGTAGTTAACCCGGAATTCGGCCAAAATACAAACAAAAATGTAATAAAATATAAAAGTTCTATCTGAAGCTGGTTAGAGGTTTGAAGTAGGGGTATGAGCCATACTGAATTCGTTTAAGAACTTTATTTTCTTGCCGGAAAAGTTGTTCAGCCGGCATCGGGCCAAAACCGGAAATCTACCTGGAAGTTTTAACCCTGTCAGATAGTATAGGTAAAGGAGATACGCTGAATCCAGACCTGAAATAATTTTTCTCGCCGGACAATAAGTTTCCCGGAGTCTGGTCGGACCGGAAATTTGTTAAAAAAAAAAAGTTCAATCTCAATTCGACGGGAGGTTCGTATGTGGGGGGGGGGGGGGAGGCTCGATTGATCCATATCTGAACTTCATTTTCTCGTCAGACAAGTAATTCTGCCGAAATTCGCCAGAGCCCGGAACTTTGGATCGCAAGGTTCTTAGTTCGCCTCTCAATGTCACTAATTCTTTTGATCTGCGTACAGTTCGCCCGCAGTACATTGAAGTTGATCGAGGTAAAAATTTGATTAGAGATAAGATTATTGAGATTTACGGGTAAACATACTTGCTGAATCAATATCTGAACTTGGTGTTCACACCCGATTAGTTGTTTGGCCATAATTTGTAAAAAAAAAAACAGCAAAGAATTGTAATTTTATTTTAAATTTGTTGGTCTCATCGAAACCTTTGGTCTTTTTTTCAGTATCATAATAATATAACATCGTATCCATCCCCACATTCAGTAGAGGCTTGTTAGTCAGAGAGTTGTGTGTCTGTGTGTGGGGATCGAGGCAAAAACCCCATGGCGACCCCCCCCCCCCCCCGCCCCCCGACATAACCGCGGCAGTACCCCCCCCCCCCCCCGGAATGCAATATATAGGATGTTAAAAAATCTTATTAACAAGAGCTAGAAGCTGATATGGCACTGGCAAGGCTGGGTCAGACGACGAAAGTTGGAATTTGCCAATTCCTGGGTTTGTCATGGGGCTATGAAAATCTATATTTTGCTGAAAAGCTTTTTTTGTACTTTAAAGAATTCACTTGCAAGCAAAACCCTAGAGGCTAAAATAATCATGGGCCCTTGGGGATCATGAATATGTATCGTTTGGTCAAAAGTATTTTTTTCACTTTTCGGTTAAGATGCGCACTGGATTCGGGAAGTGACAGTTTCTAAGCCAATCTTGTCGAGTCTCTACTGTTGCAGCCAAGTTTCATCGTCCTAGCACATCTAGAAGTACCTTAACTGTGGCAGTCTCCCCTCCAACTCCCCGACAGTGCCCGAATCCGGTCCGGCTCTTTAACTGATGTGCCTAGTTCTTGTGCTTGATCTTCCCATCAAGTCTCTTCCTGACCGCTCCACATCCAAGCGTGTCACGAGATTGATTGGTTCTCCCCTACCCCCGCCACATTCATCGGATTCGGTCCGAACTTGAAATAGATACGAGGTCTTTCCAAATATCAAGTTTCATTAAGATCCGGTCACCCGTTCAAAAGTTATAGACACCTCAAGATTAAGGATTCCCCCTCCTCCGGGATGGTCGGATGGGAGAACTGACTATTTCCAGGTTAATCTGGTCGAGTCTCTGATACGGTTGCCAAATTTCATCATCCTAGCCTACCTGGAAGTACTTAAACCCCAGATCACCGGAATTCCAGAACCCCCCTCCAACTCCCCCCAGAGTGGCCAAATCCGATCCAGTTCTGTAAGTGACATATCTAGGGCTTATGCTTGTTCTTCCCACCAAGATTCATCCTGATAGCTCCACTCTAAGTGTATCACAAGATTTCCCCCCCCCCCTCCGACTCCCCCCACATTCATAAAATCCGGTCTCGACTTGAAACGGGACGTCTGAGGCACGAGGTCATTGCAAATATCAAGTTTCATTAAGATCCGATCACCCGTTCCAAAGTTGTACATACCTCAAGATTTCGGATTCCCCCCCCCCTCCACTCCCCCCACGATGGTCGTATCGGGTAAGTGAATACTTCTAAGTTAGTTTGTTCGGGTCCACAATGCGCGTGACAAGTTTCATCGTCCTAGCACATCCGGAAGCACCCTAACTCGCGCTCACCGGACTGACCGACCGACGGAAAAGTGATCGGTATATGGCACTTGGCGGGAGGCCAGTGCCATAAAAACTGCAGTTTTGACTACAACGCGCAACGACGGCTCACTGGCCGCTCACCCCTATATATACTTTACATAAGAATATGTTGCATTTTATTAACACTGTGTGTGGTCGGAAGGTGGGTTGGGGGGCGGGGTTATCCAATGGGATTGCTGGAGGGGTCACCGCGGGGGCTTAGTCGGAACCCGTATGTTAAGGGCCTGATATTCCTTTCGTCTGTCGTCTAGCCTATACCACTCGACTATCATTTTCATCCCTAATCTTAAATCAGAATGAGTATATATTTCCGCTACATCAGGTTCCAGCGAAAGAAACTACAGCACAAAGGCACCTGTTATTCAGGACTGAAATTCATGGTGACATCTAACATTTGAAACTGAAGTTGCAAAAGCAGTATTTTGTAAAAGCCGTAAAGAATAGCCTATCTGCACCTCGGAATTCCATGTAGTCTGAATTGTCCGGGGCAGGGCAAAAACATGAGAATGACTGTGTAGGGATTCGCTTGACTGATTTACCGCACAGCTGGAGAGGAGCAACAAATACAGCAGCCGAAAGGGGAGAAGTGGAATGAATGCAGTTCCATGCTGGGAGCAGTTTAGCGAGAACGAAATCCTTATGGGAACCTTTTTGCTTAGGTTTGGGCTTGGACGAATGTTACGAAACAATTCTTCAAAGTGCGAAATAATAAACAGGATGCTAGGAAGCAAAGCTGCGATATACGTTTTGGTCAGTCCTGAAAAAGAAAAGTCCATGCTTGGCTTAGTTTCGTAGGCTACTGGTAACATCAACACTACCGATAAACTTTGTCACGTCTCATGGGCAAACTTTCAAAACTGACGCCACAGTGGCTAGAAGAACTAATTTTCCTTTACGCCTCAGTGACACCTGTTTGGTTACTAAACATGGTCCGTATAAGGGAAGAATAAATCTTTAAAATCGTCAACACTGGTTTCATCTGTGACTTAAAGAACGCATCTTCATCTGACAGGTTGTATATGTGCTCATGTGAATAGAGACAAATTCGTCTCGACTTTTCAATGCGTAACTCCACGTAGCATAGTAGGCCGCAAAGGGCGCTGTTGAGCTGCATTTGATAGAAACGACGCGGCAGAATTTAAAACAGAGTAAACGTGGTAAGTTACGCTGTTTCCAATTTCGCCGCGTTATTTGTATCAGACGAAGCTAGGCTGCGCTCTCTGCGGACTCTTGTACCACGCAGAGTCTTCGCAGGGTAAATTCATTACTATTATAATGGAGTGAAAGGTTATTATTTTATTTATTTTAGAAGCCGGAGCTAGATAACGACGGAGTACGAAATAATAGAGTGAAAAAACAAAAACGTCACGTTTCACAGTGAATAGAAACAACACCAAAGGTTTCGATGGGATCCCAAACATTCAATATTTGATCCAGACAATTGGGTCTTGTCTTCGCCAGACTCAATGAATCTTTTTACTATTAAAATTCAGAAACAGATTAAGGCCAAATAGGTTAATCATCTGAGAAAACCAAGTTCAGATATGGATTCAGCATGTGTGCTTACCCCTATAAGTCTGCCACTTTCCTGGTTTACGCCGAATTCAGGAACTACTTGTCCGGCGAAAAAAGAAAGCTAAAAACGAACTCAGCGTATCTTTTTTCTCTTATATCGAATATCTAATCAACTTCAAATACAAAATTAATTTATAATACATTTTTCGGTTCCAGCCGGATTCCAACTATATGTCCGGGTAAAAAAATGATTGTGATACACGGATTCAGCATCTCGTCTTACCCCTTAATCGAAAATCTAATCAATACAGATAAAACTTTAACTTTTAAAAAATTTCCGGTTTTGGCCGGATTCTGGGCGAACTACTTTTGCGGGTAGAAAATAGTTTTCACATAAGTATTGAGCATGTCTTCTTACCTTTAAATCGAACATCTAATCAACTTCAAATAAAACTTTTACTTTTAAAAAACTTTCCGGTTTCGGCCGGATTCCGGGCGAACTGGCGAGAAAATAGTTTTCATATTTGTGTTCAGAATGTCTTCTTACCCCTTAATCGACTATCTCATTAGTTGTTTAAAGTATTTTGTTGATCCATTAGTTTGAACACCCTCCCCCACCCCTAAATGTAGGGCTATAGAGTCCATCTATGAACTTGACTTTTCCCTTGCCCCAAAGGATCCTTCCACCAAGTTTCAAAATATCTCATTCCCACCGAGAGTTATCTTGCTCACAGACAGACAGACGGACAACTTTTGCGATGTAACAGGTATCAGTACACTAACGTTTTGGGATCCCAAAAAGCGAAATGCTCCTCTTTGGAATCCTGTCCGAATCTTCGGTCTTGTTTTCTAACAAAATCTGCAAAATTACCTACCGTTGTTAGGCAAACCAAATCCGGTTTCAGGCAGGGGCATTATTTAGGGGGGGGGGGGGCGGCAGCTGCCACCCTGGGTTCCAAGACGGGCCCAGAGCTACCCATGAAGACCACAATAAAACCTAGTTGCAAAACCGAAGATGTCTATACTCTTTGTACAGAATATTTTTGACATAAGTCTTTTCAGTTCAGTTTCAGTTTTATTCATAAAAAAATAAAAAACAAAATTAACTCTTAATGGTCCCACCATAAAGCCTAACATAGGGCCTGGTAACGGGCGAGGCTTATTCTCTATTCATATAGTCTTAAGCAATTCTGGTCTTTTACAAAAAAAAGACCAAAGGTTTCGATGGAATCCCAAAAATTTAATATTTGATCCAGATAATTGGGTATTCACCAGATCCAGTCTTCGCCAGAATCCTTGAACATTTTTACTATTGAAATTTGGAAACAGATTAATTTAGCACATAGCTAGTCATCTGAGACAACCAATTTCAGATATACCTCTAGGCATATCGATTTTGGCGATACTGATTGATACTTCCTGCTTACTTCTTCCAAATTACCGGGTTCGACCAAATTCCGAGCGAACTAATTGTCCAGCAAAAAAAGAAAGTTCAGAAACGAATTCAGCGTATCTCCTCATCCCCGTAAAGAACGTCTGATCAACTTAACTTAAATTTTAACTTGTAACAAATTTTCCAGTTTCAACCGGATCCCGGACGAACTAGTTGTCCAGGTAGAAACTGATTTTGTTTAGCATGTCTTCTTATCCCTAAATCGAACATCTAATAATCAACTTAAAATAAAGTTTCTGCTTTTAACAAACTTTCCGTTTTTTGACGTATTCCGGACGAACTACTTGTCCGGCGAGAAAATGGTTTCGTCATAGAGTTTAGGATGTCTTCTTACCCCGTAATCGACCATCACACTAGCTGTTTGTAAATATTTTGATTCCCCTTATTTGAACCTACATCTACGAACTCGACCTTACCCTTGACCCAAAGAACCCTCATACCAACTTTCATCAAAATATCTCATTCCCTTCGAGAGTTATCATGCTCACAGATGGACGGACGGACAACTTTTGTGACGTCATAAGTATCCCCAGGGGCGTCGCTAGCGAAAAACGCTCGAGAACACAGAACAGCCGACGCCTTAATTACTAGCCTTACTGACTTTTCCGGGCGCACTGCCAGCCCCCCATTTAGCTTTTCTGGGTGAGCGCCCAGATGAGCTGAATTTTCTTTTTTCATGCGCTCGCAGAGCGCCCGTTTTAACTAAATTTGTGTGGTCGGGCGCTTGGAGCGCCCGTTTTAGCTTTTTCTTTCTTCGAGGGGGGTGGTACCCCCCCCCTTAGCGACACCCCTGAGTATCCCTCCACTTACGTTTTGGAATCCCAAAAACACCAGTTTCAAATCAGCAAGAAACCGTTCATGGGACTCAGAATGTTGATTGGCGAATTCTCATAAGCTTATTCTCTTTCGGACATAGCAAGCTGTGAGCACACTGTACAAAGTCTCTCCTTTCTCGGACTTTAGTAGTTGCACGTCACTGATTTCGGACATTTTTATTCTTAATTCGGATAATTAAAATTTGAATTCGGAGAATTATAATCACGATTAAAACGCTAGAGTGCAAGCAGAGCATTCTATTGAGGTTGAGGTGCATGGGCTTTCACGGGTTTACTCGTGGCTCTTACCACACTTGGAACATTTTATGTTGTTCGTCCAGTTATGTTTTTCCATTTTCTTGATTCAAGTGGGCTAATTGCACCCTTACATGTGCAAGCTATCATATGTAGATACGTGCATCATCGCTTGAAAACCAGATCGGCGTTTCCTCCCCTTTCCCATTGGAACATAAATGTCAACAAATGAAGATGCAGAAATCTTTTTAATTTCTCCGCTGTATTTTTAGAGAACTCGTTGTCTAAGGTATTGATATTTCCTGTTATTATCAATTAGTCAATTAAAAAATCCTAAGCCACTGGCATGTCTGGCACTTTCAGGCCACTGGACTGATTGCCATTTTGTGTGTAGATTGTACCCTAAGCAAGACAAACTAGCCTACTATACATACTCGATTTCCCGCTGGTTCATCACACCTTGACACTGCTTGATGATGTCATCCTTATGAATTCCCATTTCATCGTTGCAGTTCTAAAAACAATATAATCAGGAGATCGGAAAAAATTAGTCGAAGGACACCTGAACAATGAAACCATACTTGAACACACCATGGAGAATACATTTACAGACATGGCCACGGAGAGCATTCTTCTCCTGAGCGTGACGTTTCCAAAATAGGGATGTTCGTTTCTGGAGGTTTGCACATGCAGACTCCAAGACAAAAAGCGCAATTCATTCAAATCTTGCACAGCGCTGGCCGGATCGTATTGGAATTCACTTCTAAATATAGGTTTGGGCTTAACTGGTTAAAAAATATTCCAGAAGAAGAGTTGATTGGAGACATTTGTTCATTTCTAAAATTGCTCGGTATTGACAGATGCAAAATGGAGCAAAAATCATAGCTTGGAAACACTATTTCGTATTTGGATTGGGTTTTCTGCAGGCAATGTTAACGGACGTCAAACAGATAGGGATGATACTTGGTACTCATCATTCATGTGTCCTTTACGGCACAAATCTTACGAGGAATGATCTTTTCACGATTAGGCGGATCAGGAAATCGTTCTGAAAGTGCCCTCACTTTCCACGTGAAATTAACGATTTTTCCTCTTAGCACTTGTCGGCTCAATCCAGCCTTCTCGCTCTCCGGCGCTGCGGCTAGACGCGATATTTTTTAAACTGAACGCACCGTGATTAAACAGTGGGAAAATGAAATAAGTCCAAAACAGAATGTCTAATGTCTTCCCCCCCAAAAATAAAAAATTCTCATGTCCTAATGTGTGGAAGGATTGTCGGCGGACCTTGAAGCTTTCGTCGAAGTTCCGTTGCCTTACTGGCAAAACCGAACAAGCGCTAAAAATTCATAGAACTTCGAGATGGCGCCGCCACTCCATATACCCGATAAATACCAATATCTAAGGAGTGGTTATCACCTGATGACCCCACCAGAGCCGTACCACCCCTCCGTACGTCGTATACCACCATACCGTATCCACAATACGTTATTATATCTGATTTTTACTTGCGAATTAGAATTTACGCAGTGAACCTATATCTGCCAGAAATATTTATGTTTTACCACCCCACAGTATTCTATAACCCAGAGCACCACCATACTGACCCCCCCCCCTTCTGCAGGTTTTCACCACCCCACCATATCCACTCGTACGGTACCATTTTTATTTTCACTTGTGCATTAAAGCTTCTGCATTACACCGATATTTGCAGAAGATATCTATCCCCAAAACCACCTGTATAAACCTATGAACTATGCCCCTCTTGGTTTTTGGTGCCCTACATCCAAATCCAGGGCTCACTCACTTGTATTCTACACATGACTTAACAGGCCATGAGCCTCCCCCCCCCCCACGAATTAAAACAATTGTATACAGCGATATATACCCATTTTCCGAGAATACTACACCACAAGGGGTAGGCAATCTAGTCAGATTGTACTGTCCACCACAGACGGTTTGGTTGTGGCTAGTTTGGTATGACCGGAGGACTTAGAAGCTCCGCGCTGTGCTCCCCATAATTCATAGGCACAAAATGATACAATGGCGAAAGGCGGGGATTTCAGAAAATTATTATTCCATAAGGAAGCTAGGGGTAATACAAGAGTGCAGGATAAGCGAAATGGGTAATTTAATAAAGGCATGTGCGGTGCCCTCCCCCATACCAACGGTAACTACAGCAGGGCGAAGAAAAAAAGAAGTAGTTATTTGTAACTACACTTTAAAAAGTTTCTCCGAATAAGGATTAAAGTTAACTGCAGTATTTGCTACTGGGATTAATCTTATCTCTACTGGGATAATATTAATCCGAATTATAAATAATCTTATCTCAGTAGAGACAAGATTAATCCCAGTAGTAAATAGTGCAAGATTTTTTCTTACAGTGTAGCGCCTAAAGCCCATAATTTGTTTTGCCACCAGAGTCGACTAGGCTAGATTTGTTTTGCCACCGAAGTAGCAAATACCATACACAGTATAATCGTGGAAATCCTGGCCTGGCAATTTCGAGCTGAATACTGTCATATTTTTGTCATATCGTCGCATGTTTTTCAAAGCAAGTGAAATTGAGTGAAAACTGACAAAGGGGATTCCAGTGTCCCAGCGTTTCCTTTTTTACGGCGGCCAAGGAAACCTTCAGCGAAGGAGTTATGTTTGAAGCGGGACTGAGAAGCAAAAAACATATAGGGAGTCAAATGGAAGGCATTCTAGCATTTGCAATGTCTTATCCCTCACTCAAAGTCGCAACTTCAAACCGGGACGCGGAACGAGCCTGGGTTTATATGCGACTGTCAAAGAGAGTTGGGGGAGGAGGTTTATTTCAAAGCGGCGCTAAAAAGGGAGGAAATAAGGTTGTTGTTAAGTTTTCGGGGAAAGGTCGTGGAAAGACTGGTCCTCCTTTCTTCTGCCCAATGTGTGGGATGGCGAATGATGATTTCAGCCACTTTATGCGTGAGTGTAGAGAGCTAAATGATTTAAGATCGGAGGTATTTGGTGAAAGAGTGTTTGGTAAACAGTGGATGTCTAACGTAAACAATTTTGTGACGTGAGATTGTTGGGGAAATTCCTCCGGATCGGTTTGCGCCATCCAATAGTTGAAATCTTTTTACTTGTATGTTGTTAGTATAGTGTATGTTAATTCAAGCCAATGTACACCTTATATGTTTTTGCCATGGCCTTCAGGCTTTCGTGTAAATATATTCTATTATATTCTATTCTAGTGTCTCGATTCATAAGTAAAAGACATATAGTCAAATATTTAGCTAGTAAATGAATAAAAATAAAATAAATTATTTGTTTAGCACTACTAGTTTATTTCAATAATGAGGATTTTGTTTCATTTTTTGCCTACTAATTAACCAAGTTTTTAAAAGCGTGCAGTACGACCCACTGAAAAATTTATGAGAGGATGGGATTGACTTAGTCCTACTCGTTGTCATAAACGGTCGATTCGCTTAATTGGCGATAACTGGCTGTTGTTAGGTTATGCAGAGATAAAAGATTCAGTAATGTTTACAATAATCACTTCCATGGACTGGCATGGGTTCCCTCTATTTCCCCCCATATTAATTCACTCCTCTACGCTTATAAGAAGCACCGAAAGAAGGACAACTGGGACAGTATAAAAGGTACTCACTCTAATGATCATGTACACACGCTGCTCATTCGGCCTGAAACCCGCTACGGAGCTTCCAGCATCGATGCCAGCGTTTTGGGCAATCATGGAGTTAGGTAAGGCACCTGTGGCTGACTGACTCACTCCTGACTTCTCCAGCTAAAACAGAAGTAATATAAGCTCTCTTGGTACTTGTACATGGCCTGGTCAGGTCTGACCTATTGACGTATGATTTTTCATATGTATTTCAGTTCTATTTCAGTTCGACTACTCAAAATTCTTAGAGTTATTTAGAGGCGAAAGCCTTTTCTCTTGCTTTGTATTATGTGATGAAAGGTTTCTTCGAGTTTTAACAAATGAAGAACATTAGTTATGTTTGTTTTTAATTGTTAAGTTATGTGACCAGCATATATATGATGAAACAAATCTAATGTTCGGCTTTGTCCGTGAAAGAACTTTTGAAATAAACTGAACTGAACATATTTTGTCTGAGGCTTTTGTAACAACTCTTTACTCAGAACGTGGCCATCCGCTACGGAGTTATGCATTTCATAAGGTCCCAGACCCCTCCCTCTATGGATTGCCAAATCTGGAAAAATCAAGGATTTACATCGTCTTCATCCTACGGCTGACCTATACATTTGGTGACTCGACAGTCGGATCCTGTTCGGACCCCAAATAGTATTTCTAAATTTATGCTTTCTGCCTCTAAATTTTTGTTTCGGTCTCTCGACCTGTTCGGCAATAATGCCTCCCATAAGGCGGTCGGGACCCGCTCCAACTAACCCCGCAGTGGATCCGGCCCATATCTACGAAAGGCACATCAACGCCTAATTCTGGCTACCGAATTCGTCCCGATCTCTAGATCCTTTCGACACGCATGTTTGCAAAAGCATTTCCACTACCCCCCTCCACCTGTAACTCCAACACAGTGGCCTGATCCAGTCTGTATCAATGAGCTACGATAGTTTAGCCTGGCCCCAATGCCTTAACCCATTCGGCAGTTCGCTTATAGATTTACGGATCCCGCTTCGAACAACCCTTCTTGGTAATGGAGTTAACGAGAACTCGAATTAACTGATGGCTTATAAGAAACAATCTATCAGCATATAAACAGGCTCTTGTGTACAGGGTTGCCACATCAACAAGAAATTAGTGACTTTTGTGCCAAGACAGAGAGTGAAGTGTGAACTTTTATTTTTATGAAAAAACGCGAAATGGCCAATTTTGGCCGAAATTCCCGCTGCAAAAACTGTATATCTTAATTTTATTTCCATGAAATAAAAAACACGTGAAGTAGTCATGGACGGAATGTGCGCTGATTTATTAGATCTGATTTATTTATTTACGTACTAAAATATATAACACTGGAGAACATGGTCTATTGGCCTAGAAGGAAAAGAACCTTGTGTAGGCCTAACTAATCTACAACTTAAAAATTACACATTTAGAAGTTCTCTGAAACAGCTTGAATTTGACTGTCATACTAGGACAAGATTGACAAAAAAAAATAGAGTGACAATTCACACTCGTGCGAAGTATGGCAGCCCTGCCTCTGTAATGGAGCTTGCTGTGGCCAACACAACATTATTCTTTCTTGCGATTTGCAGAAGACATTAGCCGCTATTGGTCATCTTCCTGGCTCTGGCTCATTAGTCACATTTTTTATCTGAGTTCTCAGTTCTCCCTTCTCAATTCTCGTAGAAATCTGCACTAACACTAATTTGCCACCCGTTAATACCTGTTTATACGGATTAAACTTCCGCACTATTCTGACCAATGAAGAAGGAGAACGACCATCGAAAATTGACTATAGAAGCAACTTCTCGATTCACCAGAATAGCAAAGCTTCCCCATTCTCGATTCTGAAAAAACGCAAGAAAAGAAGAATTGGCTTCATCTCAATCTCGTCAAAAAACGCGAAATAGGAGGATCGCAAGGAGAACTGTGAAAAACGCAACTATTGTTGTCATGTCGAAATTCGATGCTCTAATCCATTCTGTTTTGTTTTAATCACGTTCAGACAAGAGATCTGGCCAGCCCCAGGGTCCTGTGAAAACTGTGTGCTCGCTATTCAGATAGTTTCTGTTCCTCGTCCATAAACTGGAAGGTTTTCTTGTCACCTTTCCGGTAAGTCAAAAAACAGATTTCTAACATGACTCTTCAAATAGCACGCAAGACTACGCAGGCAGGTATTAGTCACTCAGGTGAGATGCCTAAGTCGTAAGCGACAATAAAAACCTGTCGAGCCCCAATCTGAAGGAGCTGGAAGGAACAAATACACAGTTCTTACAAGCTCAAGAGCCGTTTCGCCTACTAAGAAGACAAGACTGTGATTCTCCCTCGTAAAAGACACCCACATCTCATTGCACAGAGCGAATAAGTTAGCTGAAACTTTTTAGCCATATTTTGGCCTTAAGGCCTTCTCCTCTTAAGGGACCCGTCGTGTCTATATTGCCAATGCAACCTACTTCCGTAATCACATTCATTATTCTTAAGAAACACAAACTTCATATGTCTATGTCTTTTCATATGTCAAAGTAATCTTTGTACTTGCCACGATTCGCTATATTCTATGCGCTCTCCCGAAGAGCGATCACGTATCATGCTATCGATGCTTAAAACTGGTATCTGAGGTTTGCCGAGTTTTTGCTAGAACTCAATGGGCCTAGGAAAAGGCTCAAAACAGCCAAAGCCATGGAAGGTGTGCTTTAAGGTAGAGAAACGAACCTGCGATCAATAGTTGCGTTTTTGCAGATACCATGGCATCTGATACCACGGTCTAAAGTCGTTTTTGCAGTTTTCGTGGTATCTGATACCACGGTCGAAAGGCGTTTTTGCAATTATCGCGGTATCTGGCCAGTTATCGTGGTATTAGATATTCAGATACTACGGTCCGACCATGGTAACTGGTCGTGGTATCTGAAAAGTTATCTCACTTTCATCAAATTTTGTCAGATTGGTGCACGGATTGGTGAGAAAGAAGTTTAGCACTTAGTGATGTAACTGGACATCTGTTCTTCTTTTGGGATGACTCCGAAAAGTGCAATTTCGGCAATAGTCGGTTTTGCACAGCACCGTGTATCAGATACCACGATAACTGCAAAAACGACTAATTGCAAATCCAGTTACCGTGGTAACAGATACCATGGTATCAGCAAAAACGCAACTAATATAAAAGCTGATCGCTTCAGTTTAAGCCCGCAGAGCCAAAAGGAGCTGAAATATCGGGTCTCAGCGGACTTGTCCGCTTGCAGCCATTAAATATGTTTTTCAGTCAGCTTGGTCCGAAAGAATAAGTAAAGTCAACCCACTGCCGCACCAACGTTTGCTGAAGACCAAATGTTTGCATTCCATCATCATACGGGGTAATCATTTAAACTTGTGAAATCCGATGAGCTGAATTTTATTAGAGCTATATCTCGGCCCTTCTTGGCAAGGGTCCTCTTTAGGCTCAAGCAGAACAAAACAGCACTAGGAGTGGCACCAAAGCTTGAAAAAACTGACACACACTCGAATAGGAGCAACACTAGCACTATTAGCGATAGAGAACGTCCCTACTGAAACTCAATCGGTCGTGCACCAGCGCTGGCTCTAATAACTTCATATTCTGGACACAGCATGAAAAAGATACAACCTCCCCTGTGTCGTCGATATACAGACCGCATCTTAGCTTTACTAGAAATCTCTAAACCCGCAAGTTTGTCCCGCTTTAAATGTCGCAAGCGTAATGGGCGACGCTACGAGTATGGGCCGTTTGCCAAGCATGGAAAGCATATGTCTTGGTGCTACTCCATAGTGTTATTTTGCTCTGTGCTCAAGCAGCTCAGACTGGAAAATGAACTTGTAGAAGAACAACTAAAGATTCTAGCTTAACCTTGAATACCCGATTTGGTGGATTTCTTTGTGAGAGTTGGTTGGAGTTAAAAGTTGGTGCCGTGATTCATTTTGGACACGGCTGCTGTTTTTGCTGCTCGATTGGGTCGTCGATAGGATAGATTTTTTCGCACTGAACTTCCGTTTTCGACTGTCAAATATGATTCGCAGTCAGCTTGGCCTTAAGGAATATTTAGTGCAATCCCGTTTCCATAACGATCCGTTCAAGTATAGCCTACGTACGAGACAAAATTTCATGAACCCTGGAACAGGTTCGGCCAGGAATCTGTTACTCTGGAATTCATCAACAGCTCCCCTTCACAGGGGTTAAGATTTGAAGGGATAGCACGTTTACTCCCAATTAGCGATTTCCAACTCAGCGCTTGATTATCCAACCTGATTTTCCAACCGAGCAGATTTCGAACGATTAAAATCGTTACTCCGAACTGACGAATGAAACTCTTTTGCCAAGCCTAGGGGTTCCGACTCTGATGTTACGATTACTGTTATTCATTATTTGCATGAGCTTGCCGTAGTTCTCTTCTTTCTCAATCATCTCAATTTCAATTTCAATTCAATTTATTTTCAAAACCGATACAACGGTCAAGCCGATTTGGTGGTTCTCGTCCATATTAACACTAATTATATACAGAAGATAATTGTATACTAGTTTGGATATAACAAAGACTTGTCAAAATAACACAAAATATTCAAATCTGAATATCTGGCGAGCTTAACCAGTTCTTGAGCCTTCAATATTTTTTCGGCTAACGGCAACGAGTTTCACGCGTCAAAACAGAGTAGCGTTTGCAATCTTAATTTTGCCCGCTAGGAGCGCTGAGCTCGAAAAAGGCCAAAAATATAGCAAAGACACGGGGAGGGGGGGGGGGGGGCAATTATATGCCTACCTGTTTCATCTGGATCTGCCTGAGCTTCAGTGGTGTGTACAGAACTTCTAGCAGATGGCAGGTCAACTCATTAAGGGACTCACAGACTCGAATACTGATCGCAATGATAGACTTCTTTGAGTTGAATTCTTTGAAGTGTCCAACAACTCTAACTAAGGATCCATCTTCAAGGTTGGATTCTTGCTTCTAAAATGAATGGTTAAGTACAAATGGCACTTGTAGGATTTATATTTGAGTTTTGCTTAATAAGAGTAGGTAACTTTAAAGGACACGTCGTACTTTTGATAGTAATTCATTCTACTTCAGCAGTATTTCCATCAATTCTAGTTTCCGAGATTCTACACTTCAAAGTGAATCCTATCTCCTCTATTAGCATAACACTGATTTATATTTGAGTTTTGTTCACGATCGCCAAATTTGTTTTCTTTACGTGACGTACCAGGCTCCCAACCACTGTTTCTGAGACGCTTATTCATCACAATACCGGTTGTGCAAATTTTGCGAAGTTTATCATCCAATGGAAGGGACATAAAAAGAGGCTAAAAACAGCCGAAAGCTTATATGCCTAGCTATGCTGTAAGCATAGCTAAATTTTAAAGCAGTCTACTATCTCCGAACATTTTAGCAGAAACATTATGTACTGCTATGTGGTTAAAAATAATAACATCACAGAGAAGAGGAGCCGTAGCCCTAAAAGTAAGAAATCTGAAATGCGTTACAAGGGACAATGAATTTCTTGAAATTACAAAAGAATTAGTAAAAAGAAGTAAAATAAAAATAGACATATCCTGGTCTTATAGGAAGCCTCCCGAAAACTGACAAACAAGAAGAGCCTCCAGTTATTCTGGTTTCTGCCATAACTTTGACTCCCTTGGACTGTTTGTCGGAGCTATACTAACTCGTCTTTCTCCGGTTCAAACTCCGAAATAATTCTGCGCTTAAACTGCTATTTTATTATAGTGAACGACTAGTGCCACATGTTAGTGATTAATAATAACACACTTGAAAACAGATCCGATTTATCGCGAAAAGAATAAGATGGAAAAATAAATTGGAACTTACCTCGTCATCATGGAAGTGTGTTACTTCCATAATTCCGGACTTATCGTCCAAGTTGAAGTGTGTTCTGCCTGGGTGATGTTGGACGTCTTTCACATTTCCAAGCAGGACTAAGATCGCTACTTGTTGGTTCTCGACTACTATGTCTCCACTGGCACATTTCATAATCTGACTGATTGACATTGGGACAACATTTTGGGCTTTGCTAACACCAGGCTACAACAAGAAAATACAATCACATTTCTACAGAGAAGTTAAAGCCAGGCTTCACCTTCAAGATTCCCAGATTCCGGGCCTTCCGCATAGCCCGATGAAAAATTTGTAGCCTACGAAGTAGTATGGTAGTAGTACGAAAACGTTGCATGTAATACTATGTAATAGCATAGAATACTATCATTTAATGTGCATCAGACTGGTCCAATCTTATGTAGTAGTATCCAGTAGCATCATGTCTTGCTATAGTAGAATATAGTAGTATGCAGCACCACGGTAGCCTTGAAGTAGAAGCATGTAGTAGCATCGTTAGTACTGCATGCAACTTTTTTGTGCTACTTCATAGTACTATTTTGAGATAAATTTTTCATCGGGAGTCAAGCCAACCTTTCCAGATTTTCATCATGATAATGATGACAGCTAATCTTGCTATTCTTCAGCATTTCCTAGATTTCCCCTTCGCATTTCAAATGTCACTTGCATGCCAACCACAACTGTCAATCCTTTTCCCTCTGCTTCCTACATATGCATATTTACTACGTCTTAGTTGCCTCTATGGCACCTTCCAGACACCTGGAATCTGGAGTGTCCAACACCCCGGACTTCCAGACATTTTTGGCCTGGCTTCACCTTTCAGAACTGTGTCGATGAAAACTGCAATCCGGGATTCGGAAGAAATCTTTGGAAGGTGAAGCCTGGCTTTTATACAACTGGATCCGCGCCTACCAAAAAATTCAGTGCGCGTCACGCTGCTGAGCCTTAAGGATGCTGCGTCACCGACACAGTACGTGAAATTTTGTACATGAAACTTCAACGTTGACAGAAAAAGGCGTTCGTCTTTCAGGCATTCTTCACATAGGTGTGATAACACTGTCAGAAGTTTCATAACAGACAACACACGGATGCGCAGTTTCGACAGACAACACTTGGAATGTTATCTGTTGTCGCGACAAACGGTACGCATGAAATGTTACGCATAACAAGCATTGCCAGGAAGAGCCGAACAAGAGCTAGAAGCTTATATGGTACTTGCAAAAGTGGTTCAAAAGATGAAATATAGAATTTGCCTTTTCGTGGGTTTGTTCTGATCATTCGTAAGCAAAACCCTTGAGAAAAGAATGATCATAGACTTGGAAATCGCGAGAATGTATCGTTTGGTGAAAAGTATTTTATTTTTTAACTTGGCTGTAATGATCAGCACTTTAAAGGCGCTAGAAATTCATCTGTAAGCATAACCCTTGAGTCAAAAACGGTAACAGGCCCTTGTGTATCACTAACATATACCGTTTGTTCAAGAGTATTTTTTTTTACACTTTTCGGTTAAGATGCGCACATTAAGGGTGCTAGAAATAAATTCGTAAGCAAAACCCTCGTGCCACAAACGATCATGGGTTGAGCTGTATCGTTTGCAGGGGCGTCACTATGGGGTGTGGGGGGGGGGTACCATCCCTTCTCGAAGAAAGAAAAAGGTGATCTTGGCGCCCGCAGAGCACCCGAACACTAAATTTCAGCTAAACGGGCGCTCACACAGGAAAGCCCGAAAAAGGCAGTAAGGCTAGTTCAGGTTTACCAAGAAACTGAGTCGACATCCAGCTTGGACCTAGGCTGTTCAGGGTTCTCGAGCGTTTGAGACTTCAGGAATTGGATTCTCAGTCGCATATTTCTAGCTTGCCAGATTGACAATTTTATCACATGTACCAATGTCTCTCATTTCATGTCAAAATCAGGCTGATTTTTCTTGTTGCGTACAATTTTCACAACTTTTTAGTTCCGTAACATAATATAATTTGGTGATAAGTATTTTCCTCCAGTGCGACACTGTAAATGACGGGCCTGATCATTGCAACATGTCGTTTGATTTTTTTTTTTTTTTTTTTCTCTGCTCTTTCTCAAGTTTTTTTTTCTGAATGATCAGTAGGCTACTTCTTTTTCGGAAAGGGTCAAACTGAAGCACATGAACAACCCTGTCACACCTCCCCCCTCAAGTTTGGCTATCGACGCCCCTGATTGTTTGATCAAAAGTACTTTTCGATTTTGTGGTTAAGATGCGCACTTTAAGGGAGCTAGCAAAACCCTTGAGGCAACAATGATAGTTGGCTCATGGTGATCGTGAAAATGTATATTTTGCTTAGAAGTATACTTCGTACTTTGCGGTCAAGATTGGTACTTTAAGGAATAGTGGGATCTGGAAATGAGAATTTCTAAGCCAATCTTGTCGAATCTCTAATATTCCAGCTCCTAGCACACCTGGAAGTCCTTTAACTCTCGATCATCCTAATTCCGGACTCCCCCCCCCCCTTCCAACTCCCCCACAGTGTCTGGTACTGTAAATGATGTATCCAGAGTATCTGTTTGTTATTCCCACAAAGTTCCATCCGATCTCTACAGTCTATGCTGGTAACATATCCCCCCCCCCCCCCCGCCACCAATAGTTGTCGGATCCCGTCCGGACATGAAAAAGGTCACCAGAGATATGTCATCTGTTAATTATCAAATTTCACTAGAATCCGATCGCCCGTTTAAAAGTTCCGCATGACTCCCCCCACGATTATCGGATCGATATTTTTTTTATTTTTTTTCAAGTCAGTTTGATATGTCAGTGATATGCCTGCCAAGTTTCTTCGTGAAAATCCCCACAACCGCCATCACTGAATTCCAGGACCCCCCCCCCCCCTCCCTCAAGTGTTCGGATCCAGTCCAATTGTGTAAATGATTTATCTAGAGCAGATGCTGCTGGTTCTTCCTTGCAGGTTTCACTCCGATCCCTCCATTCTAACCGTTTCTCGGGATTTCCGGTCTCCACCCCGCCGAACTTCCCCATCGCTGTCGAATCCGGCCCGGACTTGAAATGGTACACCAGAGATATATCATCTATTCAGTTATTAAGTTTCATTCCAATCCGGTCACCCATTCGAAAGTTACGCACTACTAAATTTATCGGATTCCCGCGCCCTCGACCGGGGGTCAGATCGGGAAACTGATTATTTCCAAGTTAGTTTGGTCGGGTCCCGTATATGACTGCCAAGTTTAATCTTCCTAGTCCATCTGGAAGTACCCTAACTCGAAAAAAATGTGAGAGACTGCCCTCAATTTTCCAGATTCCTCCGCCCTCTACTCCCCCCTCCCCAGATAGTCGGATGGGGAAACTGATTATTTCAAGGTTAGTTTTATCGGGTCCCTGGTATTCCTGCCAAGTTTCATCTTCTTAGCTCATCTGGAAGTACCCCTAACTCCACCGACCGACAGACGGAATCGCGATCGGTATATGGCACTTGAGCCAGAGGCTTCAAGTGCTATAAAACAGCCAAAAAAGCATCTGCTGAATTTTCCGATATCATAACGACCACAAAAAAAAGCCAGCAGATGCTTTCTTGGCCTTTTTTGGCAAACAAAAAAAAACAGCAGGATTATTTTAATTATTTATTGTTAAAACTCTGTTTTAGATCCCTCTTACTATTGGTCAACCTGGTAAACTGTAAGAAACGAATTTACGCACGTTTCGAACGCCGCCTGAGCAGTCCTCAACAGAGCCGGAAGATTGCTGGTTTAATCAGCGTGCACCAGCTATGGAGGGATGGCATCCCAAATGTTTCTATCTTGCACGATCTCTTTGGATGCATCATCCACCTCGTCCTAGATTCGGCCAAAGAGGCGAAAGCCACCTAAAGGCTCTTGTTTTTTTTTTATGGACACCTACAAACTCTTGAAATGACCACCGTGTCTGCTTCCCCATAAGAGAAGTGGTTCTGCCAGGAGAAATTGTTTAACCATTGCAGTACGTAAAGAAAACATGAACACTGTGTTCTGATCCGTGCATGCAGTCTGTACAATAGAGTTAGCTCCAAACTGCATCAAGACAATCGGGCGGCAAAGTGAGCCAAAGGTTGTGTTCCATTGAATGTATTACGGGTTAAGATGAGACAAGGAGTAGGAGTTCCTCTCCGGGAAGAAAAGAACAATAGTGCAGATAAATAACACAGATTTGGCCTATCCTCTAAGGAATCCCTGCTGGACAGATGGTATTGTAACTTATGATGTTCCCAACCATCATTGGTAAACTGTAACGATTGTAACTCTAGTGGAAAGAAAATGATAAAGAGGGCTGTGATCTTTACAGACATAGTTCTAGACCGTCGTGTAGGATACATAACATACCTTCCTTCCACCAGCTGGGGATGCACCTTGGGTTGGAGAGTTGAAAAAAACCACCACTCTGATCCATCGCCTCCCCATAATTTCCTAAAGATTGCAATATAAGGTCAGACTTTTCTATCTTATTTTCTAAATACAGGAGGGAATACTATGGTTATTGCCTCTAACCTAGATGAAACAGAACCACAAAGTCAGATGTTTGAAAGCTGTCTGGAATGCCTTTCAATCAAAACAACTACTAAAACTTATGAAGCTCCTACCCTGCAAAACTATACAACAATTTCAATTTCAATTCATTTAATTCCTCTAGAAATCGGAGAGTACCGTAAAGGACATAGTAAACGCACACATAACTGGCCAAAAATATAAAACGACAACTATGACATAACAAGGCCATATCACAAAAAACAGATCAACAGGCAAATATCAAACAAAAATTAAAAAATAAAACGTATGCATAATGACTCAACCACCAGCTACGGCCTCAGCGAGGTTGTGATGGATTCGACGAATTTTAGAAAGAAAATCAGCATGTTTTTTTTAATGATGTCTACTGGGCTAAAAACTAGACATTTTACACATTAAACAATTGCTAAAAACGAAATCTAAAACTCAGCTAAAATATTTGTAAGCGCATATATTGTCCAGTCACCTTGCGCTAATTGAGTATTTGTGATAGACATTTTAGAAAGCCAAGAGTGTATCACTTTCTGGCATGAGGTCAACAACTGAACGTGTCGCCCTTGACACCCTCATGAGCAAGGAAATCCTGATACCGTCAGTGGCGTCCAAAGCCTTTTATATATGGGGTGGGGGGGGGGGGGGGTGGCGACGTCTACTTTCTGCCAACGGATTCACGGCAACGGCGTACATTTCCCGCCAGCACAGAACAAAACCGGTGCAAAATTAACTGTACTACGTCAGTTGAGATTATCCTTTAATGTAAATTTGTATGCTTATATTCTCATATTCGGCTTTTCATTTCAGATTTCGCTAAATGGCGAAGCTTCCACCGACTCGGCCCAGAACAAGTTAAAGTCAGCGCCACAGGTGAAATTGTTTAAATTTGCCTTTTTCCAGAAAAATTTTGCTATAGGCTACCTAACACACAAGTACTAGCTTTTAACGTGTTTCAAACACCCTAAATTTCAATCCTAAAACGCCAACTAAGTGAAACACCATTATTCCAAATAAAGAATACTACAAATTGTGCTACAGGCGACATTTTGCGTAAAACTAGCTGTAATGCATCAGTTTAGATTATTCCTTTAATGTAAATTCCTATGTTTAAACTGATATATCTTTTCGTTCCAGCTTTCGCTATTAAGCGAAGCTTCCGACCACTGTACCCAGAATAAGTTAAACTATAAGCACCAGAGGCGAATATTTTTTGTTTTTATTTTTTTTCAGAAAAATTTTATCTGCCTACCATACAAGTTCAAGCTTTTAAAATATTTCACACCCCAAGAGTTTCTAGCTTAAAACGCAAAGTAAATGAAACCCTGTTCTTCCAAATAGAGAATATTACGGAATGAGCCACAGACAAAATTTTGTGGAAACGCTGATTAGCAGAGCGTTTCTGCAATCCCAAATAAAACTAAGGCTAACCGTAAAATCTCAGATCTTTCCGTCAAAAAAGTGGTGCCCATCCACAATAAAGTAGGCACAAAGTAGATAGTTCTGAACTTACAGCAAAAGAAATAGTTTTCTTGTTAAAGACATTCTTAAAGGACCCCTCTTGCTTATTCTGCCTTTTATAATATACCTAGCTCCCATACAGATTTATAAGCTTCTAAAATCCCCACCTTTCTCCATTGTTTCGTTTTGTGCCTACGAATTTTAGCACATTTTTTGCCTTGCCGAGTTTTGCCCGTCACACAACGAAACGTTTGCCGGTATCTTCAACGTCTGCTGACAACTCGTTCATACATAAGGATCTGAGAAGCTTTTGTCGATTGCTTCTTTTATTTGATTAGTTTTCACACTTCTTACCGCGGCCCGATCAGTTTTCAAATGTTATGCCCCCAGCCGCCGCGTCGCAGAGCGGGAAGGATGGACATAGTGGACAAGCGCTTACAAGAAAATCGCTAATTTCAGATGGAAAGTAAAGGTATTTTCGAAAATATTTTTTTCTGATCTATTTCATAGGGAAAAAATCATTTCTAGTAAAAGTTGTGCTTTAATCCTGGAGTAGCCTACTGCAACCGCCATTGCACTGCATCCCGTCATTTACTCTTCGAAATTATGACTACACCGAGAATCGACCAAGAAAAGAAATAAGCATCCCAGTTTGCTGATTAGTCTTTTTTCGATCATCGACGTGCAGCCAGATCAATCAAGAGTTCAGTTTACAAGACGTAACTAGTCTGCAGAATTTGACGTCTAAAAACAAAACCCGATTAACCAACGAAACTTAAAGTCTTTGTCCCACAAAACTTTGCAGTCATTTGATTTCTTGTGTGTAGATAAATCTTGATTTGCTGACAAGACATAAGCTTTCGAAGTTCGACACAAGTTTACCGAATTTGATTCATTACATGTAATAAGATCCTGATCTGCCGACAAGGCTTTAACTTTCCGGGTGCGCCCCGTTAATGTTTGCAGAATCTGATTTCTTATTTGTAAAAAGAACCTGATGTGCCTACGAAAATACCGACGCCCGACAAAACCATACAGCATTTGATTTTTTCTGTGTTTTGCCCAGCCTGTACAGAACTTGCTTTCTTATGCATAAAAAAAGGCCCGATGTGCCAAAGAGTCAACTGTCAACCAACAAAAGCATACAAAACTTTATTTCTTATGTATAAGAAGGACCCGATCTACCAACGAGAATACAGAGGTTCAACAAAAGCATACAGAATTCGATTTCTTCTGTGTTTTTGACCAACAAATGTTTACAGGAATTTTATTTATAGCAGATAAAAAGAACCTGATGTGCCGACGAGTCGACCGACATCTGACAAAAGCATGCAGAATTTTATTTCTTCTGTGTTTGCTGGCACTCCACTCTGACAAACAAGTAAACTATCTCTGGGATTTGCCCGACATAAGTATTTTATAAAGACCTTTGGGGGGTTCCCCCATCCCCCCCATAGTGATGTCCCTGGATACCGACTACTCCATTTCATCAGTTACAAGAAAACAGCAAAACCTGTTTCCAATATTTGTAAATCATCCACGACCCTCATATGAAACAAAAAGCAAAGGAGTCTGTCCTGGAGAGTCTCGACCAGTCTACCACAAACCCCTGATTTTGGGAAAGCCTATGGCAAACGCAGGGTATGTCTAGCGTTTGGTATACCCTATGCCTTACGCTGGATACTCTGCCAAATGCTGGATACTAGGACCAGGGGCGTCCCGAGGGGGGGGGGGCGCACCCAACTTTTTGGTCATTCGGTCAAAACGCGAATCGGGGCGAAGCCGTGATGCCCTATTCATAAAATTGTGTGTCCCCGCGTTTCAAAATTGGGTGATTTAACGTGTTTATTGGTTTCCTTTTCTCTATCGAATTTGCTAATTCACTCAACTTCTGTTCAGTCCGCATCAATTTCAGAGCATTCTGTCTGTCCCTTCATAAATTTGGTGATTTACCCTGTTAATTCGGTCTCATTCGTTAGCGAATTCGGTAATTCACCGGACTTTTCTCAAGTCCGTATCTGTTCGATTGCATTTGGTCAGTCCATTTCATAATTTGGTCATTAATCAGATTCCTTTGGATCGGATTCATGACCGAATTCGATAATTCATCCAACTTTTGTTCAGTCCGCATCGATTTCGCCGCATTCGATCCTTCCTTGAGTAAATTCTTTACCATGACGGTAGCTTCAGCTGGTTGCTGTTTATGTTTTTACTTCTTAGGATTGCAGTACTTGAGGAATAAGCACGTCTCTTGACGTGAAAACTAGCCTACTTTTGTTTGCTGTGAATTCCGAACAATTGTACTTTGTATCCTATTTACCCAGTATCGCCCCTTCGTTGCCAGACAACTCTGGGCTGAATAGGTAACCTTGGTATCGCAGAAATGCACTTTTATCATCAGTGTTCCCACAAAATTCCGCCTGCACCGCATTTTGCAGTCTTCACTAGTTAGACAAAGGTTGCCTCATGTAGTTGGCATTTGAGGCTTGGAATTGGGGGGGGGGGGGCTATAAATATGTTAAAAGCTAGAATTTGTATGGGAAGTAGTTAAATGTTGCCAGAAAAAAAAGATTCTGCATTAAGTAATCATGGGCACAGCCGTTAGCGATGTTGTCGCTATGCAGCAATACCGTTTTGTGCCATTATTTCAAGTCCTGTTGGCAAAACTGGAAAGGTTTCTGCATTAAGAACCTTTGAAGGCTGAAGACGTGCCAATTTTTTGGGATCCCAAAACGTAAGTGGAGACATCGCAAAAGTTGTCCATCTGTCCATCCGTCTGTCCGTCTGTAAGCACAATAACTCTCGAAGGGAATGAGATATTTTGCTGAAACTTGGTGTGAGGATTCGTTGGGTCTTCGGACCAGTCAAGTTCGTAGATGGGCTTTGTAGCCCTACATTTAGGGGTGGGGAGGGTTTTTAAATTAAGCAAACAAAGTATTTTGAAACAGCTGGTTTGATAGTCGATTATGGGGTAAGAAGACATGCTGAACACGATGGTGAAAACCATTTTGTCATCGGACAAGTAGTTCGCCCGGAATCCGGCCAAAATTGGAAAGTTTTTAAAAGTAAAAGTTTTATTTGAAGTTGATTAAATGTTCGATTTAGGGCAAGAAGACATGCTGAACACTTATTTGAACAAATTTTCTACCTGGGCATGTAGTTCCCCCCGAATCCGTCCCAAACCGGAAAATTGTTAGAAGCTTAAGTTTTATTTCTAGTTGATTAGATAACCAATTTAAGGGTAAGAAGAGATGCTGAATCCGTGTTTGACAATCATATTTTACCCGGAAATATAGTTCGACAAGAATCCGGCTGGAGTCGGAAAATTTGTTATAAGTTAAATTTTTACTGAAATTGATTAGATGTTCATTATTGGGGAAAGAAGATACCATGAGTTCGTTTCTTAGCTTTCTTTTTTCGCCGGACAAGTAGTTCTGAAGTTCGGTCGAAACCAGGAATTTGGCAGAAGTGGCAGGAGTGGTATGACTTATAGGGGTAAACACACATGCTGAATCCATATCTGAGCTTGGTTTTCTCAGATGACTAGCTATTTGACCTTAATCTGTTTCTGAATTTTAATTTTAAAATTCAAGGAGTCTGGCGATGACTGGATCTGGCTAAGACAAGACCCAGTTGTCTGGATCAGATTTTGAAATTTTGGGATCCCATCGAAACCTTTGGTCTTGTTTCTTCAGACTTGTTTGTATGTACTCTGCCCCTTTTTATGTTGTAGCTTCATGATAAAAGCTAGAATTTGTATGGGAAGTAGTTAAATGTTGCCAGAAAAAAAAGGCGGATTCAAAAAATTTCGCCTGTGGCGCATTAAGTAATCATGGACACAGCAGTTAGCGATGTTGTCGCTATGCAGCAATACCATTTTTTGCCATTATTTCAAGTCCTGCTGGCAAAACTGGAAAGGTCTTCCAAAGGTAAAAGGCTAAAAAAAAAGAAGTGGAAAAGCCTGAAGACGCACCAAATTTTTTCTTCAGACTTGTTTATTTGTACTCTGCCCTCTTTTATGTTGTAGCTTCATGAAGGTAATTCGCTGGGTTTTTACAACATTTTTATTTTATAAATTCTGTAAAGATCAGGTTTTCAGTCAATTTTACCAGGTGCGCCCCCCCAATGAAGAACGGCTCGGGACGCCCTTGACTGGGACAAAGTAAAATATTTATAATTTGAGTGAATTTCAGAAATCAACCAATCAGAACTCAACTTTAGTGAGGTAGGTCAGGGTTAGGGTGCCAACAGCTATCAAACATTTGGCATAGGGTATCCAGCATTAGGCATAGGCTATGCTAAACGTTCGACATAGGCTACCCAAGGTTAGGCATAGGGTAACCAAAATCAGGGATTTGTGGTTGATTGGTCTCAGCCTGGTCTACAATCTTTAGGCTAGTGGTTCACTCACTAAGTATATTCTGATTCAAGTGAAATTCCCAACATTATCCTAATGATTAAGCTCATCATAAGCTTAGCTTCTGGTTCCCTGTATTTATCTGTTCTTTCTAGGTTCTTTAGCCTTACTTAGTGCTAAGCAGAAACTGACAATTGGATAAGGACCACTATACTATAGGGTGATTCTGGCGATCTCTTGGATTCTATTTTGGAACATCAAAGCGAGAATACACAGAGCACAAGAAAAATGGTAAGTCGCTGCACCTTTACAACTTCTCACTGACTTGCCAAAATCACTTTCCACTGGCTGTCCACTGGCAATTTGGATTTGCAGATACTAGCAGAGTGCACAAAACAGCTCTGGAAAGTGAAGCGAGTTTTAGCTGAAGTAACAAAAACAGCTGTTTTACTGACTGCCAGAATCGCCCTTATATGACATCTAAGACTAAGACTAAGTGGAGATTTTAGCTGTTTATCTTAATTGTCTACCATTTTTGAGGCTAGCCAAATACAAAGAATGAACTGAAAGTCAACAAAATAATGTGCTTTCCGTGACCGTCTTTTTAATTACCATACGATTTGTAAGCTGCTGCCATTATCCAAACTTGAGACAAGAAATTTTTACAAAATAGACACGTGGTTCTGCTATTTTGAACGGCATATGACCGTTGCCGCCAGGTTGCCGCCTTCTAAAGTTTTGTTTCTTACTAAACGCCAAAATTGGACAGCGTTTCTCAATTTTGGTCAAAAACTCATGATGGATACCGATCGTGGAATTGAAGAATTTCTCTCTCTCTTAGCTCGTTTCGAATCTCAGGATGCTCGGAAAAGCTTCTTGGACTGGATACAATCTAATATAGAAGATTTAAAACCAGGTATGTTCGATCCTTTGTGTCTTTTAGATATTTTCAGACAGTGTTGCCATACAAGTTTGTCCTACATTTTTAGGCGCACAAAAGATTTTCGGCATCTGCGTTGATAACAAACTAAGAATAACTAATTACATATTTTCATTTTTAGTGATTCCGGAAGAATATGCGATGCAGGAAATCGCTGCGGAAATTCGGAATCTTGTTCCATTTGATGCGCAGCTCAGTTCAGAGAATATTCAACCGTCTCAAGTGGGACCAGTGAGTTTTTTTTTCTATCGAAAAAGACCCTCCATCGTAAGTAGGGCTCCGTATCTACCTTCTAGTGCCCAGGACCCACTGACAGATTGGCTAGCCTCTCGCGTCCGGCATAGTGATGTATGCCGAACTCTCTATAGGACTAGCCGGATAGTTTAGTATCGCAGAAAAGTCCACGACCCCTCCCCCCCTCACTCCCTCCATTACCTTCCTTTACAACCCTAAACCTCAAACCCGACACAAAGGTACTGACGAAACTTACCATGTTAAATAACCGTTCTTTATGCTACCTTCCCCTTTATCTTACCCCGGTAAATCCCCAACTAAAAGCTTGTATTTATTTTTAAATTTTCTACCATTAGATCATTTTGTTACATTTCACGAATTTTTGTTCATGGGCAGATATCGCCAGGGCGCATTATCTAGTTATTTCGCATCCATTAATTTATTTTCGGATGATGTGGAATTGCCTGCTTATGAGACCCGATCGGCTTCGAAAATACGCCAGCCTCTGATCATCACTGAGAGGTATCGAATTTCTATAAGGAATAAAGTTATTGGAGTTTGGAACAAGTTTAAAGACCTTTTTGAACAGGACGGATCAGTGATCACTTTGAAAAAGAAAATTAAAACTCATCTGTTGGCAGAATACTGATATTAAAATATGATATGTTCTCATTTATGGTATCCCGGTAAATCTCCAACCCTTAATTATTAATTTTGTTTTAGAAAAAAGTTAGCGTTCCTTCAGCTTAGGCCACGGCTGTTATTATTATTATTTACTTTTTCTTTTATCGTGTGGAGAGTTCGGTATGGTGTGTGTAAGTACACGGAATGGAACGAGTCTTTCTTTCTTTTGTTTGTGTGTTTACAGAGGAACGACTCATTTATATTATCTACATATAGTCAGTGTTTAAAATGGGACCGAGCTAACGATCTCGTATCCCTGCCGGCCCCCAGTGATAAAAATATATTGTCACGCAGTATTTTCGAAATAAAAGAAGCTCAACCTGAACCTTTCATTTTTTTATTTTTTTTTTACGGTCCGAGAGGGCAATTGTTTTGCCAGGTGCGGATGACCAAAAGTATGAGTCATGTGTTGCAGTTGGCCGAGCAGTTATGTTATGCATCCTAACCAAACAAAATACTGATGATTAGAAAATAATAAAACTGATAATTTTCATGGGCGGTCCCCAGTGTTTAGCATATGCTAAAGGATATCAGAGACTCTGAGTGTACCAAATGTTTGGCATATTTGGCAAAATGTCCTATAGAAATCAGTTACTTGTGGTAGACTGGCGTTATGAGTGAACTCTGGTCTTATGAATTTTCCGGTGCTGCCTCGTAGGTCCGTTCGCACTGAGCAGGTTGACTAGGACTCCCGTAAATCGTAATCCCGTCCGCCGAAAACCGCTTGCGCTCCATGTCATCATTTCGAGAGACAGCAAGGAATAAATAAGGCGAAGCACTCTTACGCCATGCCCAAGTCGCAATCACATTGCTTCCGACGGTAGTTGGACATTCTTCTGCAGGGTTATTATCCAAGATGTTGGTGAGCAGCGATCGATACTTTTCTTCGTCTTCAGTGCGAAACGAATGTTTTTCTAAAAAAATTACGGCAGGATGTGCGCACCCTTCCCAACTCGCGGTCACATTGCTTCTCAGAGAAATTGAACATTCTAAGGAGAATTATATCCTTGTCCCAGAATGCCAGGATACTGACCGGGACTTCGTAACGACGCCGATGTGTCCGTTACTTGAGTTCTTCAGGTGGCAATTCTGTTTCATTTCCAGAATTCAGACTGCACCGCAGCTAATAGCGTTCATCTCGATGCGTTTCTTTACAACGATGATATGCTCGACGCCTTGGTTGAAGAAGGAAAGTTATCAAGGACGTACTGCGAACAGTGTGGGTCAAAAGACACTGTCCCCTTGAGTAAGCTGTTAGTTTAACTATACACAATGTGGCAGGCATGTGCAGGTTTTGGAAACATTCTACGACCCCTTATCTGTTGCCGGCGTTTTGAAAGAAAGAGCGGTCAAGCCACCCTGAATTTACTTTCATGTCAAGAACCCCACTTGGGAACATAGGACAGCAGTGGCGGAAAACATTATCTTTGAACTAAAAGAACATGCAGACCGTAGTCAATTTAGCTTCCCTGTCCCTGGTCATTAGCAATAACGACAAGATTCCTTGAAGGCTAACTTCATAACTCTGTTATTGGGACTAAGGGGAGCGCTCTTTTAAAACTGGGGGTCTAGTCGACAGTTCCTAGCATAAGCTCGTTACCAGTAAGCAATATTACGTGGTGAACTCGCTATGTCAAGCTCAGACATTATTTTGGCCTTGGCTGCCTTGGTGTTGGGTACCTCAGCGATTATCGACAGATAGTGATGCTTGCGTTTTGGAGGAGACGATTTAGGCTGCCCCTCCAGTTAAAGCAAACATTCTTGTTGCAACAGAAAAACAAAAATGGAGAGGATACTATTTCATTTATTTGCTCCGAGCGTTGTTCTGTATGTGTGAGCTTACAGTTCCTGTGTTAGGCTTGCCAGCTAAGGCTTGACTATGTGCTATGGTTTGTACGAACAACTGAATAAATGTTGAAGTCACTCACAATAAATCACATGCACTTACTCACAATCACACTGACTTGCAATTACTGATCACTCTTACCACATTCACTCTCACAACCACAGTAATCGTGTCTTTTCCAGACTTCATCTCTCATTCAGCGTCAATACCGCGATTACGGATTATATTTCAAGAGATTTTGCCAGATCTTTCTGATAAAACAGTACTGGATATCGGCTCTCGACTTGGTGCTGTTCTCTATGGGGTAAGTGTCGTTTTTTAACCTTCTCTGCCTTCCGTAGTACCTGGTTGACCAGTCATAGGACCGCGATTGGCTGTCACGTTTATTGAGTCCACACTAGTTGACTGTCACAGGGGCAAATTTAGAGTAGTCACTCCGATCAAGACGACCACCATCCGCAGAAAATTCAGCTTCATATGCAACTGTGGCAAATTGTGTTCAATGCGTAGCGTAGGGCGATAGAATGAAGCGTAGCGTTCTGATTGATAGATAGAAAGTTTATTGTAAAAATCGTCTATCGTGGTTATATACCAGATTTATGATTGTTGTCAAACAGACAGAATAAATTACAATCTATATATCTAATGTCAGTACGCTTAAAAAAAATCACTCTTCGCTAAAATCTTTCACGAACTCGGGAATAAAACTTTTTGCATATCTAGCGTGTTTTGTAGGCACGGGACAGAGCCTGGGAACCCTAGAACTTACCACTCGTTCTGGTCGACTTCTAACATTTTGATAGGGGGGAAGGAGGATTTGGGAGTGGAAAGAATGAAATACCATGGCTGAACCGAAGTGAGCGCTTAGCTCCTTTCTGCGCTCCTGCAGTGTTTTTAGGTTAAAGTGTTTTAAAAGGTATGAGTATTGAAGGTTTGGTCCACTACGAATGATAAGAAGAGCCCGCTTCTGTATTCTTTCTAGTTTATCACTTTGTTCCTGCGACAATGAAAAATACAAGACGGGTGCTGCGTATTCCAGGGTGGGTCTAATAGAAGAAGTGTCCCTCGTAGTAGGTGACACTGGGGTATTTTCATTTTTGAAAGAAGTTTTTTGTATTCCCGCATTGACACGTTTCATCATGCCCTGACAGTGCGCTTTCCAATTTAGATCTGGGGTTATGGTAACCAGGGGCGTCACTAACCTTTTACCTTTGGGGGGGAGGGGACGTCCGGTTTCCGCCGACGGACTAAAAAATGTGCCGTTAGCGGCAACGGCGTACATATCCCACTAGCATAGAATAGAACATGCGTGTAAAACTAACTGTAATATTCATTTAATTTAATTTCATATATTAAAGTTGACATATTCTATTTTTCATTTAAGCTTTCGCTAAATAGCAAAGCTTCTAACGACTGTAACCAGAAAAAGTTAAAGTAAGCGCCGCAGGCGAAATTTTTAAATCTGCCTTTTTCCGATTTTTTTTTGTTCTGTACATACCATACAAGTTCTAGTTTTTGACGAGTTTAAAACCCCCAAGAATCTCAATCCTAATACTACACCGATACTACATAGAACACTACAAAAATACTAAAACTATATGCTACAGAGAACACTACAAAATGCGCCGCAGGTGAAATTTTTAACTAATTCTAATGCATCAGTTAAGGTTATTCCTTTAATGTAATTTCTTCTATTAAAGTTAACATATTCAGCTTTTGCTAAAAAAAAAAAAGCAAAAAAAGCGAAGCTTCCGACGACTGTACCCAGAACAAGTTAAAGTAAGCGCCGCACGCGGTTTTTTTTTATTTTGCCTTTCTTCCGGAAACATTTTGCTATATATACCTTCCATAGCTTTGAAAATTTTTCAAACCCCAAGAATGTCAATCCTAAAACGCCGACAAAATGAAACACCGATCTTCAAAATAGAGAATACTACAAAATGCGCCGCAGGCGAAATTTTGTATAAAACTAATTTGAATGCATCATTTGAGATTATTCCTTTAATGGAAATTCGTATATTTTAAATTCACACATTTGCCTTTTCGTTTCAGCTTTAGCTAAGAAGCGAAGCTTCCAAAGATTATATCCAGAATAATTTGAACTAAGCTCCGCGTACAAATTTTTTTAAATCTGTATTTCTCCGCAAAAATTTGCGACCGACAAATGTTTGCAGTATTTGATTTCTCACGTAGAAAAAGAGCCCGATGTGCCAAAGAACATAGACGCCCGACAAAAGCATTCGGAATTCGATTTCTAATGTGTTTTGCTCGACAAGACTGTAAAGATCTTTATTTCTTACATGTAAGTTCAAAGAAAGACCTCTTAATTTTTCTCTGCCCTCATTTTTTCCGGTATTTCTTCTTTGAAAGCAGGTTTTGATTTTAGGAAAGAAATAGTTAAAACCGCTGTTTTCGCGAAGTTAGCTTTCTATCGCTATTCTCTGCCTCTTCCGCCACCTCTTGGACGTATCATTTATCTCACACCCTGTCCAAGTCTGATGGTAGTTGAAGATCCTCCGGCAGAGTTTTTGCTGATATGTACAACCCCAAGTGATCATTGCAGACACCACGTAGTGTTTTTGTGTAAAATCGACATAGAAATTTGTCTGAAGAGCATAACTTCCTTCGCCAGACCGCTGCAAATCTCCCACATCATGTCGTCTGTATAGTATTTTCTTTTCTTACAGGCATATTACTTTTCCAACGCTTCTAAGATCTTGGGTATCGAAATTAACGCAGATCTGGTTCAGCTACAGCAGCAGATTGTAATCAACAAAGGACTGTCCGTATGTGATCAAGTTTCGTTCAACTTAATTTAGCATTTTCCCGAACATGGAGAGATACCGCCCAAGTTGGCGAGAACGATCCGTATCCGAGTGAAGGGTCTTAGGTTGTCTGTTGGTTTTCCACTTAGTCTCTGGGGAGGAGGCGGGAAGAGAGATCTTGTCGGTCAACAGTGTTCCATTTATCATGCCTAATTAGAAATTCAGGACTATATTTTAGGCTACATATTCAGTGATGCTATGTAGCCGTCAGTTGCAAACAGCGACGTAACTTACATTGGGTCCTCTTTGCACACCATTAAGACACTTATGGCATCCAGGAACAGTTGCTAGTCTTCCTTTAGGTACGTCATACCACCTTCAACTCAGGTTGGACAAACGCGTTCAGCTGGTAGTTGGCCCTCGTCATCTGGCTATATCGTATCAGTTGTCTCCGAAGAGTATTAAATGTACCCTGTAGTGACCATAAAGGTGTTGTTCACCATCCATGAGAGCTTTCATCTCCCTTGCATTTAGCCTGTAGAACGGAAGATCATAAGCTTGTGGGGATTATAAGACGACTGGTAGATTCTGTTGGGACAGCTTCCTGCACACGCTGCTTACCTTTCTTGTTTCTTAGGATCGAATCGAAGTCATTCACAGCGACATCTGCCAGCGGCCTGACCTTCTTAAAGTAGCAAACGTGATTCTCATGAACAACGTCTTTGAATTCTTCGTCCCCCATGATGTTCAAAGCGAAATCTGGCGGTTCTTACGACGGGAAATTCCGTCGGGGACTCTGCTAGTCACGATGCCGTCGTTAGAAGAGTCACTAACACCTCTTAAGGTATGTATCTGTTGAGCGATATTTCAGTTTGCTTGCCTTGCCTTAATCACTTTTCAAAAAAGTAAGCTGAGTTCAAGACCACGAGGGCGCTTCGCGCAGTTTGATGCCTTAAGCTTCTTGTTAAAAGAAAATTCACGATTTGGGTGCTGATATAGCTATAACGAAGAGTATGATACAACAAATAAATACCAGTGGCCACACAGCAGCCCAGTGATGATGACTGTATGTCATCCATACCACATTTATTTATTTCTCGAACCGTCGAAATGTATGGGTACAATACAAACAGAGAAAACCGAAAATATGCATATAAATACAACGTTATGTAGCCTACGCATATTCATATAATTTTTTGACATATCGTTCATATTAGTTGCGTTATTTTTCGTCGTTCGGTTCGCCGTTCCAACCGTCATTCTACTAGAAGCGTTTTCTTTGCAACGCCGTTCCGTTGAACTGCCGATAATAATAAGTTTTTTTTGTTCGGTTGAACTGCCGTTTAATTCGTCGTTCCTGAAACGACGAAACTGAGCCGGAAGGTCAGTTTCAACAGCTCTGTTCAGTAATTAGGCGCAAGTTTTCAAAATTCTCGACAAAAGGAATGAAAATTGTGAACCAAGTTTAAAAACAATGGTCCTGTTATGCTAAAATCCACTTTAGTACTTTATTATAGCTACTGTTGCAAATATTAAATTAGTTCGACTATTAACGTTTTCGTATCAACTTCGTTCGTGAAACAACGTTTATAGAACGTGCCAAAACCAGTATGGAAATATTTAAACGACATTCTTCATACCGACAACGCTTAAAACGAGCGCGGCTATTATAGTTTTTTCTTTTCAGAATGGCATAGACCTTACTTCTTGGGTGAGAGAGGTCCCTCCTTGTCGACCAAGTTCAGGTCGCACTGATGACGATGAAGAATCGGAAATTTCCGAGGTGAAATTATATCAAGTTTTGTAATCTGATTTCGTCAGTAAAATCTTCCCGTACCAGACTGAATGCACATCTAGTTGCTAGGAACACCAAGTTTATGGTCTTCGGTTTTTCAGATAAGCTCTTTGTTGCGCATTTGCACAGAATTATTCATACAACAGAACCAACTGAATTGACTCAATAAAGGCTTCTGGCTTTCAACTAGGGGCCTGGATAAATAGAAACACTTTCATAGTTTCATAGCCTGTTTCTAATTACACCATTTCTTCGAAAAGCTGTAAATATTTATTTGTTACTGATATCATTTTCCAGGCTAATACTAAAATAGCCAAGTTATTTACTTTGACACATTCACTAGATTCGTTTTGATTTAATTTGATTTTTTTTAATTTAAAATTTGGAAGAAGCTACATTGTTTATTATCCATCATCCCCCCCATATCTGACTTATTTCAACCAGATGTTCGAAACAGATCAGTCGCTTTTCCGCTCGTTTTTTTGTCCAGTCCGAGTGTTACCGTTGCAACAGAGCCGCCTATTATTCTACAAGAGAGCCATCTATCAGTGTCCGGAAGAGCACTAGAGCGTAGCCAGTGTTGCCAGGAGTGGTACAACTGTAACATTTTGGTACATTTCGTCTCTGCTGGTACAGTTACGCATTTATTGGTGCATTTTAAAAGAATGGTACAGTTGTTAGACGTAGCCTCCGTGTTGCAAACAAGTTAATTTTTACAACGTACCCAGTTGGGTGCCTTGTGAAATTTTCAACCCCGTTAGATGTAGGACAGGGACTGGTTATATTATAAACTCGGTTTACTACCCTTAATGCTCTTCTGGGTGCGAAGCGAGTGGTTGGTTGCCAGAACTGGAGGCTTCTCGTGTGCATCACCCTAACTAGCGAAATACTTGAAGAGGGTATCAAAATCTACAAAGGAGAGTACCATCCCTTGAAATAACCCAGATGATGACATTTAGCAGTGGCATAACAAAGGAGGGGGGGGGGTAGGTTGGGCTCCATCGGCACTGTTTTACTCGAAATAGCTTCAGTAGTGCACGAAGCTCCGGCAATAGCATACATACGTTTTTTGTCGAAGTGTTTTCGTCGAAAACCCTTTTCCAGTTAGGCTACCGTTTTCTGCTAATTTGCTGGCAGAAATAAATATAATTAAATGATGCTGTCGCCAGGCCGTCGCATCACTGATCAGACGAAACATTCCAAGTTTAGCTTCTGACAAAAGCCTCTAATGCCAAATCGGTTCTAGTTGCCGTATTCTCCTTAACTCCAACTTCTCGCGAAAATAAATTCAAGTAATTTCGCACTGCGCATAATATTTCAGCTTCTACTTTTTAATCAAACTGATTAGAATATTTTCAAGGAAAGCTTTTGGCATTTTTTTTTCTAATGTTGCACTCTGGTTGTATTGTGTCGAAACCTGGTCGAAACTGGGAAATGGTACAATTTCTTGGTCAATGGTCCGTTTTTCTGGCGTTTTTTGGTACATTTTCCTAGAACAACTGTCAACACCGATCTTAGCGCATTAGTAAACAAAACAACCATGAGCGGATTAGACGTGACCATCCAGTCATTTCTTGGTGGTTACTTTTTGCCGCTGTTTGCCTTACTCGTTACAGTCTACTTATGGAGAAAGTACTCGAAGAAAGCCCGGGACTGGTACGTGTCTTTACTTCAATTTTCTTGATTTCGTCTTTGATTCCCTGTTACTTTCTAGGAAGGAGTTTTGTGCAGTAGTTGCCATGCTGTTATTAATGTGGGTGTTGCTGTGGATAGTAGAAGCTTACTAAATGAGTTACTTGTGAAGAACCTTAAGCCATGTTCGATTTATCCTTGTCACAGGCAAAGACAGTAAAAGTGGGAAAGACCGGAAACTCCGCTAAACCGCGCTGATGAAAATCGATTTGATCGCTTCCTAGCGTTTGGACTTTGTCCAATTTCGAGCGGTAGATGATTCATATAATCAAAGCAAGAGGGCATGAATCCGCTATGTCTGTCAATATTACTTGACTTGAAATTAGTGGTTGCCCCAGGGAAAGTTTACTTTGACTCAGGTCACGCAGGTCGCAAGTTTCTGTGTTCCCCCTCCAACCCCTAAACGAATGATCGGAGTAATCCGCGAAAACATGGTTTCACTGGGCATTCAACCGAGTCCTTCAGAGGTTTGTCAAGTTTTATTGTCTTACCTAACGGTGAAGTGCCCGAACTAGCAAAAGTTAGACAGAGGGACGACCAATATGATGGTAGTATGGCACTTGGGCTAATGCCATAATATAATAATGACATAACAATGGCGACCATCTTCGGGGGAAAATTGTAAAAAATGCTAAAAATAGAGCATACGCGAATAAATTGTTGACGTTCCGCCGATAAGTTTCCGGCGGCGGGTCGCCAAAAAAGTTTTTTGTGTGGCATCGGGGACTACTCACAGCATGAAAGAACTTTTCATGCTGTGAGTAGTGGGTTCATTTTTGTCCCATCAAAACAATCGAAACAAACCTGCAATTAATAACTGAAGCTTCTACCGACTATAAATAAATATAAATCAATAAATATAAATTTATTCATAGTCGGTAGAAGTTTCAGTTATTAATTGCAGGTTTGTTTCCTTCCCCAAAGCTGACCCTGAAGATTGACATCCTTACGAGGACCCTTGCTAAGAAGGGCCGAAATATCGCTGCCAAAGCATTGTAGCTGACAAATCCGTTTTATGCATTATTTGAATTTATTGGACTGTGTGTATACGTACGTACCTACCTTTGCGGGACTAAATGTCGATTTACATTATTTTTTTCAGGGCTTTTGCCAACCTGACAAATGCCATGCTCAAGAAGTACCATCTGGCCCACCGCCCCCAGAAAAAAATTCACTTTGCACCACTGCATGATCAAGATTCTCAGGACACTGGATATAAGAATAAAGGAATTCTGCGCGTGTTGGAGATCGGTGCGGGGGGTGGCGCGAATTTTGAATTTTTCCCGAAGAACTGTGAGTTGACGGTTGTTGAGCCAAATGAGTTTTTCAAGCCAAGTTTCTTCGAACAGCAACACAAGTAAGGCTCTATTAGTTATTCAGACTCCTTATTACTTCTTCTCAAACCAGTTTGTTCTCTTATGGAACTCCCTTAGTGAGCAGATAGAATGGCAGAGACTAGAGCAGTCTTCAACAGGGTTGTAGACAGTCACTGGAGCCTAACGCGTATTCTCGCCGTTCCCCGGGGACTCATTGAGGAGTCGAAGGGGATACCGAGAATAGAGAGATCAACTTCTTAGGGACTCCCTCTGCCACCCATAAACAAAAATTGAAACAAAAAAAAATCAATTAGATGGTGCAATCAGTCTGTCAAAATCATAGTCCACCTTATTTTCACTTTTGTTTATTCTGTTTTTTTTTGTTTTTTTATATTTGAATTTTTACAAATAAAAAATCGTAGTAAATATCAATCATATAAATATTTTTTCTTAAAAATCGTTCTTATCCCAATCCCATAACAAAACTCATGCTGATCTCATCAATTCTTTTGAACCAATCCCAGTATCTGTTGTTCAAAAACCAACAACACTAGTAACTGCCCTAAACGACTCCCCACCGAGTCTGAAAGGGGGTCACTTTTCGATGATGACCAGAGCATTCTTGTCCGTGGGAGTCGCGAGGGGTGGGAGTCCCCGGGACAAACAAAAACAGGGGGATACGCCTCTGGAAAACTAACCACAGGGATCCGGTGTCAGCTTCCAAAAGCACTGGTGACGGTAATGGCAGCACAGCCGTGTCGCTAGCGTCTTCGATTTAAGGTAATAGGCAAAAAGATGACCGGCTGATACTAGAGCTTCTCTTAACATCCTTGAAGTAAGTCGTAGTAGGTGCAGTTTCTACTCTACAATTAGGAATATATGGAACAAAGTTGTCAGTCGTAAACATAGGAACCACCTGGATAGTCTACTATCCACTGACCGGAAGTTAAGCCAACTTGGCGATACGGCTTGTGCTGATGTTACTTGGGATTTCTTACAACTATATTTTGAGGTCGCGAATACCGATTTTGTCCTGGCCTTTCCAGTCAAATGAAATCGTCATTTTAAAGTTTTATCTGCAACTCTGGGCTAACTGGGTGCGTTCGATTCATCCCGGTCAACTGTGCAGTGGACGTAAAGTTAACTTTTAACATCCGAGAAAGAAGTAAATAGTCTTTGACCGAGAAGAATGGCGATTCATCCCGTGGCAGAAAAAGAGTAAACGCTCGAAGACCAAATATAACAATACCAGGGAGAAAAGTAAACTCTATGTTTCGCTTGAGTGGTGGTTAACTGGCGTTTGAACTGCACGCGGCTTAGAGCCTGATCTCACTAGGCTCAAAACGGTGCACATTTGAGAAAGAGCACGGATTTCCTGTTGAAACGGGTCTACTCCTAAATCTGCGCCAATTTCAGGTTAGTGTGACCGCGCTATTCAGTAAGTGAAAGAATATACTATAAGTGGAAGTCGAGAGCAAGCATTCATGAGTTTTTGTCATAGGCATCCTGACATAAAGCTGCACCGGTTTGTTGTTGGCATGGCGGAAGACATGAAAGACCTTGAAAGCAACAGCATCGACGCTGTCGTCTCCACCTTAGTGCTGTGCTCCGTCGCAGACGTTGAACAAACTCTGAAGGAGGTCAAACGCGTCTTAGCTCCAGTAAGTCACTTGAAACTTCTAGTTATGATAAAAAGAAGTATGTCAAACCCTAGATTTCAGGGCCGGATGTACATATTTCTACAATCTACGCCAAAGCACATAATTATTTGCCCCGTCCAATGCGCCACATATTTAGTAAAGAGGTTCGACGACAAACGTTTTCGGAATCCTCTCCCATAGCACGCCTAAACAAGATTCAAAGCTTGGCGTGATCATGATCCGCAAACTCGTAATGAAGATAAGAGGTTAGCTTTTGAGTATGGATATAATCTGTTTATGGCCTTCCAAATAATATTGAAATGTGGCCCCTGATTGCTGCGTGTGCCTTAACATGGCCTAGATTGGCGTTATGGCAAATCTGGCCCTGCGTCTGCGTAATTCAGTGGAAAGTCATACAAACCGTTACCTAGTCGATTAAGTGCTGGACGCGATCCCCTGTTCTTTTGGGGGATCGGTGGCCCGTTATCCCACGCCCCCACAACCCGCTGTGCTTTTCCCGGCGGCCCCCTCGTCGTTTTACTTTGTAGAAGGTCTACATAAGCTGTATCCGCTCCACTCTCCTCCCCTCTCGCAGCGAAGTAAATGGCAGTATCACAGAACACACTCACTTCGTATAGTTATTTATTGTAAAAAGCCAACTAACTGGCTATCCACACAAAAAGTAAGAACATAATAAACAGAACGAAAATCCTAGATATGACTTAAAGGCACAGAAAACTTGACTACGCAACTTTCGGCCATCAAACCGACCTGAGGGGCTTAGATAAAGATACAAGGACTTATTGTCGACAGGCCCCCCCTCCTTTATCATTTCGAACCCCCTCCTTAGTGTTCCCAAAGCTAGCTGGCAGGCCCTTGCCCCTTGTGCACTCTAATTATGCACTTATTCACTGTAAAAGTTCGCCTTTGACCGTGTTTCGGCCAGAGTGTCGGGATAGTAGTCAAGAGGTCGCGCGTTCGATTCCTACTCCCGGCACACAAACCTTTTGCTTTTTTTCTACTAACTCAAAAGTCGAATTCTCGGAAACTGCCCAGAAACTGCAATGGCCGTAACGAGAATTTTTCTTACTCTGAATATCGACTCAGGGTACATTCTTGATATGTCAGCTAGCTCCCCGAGTCAAGTTTGAGTCAAGTTTTCTGTTCCTCTAATAACACTTATATTTTACGTTAGATCCTCCCGATACTTCGCTGCTAACCGGACGAACACCGCCAGATTTCTCGTTACTGCGAAGCACTTCAACCAGATTAATTAACCCTTCTTCTCTTAAACACTCCTCCCGAACATTTCCTCTCTTAATCCCCCCCCCCCCGACTCACCACATTCAAACATAAATTCCTATGTACCTACACAGTAGCTACTATACCAATGTTACCTCGTTAGTTTTTTTCCTCGTAAGTTTCTCTACTGCCGTATCTTATTTTTTCCTGGGACATTTTTCTAGGCAGATGATCTGACTGCGGTTAATTATCACGTTGGTATGGTAGGTTCAGTTATCTGGGAAAAAACTACAGGCTGAGTAAATTTATGTGAAGCTTATAATTAAGTTGTAGGCTAGGCTGAGTAAATTTTCTGGCGGAGCAATGAAGTCATATATAATGTCGGATAATTTGTTTAGAAAATAGCAGACCTAGTATTGAAGTTCTAATACATACACCACATAAGAGCTTTCAACCATGATTATCCAGCTCAAGAAAATTAACCGCTGGGCAGACGACCTTGCCGTATTCGTAAAATCGAAGAGGAGGGGAAGGAGGACATACTGGCGACACTGTAAAAAGTTTTTCCGTATAAAGATTAAAGCCAACTGCAGTATTTGCTACTCGGATTTTCTTATCTCTACGCAGATAAGATTAATACCCAAATAGAGATGGATCTGAGTAGCAAATACTGCAGTTAACTTTAATCTTTATACGGAGAAACTTTTTACAGAGTCCCTTGGTTTGACAGCACCATCCTGCGGTTGGTGAGATAGAGGTCGGCGCGATTCATCTGCAAATGTGAATTTATGCACACGGCAAGATGCATGCATCAAGCAAGATGATCCGATCCTTCCCAAGGAACTCAAAACGAGGAGGGAACATCTACCTCGTCACAAAGCCTTGGTCGACTAGACCTCATCAAAATATATATTACATTATTCAAAAATAAACATATATTTTGTAAGATTCGTCACGCGTTTACATAAAAAACTCCTACACTGCCAATTCTTCTTGTGAATTATTCTTCAGTTCTTATTGAGAATTATTCTTTTCTTCGCCTCCCGTTCCTCGTTAGTGTCATAGAGCTGGAGCTGCTTAAGGTATCGACATCTGATCTTTATCCAAGAAGATTCAAGTTTGTCAGAACAACCGACAAGTAAAAAGGTATTTCGTATGTATGGGCTTTTGTCAATTTTTTTCCTCCACTCACCCCTACAGTCCTATTTTTACCAGAATTTGGCTCCATCCTGAATCAAGACGTCTCTACTGCCATGCTCGGGAAATTCACCGGATGGGACATGAAATCCCAGCTGGATTACATGCTGATTTATATGAATCTGTGATTCTCCCCGACGGGGAATTCCACGTAAACAGCGTGGAAAAGCCGCCTTTGGAAATAACGATGGACGAACATAGCACGGAGGACAATTTACTAGATCTGTTGATGTTCACCGATTGGCAGAAAATGAGAGAACGTCTGGACGTATAATGTCTAACCAAAAGGAGGAAATGGGCAGGAAGGTGCTGGCTGAAAGCAAAATGCTGGCATTGCAGAACCACCTTTAAAGAAGTTCACTCGCACTTGAAGAAAACAAACTTTATTTTCAACAGTTGTCCAAGTGCGGAAAACGAAAATGAGTACACCGACTTATTATCATGCTTCGGTGTACCATCATTTCAACATTTTCATTTTGAACTGGAAAAGGGTATGACGACTGTCTTGGTGAAGTCTCGAACTTTAACAAGCGAACTACTTTTCAAGACGTTAACTCGGCGACAGAACGGTCCTGGAAGGAGGGTCATGTTCCGGAACCCTACAGTAAAGAGTGCTTATTCGAAATTCACAATAAGTAATGGCAGAAAGAGCACCCCGTTGCAACTGCCCAGTTTCCGTATGAGCTACGGCAGTACATAAGTAATAAAAAAAAAATTGTTTTTACAATGTAATAAAATTGTTTATTATTAACCACTGTAAACCTGTGATTCGGGATAGTCCTACTTTTCTCTTCTGACCTAGACTTGCAAGGGTGAGTCTGGAGAGTCTAGGCTCTTCGTATACGGCCGCGTTTTTTTCACATGGTACTCACAGGTGTTCCGACTGTAGTTAATTATCGTGTTGCGGTGGTAGATCGAGTGAGACATGGAGAAATCTCGACCTTCCTGGTGTTGGGAAGCTGGATAATTAATTGCTTGTGTCCAAAGAGAGTCTCGCCTCGCGTCATTTTTTGTTTACTCCTGGCCGACCAGATATCTGTGACGTAATTGTCACTAGAAGTTTTGGAGGATTTTGGGATAATTTATGGCTTGTCTTTGCGGAGGCAAGGTAATGGAACGTCCAAGGTTTATGCATGATTCCGTTTATAGCTCAATTTTATCTGTTCGGCAGTAGATGAACCGAAAACAGATTTTCATTTCCCTAAAAAAAAAAAGATTTTGCCGTGTTCCACAAGAGCCCATGATTATTTGTACCTTGCTTCAAATGAATCCTACGTTTACGATGCGTTTCAAGACTGCCACCCAAATCTGGCCCCTTCAAATTTCAGCCAATTGCTAAAAGCAGCCAACAGTCCTTGGCACTTGAATCTCTTGGTGTAGATTTGCTGAGAACAAAAAAAGGATTTACACGGCCAAGTTCTACGACACTTTTGCCTTCTTGTCGAAAAGCCTGGAGAAGCCTGTAGAAGCGCAACGTTCTGACGATAAAGATAAGATTTACTATCTTGCGACAACAATTCCCCGACGCTGCACAATACGATTTTCTGACAGCAAAGGGTATTTATCCTTACTCTTATATCAATTCTTTCAAGCGATTTTAAGTCCAGAAAATTTACTCAGTCTGTAGCTTTTCCCCAGATGCCCGACTCAGCCACAGCTTAAATATAAGGTCCCAAAAATTTACTCAGCCTTTTCCAAAAATTTACTAAGCCTGTACTTTTTTCCCAGGTGTCTCACTCAGCCACAACTTAAATATAAGGTTTCCAAACATTTACTCAGCCTTTTCCAAAAATTTACTAAGCCTGTACTTTTTTCCCAGGTGTCTCACTCAGCCACAACTTAAATATAAGGTTTCCAAACATTTACTCAGCCTTTTCCAAAAATTCACTAAGCCTGTACTTTTTTCCCAGGTGTCTCACTCAGCCACAACTTAAATATAAGGTTTCCAAACATTTACTCAGCCTTTTCCAAAAATTTACTAAGCCTGTACTTTTTTCCCAGGTGTCTCACTCAGCCACAACTTAAATATAAGGTTTCCAAACATTTACTCAGCCTTTTCCAAAAATTTACTAAGCCTGTACTTTTTTCCCAGGTGTCTCACTCAGCCACAACTTAAATATAAGGTTTCCAAACATTTACTCAGCCTTTTCCAAAAATTCACTAAGCCTGTACTTTTTTCCCAGGTGTCTCACTCAGCCACAACTTAAATATAAGGTTTCCAAACATTTACTCAGCCTTTTCCAAAAATTCACTAAGCCTGTACTTTTTTCCCAGGTGTCTCACTCAGCCACAACTTAAATATAAGGTTTCCAAACATTTACTCAGCCTTTTCCAAAAATTTACTAAGCCTGTACTTTTTTCCCAGGTGTCTCACTCAGCCACAACTTAAATATAAGGTTTCCAAACATTTACTCAGCCTTTTCCAAAAATTTACTAAGCCTGTACTTTTTTCCCAGGTGTCTCACTCAGCCACAACTTAAATATAAGGTTTCCAAACATTTACTCAGCCTTTTCCAAAAATTCACTAAGCCTGTACTTTTTTCCCAGGTGTCTCACTCAGCCACAACTTAAATATAAGGTTTCCAAACATTTACTCAGCCTTTTCCAAAAATTTACTAAGCCTGTACTTTTTTCCCAGGTGTCTCACTCAGCCACAACTTAAATATAAGGTTTCCAAACATTTACTCAGCCTTTTCCAAAAATTCACTAAGCCTGTACTTTTTTCCCAGATGCCTCACTCAGCCACAACTTAAATATAAGGTTCCAAAAAATTTACTTAGCCTTTTCCAAAAATTTACTAAGCAGTGTACTATTTTCCAGATGTCTCACTCAGCCACAACTTAAATTTGCTCAGCCTTTTCCAAAAATTTACTAAGCCTGTACTTTTTTCCCAGATGCCTCACTCAGCCACAACTTAAATATAAGATTCCCAAAAGTTTACTCAGCCTTTTCCAAAAATTTACTAAGCCTGTACTTTTTTATGGCACTTGCCCTTCGGCCAAGTGCCATATAGCGATCGCAATTTCTGTCCGTCCGTCGGTCTGTCGGTCTGTCGGTCTGTCGGTCTGTCGGTCTGTCCAGGTTTTGCTAGTTCGGGCACTTCCACATAAGCTAGGATGATAAAACTTGGCAGGCATATCAGGGACCCCAAATGATTAAGTTGGAAATAGTCACTTCCCCGGTCCGAGCACCGTGGGGGGAGTGGAGGGAGGGGGAATCCGGAATCTTGAGGTATTTTTAACTTTTGAACGGGTGATCGGATCTCGATGAAACTTGGTATTTGGAACGACCTCATGCCTCAGACGACCCACTTAAAATCCGGACCGGATCCGGTGACTTTTGGGGGGAGCTGGAGGGGGCAACCGGAAATCTTGGGAAACGCTATGAGTGGAGGGATCGGGATGAAACTTGGTGGGAAGACACCTAGCAAACACTAGATACATCGTTGACATAACCGAGCCGATTCGGGCACTGTGGGGGGGGAGTGGAGGGAGGGGGAATCCGGAATCTTGAGGTATTTATAACTTTTGAACGGGTGATCGGATCTCGATGGAACTTGATATTTGGAAAGACCTCATGCCTCAGACGACCTACTTAAAATCCGGACCGGATCCGGTGACTTTTGGGGGGAGCTGGAGGGGGCAACCGGAAATCTTTGGAAACGCTATGAGTGGAGGGATCGAGATGAAACTTGGTGGGAAGACACCTAGCAAACACTAGATACATCATTGACATAACCGAGCCGATTCGGGTACTGTGGGGGGAGTAGAGGGAGGGGGAATCCGGAATCTTGAGGTATTTATAACTTTTGAACGGGTGATCGGATCTCGATGGAACTTGATATTTGGAAAGACCTCATCCCTCAGACGACCCACTTAAAATCTGGACCGGATCCGGTGACTTTTGGGGGGAGCTGGAGGGGGCAACCGGAAATCTTGGGAAACGCTATGAGTGGAGGGATCGAGATGAAACTTGGTGGGAAGACACCTAGCAAACACTAGATACATCGTTGACATAACCGAGCCGATTCGGGCACTGTGGGGGGAGTAGAGGGAGGGGGAATCCGGAATCTTGAGGTATTTATAACTTTTGAACGGGGGATCGGATCTCGATGGAACTTGATATTTGGAAAGACCTCATCCCTCAGACGACCCACTTAAAATCTGGACCGGATCCGGTGACTTTTGGGGGGAGCTGGAGGGGGCAACCGGAAATCTTGGGAAACGCTATGAGTGGAGGGATCGAGATGAAACTTGGTGGGAAGACACCTAGCAAACACTAGATACATCATTGACACAACCGAGCCGATTCGGGTACTGTGGGGGGAGTAGAGGGAGGGGGAATCCAGAATCTTGAGGTATTTATAACTTTTGAACGGGTGATCGGATCTCGATGGAACTTGATATTTGGAAAGACCTCATCCCTCAGACGACCCACTTAAAATCTGGACCGGATCCGGTGACTTTTGGGGGGAGCTGGAGGGGGCAACCGGAAATCTTTGGAAACGCTATGAGTGGAGGGATCGAGATGAAACTTGGTGGGAAGACACCTAGCAAACACTAGATACATCATTGACATAACCGAGCCGATTCGGGCACTGTCGTGGGAGTGGAGGGAGGGGGAATCCGGAATCTTGAGGTATTTATAACTTTTGAACGGGTGACCGGATCTCGATGAAACTTGATATTTGGAAAGACATCATGCCTCAGACGACCCACTTAAAATCCGGACCGGATCCGGTGACTTTTGGGGGGAGCTGGAGGGGAGAACCGGAAATCTTGGGAAACGCTATGAGTGGAGGGATCGAGATGAAACTTGGTGGGAAGACACCTAGCAAACACTAGATATATCATTGACATAACCGAGCCGTGCCTACTCGTAACAAGTGCCATATGAGCTCGTAGCTCTTGTTCACAGATGTCTCACTCAACCTACCATAGCAATGCGGTAATTAACCACAGTCGGAACACACGTCGAAAAAAATGTCCCATGAAAAAATAATGTCGGGAGTAGAAAAATGTCTCAGGAAAAAATAATGTACGGGAGTGGAAAAACTTACCAGGAAAAAAAATGTACGAGAGAACAATGGTATATTAACGACTGTGCACCTCCAGATACACTTGCATAGTAGGCCTACAACACGTACGAGGTGAAGTTTTTGGTGTTGCGGAGATTTGACTACAATTGTTCTGTTGGAGTTGCACAAAAAGGGAAAGAGTACAAAGATAACAAGAGCTAGAAGCTCTTGTGACACTTGCAAGGATGGGCAAGAAGACCATGTGTAAGCAAAACCTTGAGAAAAGAATGATAATGGAACCTTGGAAATTACGAGAGTATCGTATTTTTTTGTATTTTCGGTTAAGACGCACACTTCAAAGGTGCTAGAAACTAAGCAAAACCCTTGAGGCAAAAATCATTATAGGCTCATGGGGATCATGAAAATGTAAATCTTGCTTGAAAGTATATTTCTTTTTACGTGGCGGTTCGAATCTGGGAAGTGACAATTTCTAAGCCAATAATCTCTTAAGTTCAAGCCAGGTTTCACCGTCCTAGCACATCTGGAAGTACCTTAAATCGCGATCTCCGGAATTCCGAAACCCTCCCCCCCCCCTCCAATCACCCCTGAGTGCCCGAATCCGGTCCGGTTCTGTCGCTGATCTATTTAGGGCTTATGCTTATCCCACCAAGTGTCATCCCAATCGCTACACTCTAAGCGTGTCAAGAAATCCCCCCCCCCCCCCCCGACTCCACCACATTGATTGGATCCTGTCCACACTTAAAATTGGACAACTTAGACATGAGTTATCTCCCAATATCAAGTTTCATTTAGATCCGCACCCTTAAAAGGTTGGATATACCCACAAGACTACGGATTCGCCCTCCCTCCACTGCCCTACGATGGTCAAATCAGAGAAACAAATATTCTTAAGTAGAAATTGTCGAGTCCGTCACATGCCTGCCAAGTTTCATCGTCCTAGCACATCTGTAAGTATCTTAACTCGGGATCACCGGAATTTCGGAACCCTCCCTCGGATCCGGTGCGGTCTTGTTAACTATATAGCTAGGGCTTGTTCTTGTTCTTCCCACCAAGTTTCATCCCGATCCGTCAACTCTAAACATGTCACACGATTTCCGGCCCCCCCCCCCTCAGACTCCCTCCGAAGTCATCGGGTCCATTTCAGACTTGTAATGTGGCATCTGAGACACGAGTTATTTCGACAAATCAAGTTTCATTAAGACCTGGTTCCCCGTACAAAAGTTATACATATGTCAATATTCTGGATTCCCCCTCCCTCCGCTCCCCCCCCCCCCCCCCGGTGGTCGGATCGGGGAAGTGACTTTTTCAAATTAGTTTGGTCGGGTCCCTAATATGCTTACCAAGTTTCATCGTCCTAGCGCTTCTGGAAATACCCTAACTCGAGAACAGTGGCCTGACAGACCGAAAAGTGATCGGTATATGGCACTTGAGCGAAGGTGCCAGTGCCATAAAAAGGAAAAAATAAAACGCAGTACTTAACTTAAGCACAAGCCGGGTATTTCAGTATTTCTGACCAATGAACTCCTGGGAAGAGCTAAGCGGGAAACTGATCCGCCACGAAAAGAACCGAGCATGAAACTTATGGTGTTTAAACATTACACAGAAATTGCGTAATACTAAGGTAACTAAATAGTCGGGTCCTTGAAAGAAACAGTAGATCAGATATTCCTTTGGCCCTAGCTGACTGCGTATCATACTTGACAATGCAAAACGCATATCTACAGTTTATTGGAGCTATATTTTGGGCCTTCTTGACAAGGGTCCTCTTCAAGCTCAAACTGGAAATTTTGGAAAAACAACTCAAGATTCTTCGTTAAATATCTGATTTTGCGAATTTCTTCCTGAAAATTGCTCCGAGTTAAAGCTGGTTCATTTTGGACATGGTTGCTGCTTTTGCAGATCGATTGGGTCGTTGAGAGGTACGTCAGGTTTTCCAGGATATCCTTCATAATTAATTTTTGTCCAGGGTGGCCGTTTTTACTTCTGGGAGCATGTCCACGAGCGACCAGGTCATTGGCTGCGAACCGCCCAATCATTCCTCTCCCTTTTCATCTGGCCCCTTCTCTTCGACAACTGCAAGCTCGACCGCTCAATAGACGACACGATGTCAAAGATGGGTTTCAGCTCCGTTTCCCAGAACCGGTTCTACGCAGCTGGCGGCGGGCTGCTCATGTTTATCAAACCGCACGTTCGCGGAATAGCCACGAAATAGATCTTTTCGAGAGGGGGAGGGGAATGTAACAATATGTGGCAGCTTGTTGGATCCATAAACACTGTACTGAGTGAATACACAAGTCCAGATTTAAACGCGTAATGCTCCCCTTTAAATAAGCAATAGGAGATGCCTTGCTCCGCCCCATTATTTTTTCTTGTAATTGCCTATATACAATTATACAAATTTTTGGAAATAAGCAGTGTTCTTTGTTTCAGATTGAAAGTTTTCCATTTGTTTATCTCGTCAAACTTTAGATTTAAAATACGTATTAGCACCTGACAGGTTGCAAATGTGATCACTTAAATCTAGAAATTTAAGAAATAACAAAGAGAAATTTCTCAAGTCTTACTTCAGTTTAGTAGTTATGATTTTTCATTGCGTAAAGTCGGGCGTTCCGTACGGTAAGACTGCGCTTCATTTGAGGCTGATCTGAAGCGGCAATCAGAAATTACTTTGCGCCTCACATCGGTGGATATAGTGCAGCTATGTTGCATGGAATACTCGACTCTACGCAGTGAAAAGTCCGAGCTACTAGTCCAAATCCAAGTTCTAGAAATTTCTCTACTTTATATTATTTAATTTCTTAATTCAAAGGATTACATATGAAACCTGCAAGATCGCAATTTCTGTCCGTCAGTCGGTCGGTCGGTCGGTCTGTCCCGGTTTTGCTAGTTCGGGCACTTCCGGATAAGCTAGGACGATGAAACTTGGCAGGCATAGCAGGGACTGGACCAGATTAAATAAGAAATAGTCACTTCCCCGATCCGACCATCTGGGGGGGGAGAGGGAATAAGAAGAAAACTAAGAGAGATATTTTTAACTGACGAACGGGTGATTGGAGCTTAATGAAACTTGACATATGCAAGGACCTCGTGTCTCACGAGGTCCCAGTTTAAATCGGGACCGGGTCCGGTGACATTGGGGGGAGATGGAGGGAGAAACTGGAAATCTTGGAAAACGCTTAGATCGGAGACAGGATGACACTTGGTGGAAAGAACAAGCACAAGTCCTAGATACGGGATTGACATAATCGGGCCGGATCCGCTCACTTCGGGGGGTGTTTGGGGAGGGGAGGGTGCTTGTGTCATAAAACTAGTTTCTGGTGATTCCGCGATGAAACTTGATATGTAGAAAGACTTCGTGTCTCAGACATCCCAGTTTAAATCTGGACCGGTTCCCGTGACATTGGAGGGGGGGGGGGGGGGGGGGTTGGAGGGGGGAACCGGAAATCTTGGGAAACGCTTAGGGTGGAGAGATCGAGACGAAACTTGGTGGAAAGAACAAGCACAAGCCCTAGATACGTGATTGACATAACCGGACCAGATCCGTTCACTGTGGAGGAGTTGTGGGGGTGGGGTCCGATTTTCTAGTGATCCCACGGTTCGGTACTTCCTGATGTCCTAGGACGATTAAACTTGTCAGGCTTGTCAAAAACGGGTTATAAGACTGGTGAGTAGTCACCGGTGGATGCAAAAACGGCTTATAAGAAAAATCGGAGACCACCGGTGAGAACTCCCGTGACAAAGAACGCAGCTAGCTATTGTCAGAAATTACTTTGCCGCCTCAAATCGGTAGATAGAGCGCAGCTTTGTTGCATGGAACGCTCGACTCCACGCAGTGAAAAGCCAGAGCTACTATACCAATCCAAATTCTAGAAATTTCTCTACTTTATATTATTTAATTTCTACATTCAAAGGATTACATATGAAACCTGCAAGACTACTTATTTTAAAGATGGGTTCTCGGAAAGGAGCAAGGCAGATTAAGAAAGACATTAGTTGTGCTTTGGTAGTCATAAAGATGACATGCCGATTATGAATCTTGAATCTCCTTTGATTCGTCACTATAGTTATTCACCGAGAATAGGGTGATTCTGGCGGTCTGAAAAGCTCCGCGAGCTATTAACAACTTATTTCGCACTATAAGTAGTGACCACGGATATTTGAAATTCCCGCCAGTCTACAAAATAAACAGACCGACCGGCAAGCCCTCTACGTGGTTGAATAGGGAATGCTTTTGTGTGTTAACCAGCGATTTTCATTAGAACATTAGCTTAAGGCTAAGTGTAAATAAGCTGAAAAATCACGTCATAAAAGTAACTGCCCTATTCCAGGGTTGAATGGCTATCGTTCTTTGAAATTACAACCCAACTTCAATGTCGTCCTTGCCTTAGTCTGAATATCGTCCGGCAGGAAAAGAAGGGTGATTTCCACACCGAAATTGTGAATATTAGTTTAACATTGAAAAATCCTATTGAGAACCTTCGTGATGAATTTGAGGGATCAGCGACTTCACTCCAAATCAATGCTGGGGCCTGGGACCTTTAAACAAGTTGCAATTCCTGCCACCTTACCGAAACCTCGAGAGTTCTAATGGCCCACATCAGATATTAGTAATCTAGTTACCAGGAATGCGCTTGACCTGAAAATGAACTTGGAAACAAGACTACTAAACTGGTAACTGTCGACGTTTATTTTTTAGATTTAATACACTAAAAACTTCCGAGTTAGGAGACCTCCTTCAACATAAAAAAAAACGCTTCGCAGAAGTAACTACCAACGAAACAGCCCGCAAATGGAATAAAATAAAGGTAAATAAAATAAAAATAACTTTACGATACAATTACTTACTCACTATATGGCGGAGCGGAAACAAAAGAAGAACACACTGGAAAGACGGTAGACGATCACATACGTTCGGAATTATCGCCTAAAAAGGCGAAATCAAATTAATGACTGCATCCAAACCTGAACTTCCTAGTCCAAACTGAATTTTCAGCTTTACTGATACAAAACCCTCTCCCTCAAGATGAGCATTCTTGACCTAGATCTTCTTTCGAACTATCGAAGGGAATGAGATATTTTGATGAAACTTGGTGTGAGGATCTTAGGGTCAAGAGTAAGGTCGAGTTCGTAGATGGGCTCTGTAGCCCTACATTTAGGGGTGGGGGAGGGGGTTTAAATTAAGGGGCAAATGAAACAAGTAATGTGTTAGTCGATTTAGGGGTAAGATGACATGGTGAACACGATGACGAAAACCATTTTCTCGCCGGACAAGTAGTGCGCCCGGAATCCGGCCAAATCCGGAAAGTTTGGTAAAAGTAAAAGTTTTATTTGAAGTTGATTAGATGTTCGGTTTAGGGGTAGGATGACATGCTGAACACGATGGTGAAAACCACTTTCTCGCCGGGCAAGTAGTTCGACGGAATCCGGCCAAAACCGGAAAATTGTTAAGAGTATTGGTAGTTGATTAGATATCCGATTTAGGGGTAAGAAGAGATGCTGAATCCGTGTATGACAATAACTTTTCACCCTGACATATAGTTCGCTCCGAATCTGGCTGGAACCGGAAAATTTGTTATAAGTTAAATTTTAATTTGAAGCTGATTTGATGTTCAACATTGGGGAGAGAAGACACGATGAGTTCGTTTTTTAGCTTTTTTTTTCGCCGGACAAGTAGTTCCGGAACTCGGCTGAAACCGGGAAATTGGCAGAAGTGGCAGGAAATTTTCGTCAAAACAGATATGACTTATACGGGTAAACACACACGCTGAATCCATATCTGGACTTGGTTTTCTCAGATGATTAGCTATTTGGCCTTAATCTGTTTCTGAATTTTAGTAGTAAAAATGTTCTGGCAAAGACAAGACCCAATTGTCTTGAGCAAATTTTGAATTTTTCGTATCCCATCGAAACCTTTTGTCTTGTTACATCTGATAACTGAATACACTAAATTATTTTGACTCATCATTTTCTATTTTTTCACCCGGGGTAGTGGCAATAACGTTCAGATACTCCTTCAGCCCAAGCTGACAGCGAATCGTATTTGACGGTGCAAAAGGGATGTCAGCTACATTTCATTAGAGCTATGTTTCGGCCCTTCTTGGCAAGACTTGGACTTCCTGAGCAAGAAGACTTGAAGACTTGGCGAGGCTCAAGCTAGAAAATGTTCCAGCTTGAATCATTTGCTTGAGCGGCTTGAGCCTGAAGAAGACCCTTGCGAAGAAGGGCCGAAACATAGCTGAAACTGACTTAACCGTTCGTCAAATATAATAACGTTCAGAATTTGCGCTACTTGAACGTAAACCCAAAATTCACCCAGACGCGGAAAATTCGAATTTCCCGACAATTCAAAAAAACTGCATTTCCTTGTGTTATTGCACGCTAAGCTTGGAAAATTCGCTGATGACGAAAGAATATATATTTCTGTTCTATGTTCGGCATTTGCTTACCTTTGAAGTTGCTGAATATCTGAAGGAGGGACACGCACATAGAGGTACAACAAAACGGAGACAATAAGTTCATTCGACGAAATCTATCATATGAAAGCGGACAAACGAAGTACTTCATTTTCATGGGTTTTTAAGGCGTATTGAAGTAAATAAGTGAACTCGACTGTTCGGATCTCAACTCGGTTAAACTTTAAAAGGGTTAGCTGATATGGCGGAAAATGTGAGTGGAAGCACTACCAGTCGATAGTAATTATTAATATGAAGCCAACTTTACCTTTCTATTTGCAAACTCCTAATCTCACCCAACTCTATTCCCAAATACAGATAAGTCAAAGGGCGATTCTGGCGGTCTGGAAAGCTCCGCGAGCTTATGCGCCGGCTGTGTTTGCGACTTCGGCTAAAACTCGCTTCGCTTCCCAGAGCTGTTCTCGCGTCCGCTAGTTTCCGCCAGTGACTGACTGGAAAGCGAAAGTAAAAAGTACGAAATATAAAAAAAAAAAAAAAATCGTTTTTAGTCCTCAAAAACAAATGAAGTCCTCAAAACAAATTACTGAAATGAATAGACGCTGCAAAGCATTACCTTATTTGACTATGTGTTCATATACCAGCTAAATGTTCTTCTTTTTGTCTGATTTTCTTATTCAGATCTCTTATGAGCAAGCTCACTAGAAGTGCTTCCGAGTCGCGCCACTAGATGACAGGGGCGTCACTAGCCTTTTACCTTTGGGGGGGGGGACGTCCGGTTTGTGCCGACGGACTGAAAAAATGTGCCGACAAAACACGCCGTTGCCGCGTTCCCGCCAGCACAGAACAGAATTGGGGTAAAACTAACTGCAATGCATCAGTTGAGTTGCATCAGTTGCATCAGTTCACATATTTGTCTTTTCATTTTAGCCTTCGCTAAAAAGCGAAGCTTCCAACGACTGTACCAAGAACAAGTTAAAGTAAGCGCCGCAGGTGAAATTTTTAAATCTGCCTTTTTTCCGGAAAAATTTAGCTATACCTACCATACAAGTTCTAGCTTTTAGCGTGTTTCAGCGAATTTCAATCCTAAAACGTTAAGCTAAATGAAACACTGTTCTTCTAAATAAAGAATACTACAAAATGCGCCGGAGACGAAATTTTGTGTGGACTAACTGTAACAACGCATCAATTGAGGTTATTCCTTTGGTATAGTTTCGTATTTTAAAGTTCACCTATTCGGCTTTTCTTATTAACTTTCGCTGGAAAGCGAAGCTTCCAACGACTGTACCAAGGCAAGTTAAACCAAGCGCCGCAGGCTAAATTTTTTTAATCTGTTTTTTTGCGGAAAATTCAGCTATAGTACCATACAATTTCCGGCTTTTAACGTGTTTCAAACCCCAAGAATTTCTATCCTAAACGGAAAACTAAATGATACACCATTCTTCCAAATAGGAATACTACAAAATGCGCCGCAGGCGAAATTTAGTGTAAAACTTACTGTAATGCATCAGTTGACATTGTTCCTTTGATGTAAATACATATATTTAATTTCACATATTCGGCTTTTCGTTTCAACTTTTGCTAAGAAGCGAAGCTTCCAACGACTTTACCCAGAACAAATTGAACTAAGCAACGCCGGCGAATTTTTTTTTAATCTGTATCTTTCCGGAAAAATCTGCGACCGACAAATGTTTGCAGAATTTGATTTCTTACGTATAAAAGACCCGGTGTGCGGACAAGAACACCGACGCCCGACAAAAGCATTCAGAATTCGATTTCTTCTGTATTTTGCCCGACAAGGTTGTAAAGAACTTAATTTTTTACGCGTATATAGAAGCCGATTTACCGACGAGACTTGAACTTTCGGCATGCGCCCGATAAAAAGTTACAGAATTTGATTTTTTTTTTTTTTTTTTTTTTTAAAGAACCGATGTGCCGACGAGAATACCGACGGCCGACAAAACCATCGAGCATTTGATTTGATCTGTGTTTTACTCGACTAGACTGTACAGAACTTGATTCATACGTGTAAAAATAACCGCTTGTGCCAATGAAACTTAAACTTCCTGGGTGCGCCCGACAAAGTTTGCAAAATCTGATTTCTTACGTATAAGTAGAACCCGATATACCGACAAGTCGACCGACGCCCGACGAAAGCATAAAAAAATATTTCTTCTGGATGTCTTATGTATAAAAAGAACCCGATGTGCCGACGAACCGAGGCACGACAAAAGCCTGCAGAATTCGATTTCTCCAGTGCTTTGCCTGACAAATGTTTGCAGGATTTCATTTCTTGCGTATAAAAAGAACCCGATGTGCCGACGAGTCGACCGACGCCCGACAAACACTTAATTTTTTTTTATTTCTTCTGGATTCCTTCTGTATAAAAAGAACCCGATGTGCCGACGAGAATACCGAGGGACGACAAAAGCATGCAGAATTCGATTTCTTCAGTGTTTTGCCCGACAAACGTTTGCAGGATCTTATTTCTTGCATATAAAACGAATCGAACGATGCCTGATAAAAAGCATACAAAATATAATTTTTTCTGTGTTTGCCGGCGCTTCGCGCCGACAAACAAGTGAACTTTCGCCAGGCTTCGCCCGACGAAAGTACTTTCTCAGGACCTTTAGGGGGGGGGGGAGTCCCCCCCTCCCCCCCCCCCCCCCCCCCCCATAGTGACGTCCCTGCTAGATGATACCACGGCCGTTCTTAGACCTGGTTTGAGCTGGTGACTTGAACCAGGGTCATCTCGATATTACAAATGCTAGAATTCTTCCAATTTGACTCCTTTGAGTAAAATTTTGACCTTTGCCGAAATGGGACACATCGCCTTTGTGTTTGTGGTAAAACACAAGTTAATCGATGCAGTCTGTCTAAGCCTATATGAGCCCATTTTATTCGACATGACTTATGATGCTACTCTACAGCCCCATGCCAATCGCTGGGTGTCTCTACCGTTTGGCATTCCTTATAGCTAAAGATGGATACCTTAAACTAATGAAATACTGATGACTCGAGTGAAGCTCAGAAATCAACCAAAAACAATTATTATTACTCTTATTAATAGAAAAAGAGGCGCAAGCCTTTACAAATGAAAATTATCAACAGAATACTTGTTTCAACATGTTCATCCAGTGCACTTTTGAAAGCGTCGACTGTTGGGCTGGCAACGACGTGGGGCGGAAGTTGGTCCCAAGCCTCCACGATGCGATCTACAGTGGAATAGTCCCGGGTTAGGGTATCTACAGGTATCCAGCCTTACTCACAGGATATGCCAAACACTGGGTATACCCGTCGTTTGGCGCAGAGTATCGACGAATCAAGAGTTTGTGGAAGGCTTACTCAACCTACCTTAAGTACGCACAGCAGAAATCCGGAAAGACCTCATCCAAGAAGGACCCTCTTCAATCTCTGGGATTCCGAGTCTGAATCCGATTCGCTGTTATACGCAGGACGGGAGGTTGTGCATTTCGGTGAACAAAGGTAGTGCATCAGCGGTATCCGGTACTTTCCGCAAAAGTCGACGAATTTCACGTGCTCCACCCTATAGTCGAAAAACACACCTAAAGAAAAAGGAAATAAGAAAATGCTAAAGTTACGAAACGTCGTTCCCTGAAATCCACTTAGGCTACTGGTCAATTGCCTTTAGAGGAACCGTCGTATCTTTAACAACGAAGCAAACTACTTCCGTAACCGCTCCATCCATCCTTAAAGCCGGAGACCCCAATTTAATACGGTATATTCTAACCCCCTAACGACAACTCAATGATTTTCACTCTTGCTTTGTTTCGCTCTTCTTGACGCTTAACATGCTCCCTACGATCCTTAAGGGGAAGCTCGATGCTCACTTGTTCTACTTCCACCCGAGGAGAATGTTTTTCTCCAGTTCACTGCTCAAAGTGCTAGGCCATTTATAATCAATAATTGCGTTTTTGCAGATCCCATGGTATCTGATACCACGGTCTAAAGTCGTTTTTGCATTCACCGTGGTATCTAATATCACGGTCAAAAGGTGTTCTTGCAGTTACCGTGGTAATTGATCATGGTATCTGAGGTAGCGTTCCAGTGTTAGGATGGTAAGAGGAGGGTCGAGCGCCGTATTTTGATGATTACGACACTCTCCGGAACGAAAATAATAACAACACGGACATACGTCATCACTCAAGGTCAATCCTTGCCAGTAGTTGCGTTTTTGCGAACAACTGAACTCTGAACAATTGTTGTTTTTGCAGTTACCGGTGTCTGTTACCCTGGCGAATTGTCGTTTTCTGAGTCACCCAGTAACTCTGGTATCTGGAACGGAGTAACCCTGCCGAACTCGGGGTTACCGAAATTCAGTAACCGCATCATTTTCAGTAATCATTTTCAGTAACTGCATCATTTTCATCACACAAACAAACAAAATATGTCTTATTAACTGCCTTTGCAAGGGGCAAGTTTATTCTGATGGACGACTCTGGCACGGTTATCAGCTTTTTACCTGAAGAAGCTGTTTCTAATGGATTTGACCTAGGTAAGATTTTTTTGGCTCAAAATTTCTGCATAACTCCGAGAATCAAGGAATTTACGCTAACTGTCGTTTTTGGTTCAGTTACCGGGTAATAGTTACTCTAGGTTACCGCAAAAACGCAACTAGTGAAAAGCAGAGACATCCTGCCACCACTGACATGACGCACGCGGCAACAGAACCTCTTGGTGCCAGTGAAGGGGGTACTAACCGGTATCTGAACCCTTTGGTACCTTTTTTCCATTTCCAAGTGACACACTTTTTTTTTATTTTGTAACGACTGTAAAAATTGAAGTTATTTTAACCTATTAATATATATATATATCTTTTATTTCCTTAACAGCTCGTACAATTCACTTGCTAGCATTGGATCATCGTACAGTTTACCACCAATACATATAATAACAGTCGACACTTAATATATACAATTTACCTTACTAATTACTACATAGAATTAAAGTGGTGTACGAAATAGGGTAGAAACGACTTGAGGTACCTGACAGTAGAATGTGTATTTGGGCGAACAAGTTTCGGACAATTTTCAGTTGCTGCTTTGTGTCTGGTGTTCAGTCGATTAGGGTTTGGTACTTCAAAGTCCGGTAATATAGTTCTAAATGTAATGGTTGACATATCTAGTGCCAATCTGGCGCTACGTATCAATAAAACTACCTATCTATCTATCTCTTACAGTAGTTCCTGCCAAACCGATAGCTATTATGACTTATGATGCTCGCGACCGTCCTCAGTAAACTGTAACGATCGTAACAATCGTGGAACGAAAAGAATAAGAGAGAGGAGATAATTTACTTATTATGGCGGTTTACGGGACGGAAATAATAACAAGGTTAGTAAGGACAGTATCCATCTCAGTTTCATCATCACTAACACAGGAGCCTGTGTTTTTGTCAAATTGGTTGCAAAGAAGTTTGGCACTTCTGATGTGAGTGGATATTAGTATTTCTTTTGTCAAAGAAAGGTAAATATTAAAAATATGGTTAAAATTGATTTATTGCTCGTTTGATTAGTTGACAGTAGTTGCGTTTTTGCAGATATCATGGTATCTGGATTTGCATTCTGTAGTTTTTGCAGTTACCGTGGTATCGGATACTACGGTTGCTTTGCAAATCGCTCAAATAAATTCAGCCGACGTATCCTATAGCACAGTCAACCATGAACAAACTTGTTTTTTCAGCCTATAAACACTCGTGACAATTCACAGAAGTTTAAAGAACTATCCTTGGTCAGATCCTACCTTTACACTTCGGGTTGACGCAATGATGGGCACTTGTCAGATATCCGTGTAGGTTTGATGGAACTTCGTCAGGATCGAAAGGAATACTCTTGATTTTGATCACTCGTGCGGCTATCTCCATGAGGGACGGGGGGCTATAGGTCATTTCTCGGATAAAGCGAACAACTAAAGGGTTGTCCCTTAAACTTAGCTGGAAAAAAAATAGTATTTAGTTCTAAAACTTTGTTTTAGTACTCCAGAAAGGGCAATGTTTTGTTCGTTTTCGAACTTTTGAATAGTCACAAGGAAGAAAGTAAAAATAAATAATGCATTCAAGATTCTATATCAAGTGGCGTGACACGTTTTTTAGTGAAAGAAGCCTTCGGGTAGGCCCAGAGAAGAAAGCAAAAATTAGAGAGGAATACTGGCAATCACTTTTCCCCATATCCAACATATCCCATATCCAGTTTTTACGTAGTTTCATCCCATCATTTATTTCTGGTAATTTCTTGTAAATGTATTAGTTAATTTGTTTCTTGTGTGTCTGTGTATTTTGTAAATTTGTATTCCTTTTCTAGCTTTTAGCTATTCGGATTGATTGATTAAAAAAAGAAAAAAAAAAGAAAAAAGAAGACATTTGAACTTGCGTAAACAGCAGGTCAATGTTTTCGTAATCAGAGAAAACTGTAGGTTAACCGCTTTTCTGCCAATAAAAAATAAATAAATATCAAGTTTACATATTGACAACCAAAACTCACCAAGACGCAATTGCTAGTTCTTCAGTGATAATTCATGACGATTTCCGAATCCGGGATTTGGTGAGAATCCTCTCAACAACCAAAAGTTTGTTTGTATAAAGCTACGATTCTTCAGATCCAGTTTTGGTCATCCTAATATACAGTAGAGGTATGCTTATGTGAACACTTTTTAAACTGTTCCATTACCTTGGCTTTCTTACTTGCATATAAAAAGGTAAAATGGAAAAGAAAAATAACAAACTTGAACTATTTCAGGGTTATTCTGGCACAAACTTGACGCAGAAATTCAATCAACTTTCTTTGATTTTGAATTTATTAAAAAGGTCCTTCCTCTTTTGAACGCATCTGACGGTTCCGACCGCCATCTTCTCCATTGAAGGTACGTTCCTCTCGGCAAACTTTTCAAATTATAAAAGGCAAACCAGGTGTCAGCTGAGTCACTTTCATAGATTAATTACCAAAATATTCAAAAAGCGACAAAAGCGTGAGTGATTATTACTAGTGTTTTTAGGGAAAAAATGCCTGGTTTGGGTTTTAGTTTTTTCTTCGGCGATCGTTCACTGTTAGCAGACGTTCACATAAGCATACCTCTACTGTACGCCATAGCCAAGATTTACCTCCATTAATCCGTTGAGTTTTACAATCTCCTGTGGCAAGGTTGTCAGTTTGTTCTTATGGAGCAGAAGGGACTTTAGTTGCTTCAGGGAGGCTATAGATGTTGGCAAGCTTTCAAGTTGGTTTTCACTGAGGTTAAGTACTTGCAACTGTTGTAGAAGACCAACTTCTGCTGGGATCTCCTGGAGCTGGTTGCCTCCAAGGTATAGAACTTGAAGTCTGAAAAAAGGTAATGTAAGTTTTCTTAAAAAGCCGGATATTATCTCTCCAAAGACTGAAATATCTCTCCGAAGACAAAATAACTGGTTGTATTGTTGGGAATAGAACATGGTTTGAAGACAGTCTTAACATGCGCTGTTTCTGCTTGAAACCAACATTAATTTCTATTTACTGACACCTGCAACTTTTCCTTCCACCAAGGCATGACAATGTTACGACAAAACCGCGAGTATGTTCACTTCCTTTAGTTGTTACTTGGAGAGTCTCTAACCCCCTACTGATCGCTTGCCACTCATCATCGAACTATGTCGAGCTCGACATTACTAATATCTGTGAATAATTGGCAATGGCAGTAGAGAATTCGACACACTACTGAGATATTTTTATATTAATCTTGTCAATTTTAAACTTTGGCCTGCTAATCTATGTTATCACCAACCACCATGGGGGGACAAAAGGCTAAAGGTGTACCATTACTGCAGGCAGGGGCGTCACGACTGGGGGAGGGGGGACGCTCCCCGCCTATTGTCGGTCAGTCGGTAAAAAATAACGAAGTCGGCGCGAAGCACCGTGATTTTTCGTCAAAACAGATGATTTTTGTTGATGAATACAGTCAGTTTCTGAAAATCAGTTGATGCTTTGTCAAAACAGTCGGTTTTTCTGAACCAGACAGTCGGTAAATACATTGCCCCCCCCCCCCCAAAAAAAAAAAACATTTTGTAACGCCCGTGGCTGCAGGTCTAGCAGAGTGAACATATTACGAATAATGAAAACCCAATGATAGCCTTGAATTTCCTCCTAGTAGCCTAAGGTAAGACAACTGAAATGAAACTAGTGCACAGATGGTCCTATCCAATTCAGCCTATCCACCAGAAGCGTCACTAGCCAAAATGTTTGTGGGGGGGGGGGGACGAGGGATTTACCGACTGGCTGGTAATTTTTACCGACTGTTTCTGCAGAAAAAAACAACTGTTTTGAACAACAAAAACTGACAGTTTTGAAAAAAAATCGACTCATTTTCAGAAAAAACTATTTAGATGAAAAATCGACCAATTTTCAGAAAAATAACTGTTTTGAGCAAAAATCGCGGCGCAGATTATTTTTTATCGACTGCACTGGGACGTCCCCCCCCCTCCCACCCGCCAGTCGTGACGCCCCTGCTATCCACTATATTGAACACAATTCTCTTTAGATAATGCCATGTCATTAACAAAGACTACATCGTGAAATTAATCAATGTTTGAGCCAAAGACGCAAGCAAATGAGTAATACAGAAAAGAGTCCTTGATTTGGTAGGCCTAAGCAGAACTTCTTAGCCACCCCAAACCTCAACAACAGACAAATTTTAACTAATCAAGAATTCTGCTCTCTTGCAATCATAACTGATAGTGACAGTGACCAGTGATTTTATAATAAGACAAACTGCAACTTCTAAACACATCCGGGGATGGATGAATCCTTCAGTCCTGTCCTATTCTGGAGCATTGGAGCATATTCTCGTTTTGTAGTGTGTCGACGTGCCAATGTTATAACTGCCATGCTTTTATATTATGGTGAATAAATCTGAATTGAATTGAATTAAACCTTTCCTACATGACGACCTTGATGCACTATAGAATGCTCAGAGAAGGACCTATTCTGTAAAGAACCTTCCCTATCAAGGGAGATGGCTTCAACAAAAATGTCAACAGTAGAATACATTTTTCTGAGGGTTTGATTAACATTGATCAGGGGAAACAAACAATGACAACTTTCTGTCTGAGACTCTTGTTGAATATGACAAGAAAGCAAAATCACTTGACAGACTTTCGATTCCTCATTCCAGAGGATGTCAGCAACTGGACAATTGGGAACAGAATGGCAGTCCAGTCTAAGTTGCTACCAGTTAAATAGTCAATATCCTACCTACTACACTGTTTATGCAGTCATGACAGATAGGACCAGGGACGTCACTAGCCTTTTACCTTTGGGGGGGGGCGTCCGGTTTGTGCCGACGGACTAAAAAATGTGCCGATAAAACACGCCGCCAGCACAGAATAGAATCGGGGTAAAACTATCTGTAATGGATCAGTTGAGATTATTCCTTTGATGTAATTTCGTATTTTAAGTTAACATATTTGGCTTTTCATTTTAGCCTTCAAGTCGCTTCCAACGACTGTACCAAGAACAAGTTAAAGTAAGCGCCGCAGGCGAAATTTTTTAAATCTGCCTTTTTTCCGGACAAATTTAGCTATACCTACCATACAAGTTCTAGCTTTCAACGAGTGAACTAACTGTAACAACGCATCAATTTAGGTTATTCCTTTGGTACAATTTCGTATTGTAGAGTTCACATATTCGGCTTTTCATTTTAACTTTCGCTGGAAAGCGAAGCTTCCAACGACTGTACCAAGGCAAGTTAAACCAAGCGCCGCAGGCGAAATTTTTTTAATCTGTTTTTTTGTGGAAAATTCAGCTATAGTACCATACAATTTCCGGCTTTTAACGTGTTTCAAACCCCAAGAATTTCTAGCCTAAAAGGAAAACTAAATGACACGCCATTCTTCCAAATAGGGAATACTACAAAATGCGCCGCAGGCGAAATTTTGTGTAAAACTTACTGTAATGCATCAGTTGAGATTATTCCTTTGATGTAAATTCATATATTTAATTTCACATATTCGGCTTTTCCTTTCAACTTTTGCTAAGAAGCGAAGCTTCCAACGACTGTACCCAGAACAAGTTGAACTAAGCAACGCCTGCGAATTTTTTTTTAATCTGTATTTTTCCGGAAACATTTGCGACCGACAAATGTTTGTAGAATTTGGTTCTTTACGTATAAAAGACCCGGTGTGCGAACAAGAATACCGACGCCCGACAAAAGCATTCAGAATTTTGCCCGACAAGATTGTAAAGAACTTTAATTTTTACGCGTAAATAGAAGCCGATGTACCAACGAGAATTGATCTTTCGGCATGCGCCCGATAAAAAGTTAAAGAATTTGATTTTTTTCTTTTTTTTTGTAAAAAGAACCCGATGTGCCGACGAGAATACCGACGCCCGACAAAACCATCGAGCATTTGATTTGTTCTCTGTTTTGCTCGACTAGACTGTACAGAACTTGATTCATACCTGTAAAAATAACCCCTTGTGCCAATGAAACTCAAACTTCCTGGGTGCGCCCGACAAAGTTTGCAAAATTTAATTTCCTACGTATAAGTAGAACCCGGTGTGCCGACGAGTCGACCGACGCCCGACAAAAGCATAAAAAAACTATTTCTTCTGGATTTCTTATGTATAAAAAGAACCCGATATGCCGACGAGTCGACCGACGCCCGACAAAAACTTAATTTGTTTTCATTTCTTCTGGATTCCTTCTGTATAAAAAGAACCCGATGTGCCGACGAGAATACCGAGGCAGGACAAAAGCATGCAGAATTCGATTTCTTCAGTGTTTTGCCCGACAAACGTTTGCAGGATTTTATTTCTTACATATAAAAACACCCGATGTGCCGACGAATCGACCGATGCCTGATAAAAAGCATACACATTTTTTTTTCTTTCTGTGTTTGCCGGCGCTTCGCGCCGACAAACAAGTGAACTTTCGCCGGGCTTCGCCCGACGAAAGTACTTTCTCAGGAACTTTAGGGGGGGGGAGTCCCCCCCCCCCCATAGTGACGCCCCTGGATAGGACAGATACAGTTTCAAAGTCATATTTTAATTTTTTAAAAGGGGGAGAGGGTGCAAGGCCCAGATTGCTCAAATGTATGGCAGTTGGTAAAGATGTTCTTGTTAGAATGTTAGCGACTTCAACCTTTGCCATTTTTATCAACTTGGTGTGACGTGTTCTGGGTCTTCGTCCTAAAACAATTAGCCCACAAGTTGTGGCACACCTGCACAGTTAAAAGTTAGGCACCGTCTACGGCAGTCCCAACCTTTTCCGTACCGCGTACCCCTGATCAAGGTTCGAAAAGGTTGCGTACCCCCTTTTTCAGAACGTGAAAAATATGGTATTTATTATCATAAAGGATGAGGCGTACATGTGTAGAAATATATACGAAATTCAAGAGACATTGAGGCTGCTTTGTAGCAAGAATTTTGTCGGATCTCGTCTCGACGTCGTTAGCGGCAATATTTTTTATAGTCAGCCTGTTTCTGTGTTTGATTTCGATATTCTCAGTGCCTTCACAAGCTGCATCGCAAACATTTTGTTTAGCTTAATTCGCAACCTGAAAGGCAATATCACTTGCAATGTCTTCGATTATTCTTGAAACAATATTGTTTGAGGAAAAGATTTTACGGCAGTAGGTTAGCTGTTTTGGAATCAAAATTATTTCATTGACTTTTCACTAGGGCTTGTAGTCAGAGGCGCCACGCACGAGTTGGCAACACCCCTCCCCCAGAGTGGTCGGCCAGTCAGATGGTTAAAAAGATACGAGTCGGCGCCAAGCGCTTTTGACAGTCGGTAGAAAATTACCAGCCACTCAGTAAAAATACCTTGCCCCCCGAAAACATTTCGGCTGGTGATGCCTCTGCTGGTGATATTAGGCTTTCGGCAATCGAAAATGAGTCGGGCGAGATTTTGGAGCTACAGACTAAACCGATTTTGGTACCCTCGCGTACCCCTTGCAAGGGTCTCGCGTACCCCTTTGGGTACGCGTACCACCGGTCTAGGGAACCGGGAGCCGTACTTTATATCCTACGGGCTACGGATCGGGTAGTTCTCACGTAAATCAAACCATATGAGCTACAATTCCGGGATGTGACGTCATTGACTAACGGACAGGGGCGTCCCGAGGGGGGGGGGGGGGAGCAGCGCACCGTTTCATAAAATCGTTTGTCCCCGAATTCAGAAATTGGGCAAGTCCTTCGGTCACTCCATTTCATAATCCGATGATTAATCAGATTCATTTGGTTCTGATTCGTGAACGATTTCGATAATTCATCCAACTCTTGTTCTGTCCGCATCAATTTCGCCGCACTCGGTCCGTCCTTGCGTAAATTCGGTGATTTAACCTGTTTAGTAGAAGTTGAAAGGAATTAGGTAGTTTTGATCAATTTAAATCAGAGCTACGTTTGAAGTTGCTTGGTAGGTACACTTTCGAAATGGATTAAGGAAAGTTATTTATATTTTTTTAATTTTTTTTGCATTGGGATTAGAAAACATAATGTTTTTTTGCAGTGTAAGTAATTGTGTTGAGTGCTTTGGTACATGGTTTCATCCTCTTATCCCTTACTTCAGTAAAAGAAAAATTAAAATTCTTTTTTTGTATTGTTTAATAGCACATCCTCGCAAGCAGTGCTTTTGCTGTGCTATTTTGTATCTTCGATTGTCTTGCTAATAAAACTATTCTACTACTAGTATTTGGTCTAATTATTTACCGATTTCGGTTCAAATCCGTATCATCCGGTCAGTCCATTTTATAATTCGGTCATTAATCAGATTCATTTGGTTCTGATTCGTGACCGAATACGATAATTCATCCAACTTTTGTTCAGTCCATATCGATTTCGCCGCATTCGGCCCGTCCCTGCATCAATTCGGTGATTTAACCAGTCTGTTTGGTCTCATTCTCTACCAAATTCGGTAATTTCGTCGGATTCGGTCAGTCCACTTCATGATTATATTCGGTGAGATTCATTTGGACCTGATTCCTTACCGAATACGGTCATTCACCGAATTTTTATTTAGTCCGTTTCCATTACTAGACTTGCCGAATTCGGTTGTTTTAGGTGGTTTTAACAATAGTTTTATTCCATTACGAAATTCGGTTGTAATACTGCTCCTGATCTGTTCCTTATTTTTTTAGTTAGTTTTTCGGTATACTACGAATTCATTATTTGCTTAAACCCAGTTACTGAGTTCGGTAATTTAAGTGGCATTCATTTAGCTCTCGTTCTTTACCATTTACGGTAGCTTCTGCTGGTTGCTCTTCTGTTCTTACTTAAGATTGCAGTACTTAAGGAATAAGCACGTCTGTTGACGTGAAACTAGCCTACTTAAGTTTCCTGCAAATTCCGAGCAAATGTACCTTGTATCCACTTTACCCTGGATTTCGGACTTTACCCTTTCGTTGACAGACAACTCTGGGTTGATAGATAATCTTGGGATCACAGAAAGGCACTTTTATCATCAGTGTGTCAACAAAATTTCGCCTGCTGCGCATTTCGGAGTCTTCACTAGTTAGACAAAGGTTGCCTCATTTAATTGGCGCTTAAGGCTTGGAATTTTGGGGGGCCTGAACTATGTTAAAAGCTAAGAATTTGCATGGGAAGTAGTTAAATGTTGCCAGAAAAAAAGGCGGATTAAAAAAATTTCACATGCGGCGCCTTAATTAATCAGGGGCACAGCCGTTAGCGACGTTGTCGCTATGCAGCCACACCAATTCTTGCAATTATTTCAAGTCTTGTTGGCAAAACTGGAACCGTCTTCCAAAGGTAAAACGGTAGTGACGGCGTATCCATGAACAAAAAACAAAAGCGGAAAAGCGTGAAAAGGCGCCAATTTTTCTCTACGGACTTTTTTTTACATACTAGGCAACCTTTTACGTTCTAGCTCCATGAAGGCAATTCTCTGTGTTTTTCTATTTTTGTTTTTATAAATTCAGTAGAAATCAGGTACCGATTTTGTAGATTTTACCAGGTGCACCCCCCCCCCCCCCCCCAATGAAGAAAGGCTCAGGACGCCCCTGAGGAACTTGTATGTGCTGGATAGTAATAGAAATAGCTCACAGAATTTTCATACCACCAGCTTGTCGTCCCGTAGTCTCACAGAATTATGTCCTCAGAAGCTAGGGAGCCGGATGGAGATAACGGAAACTATATAATTGGAGCTTGTGTTCCAGTAGTGTCTATATGGAATATAAAACTCACAAAATAGTTTCGATGAGGGCTAGGATGCTGGGATTTTCGCTGACTTGGAGAAAATAACATGGGAAAAAAATAAACTACCGGAACCGAAATATTGAGAACTAAGGTACCAGTACAAACAACTGTTTGGTTGAAAATGACCTGCTCACGGACACAAACGACCGTGGGCTAGGGTTCTGGTAGTGCCAAAAATTCCAATTTTTAAACTCACAGACCAATGTCAGTGCATACTAGGAAACCGGGAGTGAATATTCTTAACTCACAGAACCTAATTTCCGTGGGATAGGGTTCCGGTAGTCTCAAAAATTAAAATTACAAACTCACAGACACCTGTCAACATAGTCTTCGGGTCCGGTAGTATATATTATTATATCACAGAACCCAACTTCTATGGGCTAGGGTTCCGGTAGTGCGTGATTATACTATTAATACTTCTTGCCCCATGAGTTGATAATATTTGCTACTGGACTCTTTGAATCCATATTGTCACGTCTACATGAGTTATTTTTTTATTTATTTTTTCACTACCGGAACCCTAGCGCATGGGAGTTGTGTTCCGTGAGTGAAAAATATTCACTCCCGGACTCCTAGTCTGCACTGACATGAGTATGTGAGTCCAATTTTTTTGGGGGCACTACCAGAACCGTAGCCCACAGCCATCTCTGTCTGTGAGCTGGTCATTTTCAACCAAATAGTTGTTGCTACCAGTAGCCTACCTTAGCTCTCAATATATGGGTTCCTGTAGTATGTTATTTTCATACCCCATGTTATTTTCTCCAAGTCAGTGAAAATCCCGGCATCCTAGCTCTCATCAAAACTACTCAGTGAGTTTTATATCCCATGTCGATACTACTGGAATACAAGCTCCATTTATATAGTTTCCAGTATAACCTACCGGCTCCCTAGCTTCTGAGTACATAATTCTGTGAGACTACAGGACGAGAAGCTGGTGCGATGTAGTTTCTGTCAGCTATTTGGATTTACTGCTGGAGCAGGAGCCAATACATACAAGTTTCTGTTAGTCAATGATATCAGATCCCAAAATCGTAGCTCTTACGGTTTGCTTTCCTCTCTCTCAGTTATGGTACGGCTTCGGATCAGAGTTGTCCATTTCGCCTCTTCGCGGCTGGGCAGCGTAGCCTTGGTTCTAGACTGACTCGAGGAGGTCTATTGTCCTCAGTAAATCAGTTCCGTACCCTGTAGGACATAAAGTACGGCTTCCGGTTCTCTAGACAGTAGCTGCGGTTTTTGCATGCCTTACAGCACGCCTGTGAGTAGCAGCTGTGCTTATTAGGTGTTTTGTCAAACGTTTCCCTGTAGCCTGTCTGCTTATAAGGCGTTTTTACTCCTCAGTCAACGGCCAAAGAACGAAATCCACAGGCTACGGCCAAAGGCCTTCTTGATGCCGTTGTCCTTAGCCTGTGGTTCCTTTCACCAAGAGCTGAAAGCTCACATGGCACTTGTAAGAACAGTTACCATGTTTGTCAGATACGGTTTGCAGTTGTCAAGGCTGGATCTATCTCCCGATATTCATCTCAACAGAAAATGGGCTTGATCCAGTAAATCTGAACCGGTTATTCCACTCAGTGACAACTGTTCCTCCCACAACGTTGATCGGATCGTGGGAGGGACTATTTTAAGCCAATCTGATAGAGTCCCTGACATGCCTGCCAAGTTTCATGGTCATAGCACGGCCGGCCAAGTTTCATGGTCACAGCAAATTCGGAAGTACCCCAACTCGTGACCAAAGATATTGTGGAAAACCATTTCCAACTCCCCCAACTGCGACATGATCCGGTCCTGTATTGTCAATATTTTCTCTACGGCTTATGCTTGTTCTTTCCTCCCAAGTCCCATCCTGATCTCTCGACTCTAAGCGTTTCACAAGATTTCCATCACCCCCCTCCAGTTCCCCCCCCCCAGTTATCGGATTCGTTCCAGACTTGAAATTGATCATCTGAGACACTTGTTCTTGACACTTGTCAAGTTTTCCCTCATCCCCCCACTCCCCCCACTATGGCTGGATCTTGGAAGTGAAAGCAGAACATTACCTTAAATCTTAAATTACCTTAAATCGCATTGTCCAGCGACAAAGGTGCCAATGCTCCTGTAGAACTTTTATCATAATCAGATAAAAGCTTAGTTTAGCATTTGTTCTGATCAAAATCCTTAAACTGTAGCTTTTCCTTTATTGGGTCAATAGAGCAGTGAGCTAGCGTGTCAGGCCTCCAGGAAAGAGGACGTCGGATCGATACCGCATCAGACCATTACCCTTTTGCTATCCTTGTTCCTAGTTTCCGGACTCTCTGATCCGGGGAAAGTCGGATCGGTTAAGAGATTATTTGTAAGTTATTATGGTCGGGTCCCTGATATGCCTGCCAAGTTTCATCATGCTAGCTTGTTTGGAAGGGCCCGAACTAGCAAAACCTGGACCGACCGACGGGCGGACTTATGCTTGTTCTTTCCTCCCAAGTCCCATCCCGATCTCTCAACTCTAAGCGTTTCACGAGATTTCCGTTTTGCTGTTCGAACTGACAGGCCAAAGTCTACGGCAAAAAGCGTGCAGACACACCTTATTAGCACACAGGCAAACTGCTACGGCTACAGTCCACAGGAATGTAAAAACGCAGCTAGTGCCTAAAAGTTATCTAAGCTCAAAGAAGCAGACATCTAGTGTACCATATCCTGAACGTCCAGAAGGGATTGCAAACCTTGCATTAGGTTTTCTACAAACCTTTAACTCTTAAAGATAATTAAAAGTGTTGAGCTGAATATTTGTGTCCTAACTAGGTTCAGGCTAGGCCAATTCTGAGGTTATGCAACTTTAGGCTGGAGACTTATCATAGGCTACTGTCCAGCTACTGTATACAATTGTTAGCAGGTTGTTTTGTTGTTAGGGCAGTTCAGTCTAGTACACTAGCCCCTTTTCAGGCACGGTGCTCAAACGTCTAGCACCATGCCTGGGTGCTAGACGTTCAAGCACTGTACCTTGGATTTCATGTATGGTGCATAGATTTCAGTATACAGTGCATACATCAAAAACACAGTTTCTGTCATAACAACTGAGCACCAGCTCGGACAGGGCTGAAATTACTACCATGAATTAGAGAAATCAAAGACAATCCTTTATATATTTTTCACAACAAAAACAAAAGGGCTCGGCTGATGACAGATTTGAAAAACCTCATTTCCTTTTCTTCATAGTCAAGGGTTTTGCATGCAAAGTGTCCTGTGCCTCAGCTTTTTTTCTACCTAGCAGCCAACCAGAATATTGGCTCTTGGGGAATAGATAGGGAAAATACATGGAAAATAGATAGGGTGCTGTTAGGTTTTTCATCTCCATCATCATTAGAGCCCTTTTGTTTTTGTTGTGAAAAATATATAAAGGACTGTCTTTGATTTCTCTAATTCATAGTAGTAATTTCAGCCCTGTCCGAGCCGGTGCTCAGTTGTGATGACAGAAACTGTGTTTTTTCTGTATGCACTGTATACTGAAATCCATGCACCATACATGAAATCCAAGGTACAGTGCTTGAACGTCTAGCACCCAGGCATGGTGCTAGACGTTTGAGCACCGTGCCTGAAATGGGGCTAGTGTACTAGACTGGGGCAGTTAGAGCATAGCCTACCTTTGAAGTCTCGATATCCTCCCAGAAAATTGTGAAATCATGCTTCCACCAACATACAGATACTTCAATGATTTAATATCATAAATTTGTTCAGGAAACTGCGTAAACTGGTTACCACTCAAGTTCAACTCCCTCAAATTCACTTTCTTAAGCTCTTTAGGCAATCCATGTTCATCCAGCAAGTTGTTTTTAGCAATGAGTGAAGAAAGATTTGGTAGTTGAAGGATTGCATCAGAGAGGTATGTCAGGTTATTCGAACTGAGATCCAGCAGTCGTATGTTCTTGAAGTAAACAATCTCTGTTGGCACTGAGCACATGTCATTATGGAGCAGCAACAGGGTTTCAAAGAATGAAGCCTTAGCAGACACCTGGTTTCTTGCACTCGATCCTGCCTCCTCTGCTGCTGAAGTTTCAGCAAGCTCACTTGGAACTAGGGCAATCTGCGAAAGCGTGTTAGCCATGGTCGAGCTGTCCTGTCGTAAGTATGACAGATCAAGGCACCGATTTGGACTCCGAGGTTCCTGAGTGTCACTGCTATCAGAAGAGTAGATAGATGCCATGTTACAAACCGACACTGTGCAGTATCGCCTTGTGAAACAGTTGGTTGGACTGGTTGGGTTGGAGTTGAACTAGCTTCGAAAATAAACTAGTGTCAACAACATTTAAACTAATGTACACATCGATTTGTCATAGTTACTAAACGGATAAAGACATTTGGAAGTCGGAGCTGAGCTAGAGCCATGGGGCAGCAGAGACTCAAATTTCTGACATGTAGCCTCGGCTGGCTGGAGCTGAGTCGGAGACACAAACAGGACACAAAGTAGTATCAGATTTCAGTTCCTTTCTATACGGCAAATGACTGTTGAGTTGTACCATTACGCCCTAGCCTTAAATTGCATGATTTATCCACAATCACGCATCTCCCTTCGTCCGAAGGCACAGTATCAGGAGATAGGGGGGAGCGGAGGGGTAGGGGGGAGCGTACCCCTCCCCCCTTATACGTGAGGCACCTGCATTCGACCTCTTCCGAATTTCGTGGTAACTCCCCAATCCTGGCAATTTTAATGAATAAATTTTCGACCGATAGCATGTTCGGAATTCTGTATAACTGCCGTATCCCGGCTATTATACCGAATTGTTTAGATATCAAGAGTATATTCGGTATAGGCTACTTCGGTATATTCTAGGCTAGGCTACTTACTGGAACAAAAGTCGGGATTCATGGTTAACTCCCTAATTTTGAAAGTTATACCAAATAAATCACCGAATCCTAATCACGATACCGAATAATTTTGAACCATTTATTCAAACAATGTTTACAACTGATACGTCAGCACAGGTTTGTTTCCTTCCCCGACGTTGACCCAGAGGATTGACAGCTTGATGAGGACCCTCGCCTGTAATCTTCGATTAAGTACTTATTTTTAAATATCAGTCGAGTAGGTCGATTAATTATTTAAGATCAGTGAAGGACATCGTCAGAATGTATGTCGTCTTGCAGTTTCTGTTAACAGCAATAGTTTCTCAGAAAATATGTAAACACTCGTCTAGACAAGTGCGGCGAAGGTCTTCTTGAAACTACCATAGGCCAATCGCAGCCAAGGCCTTCTTAAGAATATAGTAATAAATACATATAGGCAAACGTTTGCTCAAACATAACAACAACAAGAATTCTTCGTGGGCTTCGTGTTTAGAATCCTTCGGCAGACTTGTCTTGGCGTTCAAAGTGAACAGTTGTTGAGTTGGTAAAGTAATTCTCTTTTCTAATATTCGTATTCGATGAAAATAAGCATTAATCTCTAAGTCGGTTAAAATCACACGAATTGTTATTTTTAGTGTATTTTCCTGTCTCTCTGGATAAGACGATAGTGTTCTCTTGATCTACAACTTTTGTGATTCTTGTTATCTGGGTTCAGTGTTTTTCTTTTTGGATAGTGGGCAAATTTCTAGGAGCAGCAAGTGACATCAGTTAGACAAAGCCTTTCTCTGCACGGGTCCTGGGCGCCTTGCGGTTTTTCAGGCTGTCTGGTACCAAGGGTGGGCCTAGCGGTCTAGATCAACTAAGGCGTGCCTCGGCCCTAGCTCCCTTTGAGTAGTCTGTTCTGTCTTGGACCAAGGGTGGTCATAGCGGCGCAGATTTGCGAGGGGGAGTTCCTGCGTACGTGCTTACCGAGGCTTAGGCGTAAATTCATTGGCCATAAATTCAGTGACGTACCGTAATTATTCTTATCTTTGGATTTCTTTATCACGTCGCTTCGTTTTATAAATAAAACCAATTGCCGGTATCTATTTTTCTTGTTTGGTTCTGCTATAATTCCTGGGCGGAGGGGCGGCCACCCGGGAGGGTTTCATCGTCCGGGGGCTTTGCTCGTGCTACTTATTTACTTCTCCCCGTTCGGCGATTATAGTATTTGGTGACAGTTACCGAAACGAATCCCGCCAATTTATCCAACGCTATCGCTTTTTTCTTGAGAGACTGGAAGTTGTCGTTGCCAACATTTTGCCAGATTTTCACATTTTTTTTTCTTTTTCCGTTGAATATTTGAAATTTATCTGACAAAGAGAATTTATCTCGGCGACGACACAATAATTTTATTATTTTTCTGACAAGTCGACCTAGTTGTTTTTATAACATACGGTGACGTGAAGTGAGTGAAAAGTGAATTACTAAAGAGGACTATCAGCTGAGGAACGACCAAAGAGGAGCTGAGAAACGACCAAGGAGGACTATCATCCAGGAGAGACTACCAAGGAAGACATTTTCATAGAGGGCAAAGGGAACTGAAACTGACCTTTCCAAACAGAGGTCAAAAGGTATGAGTTTTGTTCCTAACACTGGGGTCCAGGTTTCCCTACCACTGGTTCCGGTTACTTCGCCAGCCTCCTCTGTCCCTCTTATCACTCAGCCCCCGTTATTTGTAGCCCCTACCGCGGCTCAAGCCCCAATTTACTCTATCCCGCAGATTTCAGCTCCACTAGTTGTTACGAGTGCAATATCGTCAAGTATGGCTTTAAATCCGCCACCAGCAGTTCAACCGATTCAGATGATCCGGACGATTAATGCTGTTGATCCTTTCACCCTTGTCCCCCCTTTGAGTAAGGCACGCGACATAGCCACATGGATTCGGAATCTAAAAAGGGTCCAAAGATCTAATCAGTTGACAGACCGGCAGATCATTGACGAATTTGCACCCCTTTTAGCACATGAGCCGTTTGCAGGTTTCATTGAGCGGTTTTCCACAGCTACTACCCTTGATGAACTAGGACAGGTTCTTCAGTCCAGTTTTGGCGAAAGCAGGACACCTGCAGAAAAGCTAAAAATGTTAATGAATTTAAGTCAGGGAGAAACCGAGCCGGTTACGCAATTTTTCATGCGGGTGAATTCCGAGGCAGAGAGTTACGCTACTCTGACAGGTCGCGCCACGGTTCAAACCTCGCTGCCAGCCCTGAAGTTGCAGGCCTTTGAGCAGGGTTTGCGCAAGGACATCCGTGTTTTCATCCTGGAAAGGGCTAGTCAATACCAAGACATTGACGGCGCTCTGACAGTTGCCAAAACATTCGAGCGTATACATGGTGTGGGGAATAGCCGAGACCAAGTTGAGTATCTTGCTGCAGCTATGTCAGTCGTACAAGAAAGCGGATCCACTTCTCCTAGGTGGAACCGTAGCCAAGGCATAGTCTCCGACACTCCTTCCCGTGTCGTTAATAGAGGGAACGGTAACTCCGGAAATAGGGGGGTGAATCAACGTGGAAGATCCGCGGACAACTATGGCAATTACAGTCGAGTTAATGGTCCACAGTACAACCGCTATACCGATCGGGGTCGCAGTACAAGTAATGTTAGAGGGGGAATGTTTCGTAGCAACAATTTCGACAACAATCGGGATAGTCGGTGTGGAAACCGAAACCGAGGTAATCAGTATGTCAATCGTTATGCTAATAATCCACGGGTGACGTCACCAGCGCCACCTTCCGGAGATAGGAGAGTCAGATTTTCGGGGGCAACACAGACCGATGGAAACGGAGGGAGTAGGTCACGGGAATCTTCCCAGGAACGCCCTGGAATTTTTTGCGTTTTGTATAAAACAACAGATCATTCGACCTTCACGTGTAACATAGTAAAGGAAGGCAGAGCAGCCATTGAAGCGAAGGCACAACAGTTGCCACCTCGCGAGCATTCGGGAAACTGAGTAGTCCAGCCCTTTCGGAAGGGGATAGGCTGGAAACCGATGAGTCGGTAAAATCCCTTCCTCCATCAAAAGTATGTTGCGTCAGTTTAATGAATGACCCCGATAGTTCGGCGAATATTTTCCCCTGGTTCAGCGATCTCAAGATAGCAGGAGAAAATGTTAACGCCTTTGTCGATACAGGATCAGCGTGCACTATTTTAGCAAAAAGTTTATTTGATCGATTACCTGAAAATAACAAAATGCGATTAAAATCCACGAATATAAGAGTGCGATCCTTATCGGGGAATTATCTAGAAGTGCTCGGAGTCGCACGGTTGCCCTTGGAGATCTTAGATTCTAGAAAGGTAGTAAAGACGTTTTGGGAATTTGTTGTTGTACAGAATTTGCCATTTCAAGCAATTTTGGGTTTCGATTTGTTGGATTTTCTAGATTCAAGTTTGCATTTTCGTAAGAGAAAACTAGAATTCGGACACAAAATTGGGAGAGATCGGTATTTTGATAAGGAATGTTTGTCTTATGGATGTGTGATGGTTAGAGCTGACGTTACTCTCGAACCCCATAGTATGAAAGCAGTTGAGTGTCGTTTCGAGTCCCTGAATGAAGTAGAGTTCCCAGACGGAAGCGTAGCTGTAGTCTCGCCTGAAAGAGAATATCAAAATCAGATACATGATTACCTTGTTACGGGACTGAAAAATAAAGCTTCGATCATGGTATTTAATGATTCTGATGAAGAATTAGTTTTGAGACGTTCCCTGCAGATAGGCATGTATGAGGAAATGCCTGATGAGTCATTGCAGGAACTGTGTGAAGCTGAAACCGAAAATGACGTCATTGTAGGAGCAGTCGAAGTTGAGAGAGAGCCTGAGACCCCTCAACATCAAAATGAGTCTGAATGGGGAGATCAGGAATTGCTTGAAAAATTAGACTTTACCGATGTTCCAGTGTGGATCAGACCCGCAATGGAAAAAATGATTTTAGAACACAAGGATTGCTTTTCTAAGAGTCCTTATGATATCAAATGTTCAGACCTTTTGGAATTTCAGCCAGAGATACCCCTCGATACTGAGATACCACCGGTTAAACAGTTCAGAATTCCGCATGAGATGGCAGTAGTTCTGGAGATGCATATCCAGAGCATGGTTAAGAGTGGAATTATTTGTGAGAGTACCTCGCGGTTTACGTCTCCAGTTTTTCTTGTTCGTAAAAATATGGGTAACAAAGTCAACACCGGTCCGGTTACAATGGAAGGAACTCGGTACATAATTGACTTAAGGCGAGTTAACGAATTTGTGAAAGACACCAGTTTTGCATTACCGCGCATTGATGAAATTTTGCATCAGATGAAAGGTGGCTACTTCTATTCATCAGTTGATCTGAAGAATGGTTATTTCTCGATAAAAATCAAAGGGGAATACCGGAAATTCTTTTCGTTCATTAGTCCACTTACGGGTCGGTGTTATTCATTTACGCGGATACCCATGGGATCTATTTTTGGATCGAAAAGTTTTTGCATTTTTATGAGTAGGCTCTTTGATCCTGAGACATATCCAGCAGTCAAAACTTTTGTTGATGATGTTTATATCAAGACGATACAGGACCAAGCTGAAGTTCATTTAGAAGATTTGCGTAAGGTATTTGCACGGCTCAAGGTTCAGAATGTCAAAGTTGGTCCTTCTAAATGTCAGTTCTTCAAGAAGAAAATTTCAATTTTGGGATATATGGTTTCAGCAGATAAAATTGAGCCGCATGTAGATAAAATCAGAGCAATAGAAAAATTGTCAAGACCTGGAAATGTAAAGGAATTAAGATCACAGTTGGGATTGTTCAACTACTACAAGATGTTTGTTCCCTCTTATGGTCATCTTGTGGCCAAGCTTAGTAAGTTGTTGAGAAAGGACGAACCCTGGGTATGGGCAGAAGAACAAGAAGAAAGTTGGCAGGCGATTAAGGCGGAATTAACTAGAAGTGACGGAGGGGCGTATATTCAAATGTATGATCCCTCCAAACCGGTTTATATTTGCGTAGACGTTTCTGAACTAGCTGTTGGGGCAGCTGTCTGCCAAGAAAACTCAGCAGGGAAACTGGGTATTATCTGTACATATAGTAAAGTATTAAGCAAGCCCTTTTCAAAGCAAGCATCCGTTTTGCGAGAATTGTATGGCTTGTATGATGCTTTGCAAAGTCCCGGAATTGCCTATTACACATGGGCCAAGAAGGTTATTGTGTTTACCGATTGTAAGAACCTCCAGTACCTGCAAAAGCACCGGAATCTTACTTCAAAATTATATCGGATCGGATTATTACTGGAGAGCCCGAATTATGAATTTCGGAGTCCCACTTGGGAATTTAAACACATTCCAGGTAGCCGCAATTTCCTTCCTGACCTGCTGTCACGTCCAAAGGCGGAATTAATTGAGCAAAGTCGACCCATTACTCTTACTGAAAGTGAAGCGGAATTCTTGTCCGCAGGAGTATTTTCAAATGAGGTCGATCCTTTGAAAATTAACAATTCTGATCTGATGAAAGAACAAAGAAGAGATCCGGATCTCAATCGCGTCGCAGAGTTGTTCATTAATCACGGGAAAAGTTGTAAAAATGCTGAACAATTAATGATGTCTCGGGACGACTGTTTGCGCCAATGTGGCGTGAATACTGTAAATAGCGAGCCATCCGGCTCATTATCCGTTAGAACTACCGGTAGAAGAGACGTATTGTGGCAAGAATCAGGTTCTGCAGTGCAGACTGATCGCGGATCCAGCCACCAGCTGGAGTGCGAAAATGGACTAGGAACATGCCATTCCGACCGTCCGAAGCACTGTGACAGTTACCGGACTGCCGACCCTGACGGCAGTGTGACGCAGAAGCGAACTGAATGCAACAGTCATCGCTTTTTGCCGCAAGTCCCCGAAAGTGCCAGGCGCCATGGCTTAGTAGAGAGAGATGATGAATATGATGAATCAGGAGGTTCAAATAATAAAGGGGCACATGAGGTTCTCATGTTATGTTTGAGCGAAGATGAAAAACGCTCACTGAAAGGTTTTATTAAACCTTGGTTATTTCAGATTTTGCATGAACTGATTTTATTTGACGGCGTTTTGTACCGAGTTGAGATTTCTCGAGGAGTTAATAAGGGACAATCGTGCACGAACCCAAAATCTCAAGTTTTGATCCCTTGTCAAATGGCTGATGCAATAATTCAGCTATTTCATAACCATTTGCTTTTAGCATTTCACGCCGCAACCGAAAGGTTATTATGGAAACTACGAGAGTTTTGCATATTTGAGAATATGGCAACCAAAGTTGCCAATTTTGTTGAAAACTGTCAGTCATGTATGAGGAATAATCCGCGAATTCCAGCGGCAAAGCCGCCATTAAGACAGAATATTTTTCCGGACAGACCTCTTATAGCGTGGGCAAGCGACGCCGCAGGACCTTTTTCGATTACAAGTGAGGGTAATAGGTATGTCCTAATAGCCGTCGAAATGTTTTCCGGCCATGTTGTCTTAAAACCAGTCCGTACCCTTGACGCGGAAACAACATGTAGATTTTTCTGGGACTCAGTATTTGCCTATTATAATTTGCCGCAATGCATTTTGACTGATCATGGCGGTAATTTCGACTCCAAACTTTTCCGTAGCATGTGTGATGAACTGGGCATTCGCAAACTTTTCAGCTCTCCTTATTCTCCTCAGGCGAACAGCATGAGTGAGAATAAAGTCAAAGTCCTCAAAAGAATTTTAAAGCACGCCTGCTTAGAAATAACAGGTGATTGGGATAAAATTCTGGGTCAGGTAATGATGACGATGAATAACTCGCTAAACACCGCGCGCAGTTACAGCAGTTTTTTGTTGCTCCATGGAGTTCCTGGTAGAACTCTGCTGGATGCAAATATCAAGAAACCAGTTTTGAACTATAACGAGAGCTATGAAACTTACGTAACTCAGCTTGTCCAGAGCATTTTTGAAATGCACCAGATATGCTTAAATGAGCTTAGAAAAGAGCGTCAGAAACAAGCAAGGGAATATGATAAAAATTCAAAAGAATTTGAAATTAAAACGGGAGACCTCGTTTTTATGAAGGATCTTTCCCCCCACGGAAGAAAAGGGAGCACTTATGCGTATATAGGTCCCTTTCTAGTCCTAGCGGTGTTGTACAAAAATGTATATTTACTTGCCTCGTTATATAAAGCTAATGCGAAGCGCCGAACAGCTAACGGAAGGCTGTTGAAAAAAGTAAAAAGCGCAGAGGTATTTCTGAAACAAAACGAGAAATTTGTCGAAGCCTACAATAAGTTGACCCAGGAAAGCAAACAGGGCACAGACGATGTAGGTGAGGTTCGAACCGAAGAAGAACCTAGGTATAACTTACGACCGAGACTACGTAGCCGCGTAATCTTCTTAAATCCGGACGGGACGAATTTGGACGAAACACCACGTGACAGTAACGCTGACAGCTCTGAAAGTGTTACAATCGACCAAGTGACTGCAGGCCCAGGGGGCTTTGACATGATAAAAACGGACGATGATGGTGTTAAGATGGAAAGTAAGGGAAAAGACGAAATGACACTTACCACTGACGAAACGTGGAATGTTGCTGGGCCTTCAAACTGGTCACAGGAGGCATCAGTTGGTCCGTCGTTGATGGGTTCCGAGAGCGATGAAAGCGAGTACCGAACGGCTGATGAGTCGATGTTGAGGGGAGAACAAACCTTCCGTTTTTCCGGGGTAAACGAAAGGACCCTTCCCGATTTGAGTACCGTAGAAAACCCCGCAGAACTTTCAAATCGCGACGCGTCAGGTGACGAATCGCGAATTGGACGTCCTACGATAACATCCACTCCCAAAGAAAATAGAAGTGGATTAGGATTTTATTCACTACGAAAGATCAAAAGAAAAGATTATAACGAATGAAAAGAGAAAAATACGAGACTCGTTGTCCCTCCAAGTATCCGTTCAGTGCCTATAAGAGAAAAGAGTATTTTGTAAATTTCGGAAACATTCGGGTTATGTGATGCGTGTTTATCTGTACGCAGTTCAGTGTTATCATGTTATCTATGCTTGTTTATCTGTATGTAGTTCAGTGTTATCACACTATCCTCCTATGTATTAAGGGAAAAGAAAAACAAAACAAAAAGGAAAAGAAAAAAAAACTTAAGACCTGTAATTTCAGGAGATTTCTTTAAAGTGTGATGTAAACTATCGTCATTTGCGTGATACGAAATGTTATGGAAGCCCTAACTATGCAAAAAAAAAAAAAAAAAAAAAAAAAAAAAAAAAAAAAACAACAACAGCAACTTACTTGTGATACTTTTTCTTTGAACGTTCCAGCTTTTTAAGTGTTTCTTTCAAGTCTTGTTTCAGACTTCTTTTCTCCTTCTTTAAACGTTTTACGTGGTCCTCAGACTTTTTCAGGTCTTTTTCCACTCGCGCGACTTTACGTCGCCACTTGTCCTCAGTGGAGGCCTCAAACCATGTCACAACTTCGCTCGAAGGAGAATTTTCGACGATCTTCGATCGACGAAGAAAGTTTCTAAACACTGAATTCGAGAGCCCAGGAGGCATAAACAGTTCGAATTTGATTTTATCGCTGTTAGTACAGGATTTGGAGGTGCCTGGGCCCTTCAGTTCAACCACTTTGCCCTCCTCCACCATGGCCATTTCGACTACAAATTTATTCGACCTGCACTCCATTCTTGTTAAAATTGGTATGACTAAAAGCAACAGAGTACCGTCGTCAACGGCTCTGCGACAATATTACTAACAACATGTTTTGATCATAAATCCCCTGCAATATAATTTAAAGACGCCATATACATACTATTTATGGATACACATTTTCAGATGTATGGACCTCAATTCATCCTGGCAACTGCTGTGCTTGCAATATCTGTCACAGGGGCTTACACCGACAAAAGCCAGATAGTGCTGCAATCTTTGGACAGTTTTGTGAGAAGAGGCATCGGCTTTCGATACGTGGGGACAGTTTCAGCCGGATCCGCAGGCCAGCATAAACTTTTATTTTTCTTGAAGATTGACAACCTTCGTGAAACCATAGAACTGCTGAAATCTGAAATCGTCAATGTGACTAATTTTGCCAGAACGACAGACATCACTGTCAAAAACAAGGAGTACAACGAAGGAACAGTGTCACTAAAAAGGTTGATGATCAATGATGAAATCTATGCAGGTCAAGAGGTGCGCAATAAAGACTTGCAGGGTTACCTTACCGAGTTCCGTGATCGCATGTCATCAAAGAGAGCAGTTTTGCTCACAAAGCTAAGTCTTATTGAAGAGGTAGTAAACGAATTTCAGTACGCTGTCCAGTCTCAAAATGACAGATTCAGACGAGCTAGGTCGTCACCTGAAGGTTATCTACCGGTTATTGGAGATATTTCGTCAATCTTGTTTGGCACAGCAACTAACACAAAGGTCGAAGGAATTGAGAAGCAGTTGAATGAAGTGAATAAACGACAGAAGAAAATTGCTAATTTTGTCACTTCGTTTACGTCAGTAGTCTCAGAGATTCAGGATCATTTCGCTGATGTGCAGAAAGAAACGATAATTTCGGTCAACGAAAGCTTACGGGAATTCAGATCGCAGATTATTAATATCACGATTGATCTGTCCAGCAACCTCATCATAACTACAACCAGAATACAAAATTACATCGAAAGAACTACCAGTGAGGTTCTTTCTCACCTAGATGTATTTGAATTTCAGCTGCGTAGGTGGCTCCACGCGCTAATGCAAGCGCTAAACGGAAACTTCCCACTTGAAGTTGTCCCTCCTAGCCAACTAATCAGCTATCTCCTTTCGATCGAAGCTTCCCTGCCGAGCGGCATCAGCCTATCAATCAGCGACTTCAAACACGGGTCTATATTGGAAACCCTAAAGCATACGAGATGTCAGCTTGACAGCGAGGGGGCTAATCTCTTGATGATTTGTTTCCTTGAGCTGTCCAGAATAGCGGAAACTTATCACTTGTACAAACTATTCCCAGCTCCTACAGCAGTGATTAACCAGACTGCTTTCGGGAAACCATTGTACAGCGTTGTTGACTCTCTAGGGGCACCATATTTGGGTGTTACTGCTGACGGTCTGACTTACATTACTCTTGATGACCACGAAATAGATAACTGCTACAGAACACATGACCGTATTTTGTGTAGAAACCACTTCGTTGAGAGAAAAGCTGTCAGCAAATTTTCCTGTCCGTACGCCATTTTCACTGACGACCAGTTGTCGGAGGCAAATCTTTGTCGCAGGAGCTTGCTTACTTTGGATTCATTGTTTGTTTTTCCCTTGTCAGAATCGACTTATTATTTTGCTTCAAATCAGAATTCTTCAGTTGTTACTCTAAAATGCCCACAAACAAACGTCATATCACATAATAGAACATACTATTATTATCACCTGAATGTGACAACATCGATCATTGTCTCGATCTCTCGTTACTGTGCCATCTACTCTGAATATTTTTACATTTCGGAGGAGAATTTTTCTGAAAGTTTAATCGAGGTGGAAATTCCACAGCCGAAGCTAATCACAGAGAGGAATGAACTATCTGTTCAGAGTATCCTCAGACAAGGTGAAGAGGCGAGTAGGACTATCATTGAGAATTTCCTTCGGCAGGGTATCCATCCGAAATATCGCACGGGAGAATCTGTTAAAATTCCGATCCCGGAATTGGATGTTTCGCTTGACGAACCGGGAGATCTATCCCGAGCTCTCCGTTGGTTTCATTTGAGCACCGGTACCTTGAGTCTCATATGCATAGCAGTCCTGGCGTTCTTGTTCTTCAAAGTACGTCAGATGTGGAACATAGTATTGCCTCGCAGGAATCCAAGTCGTCACCCCCAAAATGTTGACGAAACACAGGCGTGAAATACAATAACATTCCCACACACATATTGACACCGCGCATAGTTAGGAGGTCCATTTGTCATGTTTATGGTTTTATTTGGATGATGTGTTGATTGTGAAACCGTGCTTTAAATTTTATTGTAGTAGGTGTAATCCTAGTGAATTTCTTAAGTACCCTGTTTGTGTAATTTTGAATCCGTTTAGGGTGTTGGGTAGATTAATGGAATTTAGAGAAGCTCAGTGATTCATTAGCGAATTGTAATTGAAACAGACTAGATACGAAGCTATGCTTCTTTATGAATGATTGGTAGATGTATTCTGTTAGTATTTAGCGCAGAACGATATAGCGACCGGCAGTTTTTATCAGCAGCTTATTGTATCAGTGTTTCTTGACTACGTCAAATTTAAAAGGAGACCGGAACTTGTAATCTTCGATTAAGTACTTATTTTTAAATATCAGTCGAGTAGGTCGATTAATTATTTAAGATCAGTGAAGGACATCGTCAGAATGTATGTCGTCTTGCAGTTTCTGTTAACAGCAATAGTTTCTCAGAAAATATGTAAACACTCGTCTAGACAAGTGCGGCGAAGGTCTTCTTGAAACTACCATAGGCCAATCGCAGCCAAGGCCTTCTTAAGAATATAGTAATAAATACATATAGGCAAACGTTTGCTCAAACATAACAACAACAAGAATTCTTCGTGGGCTTCGTGTTTAGAATCCTTCGGCAGACTTGTCTTGGCGTTCAAAGTGAACAGTTGTTGAGTTGGTAAAGTAATTCTCTTTTCTAATATTCGTATTCGATGAAAATAAGCATTAATCTCTAAGTCGGTTAAAATCACACGAATTGTTATTTTTAGTGTATTTTCCTGTCTCTCTGGATAAGACGATAGTGTTCTCTTGATCTACAACTTTTGTGATTCTTGTTATCTGGGTTCAGTGTTTTTCTTTTTGGATAGTGGGCAAATTTCTAGGAGCAGCAAGTGACATCAGTTAGACAAAGCCTTTCTCTGCACGGGTCCTGGGCGCCTTGCGGTTTTTCAGGCTGTCTGGTACCAAGGGTGGGCCTAGCGGTCTAGATCAACTAAGGCGTGCCTCGGCCCTAGCTCCCTTTGAGTAGTCTGTTCTGTCTTGGACCAAGGGTGGTCATAGCGGCGCAGATTTGCGAGGGGGAGTTCCTGCGTACGTGCTTACCGAGGCTTAGGCGTAAATTCATTGGCCATAAATTCAGTGACGTACCGTAATTATTCTTATCTTTGGATTTCTTTATCACGTCGCTTCGTTTTATAAATAAAACCAATTGCCGGTATCTATTTTTCTTGTTTGGTTCTGCTATAATTCCTGGGCGGAGGGGCGGCCACCCGGGAGGGTTTCATCGTCCGGGGGCTTTGCTCGTGCTACTTATTTACTTCTCCCCGTTCGGCGATTATACGCCAAGAAGGGCCGAAATGTCGCTGATGAAGAATCGTAGCTGACGTATCCGCTGTACACATTGTTTGAATAAATGTTTCAAAGTCAGCTTGGGCTCAAAGAATATTTAATTTTGAACCGATAGCCTATTTAGGATTCTGTACAATTACTGAATCCCCCTAAAGACACGGTATATTTCTGCAATCGAAAAAAATACCGAACAATTTTAGTTAAAGGACACCTAAATGAAGAGTACCAAGTGTCATCCCTATCTGTATGACTTCCGTTAACATTGCCTGCAGAAAACACAATCCAAATACGAAATAGTGTTTCCAAGCTATGATTTTTGCTCCATTTTGCATCTGTCCTTATTTCAGTACCGAACAATTTTAGAAATGAACAAATGTCTCCAATCAACCCTTCTTCTGGAATATGTTTTAACCAGTAAAGCCCAAACGTATATCTAGAAGAAATTCCAATACAATCCGGGCAGCGCTGTACAAGATTTGAATGAATTGCACTTTTTGTCTTGGAGTCTGTGAGTGTGTTCTATCCTACTTACCGTAGTTACTACGCATGACGTCACGAATTTTGTTTTTTTGCCGTCAAGGCTGGAACGATTTTTCTATTTTCCAGCAGGATCTCACGCCAGGGGCGAATCCGACCAATCACGTTACAGACATGCGTAGTTACTACGCTTACTACGCTCCCGAGCATGGTAAGCAAATAGTAACTATTAGTTACTATTCCGACAAGGCTGGAACGGTCAGCGCGTAGTAACTTTTCGTGAGGATGGAACGGAAATAGTAACTAATAGTAACTATTATTAGAAGGGTGGAACACGGTCTGTATGTGCAAACCTCGAGAAATGAACAGCCTTATTTTGAAAACGTTACGCTCAGGAGAAGAATGCTCTCCGTGGCCATGTCTGAAAATGCATTCTCCATAGTCTGTTCAAGTATGGTTTCATTGTTCAGGTGTCCTTTAAACTTTGGGCCTCGGCCCAAAATTTTACCGAATCTCAAAAAAGTGGGGGCGGGGGGCTGCAGGTAACGCACTGGAATTGAATTGATAAGTTAAGAACCATATCCGTTAGTCCATCCGTGGCCGAATGGTCAGCACGCCGAACTCTCAAGTGAACGGTCGCTTGTTCGTCTCGGTTGTGCCTACAGTTTGGTTTGGGGGGGGGGGGGGGGTGTGCGGCGGAACCCTGTACGACAAGCCAAAATCCACCCAGCTTCAAATGGGTACCTGGAAAAATCTGGGAAGGGGACAGGCGAAAGCACCAGGATGGCGTTCCCAACTGCCCACAGAGAGATTGCGAAACGGAAAAGGGTAGAAAAGGAGTAATTTAACATTGCGAGATTCCGACTCTGTCAGAGAATTATCCATGTTTGATAACTATTCTGAGCCTGTAGATTGTTGGAAACAGTTCGCTAGCTCTTTCTTAATTGTATAATTACAGCTTTTTAGGAAAATTTCATTAGATATTGGAGCTTGACGCCTTTCAAACTTTCCGTACGAAAATGATTCGTGCTTCCTATTGGTCGGATTTCAAAAAACGCTTCATAGCCGACCAATAGGACGCAAGTATCCGTCTTTGTTTACAAACTTTGAAGACTTCAAACTACCATTATCAAGAAAACTCTTTTGCAAAAGTTTTATTATACCAGCAAGAAGAAGTCAGATTAAAGTTTCCAGCAATTCACTGGCTCAGATTGGTTACCAAAGGCCGACAGTTTAGTGTCAAAGTCGAAAGTTCTACCGTATTTGGCGACGTCAGAATATCAGTTTGGGTTCAAGCCCCATTCGCTGACAGAATTCTGTGTTTTTATCCTGAAAAGTATGTACTTCTGGTTGTTTGGCTCGGCGGTTTTTGTATGCTTTATTGATGCGCGTAAAGCATTTGACCGGGTTAATCACAAAAAACTGTTGTCGGAGTTGCTTAAAAGAGTGTTCCCGCTCCGTATGTTTTGTTACTTGAAGTGTGGTTTCGACGACAAACGTTTGAAATTGAGTGGGGTACTTATCGTAGTATCCCGTTTCGTGTATAGAATGGTGTCAGGCAGGGAGAAATTTTGTCCCCTTTCTGTATAATATTTATGTTGCCATGTCAGTTGGTTGTTTCATTAGTAATAAGTGTTTTAATAAGAGTTATGCAGATGATCTTGTCCTAATGGCTCCGAGTATTAATGCTTTGAACCTCCTACTTAGAGTATGTGAGAAATTTGCACTGGAGAGAGATATTGTCTTTAACACAGAAAAAACGGAATGCATGGCATTTATACCACCAGAGTTGAAAATAAAAATACATCCTCCTGTGTTGTTGTGTTCGCCACGCCTGAAATTATGTTGAAGAGTTTAAATACCTTGGCTGCTGGTTTACGCCTGATCTGCGGGATCTCACTCATTTGCGTCATTTAACAAATTTCAGTTCAGTTCTGCAATTATCCGTGAGTTTTACTGTTTTGCTCTTTGTATGAACTTCACTGCTGGTGCGATAAATGTGACCCGCGTCACTTACAATAACTGGTACAGAAAGCTTAACTGACTCCCGCACCGGTATAGCGCCTCGGGGATGTTCGCAAATAATCGCATTCCTTCGGTTTACGAACTAAAATGTAAAGCAGTTTTTTCGCTAAAGAGCCGCCTTTTGAGGTCAGATAAGAAACTGATCCAAATTCTTACAGCTCCAATTTTTCAACTTTCACTGACTTTGTGAAAAAATGGAGTGATGAACTTGTGGTTCGTTGATCTTTGATACACAGAAGCGTCGCTAGCCAAAACTCGGGGGAGGGGGGGGGGGGGCCTTCCGGCGCCCTTCTGCCCGTTTCAGCTTTTCTTCCATTATAACATGAAGATTAGAAGCCTAGTTATGTCTCCGAGCTCAGAAGCGGTTTGAAGGGCTTGGGCGTGGAAGGTTAGAAACAATAGCTAAGAAACACAGCACCGTATCCGCAAAACTCTATATCAGACAGAACGAAAATGAGCGCCGCAGGCGAAATGGGGCCAAAACGCTACTTCCCCGCAACAAAATCTATATAGCTTTTAATGCTGCCCAAGCCAAGCCCCCCATTTAGCTTTTCTGAGTGAGCGCCCCGTTGAGCTGATGTATATGGCTACGGCTGAATTAAATAAATAAATAAAACAAAAAAATACCTCCTAACGTTAAATTTGTGTGTTATGCTCCCGTGATGATGGTGTAGCAATATCCGTTTTCGTCGGATAGGGTGCAATCTCTCTATTGCACTTCCTGGCTGAGGACTGGGAATCTTAAATCAGCACCGCCAATTAGGCCTGTATAGGCTGATGCTGATACCTTTACCTTTTTATGGCACTTGCCCTTCGGCCAAGTGCCATACAGCGATTGTAATTAATTTCTGTCTGTCAGTCGGTCTGTCGGTCCCGGTTTTGCTAGTTTGGGCACTTCCAGATAAGCTAGGACGATGAAACTTGGCAGGCATATCAGGAACTGGATCAAATCAAATTAGAAATAGTCGCTTCCCCAATCCGACCATCAGGAGGGGAGTGGAGGGAGGGGAAATCCGGAAAAATTAGGAAAAATGAGATAGTTTTAGCTTACGAACTGGTAATCGGATCTTAATGAAACTTGATATATGGAAGGACTCGTGTCTCAGACGCTCCATTTAAATCCAGACCGAATCCGGTGACAATGGGGGGAGTTGGAGGGGGAATCCGGAAATCCTGGAAAAAAATTAGAGTGGAGAGATCCGGATGAAACTTGGTGGAAAGTACAAGCACATGTCCTAGATACGTGACTGATGTAACCGGAACGGATCCGCTCACTTTAGGGGAGTTGGGGGGGGGGGGGAAGTCCGAATTTGCGAGTTCGGTGCTTCCTGATGTGCTGGGACGATGAAAATTGGCAGGCATGTCAGGGACCCGACCAGATTAAATAAGAAATAGTCACTTCCCCGATCCGACCATCTGGGGGTGGGGGGTGGAGGGAGGGGTGGGGGGTGGAGGGAGGGGTGGGGGGTGGAGGGAGGGGGGTGGGGTGGAGGGAGGGGGAAGTCAAAATTTAAGGTACTTTTAACGTACGAACGAGTGATCAGATCTTGATGAAAGTTGATATTTAGGATGACCTCGTGTCTCAGACGTCCCACATTAAATCCCGACCGGATCCGACGACTCTGGGGGGAGTTCAAGGAGAAAACAGGAAATCTTGAGAAACGCTTAGAATGGAGGGATCGGGATGGTCACAAGTCCTATATACGCCATTGACGTAACCGGACCGGATCCAGGCACTGTGGGGGAGTTGGGGTGGGGGTCCGGATTTCTAGCGACCCGGCGAGTTCGGCCTACTTCCTGATATGCTAGGGCGATGAAACTTGGCAGGTATGTCAGGGATCTGAACAGATTGACTTGAGAACAGCCGTTTCCCCGATCCGACCATCGTGGGGGGAGTGGATGGATAGAGAGTCCGGAATCTAATGGCGTGCATAACTTTTGAACGGGTGACCGGATTTGAATGAAACTTGTCTGGTGGAAAGAGCTATCGCCTCGGATGTAATGCTCAGTGTCAAGTCCGGGTCGTGTCCGATACCTCTGGGGGGATGGGGGGGGGGACCGGAAACTCAAGAAACTCTAAAAGCAGAGGGATTGGGACGGAACTTAATGGAGAGCAAGCATTAGGCCTAGATACGAGATCGACGGAGCCAGATGGTTTCGGATCTCTGTGGGGGGAGTTCGAGGGGGTTTCCTTGAATTCCGATAGTCGCGAGTTAGAATAGTTCCAGATGTACTAAGACAACGAAACTTTGCTGGCATATTAGCAACCCGACTTAATTGTCTTCAAGAACCTGACAGAACATACCCCCGGAAATTTCCGTTTCTAGATCCGAGCATTTTGGGGAGCAAGAGAATAGAAATATGGAAGTTGACTTCTGTAAATTGCGAACGAATGGTCTGATTCAAGTGAAACTTAATGGGTGATAAGAATCGGTGGCCTCGACATGAAGAACATGAGTTCGAAGGGGGAGGAGTACTGGAAACTTGCAGATAGGCTTTGCTCCAGTTTCAGTAAAACTGGCAGGAAAAGGGAATTAAGAGATACGACATTTCTGTTTTCAAGTCCTGTTCGGCCACAGTAGGGGGAGTTGTAGGGAGATTGTCGTAAACTTTCAGGCTTGCATATGGGTCAAACGAGTGCATCAGTTTAAAAGAAACATGGAACGTAGAGAAAGCATATACCCTAGATGACATATTGTGGTCCCGAGCCAGATCCGACAACGTTGGTGGGGGGGGGGGGTACCGGAATTTTCCAAAAAATCTCAGATTCGAGTGAAACTTGATAGATGGTACAAAAGAAGATGCTTTAGATGGTCAATTTTTTTGTACCGAACCAGATTCGGCCACGGCCCACGGTAGGGGGGGGGGATAGAAAGAGTACCGGAAATAGTCTAGCACGTCTAGGGATCAAACGAGTGGATTTATTGGGTTGAAACTTGGAACTTAAAGGACCTGTCTTACCTATAATACTAACGCAATCTACTTCCATAATCACGTCATATATTTCTAAACTCAGAGACCCCAATTTCGTACGGTACAGTCTAACCCCTCCAACAAAACCATGCTGATTTTCTCACTTACCATGTTTTGCTACCTCCGCTGTCTATAACCCTGTCGATGGTTGTCTGCGAGAAGTTTTCCATAAGAAAAACCGGTTATGTAAATTGTTTCCCTGTTTTCGCTACAAATTAACGGGTCTTGGAAAAGGCTTAAAACAGAGAAAACTGCGGATTATTTGTTGAAAGCACAGGTTTTAGAGTATTCAAATATTGTAAAATACTGTAAGTTGAAGAGTAAATAGTGCGAGGGGTCCTTTAAAAAAAGAGAGATCATTTTCGGGTTGAATGAGTGTCCTGATATTTTTATGATAGGCTGTTGAATTTTAAGAAAGCTTTTCAGATGTGCTTTAAGTTAACACTAGCATAGATTCCAAAAATTTACCTCCCGACTAGAAAGCTATTCCAGCGTCTGCAGAAACCCTCGTATCCTGGGAAAGAACTCCTCGTCCTTTTCAAGCTTTATACCCACCTCAACCTCGCTTTGTAACCGACATTTTTCTACTGTTCTGGGCAAACTTGTTTCGCGGGTCTCCTGTCATTTGAATTTCGATGGCTTTTCCATTACGTTTAAAAATTCCATGCCTTCTTTTCTACTTGTAGTCAGAATCTGACCAACAATCTATGCACATAACCTTGTCTCTCGCTTTTGGTCTATAAGGTATATTAATGTTATCCAGTCAGTCTTCACTTTAAAACTAACCTATATTAATTTTGACCTTTGACAGGCTAAAATCTGAAAAGCTAAGCGAGGCAGATACTAATCACATGGGAGTAGAACAGATAGCCGAATTGCTGCCATCATGAATCTATCATCCCACATTAAATGTAAACAAACCGCAAGTAGAAATCCAAAGAAATATTAATTATCTTGCACGGATAGCTTGAGTTCCAACATATTCTACTACTAATGGTCTGACAGCCAGTCCGACCCTTTAAACTCTTTTCCATTAGCAAGGTTATAACAAGTGCAATAAACCAAATCGTAGCAGCCTAATCCCCCTTTGTCACAATTCCTTAAGAACGGAATATCATCGATCATATGACAGAAGAGTCCTGTTTCCAACTGTTGATTAAAGAAGTACGTCGCGTCGTCTTATTTGTTGCTGTTAAACCAAAATCCTCATCCATAGATATAACTCCCCAAATATACAAAAGTGTAACTTAAGACCTGTCACAGACGAACTTAACTCATGGAAAATCTGGGCCCAGCTGCCCATGAACGGGAGGGAGGGGGGGAGGGCCGGGAACCATCAAAATGCATATTTACTCCTCTTTTTCCTCAAGTATACCAGATTAGAATTTGTTTACAGTAACGGGTCAAACACTTTTTTCATGGGCAATTTGGGCCCACTTGCCCATGAATGGGGAGGGTGGGGGTGGTTCAACTCCACGATATATCCCCAACCGCTATGATCCAAAAGCACAAAGGAATTTCATTATCTTATCGCCAGTCTTTGTCAAATTAAAAACATTAAAAAATGGGCAATCTGGGCCCAATTGCCCCTAAACCAAGTGGGGGTGGGGTTTGGGACACGCCAAAAGCAAAAAGCAAAAAGAGACCCCAATGCTCACAAACCTACCACGTTTCAACTTGATATCTGTTGATTCCTGCCACGGGTAACGAGCTTTACTCCTGAGCAATCTGGGCCCAGTTGCCCATAAACGGGATGAGTGGGGAAGGTGCTAATGAATGGTATGTGTTAATGAATGGACCAGATGGTTTAGGCATAGTTCTTTTTATACATTATTTTGTACTCCTCAGTTCTGAGGGAAATAAATGAATAAATAAATAAATAAATAAAAGCAATTTCCCAGCCCTAGAATCTAAAAGTACAAGGAATTTCATCGTCCTATGTCCAGTTCTGATCAAGCTATAAACATTATTCACTGGGCAATCTGGGCCCATTTGCCTCTGAACCGGGTTGAGGTGGGGGGTGCGATGGCCAAAAGGCCCAACTAGCCCCCCTAATACCCACTAGTGTACCAAGTTTGAACTTGATACTTGCACTGGTTCACGAGTTGTGAGCTCCACAAAATATGGTGAAAACCGAACACCGAAAACTGCTACAGCGCTCGCAATAGTGAATTGTTCCAAGAAACACTCCACTAATAAGTGCGCAAGCGCTCAGACATGCAGTGTGAAAGTAAAACGTTTATCACATTTTATATGCGAACAGCTTTAGAACCAAGACATTTCACATCCCCAATACCCAAACAAGCACTGAAATAACCTAGTTTGTAGTCATCCCACTTTTAAGGCTTTAAATGTAAACAAACCGCAAATATAAATCCCAAGAAATGTTCACGATCTGACACGAACAGCTTGAGCCAGTCCGACCATTTTAACCTCGTTTCCATTAGCAAGGCACTACAAAGTACAATAAACCAAATCGTAGCAGCCTAATGTTAGTTTGTCACAATTCATTAAGAACAGTATATCATCGACCATATCACGAAACAGTCCAGTTTTCAACTGATCGTTAAAGATTAAAGTACGACGTGTCGTCTTATTTGTTGCTGTTGCAGCAAAATCCTCATCCATGGACATATCTCCCTAAATATACAAGAGTTGCATCTGAGACCTGTCATTGAACTTAACTCATAGGAAATCGGCGCCCAGCTGCCCATGAACGGTAGGGGGGGGGGGGGGGGTCGGGACCCATCAAAATGCGTATTTACACCTCTATTTCCTCAAGTATACCAGCTTACAGTTTGACTCCAGTCACGGGTCAAATTTTTTTCATAGGCTATTTGGGACCACTTGCCCATGAGCTTTGAAGTCCGCCGCAAGATCTTATCGGTTGCTATTACACCTCTGCTTCTACACATACATATCCACAAGTATACAAGACTTGAACTCGAGACATGTCATAGATAACTCATGGGAAAACTGGGCCCACTTGCCCATGAACGGGGAAGGTTCAATCTACATACAAATCCCAACCCTATGATCCAACGCACAAACGAATTTCACCGCCCGATCTCGAGTTGTTGTCAAGTTAAAAACATTAAAAATGGGCAATCTGGGCCCAATCACCCCTGAACCAAGTGGGGGTTGGGTTTGGGACCCGTAAAAAGGAATAAGAGACCCCATTGCTGACAAACCTACCAAGTTTCAACCTGATACATGTTGATTCCTGTCACGGCTAACGAACTTTACTCCTGGGCAATCTGGGGCCAGTTGGGGGAGGTGCAACTTTAACAAGACCAAAGGTTTCGATGGGATCCCAAAAATTCAATATCTGATCCAGACAACTGGGTCTTGTCTTAGCCAGATCCAGTCTTCGCCAGACTCCTTGAACATTTTTACAATTAAAATTCAGAAACAGATTAAGGCCAAATAGCTAATCACCTGAGAAAACCAAGTTCAGATTTGGATTCAGCATGTGTGTTTACCCCTATAAGTCATTTCTGTTTTGACGAAAACTTCCTGCCACTTTTGCCAATTTCCCGGTTCCGGCCGAACTCCAGAACTACTTGTCTGGCGAAAAAAGAAAGCTCAAAGACGAAATCAGAGTATCTTCTTTCCCCAGTAATGAACATCTAATCAACTTCAAATAGAAATTTAGCTTATAACAAATTTTCCGATTCCAGCCGGATTCCGGTCGAACTATATGTCCGGGTAAAATATGATTGTCACACACGGATTCAGCATATCTTCTTACCCCTAGATCGGTTATCTAATCAAATAGAAATAAAACTTTAACTTCTACCAATTTTCCGGTTTGGGCTGGATTCCGGACGAACTACATGTCCGGGTAGAAACTTGTTTTCATATAAGTGTTCAGCATGTCTTCTTGCCCTAAATCGAACATCTAATCAACTCCAAATAAAACTTTTAATTTTGACAAACTTTCCGGTTTGGGCCGGATTCCGGTCGAAGTGTCCGTCGAGAAAATAGTTTTCACCATCGTCTTCAGCATGTCTCCCTACCTCTAAATCGAACATCTAATCAACTTCAAATAAAACTTTTACTTTCAACAAACTTTCCGGTTTGGGCCGGATTCCGGGCGAAATACTTGTCCATCGAGAAAATAGTTTTCACCATCATCTTCAGCATGTCTTCCTACCCCTAAATCAAACATCTAATCAATTTCAAATAAAACTTTTACTTTCAACAAACTTTCCGGTTTGGGCCGGATTCCGGGCGAAATACTTGTCCGTCGAGAAAATAATTTTCACCATCGTCTTCAGCATGTCTTTCTACCCCTAAATAGAACATCTAATCAACTTCAAATAAAACTTTTACTTTCAACAAACTTTCCGGTTTTGGCCGGATTCCGGGCGAACTACTTGTCCGATGACAAAATGGTTTTCACCATCGTGTTCAGCATGTCTTCTTACCCCATAATCGACTATCACATTAGCTGTTTCAAAATATTTTGTTTGTCCCTTAATTTGAATCCCCTCCCCCCCCCCCTAAATGTAGAGCTACAAAGCCCATCTACAAACTTGACTGGTCCGACGACCCAACGAACCCTCACACCAAGTTTCATCAAAATATCTCATTCCCTTCAAGAGTTATCGTGCTTACAGACGGACGGACGGACGGACAACTTTTGCGATGTCATAGGTATCCCTCCACTTACGTTTTGGGATCCCAAAAATAGTTTCCCAGCCGTACGATCTACAAGTAAAAGGAATTTCATCGTCTTAGGTCTAACCATGGTCAAGTTATGAACATTACTTACTGGGCAATCTGGGCCCACTTGCCACTGAACCGGGTGGGTGTGGGGGGCGGGACCCCCAAAAGGCACAACTAGACCCCCGCTACCCACAAGTGTACAAAGCTTGAACGTTCACAAGTTATGAGCCCCACAAAATATGGTGAAAACCGAAAGCTGCTACAGCGCTCGCAATAGTGGATTGTTCCAAGGAACACTCCACTAAAAATGAGCAATTGCGATTCTGGATAGAACTGAATTTCTGTGAAAACGGGAGTTTAGGGAAACAGTAGGTTTCATAGCAGACTACAAATCAACAGATATGAGATAACACGCAATTTGGTAATAGTACAGAACAAGAACTACGAGCTCGTAAGTATTTTTACGAGTAGTCTAGGTGATCCAAAAAGCAGACAAAACGTCGGAAAGCACCCCATTTGACCCCCCTAGGTTCGGACCTAGAAATCGGATATCTAGTTTCACTCGAGTCTGGGCCTTTCTGGCACCCGATTCGGACACATACATGGATCCTCCAAAGCGTCATCTCTCTACTTTCCAAGTTTCATTGAAATCGCTCTCTCATTTCACCACTATGCCAACCAGGAAAGTTCCGGAACTCGCCCTATAACTCCCCCCACTGTTGCTGAATACGACTCGGACACTTACAAGTCGCATCTCTGACATCTCCTCTTCCCGTTCATCAAGTCTGATTCGAATCGGAGCATATTTTCCCGTCACCGATTCCCGCTTTATCCTCCTCCTACCGTGGCCGTATTCCATCTGGACGCCAAATAACAAATCTAGGCCGCATAAACTCGGTAATGTCCAGCTTGCATCCCGTTCGATCCATTCATTAGCCTTTTGAGCATGTCACACAACTCCAGCCATGGCCGCATGCGGTTTGGATACACGTTGTGCATCAGTCCTTACCGCCCATAAAGTTTCACTCGAATCAGACCACCCGTTCGAAACCTACGGAAGTAAGTAATTTCCGGATTACTCTTCTCTCAATTCACCACAGAAATGGTCAGATCCGGGAACGGAAGTTTTCTTAGGGCAATGTGTCGGGTCCTTAAGTCTGTCTGATTGGTCACTAATGTGCCTGACATGTTTCATCGTCCTTAGCACATCTGGAAGTGACCTATAACTCGCGATTACAGGAATTCCGAGAAACCCCTCCAACTCCCCCCTTAGAGCCCCGATATGACCTAGTTTTGTAAAGAATGTATCTAGGGCTTATGCTTGTTCCCAGCAAATTCCATCCCAATCCCTCGAATCCAAGCGTTTCACGAGATTTCCGGTGCCACCCTGCAACTACCCACCAAAAGTATCGGATCGAGTCCAGAATTGCTTGCCAAGCTAATTCAATCCAATCACCCCTTCAGAAGTTGTGCATCCCACTACATTCGGGATTCCCCTATTCGTCCACTCCCCCCATGATGGTCGGATCGGACAGATTGCTATGCTCAAGTCGGTCTGTTCGTCCTAGTACATCAGGAAGTACCGAACTCACGGGATCGCCGGAATCCGGGCCTCCTTCCAACTCCCCCACAGTCACCGAATCCGGTACGTTCATGTCAACGATGTATCTAAGACTGTGCTTGTTCTTCCCACCAAGTTTCATCCCAATCCTTCCACTCTAAGCGTTTACGAGGAATTCCGGTTCCTCCCAGCAAATCCCCTCAAAGTCACCGGATCCGGTTGGGATTTGAAGTAGGTCGTCTGAGACACGAGATCTTTTCAAATATCATGTTTCATTAAGATCCGATTACCCCTTCGGAAGTTATGCATAACTCTATTTTCCGGATTCCCCCTCTCTCAACTCCCCCAGATGGTCGAATCGGGGAAGAGACCATTTCCAAGTTAATCTGGTTAGGTCCCTGACAAAGCCTCCCTAGTTTCATTCTCCTAGCTTATGAGGAAGTGCCTGAACTATTAAAACCAGGGCAGAGGAACAGACCGATGGACCGATAGACATTACGAGCTGTATATGGCACTTCTGCTGGAAACCATTGTTTTTCGTTTCTATAAACTCCACAAAACAAGGTCTGCAACGTTATTTTCAGCGAAACATGAACAACATGAACAGTGTTATCGCATATTTGCTGAAATTGCGCATCCTTGTTTAAGACAATATTAGTGGGTGGTTGGAAACCTCCCGAGTTTTTGTCTGACCGAATCTCTGCTGTGTCTGGTTGTCTACAGAACGTCCCCACGGCGAAAAGTTACCACAAGAAAGGCCTGGCGTAAAAGAAGATGTCATGGGGACGTTTCGCCATGCAGGCGAATCGCATGGGGTCGAATCGCACGAATTACATGGGGTCGTTCCACCACGGAATGTTTCGCTGGTGACATTTTGCCGGGGAATTTTATTTTCGCGGGGATGTTTCACGGCTAAGCCACCGTGAGCGTGTTCCACCCTAATTACCGTAATTATTACGCGGATTCTGGCTTCTTGGCGTCAGGGCTGGAACGAATTTGTCTATCTTCGGCGAAATATTGTCCCACGAGCTAATCGGGCCAATCACGTCTCAGAAATCATAGTTACCACGCTTACTACGCTACCGGGCTAAACTATTTCGAGAATACTGGAACGCCAGTGTAGTAGCTATTCACGATGTTGGAACGAATATAGTATAACCAATAGTTACTATTTGTTAGAAGGCTGGAGCCCGCTCTGTATCAACCCTGTGCAACGACTGGTGCTTCTTGTCAACTAGTAGAAACTTACCTAAATTTAATTAAAATTTAAATAAGAATGTGTTGTTTTGAATACTCCCATATGAAAAGTGCTCCGGTCACGTGGACATTCATGGAACGAATCAAACCGGCTTGAGGTGCTTCAACGCAGACGTCTAACTGCTGAATTAAATGTACTGGTAGTCCCTCTTTTTCATTGCTGAAATGAAAATATAATTAAACCAATAAATTTCTTACAATCAATCATTCAAGAAAATTCAAAACAGAAGGCGGAATGAAAAAATTATCATTATCTTCAACCTTCATCTATCATTAAGCAGCTATTAAAGTTGACGTGAAAAGCTAGTTTTTTGCATCTCGCAAATGTTTACTGAATACTCTTGATGACTATCTCTCCTTGCCGATGCAAAATCTCCGGCCTCCCCAGGTATCTAGCGGAAGAAAGGCAGAAGTGGTGTCACAGCTGCTCCCAAATATCACGGTGATTGATTGACACAAAGATTTGAGTCGTTGATTTTGAGTTGTACGGACACGCTTACTCCTTCTTCCTGAGGATCGCTGGCGCATTTTGGACTTAGTCATATAGAGCATTACTAGTTGGTTTCCTATATGGATTCTCAGTTCTCGGATTAACGGATTCTGATTGAGGAGGAACTATTCAGAACGAAAAACGGAGGAACGACAAATGAATATCCAAAACCTTCTCAATTATGCAAAATAGTGAGGCTTTTCACGTTCTTGTTTCTGGTAAAAAGAAACACAAAAAAAGGAGAGTTGGCTTCGCCTCAATCGTTAAAACACGCGAAATAGGAGAATTGTGATGAAATTGCCAGGAGAATTGAGATAGTAACGCAACTATTTTGACTCTGTCGAGGGAATTTTTTTCACATTGAGCGGCTCGTGACGCTGAGAATACGGACGGCTTCCCGACAAGTCGAAACTCGCAGGTAGCCCCTGCAATTTGATTTTTATAAGAAAACGCGTTTTTTTTCTTTCTATGAACGTTGACATTTCGCTAGCGAGGAATATCAATGACGCTGCCTTATTATGACGCTGCTATATTAATCCGGAATAAAGCTACCTCTGGTCTGTTTGGGAAATTCAAATAGTGGGTCCTCGATTGGCAATGGTAAGTCCGTCGTGAACGTGCTCGTCCTGACCCGGCGTGCTCTCATTGGCTGAAAACTGCCAAAATGGCCGCTTACGACACGTTTCGATCGCTTCCGGCAGTCAACGATTGCGAGTGGAGGACCTACTTTTTCTTTGGTAATTTGGTGCTGTTGTCTCTAAATACTCTTACCAACATAGGGGTACTATGAGTTTGAGAAAATTTTCACACGGATAAAACGTACACATTCTGCAAATGGAGTAACGATTTTCCATCGGTTTCCGAACCTATTTAAGCTTATTGTTGAGGCTTGGCTGAGTAAAGAAATTAATAAAATGAAAACCCGCCATATTTTCAAGAAAAAAATAATATGCATCCATCGAACTCACCGAAGGCTGAATAATTATGTACCGGGGAAGGCTGAACTCGTCGTTCAGGGGTTATGTCATTTCTGTTCGTTGCCAAGTGTAGCGCATGGCCAATAGCCAACTGCCGAAAATCCCCTTCCAAGGTCGTATTCACGGTTGTTGCCCACGTGGTCGCTTCCGTAAGCATTGGAAGAAGAACTTTGCCGACTATTTTCTCCGGAGTCTTCTGACACTGGCCCCGGACAGACAGTAGTACAGGCAGCACATCCAAACCCTTGAGAGGAGAGACGCCTCAAGACGGCCACCCAGGCCGTATTAGACTTAAGTCCAGTCAAGCTAGTTGAGATTCGGATCTCGTTCGAATTTTGCAGGAAGAAAAGGTATAGCTGTATTACCAACAATAGATACCAAACCATTGGTATCTAATACCACAGTCAAAAGTCGTTTTTGCCGTTACTGAGTATCGGGTCGGTTTTCGTGGTATCTGAATCCCGACCGTAGTAACTGACCGTGGTACCTGAAGAAATCACCTCAGTTTCATCATTCCTAACATAAGAGGCTAGGTTCAAATGGTGGGACAGAAGTTTGACACTTGTGTTGTAAGTGGATATAAGTGTTTTTTTTAGGGGTGACTTCTAAATGCGCGAATTCGGCAACAGTCCGTAGTATCAGATTCTATCGTACATCTGCAAAAGCGACAAAACGCAGATCCATTGCTGTGGTACCAGCTACCATGGTATTCATAAAACGAAATTAATAATTCCGAAGTGTTTCATCCAATCTTCGGCCGCATCAGTCAACTCCTTTAAACTCACCCTAAAAGCAGGAGGGTCTTTTGAGGGAATTTGTAGTCCGTTAATGAAACACTATTAGACGCCTGTTCAGCTCCAACGACTGTGTATCCATTAGCTTTCATGAAATCAAGGTAGGCCGTGAGTTCGTGCACTCTGACCTGTAAGGAAAAAGTGAAGTTGTTACTATCTTTCGGCGTACTTTTTTCTCCTATTTGGAGGACTTCTTGGGGCAATCCGCCCGTATTTCAGGAAAATAAAGCGACAGTTTAGATTTTTGGCAGACGTCGGTTGGGCCACTGATCATTGTCTGGTATCGGTTTTCAAAATATAAATAATGAAAGCACCGATTACTTTTATGACATTTTTTTTAATACTAACTCGTTTTATCACCCTTATTTTACCCGATTATCGGTGGATTTAGCTCACGAGACAAGAAATACAACCAGAGCAGGATTTGTTCTCAGGAACATACGGGTGAGCGTCTAGATTGACCTTCCAAAATCGGTCAGAGCGGCTGTAAGTCTGAGGTAAGGGTAAGGGTATTTATTTAATGTTATTTATTTACCCCCCCCCCCAAAGCCGGTGTGGGGGGGGGGGGGGTAATGTAGAAATGATATAGCGGATTTATGGTGGTTAGAATTGCGGCCACAATCAGGACTCTTTTGTTTTAAAAGTGACCATTAATGGTAAATTGTTTGTTTAACATATATGTTTTTGACGAAATTTAAAAAATGCCTATGTCTATGTCCCAGAATCCTGCTCTTTGTCACATATTTTCAACTTCATCAGCAAATTGAGCCAGGCGGCGACAGGTAAGACCGTATTTATCGTTGATAACTGGTAAAAAGGACCCACATTAACCCCCTATTTGTAGGTATAAATCAATGGATAATTTGTTCATCACATTTGAAGAATCTGCTGAAGCTTCGCCTAGTTCCCTCCTTAACGGGGTCAGCGATTAGAACCACAGCCAACCTAAGTTCTAGCACTTGCAGCAAAAATCTAAGCTTCTAATTCTGTTTCCAAGCTCAGGAAACTCTAGAAATGTGTTTCAAACTAGGAAAACAACCCCCCTTTTGCCGAAGCTTCACCTTAGTTCTCTCCTTCACGAGGTCAGCCATTAGAACAACAGCCAACCAAAGTTCTAGCATTCGCAGTAAGAATCCAAGCTTCTAATTCTGTTTCCAAGCTCAGAACACACTAGAAATGTGTTTCAAACGAAGAAAACAACCTCCTTTTTACCGAAGCTTCACCTTAGTTCTCTCCTTCACGAGGTCAACCATTAGAACAACAGCCAACCGAAGTTCTAGCATCCGAATCCAAGCTTCTAATTCTGTTTCCAAGCTCAGGAAACTCTAGAAATGTGTTTCAAACTAGGAAAACAACCCCCCTTTTGCCAAAGCTTCGCCTTAGTTCCCTCCTGCATCGGGTCAGCCATTAGAACTACAGCCAATCGAAGTTCTAGTATTCACAGTAAGAATCTAAGCCTCTAATTCTGTTTCCAAGCTCAGGACTCAATAGAAATGTGTTTCAAACTAGAAAACAACCCCCCTTTTGCCGTAGCTTCACCTTAGTTCTCTCCTTCACGAGGTCAGCCATTAGAACAACAGCCAACCGAAGTTCTAGCATTCGCAGTAAGAATCCAAGCTTCTAATTCTGTTTCCAAGCTCAGAAAACACTAGAAATGTGTTTCAAACTAAGAAAACAAACCCCTTTTTCGCCGAAGCTTCGCCCTAGTTCCCTCCTTCATCGGGTCAGCCATTAGAACTACAGCCAATCGAAGTTCTAGCACTTGCAGCAAGAATCGAAGCTTCTAATTCTGTTTCCAAGCTCAGGACTCAACAGATATGTGTTTCAAACTAAGAAAACAACCCCCCTTTTGCCGAAGATTCACCTTAGTTCTCTCCTTCACGAGGTCAGCCATTAGAACAACAGCTAACCGAAGTTCTAGCACTCGCTGTAAGAATCCAAGCTTCTAATTCTGTTTCCAAGCTCAGACAACACTAGAAATGTGTTTCACACTAAGAAAACAACCCCCCTTTGGCCGAAGCTTCGCCTTAGTTCCCTCCTTCACCGGGTCAGCCATTAGAATAACAGCCAACCGAAGTTCTAGCACTCGTAGCAATAATCCAAACCTCTAATTCTGTTTCTAAGCTCAGGACTCAATAGATATGTGCTTCAAACTTAGAAAACAACCCCGCTTTTGCCGAAGCTATTAGCCATTAGAACTACAGCCAACCGAAGTTCTAGCATTCGCAGTAAGAATCCAATCGCAGTAAGAATCCAAGCAAGAACACAACCCCCCTTTTGCCGAAGCTTCGCCTTAGTTCCCTCCTTCACCGGGTCAGCCATTAGAACTACAGCCAACCGAAGTTCTAGCATTCGCAGTAAGAATCCAAGCTTCTAATTCTGTTTCCAAGCTCAGAACACACTAGAAATGTGTTTCAAACTAGAAAACAACCCCCCTTTTGCCGTAGCTTCACCTTAGTTCCCTCCTTCATCGGGTCAGCCATTAGAACTACAGCCAATCGAAGTTCTAGCACTTGCAGCAAGAATCCAAGCTTCTAATTCTGTCTCCAAGCTCAGAAAACACTACAAATGTGTTTCAAACAAAGAAAGCAACCCCCCTTTTGCCGAAGCTTCACCCTAGTTCCCTCCTTCATCGGGTCAGCCATTAGAACTACAGCCAATCGAAGTTCTAGCACTTGCAGCAAGAATCCAAATTTCTAATTCTGTTTCCTAGCTCAGAAAAGACTACAAATGTGTTCAAACTAAGAAAACAACCCCCGTTTTGCCGAAGCTTCGCCCTAGTTCCCTCCTTCATTGGGTCAGCCATTAGAAAACTACAGCCAATCGAAGTTCTAGCACTTGCAGCAATAATCCAAGCTTCTAATTCTGTTTCCAAGCTCAGAAAACACTACAAATGTGTTTCAAACTAAGAAAACAAACCCCTTTTTGCCGAAGCTTCGCCCTAGTTCCCTCCTTCATCGGGTCAGCCATTAGAACTACAGCCAATCGAAGTTCTAGCACTTGCAGCAAGAATCCAAGCTTCTAATTCTGTTTCCAAGCTCAGAAAACACTACAAATGTGTTTCAAACTAAGAAAACAACCCCAATTTTGCCGAAGCTTCTCCCTAGTTCCCTCCTTAACCGGGTCAGCCATTAGAATAACAGGCAACCGAAGTTCTAGCACTCGTAACAATAATCCAAGCCTCTAATTCTGTTTCCAAGCTCAAGACTGAATAGATATGTGTTTCAAACTTAGAAGACACCCCCCCCCCCTTTTGCCGAAGCTTCGCCCTAGTTCCCTCCTTCATCGGGTCAGCCAATAGAACTACAGCCAATCGAAGTTCTAGCACATGCAGCAAGAATCCAAGCTTCTAATTCTGTTTCCAAGCTCAGAAAACACTACAAATGTGTTTCAAACTAAGAAAACAACCCCCATTTTGCCGAAGTTTCGCCCTAGTTCCCTCCTTCATCGGGTCAGCCATTAGAACTACAGCCAATCGAAGTTCTAGCACTTGCAGCAAGAATCCAAGCTTCTAATTCTGTGTTCTCAGAAAACACTACAAATGTGTTTCAAACTAAGAAAACAAACCCCTTTTTGCCGAAGCTTCGCCCTAGTTCCCTCCTTCATCGGGTCAGCCATTAGAACTACAGCCAATCGAAGTTCTAGCACTCGCTGTAACAATCCAAGCTTCTAATTCTGTTTCCAAGCTCAGACAACACTAGAAATGTGTTTCACACTAAGAAAACAACCCCCCTTTGGCCGAAGCTTCACCCTAGTTCTCTCCTTAATGGGGTCAGCGATTAGAACCACAGCCAACCTAAGTTAAAGAACTTGCAGCAAAGATCTAAGCTTCTAATTCTGTTTCCAAGCTCAGGAAACTCTAGAAATGTGTTTTAAACTAGGAAAACAACCCCCATTTTGCCGAAGCTTCTCCCTAGTTCCCTCCTTCACCGGGTCAGCTATTACAACTACAGCCAGCAGAAGTTCTAGCATTCGCAGTAAGAATCCAAGCTTCTAATTCTGTTTCCAAGCTCAGAAAACACTACAAATGTGTTTCAAACTAAGAAAACAAACCCCCTTTTGCCGAAGCTTCGCCCTAGTTCCCTCCTTCGTCGGGTCAGACATTAGAACTACAGCCAAAAGAAGTTCTGGCACTTGCAGCAAGAATCCAAGCTTCTAATTCTGTTTCCAAGCTCAGAGAACACTACAAATGTGTTTCAAACTAAGAAAACAACCCCAATTTTGCCGAAGCTTCTCCCTAGTTCCCTCCTTAACCGGGTCAGCCATTAGAATAACAGGCAACCGAAGTTCTAGCACTCGTAGCAATAATCCAAGCCTCTAGTTCTGTTTCCAAGCTCAGGACTCAATAGATATGTGTTTCAAACTTAGAAAACAACCCCCCTTTTGCCGAAGTTTCGCCCTAGTTACCTCCTTCATCGGGTCAGCCATTAGAACTACAGCCAATCGAAGTTCTAGCACTTGCAGCAAGAATCCAAGCTTCTAATTCTGTTTCCAAGCTCAGAAAACACTACAAATGTGTTTCAAACTAAGAAAACAACCCCCATTTTGCCGAAGCTTCTTCCTAGTTCCCTCCTTAACCGAGTCAGCCATTAGAATAACAGGCAACCGATGTTCTAGCACTCGTAGCAATAATCCAAGCCTCTAATTCTGTTTCCAAGCTCAGGACTCAATAGATATGTCTTTCAAACTTAGAAGACACCCCCCCCCTTTTGCCGAAGCTTCGCCCTAGTTCCCTCCTTCATCGGGTCAGCCAATAGAACTACAGCCAATCGAAGTTCTAGCACTTGCAGCAAGAATCCAAGCTTCTAATTCTGTTTCCAAGCTCAGAAAACACTACAAATGTGTTTCAAACTAAGAAAACAACCCCCATTTTGCCGAAGCTTCTTCCTAGTTCCCTCCTTAACCGAGTCAGCCATTAGAATAACAGGCAACCGATGTTCTAGCACTCGTAGCAATAATCCAAGCCTCTAATTCTGTTTCCAAGCTCAGGACTCAATAGATATGTCTTTCAAACTTAGAAAACAACCCCCCTTTTGCCGAAGTTTCGCCCTAGTTACCTCCTTCATCGGGTCAGCCATTAGAACTACAGCCAATCGAAGTTCTAGCACTTGCAGCAAGAATCCAAGCTTCTAATTCTGTTTCCAAGCTCAGAAAACACTACAAATGTGTTTCAAACTAAGAAAACAACCCCCATTTTGCCGAAGCTTCTTCCTAGTTCCCTCCTTAACCGAGTCAGCCATTAGAATAACAGGCAACCGATGTTCTAGCACTCGTAGCAATAATCCAAGCCTCTAATTCTGTTTCCAAGCTCAGGACTCAATAGATATGTCTTTCAAACTTAGAAAACAACCCCCCCTTTGCCGAAGCCCTAGTTCCCTCCTTCATCGGGTCAGCCATTAGAACTACAGCCAATCGAAATTCTAGCACTTACAGCAAGAATCCAAGCTTCTAATTCTGTTTCCAAGCTCAGAAAACTCCACAAATGTGTTTCAAACTAAGAAAACAACCCCCATTTTGCCGAAGTTTCGCCCTAGTTCCCTCCTTCATCGGGTCAGCCATTAGAACTACAGCCAATCGAAGTTCTAGCACTTGCAGCAAGAATCCAAGCTTCTAATTCTGTTTCCAAGCTCAGAAAACACTACGAATGTGTTTCATACTAAGAAAACAACCCCCCTTTTGCCGAAGCTTCGCCCTAGTTCCCTCCTTCATCGGGTCAGCCATTAGAACTACAGCCAACCGAAGTTCTAGCACTTGCAGCAAGAATCCAAGCTTCTAATTCTGTTTCCAAGCTCAGAAAACACTACAAATGTGTTTCAAACTAAGAAAACAACCCCCATTTTGCCGAAGCTTCTCCCTAGTTCCCTCCTTAACCGAGTCAGCCATTAGAATAACAGGCAACCGATATTCTAGCACTCGTAGCAATAATCCAAGCCTCTAATTCTGTTTCCAAGCTCAGGACTCAATAGATATGTGTTTCAAACTTAGAAAACAACCCCCCTTTTGCCGTAGCTTCACCTTAGTTCTCTCCTTCACGAGGTCAGCCATTAGAACAACAGCCAACCGAAGTTCTAGCATTCGCAGTAAGAATCCAAGCTTCTATTTTTGTTTCCAAGCTCAGAAAACACTAGAAATGTGTTTCAAACTAAGAAAACAACCCCCCTTTTGCCGAAGCTTCGCCCTAGTTCCCTCCTTCATCGGGTCAGCCATTAGAACTACAGCCAATCGAAGTTCTAGGACTTGCAGCAAGAATCCAAGCTTCTAATTCTGTTTCCAAACTCAGAAAACACTACGAATGTGTTTCAAACTAAGAAAACAACCCCCCTTTTGCCGAAGCTTCGCCCTAGTTCCCTCCTTCATCGGGTCAGCCATTAGAACTACAGCCAACCGAAGTTCTAGCATTCGCAGTAAGAATCCAAGCTTCTAATTCTGTTTCCAAGCTCACGAAACTCTAGAAATGTGTTTCAAACTAGGAAAACAACCCCCATTTTGCCGAAGCTTCTCCCTAGTTCCCTCCTTAACCGGGTCAGCCATTAGAATAACAGGCAACCGAAGTTCTAGCACTCGTAGCAATAATCCAAGCCTCTAATTCTGTTTCAAAGCTCAGGACTCAATAGATATGTGTTTCAAACTTAGAAAACAACCCCCCTTTTGCCGTAGCTTCACCTTAGTTCTCTCCTTCACGAGGTCAGCCATTAGAACAACAGCCACCGAAGTTCTAGCATTCGCAGTAAGAATCCAAGCTTCTATTTCTGTTTCCAAGCTCAGAAAACACTAGAAATGTGTTTCAAACTAAGAGAACAACCCCCCTTTTGCCGAAGCTTCACCCTAGTTCCCTCCTTCATCGGGTTAGCCATTAGAACTACAGCCAATCGAAGTTCTAGCACTTGCAGCAAGAATCCAAGCTTCTAATTCTGTCTCCAAGCTCAGAAAACAGTACAAATGTGTTTCAAACTAAGAAAACAACCCCCATTTTGCCGAAGCTTCTCCCTAATTCCCTCCTTAACCGGGTCAGCCATTAGAATAACAGGCAACCGAAGTTCTAGAACTCGTAGCAATAATCCAAGCCTCTAATTCTGTTTCCAAGCTCAGGACTCAATAGATATGTGTTTCAAACTTAGAAAACAACCCCCTTTTGCCGAAGCTTCTCCCTAGTTCCCTCCTTCACCGGGTCAGCCATAAGAATAACAGCCAACCGAAGTTCTAGCACTCGTAGCTCTGACAGTGTAGTAGGCTACAGTTGCCATTTCACTAAACGAAAATTCCCTACAAAAGTAGCAAATAAGTACTACTACGCAAAGAAGATTGAGTAAGCTTCTACCTAAACAGAAATTCCGTAAAAAATTTATAATAGTCAACATACCTCCATTTCGGTTCATATCAGAATAACAAACTCGACGGCCATTTAAAAATATCAACCTCGCCTTGGGCTCGGTAGATATTTTTCATAGCCTACCTCGCCTTCAACTCGGATAGGTTATTTTCAATGACCGTCTCGGTGTTATTTTCCGACATGAACCTCTATGTCTGAAGTTCACCTTTAATAACATTCGAGATACAGCATCATGATGGCCAGGCTAGACAAAGACAATAAAAAATTGCTAGAAAGGAAGTCATCTCACATCAAGACAATCTCGGTATCTCGGGGATGCGTCTCCTTCCTCATGGTCATATCAGGTAAGGTATTCTAGAAGACCGTGGGGTGGGGAGATGTGGAATAATATAGTAGGTGTTGACGACGATGTTGCGGAAAAGGAGGTAATATTTTAAGAGATCAGGCGGTACAGATTTGGTAATATAATAGAGGCCTCTCGGATTCCCTGCACGTATACGTGGCACTGAAAGTAAATGGGGTGAATGAATATTTGTTAAGGCGAGATTAACAAGGAAGAGTTAAAATACATTTTCGGATTATAGGGAGGGGGCATGGGAAGGAAGGCAGCAATAAAATAATAATTATTATAATAAAAATTAATCAATTTTGCACTTTCTCTCTCGACGAATCCTTAGCTCATGCGCTCAGCTTACCTCTTTTAACGGGATCCACTTTTCTGCTGACACACTGAGAGCGGAGAAGTTCTTGTCTTCTATAAACGACAAGCTTTGTAGGACATATTCGCTCGCTCCAAGGACTTCGCATGTCCGACACAGTCCGCCGAGATTTGTTGGCTTGTCTATAAGAGATGCCACGACGACCAAACCATCGCTTTGCTGCTTTTTCTAAAAAAAAGAAAAAAGAAAAAGTTAAGTCAGAAGTCGTGACAGTATTTTTATTTTTCAGCTGATTTGTACTCACTCTTTAGGCACATAAAGGAGGTAGTTAACAAAATAACGCATTTCTCGCTCTAAAAACTGTGGCATTCTTCAGTGGCGGATTTAAAAAAAAGTTTAGTCAAGGCACATATTCTTGACACTACTTACGAAACATGTTCAGTTTTTAGTGGAGTGTTCCTTGGAACAAGCCACTATTGCGAGCGCTGTAGCAGCTTTCGGATTTCGGCTTTCAGCGTTTTTTGTGGAGCTCATAATTCGTGAACCAGTGCATGTATCAGGCTCAAACTTGGTACACTTGTGGATATTGTGGTCTAGTTGTGCCTTTTGGGGTCCCATCTCCCCCACCCTCCCGGTTCAGGGGCAATTGGGCAAAGATTGCTCATTGAGTAGAGTTCATAACCAGTGGACAATGACAGATCTCAAGTTGAAAGCTTTCCCCCCCCCCACCCATCCACCTAGTTCAGGGGCAATTGGGCCCAGATTGCCCAGATAGTGGAGTTCATAATTCTTGAACCATGACAGGCGTCAATTTGAAACTTTGTATTATTGTTGGTACTGAGATCTAATTGTACTTATTGTGGTGCCAAATCCCCACACTCACCCGGTTCTGGGACAACCGGGCCCAAACTGCCCCGTGGCTAAGATCTAAACTTTACCACGGCTGGAGCTACAATGACGACATTTCCTGTACCTATATCCTCTCGCTATAATCTTGAGAATGCAGCTCCCCACCCAACTGGGCCCGGATTGCCCATGATTTGAGATTTTGTGAACCGTTATAGGTATCAAAATCTAAAATTGGTATAACTGATGATATTCGGGTTCGGGTCTAGGATAAAGTCACCCCCCCCCCACACACACACACATATACCTTCACCATTCCTCGGTTTCGGGGAGCAACTGTTCCCACTTCATAGCTTGCAAACTATGGCCGGTATCAAGTAAGAACTGGAACGATTGTTGTCATTGGCATCTGGATGTGTACGTTTTTTTGGAGGAGGGAGGTCCTGATCCGGAATGTCAGACATTAGTAGGCACAGATTCCCCAGTGACTGACTTACGTAACATAGACCAACACTGAGAAACGACAATGAAGTTCCATTTCTTTACGGTTTCTAGGCGCTTGAATATACTTTTGCAGTTTCACCTCCCCCACCTTCCCGTTCGTTTGCAATGGGGCCCAGATTGAACATGTGTGAAGTTCGTGAACGAGCAAATTCATCTGTTGACTAGGTAAGTACGCTATTTGGCACTGAGCCACGTTTTGTGCTTTTGTTTAAATAAATCAATGAATCAACCAATCAAATTAAAAATCTCGTATACTTGTACACAGCACTTTTCGTAAGATAAGCATTTTGTTTGTTTGGTTTCATATTTCGCAAAGGGTTTGAGGTGTCAATTAGTCACGCGTTAGGAAGAGTGATGAAGTGGGATCTGAAACTTTATGACATTGACATTGGTGTGTTTAAACAAGGTATAATAAACGAAATACTTTTCAAGACCGATGAAAGTAAAGCCAGTAGGTGTATTGCAACAAGTCTACAGGGTTTATACGAAGCAAAACAGGAAAGACAAAGATGGACAATACTGTGATTTCGAAAGAATTTGATTAACGCGAAGAGATTGGGTTTCTAAGTGAACTAACATGTATTCTCGCGTGGAAGGTGTCAGATGAGACGCACTTTGAAATTTTTTGACTTTGACATTAGGGTATTCGAGTAAGGTAGTAAACGAAGTGTTTTCAAACAAACCTACAGTGCTCATTGCGAGCATAACTGATAGTATGAGAGATGGCCTGAGACATGTTTGGAGATTCTTTAAGGGCCCAATTGTTGGTTTCACGGATAACTAGTTACGGGAAGGGAGAAATCTAAGTCAGTTCAATTCCTTTTTTTACACTCCAAGTCTGAGTGCTTGCGTACTTGTTGCTTCATGACCTGGAAACCTTATCGAACTGTGTGTGCGTGTAGGTTTACCGCCCTAAAACAGGTTCTTCCTTATAGCTTCGTTTTTTTATGTTATTTAACTGGAGTGTGACGTACTTTTGTTTTAGTTACGGAAATACAGTATGTGTACCGTTTTGTTTGTCGATTTCACTTACTATACTTTCACAATTAAAACAAAATTAGGTAAAACTGTTGTGAAACTACACCAAAACTACATCCGTCGGTCAAACAACTAACGGAGAGGGTAAGGGTACCCGGAAGAGCTTGCAGACCCCTACCTCAACTATGGTGCGTTTGATTAATCGCACACTAAATACAGTACGGACAATTGTCGAAGAGGCCGATCAGGTAACCACAAGTGACCACTTATTGGACCAAGTTACCCATCGAGTTAATAATTTGCTTTCTTCGATTTTCTGCCGTTAGGGTAGTACGAAGCTCCCCAACTGGAGTCCTTGACTGCTGAGAATAGAATATAATGATATCTACCCAAATCGTAGACACCAAATAGGGGGTACTGATCAAATAATATAAATCTTAAATATTCTATGAGCCCAAGCTGACTTCGAAACATATATTCAAACAATGTTTACAACGGATATACGTCAGCTACGATTCTTCATCAGCATACGTATATCTAATACGTATATCGTTATCGTAGCTGACGTATATCCGTTGTAAACATTGTTTGAATAAATATAAATCTTTAGACACAAAGTAGCATCAAAACTAAAAATAAAATAGTCTATATACTCCTTAGCATCTCTGTTGTAATTGACTGGTTCAGTTTTGGGAATTTTTGTATCATGCGATCATGATTTTCAGACTGGTTTGTCACGGTTAAAGTACCTTTTATACATTCCATCTTTACCTAACCCTAGGTTCACACTGAGGCGATATCTTCCATCGCCGAGATTTTCTTCGCCAAAATCAGCGATTTCTGTTGTTTCGTCAGGCGATTTTCAGTCTTGGGAAAATTCAACTTCAGTCGGGCGACAGTACGATTTTATGCACGCAACAGCAACATGGACGACCCTTTTGATGATTCACTTTTATAAAAAATAATTATTGCTGTTCAGTTCTACCCCATTTTGTATGAAAAGCGAGAAAAGGGATTTTTTTGTCAAATTTTTCGCGTTAAATTCTGTTGCCGACAAAAATTTGGTGTTAACATCCAGGCGATAAAAATCTTTTGTCGCTGCGATTGAAAAATCTCGTTCATCGCCGCGATTTGCTCTGTGTGAACCTAGGGTAACACGAAAATTTGAATTCGCCGTATACCAGTTTATGGAGGGTTTACATTTTACATAAATCCTAGCGTATTTGCTATGTGCAGCTGCAATGTATAGGTGAAATAACTATGCAAGGAACCAGTGACTAGTCGTTGACAATATGAAGCAAGTCTAACTAGTGAAAGCTTTGTTTGGCTCAGAACAATGCAAAACAAGGCTCTGAACGTACGAAATTTGTCAAGGAAGAAGAAGAATACACCAGAACAGGGGTCCTTTGCTAAGGAAGAAGAAGAAGAAAAGCAGAACAAGGGTCCCACCTCTCACAAGCCACTGCGAAAACGAGGAAAGGCAGGGCCCCTATTCTGATGGTCGTCTTCTTCCTTAAGTTAAGACAGGACTCCTGTTCTGGTGTAAAGATTCTTCCAAGAAAAATTTCGAATGTTCGGAGTCTTGTTTTGCATTGTTCTGGCCAAACAAGGCTCTGACTAGTTTGCCTTGATGCATACTGTTAACGACAAGTCACCGACTTAGTATATTATGCAGCCTATCTCGGGTCACAAGCGTCACCTGGTTAAGGAATGAATCGCCGTCACCACTGGTAAGACGGAATGTGGCGACGCTTTAACCTTTCAAGTTTTTGTTTATCTTAAAAATCTACTTTTTTCACTCTTTTCCCTTCCCTTTTCTTCATTTGTTAATTATTATTTTTATATCACCTGCGCGTATGGTGATCTCAGTTTGTGAGGCTTTACGCCCACCGTCCTGCCGCCTGTTAATCAACGGTCAGGCTCCCCTCGGACCAAGTTACCCATCCAGTTAATAATTTGGTTTATTCGGTTTTCTGCCATCAGAGCAGTATGAAGCTCCCCAGCTGGATTCCTAGACTTCTGAGAATATAATATGGTATTTTCTGAATACCCAAGGGTCGGACTAAATAGATTCAGCTTTGAAAAGCCGAAATCGTGGGTTAAAACCCCACCCGAGGAGCATTTTTGTCTTTCAGCAAGACCAATAAGGCCAATTAAAAAAAAAGAAGAATTGAACTGCGGACTGAAGTTGGATGAATTACTAAATTCTATAAAAAACGGGAACCAATAAACACGTTAAATCACCCAATTTGGAAATGTGGGACAACAGATTTTATAAAACGGTCTTCGGGTAGTTAGACACGACTTAATGTAGGCCCACTTTTCAACCATACCTTGGCTAAGAGGGACATAGCTTCCAGGTCGGGAAGCATACTCTTCCAAGGTGTAATCTTTTTCTGTATGTTGAAGGGAAGGTCGTTGTCAGCCGAAGTGTCCTCTAGACCAGAGACGGGCATACCTGGAAAAGGAGATAAAGGTTTGTTTAAGAATATGAAGTTTTTGGCGAATGAAGAATGGTTGTGTAGCGTTATGGGGAACATGTGTTTCGGAAGTATAAAACAGATGGCGAGGTTCCTCAGGGTAACCCTAGTGCAATGCACAGAGAGATATGCTTATAGTCGATATCCTCCCCGAAATACAACGAAGTGAACCCCGGGAGGGAAACAGTACTTTATTGTAAAGTTCTCAACAAAGGCGGATCCTGCATCTGGCAAAAGGATAGTAAGGTATGGCTATAGAGTTGGCTGGTTACAGAAGAGGCTAAGGAAAGGCTCGTATAAGGAGAGTTTTTGCGAGATGCCGCAAACTTTCTAGAACGTGAAGCGTTTGTGTTTATTTCATGTGTTTGCCATGGCCATGTTAGGCACCGAAGCAAGATGTTTTCCTAGCTATAACGATTATCACATATTAAGATTGATTGGAGATCTCGAACAAATTTATCTTGGGGTGGTGCCGCCACGTTTTGTAGTATTTACCTGACGACTCCAGATTGAGCCTAGGAACTGATATTCACTCCTTAAAGTTCGTATGAAGACCATTGGAAACCTATTCCTTGAGCTCAAGCTGACTTTGAAACATTTATTCAAACACTGCGTATAGCGGATACGTCAGCTACGATGCTTTAGCAGCGATATCGAAAAAATATCGATATTTGAAAAAAAATGATTTAAAAAAAGCACGAGTAGATACAGCCCACTTACTACAGTCCTGGATAAACATTCCTCTAGAACCGAACCTCCCGAAAGAAAAATTACAAGCCCTAAAGAGCCTAAGGAAAGATGGATCTCTCATCACCAACAAAGCTGACAAAGGTCAAGCCACTGTAGTCCTTGACCAGAATGAGTATGACGCGAAAATTCGAAACCTCCTAGCAGACAAAGATGTTTACACCCCAATACAAAGTGATCCAACCCCATCCATTTATAAAAAGGTAAGAAACCTCTTAGAGAGTCTCCCTCTTTCCAAGTCCCCAAACAGTTCCTAAAAGTTACTGGGTCGGTAGCACCGCGTTTCTATGCTGTAGTTAAAGTGCACAAAGCGGATAAACCCCTCCGCCCAATAGTAGCAAACCTTCGAGCCACAACTAAGAAATTCGACAGATTTTTAGCTTCGTTAATAAGGCCACTCCTAGATTCAGGGCCGCATTACATAAAAATTCCATTGACTTTGACCAAGAATAGAGAACACCCAGTCACCAAAGAAACGCAAAAAGCAAGCACTTACGCTGTATCTTTGTTCACCAGTCTCAGGAAAGATTTCACCCTGGATGCCATAAAAGAGGCGCTAGACAAATATCCCGAACTGGCAGACAAAACCCCCCTAACTGTAAGCCAATTACTAGATTTCTTTAAGCTTGTTTGAGAATCCACCTATTCCATCTACATGCGTCGGCTCTACTGGCAGCATGACGGAGCAGCGATGGGGAGTTCCATTTCGCAGGGACTCGCTGAATTAACGCTGAGTAAAAATGAACAAATGGCGTTTAGGATCGCGCCGATGGTTCGAAGTTTCTACAAACGTTATGTTACTGATGGTTTCACAGCATCGGAAGTCCAAAATCAGAAATTGTGAGTTTAATTGACACTTTAAACTCAATCCAACCGACTATCCAGTTCGCGAGTGAATTTGAAAACGATGCACAGAAGCTGCTATACCTAGATGTACTGGTTGCTAACAGTGAGTGAGAGAGAGAGAGACAAATTTAATAAATAATGGAATTTTACAAAAAAAATAAAAAAAATATCAGACCTGTCACGTGAAAATCTACACAAATTTGTTGGCAGGACTAAATAAATATTCCTTCGGCCCAAGCTGACTGCGAATCATAAATGATGGTGGAAAACAGATACGTCAGCTGAACTTTATTGGAGCTATATTTCGGCCCTTCTTGGCAAGGGTCCTGTTCAGGCTCAAAACCGCTCAAGTTGGAAAAACGAACTTGTGAGGGCCCAAATATAGCTCCAATAAAATTCTGCTGACGCATCCGTTTTCCACCATCAAACAGGACTAAATAATTTAATCACTTAGCATAATTATATTGGGGAAAAAAGAAAAGGGAAAAAAATAAATGCAATACTAGACATAAACAACTATATAAAGAGAAGAAAACAAAATCCAATATCATATATAAATAGAAGACAATTAAACCTCGTGGCAATCCAGAACCGATTCATAACCAAGGTAACCCTCCCTCCTCCCCCATCTTTACCCATCAAAAAACTTTCCATCTTATTTTCCGAACATTCGCTCCCGACTATGCGCCCAGAGAAGTTTTGTCTGCTCAGTCTAGAGAAAACCCACCCACAACGATCGGTACCTACCATACGATTCGCACCAGCCAGAATATGTGAAACGCGGAGTAGTTATCTCACTAGTCTACCGAGTCATCAAAATTTGCGACGAAGCTCTCCTAGATGACGAACTTTGCCACATTCCGGACGTCCTGTTTGGAAACAAATACCCCGTTCACGACTGAAGCTGCATTCAGCCCCCAAAGATACTGTAAGTTCCCCTAGTAATGGTGAGGCAGAGGAAAAAAAATGCCCGCGTTTACCTATTGTACTTCCGTTGAGTGACAGAAAAGTCGTCCAAAAGCTTGAAAAAATACAACATCCAAGTCTTTCACAGAACCCAAAATACTTTGCTGTCTTACCTAAACTCCAAAAGTGCCAAATCAGCACCAAAGAGGCATTTCTTCAATATCCTGTTCTGCGGAAAGCGTTACGTAGGAAGGACAGACAGAACTTTCGGAAACGACTTGCAGAGCATGATCAAGAAACTGAACCACGCCCTTTCCAACGGACACCGTCATAACTATACTTTTAAATCTGCACTGCATAGGACATATTTTCTAAAACCCGTCCTATTCACTATATTTTGAAAAAAAAAAAAAAATTCTTGCAACGTGCACTGGACTCCATCAAACTGTTCGAGAAGCCGTTGAGACCGAGCAGGCATTAACCCGACATATAGGCGAGTACTCCTTACCGGAAACGTGGAACGGGGTTATTAACGGAAGAAAATTTGAGCCTTAATCCCTTGTTAACATAAAGGCCGAAGTCGATCAAAATGCAGAAAAAAACCTTTCCTGTCATCGCCACAATCGTGCAGCAGAAACAGCAGCCGCGTCAAAAATTAAATCTCAGCACAAGTTTTTTCCGTGCAGTGATATTTAAAAGTAATAGATACAGGCGAGCACTCCCTACTAGAAACGTGAAAGGAGAATATCAATGGAATAAAATTTAAGCTTTCGGTCCGTTATCAATAAAAAAAAACCGAAGTTGATCAAAATACAGAAAAAAAACTTCCTGTCATCGCCCCAATCGTGCAGCAAAAACAGCGGCAGTGTCAAAAATTAAATCTCAGGACTAGTTTTTACCCTACAGTGGTATCTAAAAGTAATTTGCCCGAATAAGATATTTATAGTCGGTAGAAGCTTCAGTTGTTTTCGCCGACGTTGACCCTGAAGATTGACAGGCTGACGAGGACCCTTGCCAAGAAGGCTGCTTCTAAAGCATCGTAGTGATGTATCCATTATATGCATTATTTGAATACATTGGAAACCACCCGCACAATAGACATTGATATGTACCCAGCAACTCTCCCCGTTATTAACAGCTTAATTTGGTCATTTTTACCAGCAAGCAATATACATCAATCTCGTAAACCATAGTTGGATACGGATTTTAAACCAGTTTCTCTTTAAGGTTTCCATCATGACATCCGACCCAGGGAAACCAATTTGCTTATAACAGATGTATTTTGTCGCTTCGGCAATGACAAATAAACCAATTATTTCGGAACTTATACTAACACGACGATTTGGGAAGAACAATTTTATATTTATAATTGTGGTTACTGCACCAGGCGGTTTGGGTGTGGCTAGTCAGTGTGGCTAGGGACTTAGGACGCCCAGTGTAAATAAAACCTTACATTAGCTCTTGAGCGAGGAGTGTGGCGTTTAAAACCAAAAACCTTGGAGGACAAATTTTTGACATTCATCAAATTAATTAAAAATAATAACCAAGTTAACTTGTCTACAACTGTTTTTGACGAAAATTTATACTTGTAAAAGTACAATTTTGGAAATTATCAAAATAATATAAATGGATTTAAATTTTTCAAACTTGTAAGTTTCAAGTTCAACTGTTGAAGGGCAGTTCAAATTTGTTGAATGATTAAAACAACTGTTTACGTCATTGAGTGGAGGAAGAATCGGAGCAAAGAAACAGGAGAATACATAAGTAAGTTTAAATAAGAGAAAGTACAAGTTAATTTGAAAGTAATTTTTTATTTCAGTAATTCACGTGTACGTTTTTTACAGTGGAAACTTAAAAATCAAAGAATGGACCACTGAAATGGTCTTCCTTAAAGCACAACTCTTATCTTTTCACTTTAAATGGATTAGAAAAAACCTTTCTCGAATCTGAATCTAGCGATTTTCTTGTTAACACTTGTTAACTCTGTTCAGACTTCCTGCTCTCCGGCGCGGCGGCTGGGCGCAAAACATTTGAAAACTGAAGGTCCCGTGGTTAAAAGTACGGAAACTAAGCCAATAAAAGAATTCAAGAACAGAAGATTCTCATATCCTTGTGTGATAGAGTTGTCAGCGGACAGTGAACATTCTGGCAAACTTTACGTTGTGTAACGGGCAGAACTCGGCACGGCCGAAAAGACGCTAAAAATTCGTGAGCACAGCACAAAACTAAACAATGGAGAAAGGTGGGGATTTTAGAAGCAAGAGGGGTCCTTTAAAGAGTCGTGAACGCAGAAATCATAAGTCAATTTAAGCCAAGTGTAACTGCCGGGTTAGAGCCCTACGTACCGCCCGTTTGCGAAGCAAAGAAAGCATAGCCTTGAAGCTACTCTCTAGTGTTATTTTGCTCTGGGTAAACGCAAACTAAAGATTCTAGCTTAGCCTTAAATATTTAACTTCGTGAATTCCTTTGTGAGAGTTGCTTGGAGTTAAAAAGGTTGCAGTGATTTCATTTTGGACACGGCTGCTGTTTTTGCTGCTCGAAAGGGGGCGTTGAGCGGGTACAGATTTTTCTGCATTTGGGTTGACTTTTGTTTTGTTGTAGAGAAGAGCTTGGGGTCTAAATTTCCTTTCGCTGATGATGCTGTTCCATGTTCCTGGTATGTGAGTACTCGCATGCGTCTCGTTGAAATTATGAAAAACCGTTCAGGGATCAACAGAGACACAGGCAAATACTCGCTACCAGAAACATGGAACGGCTTCATCAGCGAAAGAAAATTCAGACCCAAAGCTCTCCCCTATAACAAAACGAAAGTCAACCCAAATGCAAAAAAATCTATATCCGATCAACGACCCAGTCGAGCAGCAAAAACAGCAGCAGTGTCAAAAATTATATCGCAGTAACCTTTTTTAACTCCAAGCAACTCTCACAAAGGAATTCATGAAGTCAAATATTTAACGCTAAGCTAAAATCTTTAGTTTGTGCTTCCCACAAGTTCATTTTTCCAACTTGGGCGGCTTTGAGCCTGAAGAGGACCCTTGCCAAGAAGGGCCGAAATATAGCTCTAATAAAATTTGGCTGACATATTTGTTTTGCACTTTCAAATATACCACACACACAGTCGGTATATAGTCAGTTATCGGACATGTCTAAAGTACTGACAAAATTTTGGAAATAAAAATGTATTTATATAAGAATTACAGAGCCGAGCGGCCAGCGAGTCACGCGTTTACATTTAAGTCGCGTGTCTATGGAAAATCCTTGCACCCGGCGATTCTTCATCGGTGCGAACAGTTATAGTCATCAAGATTATCTGGACCTGCTGCTTGAGTAAGCATGATATTATACATTAATACAGGCATCAAGTATTGCAGTCAAAACTACAGTTGTAAATAAGATCTTCGGATTTTCCATATATTTGCGTTCGGCGGGGGGGGGGGGGGGATACCCCCGGGGGTCACCAGTTTTTTTTTGTACCGGGAGGGGGACGTAACGGGGAGAAATTTCGCCGGGGCGAGTTGGCAGGGGGTCGGGGGGGGGGGGGGGCTATACCCCTGACTGCCACCTGGTGACGTTCATTTAACAGTACCAGTAGAAATTTGTAGAACATTAGTTGCGTTTTTGCGGTAACCGGGTATCTGTAACTCTGAACAATTGTTGTTTTCGCAGTTACCGGGTATCTGTTACCCTGGCGAATTGTCGTTTTCTCAGTCACCCAGTAACTCTGGTATCTGGAACGGAGTAACCCTGCCGAGCTCGGGGTTACCGAAATTCAGTAACCTGGTAACGCAATCCTTTTCATCACACAAACAAACAAAATATTTCTTATTAACTGCATTTGCAAGGGGCAAGTTTATTCTGATGGACGACTCTGGCACGGTTACCAGCTTTTTACCTGAAGAAGCTGTTTCTAATGGATTTGACCTAGCTAAGATTTTTTGGCTCAAAATTTCTGCACGACTCCGAGAATCAAGGAATTTACGCTAACTGTCGTTTTTTGTTCAGTTACCGGGTATCAGTAACCGGGTATCTGAAGAAACGACAAGAGTGCACTCAGTTACCGGGTAACAGTTACTCTAGGTTACCGCAAAAACGCAACTATTGTGTGGTCTATTTCTCCCTTAGTTATTATCATAGTCTGTTAGCCTACGTGCTGGATTGAACGCGTCGACTCCCAGTAGCGTCTCCAATCGTATTTTAATCCGCTAGGAGCGCTGAAGGAGCTCCGTCAAATTAAGACTTCGTATAACTACTTTTGGATACTGACCTGCTGCTTTTGCTACCCATTCTGCAGGCGATGCGTTTCGAAGGTGGTCACTATGGTTCCTTAGAGGTATATGTGTCTGCTGTCCCTGAAGTGTGAACATCTCAGGTGCTATTAACTCATCTTCTTGCAAATGAGTTAGGCTGAAAAAGAGCAGGATATTCCTCACGTTCTGATTCAAACACGGGCTATCAACACAAACCTTGACGCTCTTGTTCCAGGTTCGAACGAGCTCACTAGCACTCAGGTTCTGTGTCATGAGTTGCGTATCTATGGCTTTTGAACAAACTCAGGTGACATATAGCGATCGTAATGTTTGTCGATCTTTCAGGTTTTACTAGTTTGGGCACTTCCACATAAACCCGGACGATGAAACTTGGCAGGCGTATCAGGGACCCGACCAAATTTATTTGGAAATAATCACTTCCCCGACGGTCATCGTGGGGGTAGTTGAGGGATGGGGTATCCGGAATCTAATAATATGCATAACTTTGGAACGGGTCATCGGACGTACCTGAACTTTACTTGTGTCAAGAACAGGTATCTCAGATCTTCAATTTCAAATCCCGAACGGATCCGATAACCGGGGGGGGGGGGGGCTGGAGGTGTACATAGGAAATCTCGTGAAACGCTTAGAGCCGAAGTATCGGGCTTGGTGAGAAGAACAAGCATAAGCCCTAGATACATTTTCGAAAAAACAGGAACGGGTCGGGTCACAGTGGGGAGGGGTTTTCCCAAAATATGGTGATCACGGTGCTTCCAGATGTGCTAAGACAATGAAACTTGGCAGGCATATTAGGGACTCTATCAGACTGACTTGAAAATAGTCCCTTCCCCGACCCGATCATCGTGGGGGGAGTGGAAGGATGGGGAATCCGGTAACTAGTGACATGTATAACTTTGGAACGGGTGCTAGTATGTTAATGAATGTTGACAAGAGTCAAGAGCAAGTGGCTCACATATTCAATTTCAAGTCCAGACCTGGTTGCAATAACTGGTCGGGTACCTGAAGGGGGGCGCCGGGAATCTCGTGAAACGCTTAGAGTCTAGAGATGGGGATGGAACTTGGTAAGAAGAACAAGGATAAACCCTAGAGACAACACTGACAAAGCAGAACCAGGTGTTGTCAATGCTGTTGGAATTTGAGGGGGTTTCCTGGAATTCTCGCGATCGCGAGTTAAGATAATTCCAGATGTGCCAAGATGATGAAACTTGGCACGTAGGGACCCGATCAGATTGACTTAGAATTATACCCTTCCCCGACTCGGTCATCGTGGAGGGATGTGGAATCCGGTGACATTGATAACTTTAAATATTCCTTCCGCCCAAGCTGACTGCAAATCATATTTGATGGTGTAAAACGGATACGTTAGCTGAATAATATTGGAGCCTCGGGTCCCAGGGGTCCTCTTCAGGCTCAAAACCGCTCAAGTTGAAACCGCTCAACTTGAACGGTTTTGAGCCTGAAGAGGACCCTTGCCAAGAAGGGCCGAAATATAGCTCCAATAAAATTCAGCTGACGTATCCGTTTTGCACCATCAAATATTGATAACTTTGGTCGAATGGGTAATCGGATGTGAATAGAACTTGACAAATGGCAAGAGCTAATGTCTCATATGCTCCATTTCAAAGTCCGGACCAATTCGGATAACGATGTGTGGAGCTCTAAGGGTGCCATCGGGAATCGAAACTTCTACGCTGAAACAGTTATCAACGAGTGAATAACAATTTTAGAATAACTATATCAACCCCGTCTTCTGATGAGACAAATCTCGGGGGAGAGATTGGACCTTCATAACTGTAAACCTTATCTGACACGCATACTAACTGTGCTATATGAGCTTTCAGCTCTTGTTGTATTTCCCATGGTATCTGATACCACGGTTGTCGTTTCCGCAGTTACCGTAGTATATCCGTTTTGCACTGTCAAATACTATATCGTGGTATTTAATACCACGGTAAAAAGTAATTGAGTATCTGATATTCAGATACCACGGTCCTGACCTAAGTAACTGACCGCGGTATCTGAAAAAGTCATCACACCATCATTAACACCAACTCAAAAGAGCCTAGAGCTGCATTTTATTTATATGTAGTTTGTGTGTAGTTGGACGTACTTCTGTTTTAATTATGAAAGTAAAGTATGTGTATCGTTTCATTTGACCATTCCACATACTGTACTTTAATAAGTAAAACAAAGTACGCCAAGCTACAATGAAACTGTAATGATTTCTGGAAAGAAAAGAAAGTGAATTACCATACATTGTTAATGACAGCATGTTCTCAGCAGACGAGAATCTACATAATGGATGCTCGTTAACCCAGAACGGGTAAATAGTTGCGATTTTGCAGATACTATGGTATCTGATAAAACGGTCTAAAGTCCTTTTTGCACTTACCGTGTTGTCTGATGCCACGGTAAAAAGCTACTGAACTTCTGATAATCAGATAACGCGGTCTCGACCGTAGTAACTGACCGTGGTATCTGAAAATCCTCTCAGTATGATCATCACCAACACAAGAGCCTAAGTAATTATTTATTTTGGGGTGACTCCCCAACTGTATCAGATTCTATGGTACCTGCAAACACGCAACTATGGATTACCATACCATCTGCCCTAACCCTGTTTACGCTCCGTTCAGAACAAGGGAAGATCTGTGAGATAAAATGACAGTAGGACCGTTCACCGTACTCCCGGCTATATTTTACTCATTAGTGTCTATTCTTTCCTCTATATGTGAGATTCTCGTTCTCACCGCCTCCCCATCACTTATTACCAGAACATGAATCAGGACCAGGTTCTAGTGAGTCCGAGCTGGCGAGGAAAAAATAGACATTGGTGAGGGCATAGGCAGAAGTCACTAGTGAATCCGAAAACGCTTTCCAGGAAATAAAAGAGACCACCAGTGATCCGGAGACAAATATTGCAGCTAGTGAGTCCTTCTTGGCAATGGTACTCTTCCAGGGGGGGGGGGGGGGGGGCACCAGACATATGAAAAATTCTCAAATTGCATTCGTCATGCCCAAAACCACATGTTGTCCAAACAGGCCTGGTGACTTACTGCAATGCTATTCTACCCTTGCAAGTTTGCCCATTGCCTAACTCACCCTGTGCATTCATACAACGCTTTACTTACTGTATCGCACTTAGCTTTCAAACTTCTTCTCTTTTCTTAATGCGGAATGGTGCTATTAGAAGCAATAGGTCTAAGAGGGTAATTGATACGCAAATATGCAGGCATGAATCTGGCAGATGGAGGGTTAGGAAATACCATGAAGATCTCATGAAATACTTTGTTCCAAAACATAAAACGTGCTCCGTTTTTAGTGTCATGTTCATTTGTGAACATTCCACTTATTCGGCTGCTGTATTCAGCTTCAGGTTTTCGCCATATTTTTGTGCGGAGTTCAAAAATAGTAATGAAGTTGGGTATCGAGTTGAGAATTTAGAAACCTTGTGGTACCGGAATCTAGATGAGCCTTTTGGGGACACCAACCCAACCTCATTCAGTGGAAACTTAGCCCAGTGAGTCCTTCTTGGCAAGGGTACTCTTCCAGCTACAGCCGTCGGGAGGATTTGGTACCGGGAGGGGGGGGGGGGGGGGCACCAGACATATGAAAAATTCTCAAATTGCATTCGTCATGCCCAAACCATATGTTGTCCAAACAGGCCTAGTGGCTTACTGCAATGCTATTCTACCCTTGCAAGCTTTGCCCATTGCCTAACTCACCCTGTGCATTGATACAACGCTTTACTTACTGGCTTACGCGGGTTATGCGCCAGCGATGGTGAACAATTTATGAAGAAGAACCGGGCGGAGAAATCGCTGTCCATGAAAATAGCAAGCGACGAAAGAAAAGGCAGTTTTTCACCTATCGCCCCCCCCCCCCCCCCCCTAAGCCTGCAAAGAAGCACTTAGCTTTCAAGCTTCTTCTCTTTTCTTAATGTAGAATGACGCTATTAGAAGCAATAGGTCTAAGAGGGTCTTTGATATGCAAATATGCAGGCAATGAATCTGGTAGATGAAAAGTTAGGAAATACCACGGAGATCTCATGAAATGCTTTCTTCCCAAACGTAAAAGGTGCTCCGTTTATAGTGTCATGTACATGTACGAACATTCCACTTATTCGGCTGCTGTATTTAGCTCCAGGTTTTCGCCATATTTGTGTGTGGGGTTCAAAAATAGTAATCAACGTGGGTATCAAGTTGAGAATTTGGTAATGTGGTACTGTAATTTAAATGAGCCTTTTGGGGCCACCAACACCAATCTCGTTTAGTGGAAACTTGGCCCAGATTTACCAGTGGCTTAAGTTCGTAACCTGAAGACGGTTGAAGACCTTTGCCATTTTCATGCACTTACTGTGACTAAAGTTAACTACCAGTTAGCCAAAGTAGGTAATTAAGGGCTTCTAAAAACACCTGAATAGGTGTTTTGGATCTTCATTCTACCATTTAGCCCAAAACTGCACTGTTCACATTTAAGGAACTGTTCAAATAAGCATACCTCTACTGCAATCAAATAAATTTTCCATACTTTCCATACTAGTATCTTTGGGTAAAGTGCGGAATCCCTGAATCACATTTTGTATCTTTGGGTAAAGTGGAGAGTCCCTGAATCAGGGGAATCCGGGATACAAAATCCTTCTCTACCTCGGGTTCATCCACCTTATTTTCCGTATGGAAAATAGCCTTAGTACGACCTTAGTACGCTCGTACGCCTTAGTGCATCCCGATGAATGGTTTCCGCCCGTATGGAAATAATTAGGTCGTAAGCAATTGTTTTCAAATACAATTGTTATTCAATTGTTTACGATCATTAACAACTGGAAACAATTGTTAACAACTGGAAACAATTGTTAACAACTGGAAACGATTGTTAACAACTGGAAACAATTGTTAACAACTGGAAACAATTGTTAACAACTGGAAACAACTGTTGACAGCTGGAAACAGTTGTTTCTGGTCGTAATTTTACGATCATTTTTTCGTATCCATTGAAAACGATCGTTTTCAACTGTTTCCAATCGTTTTCAGTTGTTTTCGATCGGAAACGGTTGGTTTTGTCTTCAAGTCGTGAAATACAGACCCGAGTTTTAACAACTGTAATAGGGAAGTAGATCTTTTTGTAGTTGTAAACGATCAAAAAGTTTAACTGTAAAGGAGGATCTCAAATCCCGATCGTAAACGGTTGGAAACGACCGTTTCTAATCGTAATTTTACAACTGTTTACTTTTTTTTTCAATTGTTATTAAACAATAGTTTACGAACGTTTTCAGTTGTTTTGGATCGGAAACAGTTAGTTTGGTTTTCAAGTCCTGAAACAAGACGTGATTTTTTACAGCGGTAGTAAGGAACTTGAATTTTGTTGAACTGTAAACGATCAAAATAGTTTAAATGAAACGGTGAACCTAAAATCCCAATCGCAAACGATTGGAAACAAGTGTTTTCAATCATAATTTTACAACTGTTTACGATTGTTTTTCTTCAATTGTCATTTCAGTTGTTTTCGATCGTTTTCAGTCGGTTTAGTTTCCAAGTCCTGAAACAAGACCTGATTTTTTACAGCGGTAGTAGGGAATTTGAATTTTGTTGAGTTGTAAAATGATCAAAATAGTTTAACTGAAACGGTGAATTTAAAATCCCAATCATAAACGACTGGAAACAACTGTTTCCGATCGTAATATTGAACTGTTTACGATTGTTTTTTTCAGGTGCCATTGAACAACTGTTTACGATCGTTTTCAGTTGTTTTCGATCGTTTTCAGTTGTTTTCGAACGGAAACAGTTGGTTTGGTTTTCAAGTTCCGAAACAAGACCTTAATTTTATCAACGGTAGGAGCGAAGTCGAATTTTGTTGAGTTGTAAACGATCAAAATAGTTTAACTGAAACAGTGAATCTAAAATCCCAATAGTAAACAATTGGAAACAAATGTTTCCAATCGTAATTGAACAACCGTTTATGATCGTTTCAGTTGTTTTCGATCGTTTTCAGATGTTTTCAGTTGGAAACAGTTGGTTTGGTTTTCAAGTTCTAAAACAAGACCTGATTTTTGGGATCCCAAAACGTAAGTGGAGGGATACCTATGACATCGCAAAAGTTGTCCGTCTGTCTGTCTAGAACGATAACTCTCGAAGGGAATGAGATATGTTAACGAAATTTGGTGTGAAGATTCTTTGGGTCAAGGGTAAGGTAAAGTTCGTAGATGGGCTCTGTAGCCTTACACTTACGGGTGGGGGAGGGGGTTTCAAATTAAGGGACACAAACAAATATTTTTAGAAGCTACTGAGATAGTTGATTTAGGGGTAAGGAGACAGCTGATTCCGAATATGAAAGTTATTTTCTTGCCGGACAAGTAGTTCACCTGGAATCCGGCAAAAACCCGACACAAAATTTGTCGACCAATTTTCGGCTATAGCAGTCCCTACCCCTTTATTCTCAAACAAGTATAGCTCTGCGCGCGTGGATGACGACATTCATTTGTTTATTCTATGGACGCCGGAGAGATCTAGTGTAATCGAAGGCAGAAGGGGTTGATTGTTCAAACGACGAAATATTTTGTTCAAGCGAGGATGTTGCTTAATGAGGATTCACTGGTTAAGTACATGTCAAGTTCGCAGATGGGTCCTTTAGTCCTATCTTTAGAGGCAGAGGAGGGTTTTGAATTTACGGTAAAAACACGTATGTTTTATGAGCTAATAAGATATTCATTGAAGGGGTAAGGAGGTCCGCTGAATCCATATCTGAACTTAGTTTTCTTGCTGGACGAATGGTTCACACGAATTCGGCTGAAACTGGTAATTTGGTTGAAGCTCAAAGTTGTTCTGAAATCGATTAGAGATTCGGTATCGGGGCAAGGAGACATGCTGAATTCATTTTTGAACTAACAGTAAAAATCTTCAAGGATTCTGACGAAGACTGAGTGGCGAAGACATGACCCAATTGTTTGAATCAAATGTTAGATTTTTGGGTCCCCATGAATTTTTCCCAATCAAACTTGGTCTTGTTTTAGAGGGCTGCCTTAATCAATAATTTTGACGAACAAATATATGCCTGTAGCTTATATACCACATTGCAAATATTGCTCCTTAATATCGTTGACTGAACTGAATCGCAGAAAATTAAGCATTAGGCCAGGATGGAGAGATTCGAAGTCCTTCCACTTTATCGACAAGCTAAAGTTTAGGGCATAGGGGTTTGGGTGGAGGGTGTGTTAAAAAAGAATCTGCAGTCGGAAATTCCGATCGTAAAAATACGATCAGAAATAACTGTTTTTGATCGTAAAAATACAATTGGAAACAAACATTCCTTCAGCCCAAGCTGACTGCGAATCATATTTGATGGTGCAAAACAGATACGTAAGCTGAATTTTATTGGAGCTATATTTCGGCCGTTCTTGGCAAGGGTCCTTCGGCCCTTCTTGGCAAGGTCCTCTTCTGGCTCAAAAATGCTCAAGTTGGAAAAAAGAACTTGTGGGAAACACCAGCTGACGTATCCATTTTGCACCGTCAAATATGTAAACGACTGTTTTCGACCGTAAAAATAAAATTGAAAACAGTTGTTTTCAATCGTGAAATAACGATTGGAAACAATCAGTTTCAATCGTAAACAACTGTTGCCAATCGTAAAAATACAATTGGAAACAACTGGTTTTGATCGTAAAAATACGATCGTTAACAACTGTTTACAATCGCAAACGATTGGTACCAACTATTTCCAATCGAAAACGATTGGAAACTGTTTACAATCGTAGACAACTGTTTCCAACAACAATTGTTTACGATTGGAAAAATGTCCCATAATACAATTGGAAAAAACGATCGTTTACGACTTGAATTATTTCGATACAGGCGTAGCCTCCTTCAGGTCGCCCAAACGAAAAAGAACTCCGGGTGGAGTCGGTCTTTTTCGGCATTTCACCAATTCCTCGACCACGTTTTCGTCCCCCCCCCCCGACCCCCGTCAGCACACTTACCGTGGGATTTCTCGATAAATAGTTTCCGCAGTCAGGTCTTTTCCGTGGTGCAAACTTTTCAAATAAAAATCACTCTTCAACTTTTCAAGCGCTCGTGTCGAGTTTCCCATCTCTGGAACCAGGGCCATAAGGTCGTAAGTTGTCTTGTACTTTTCTAGCAAGGAGGTAAAGTTGAGTGAGTGAAGGATCTTCCAGACTTCTTCAAAGGCAGCCTGGAACAAAACTTACAGCTTAAACGAAGGTTAACGAGAGGCCTGTACGTTTTCCCTAACTAGATTCGTGTTCCCACCCGGATTTTTCAAAAATCTGGCCGAAATTAATATTCTAAAAGGAAATTATTTAAAGGACACGTCGTACAGATCTTTGCAATGCAAACTACTTCCGTAATTCGTAAATTCTTAACCCGGAAACCCAGATTTCATATGCTACATTCTATACCCGCTAACAAAATCCCGCTAATCTTTACACTTGCAATGGTTCACTATTTTCCATGTGCGTCATGTTCCCGAGGGGTGTTCGCGTATCATGCTACTGAGGGTAAAACCGGTCTGGATATTACCGAAATTTTGCTAGTATTCAATGGGCCTGAGAAAAGACTTAAAATAGCCAAAGCCGGGAATAATTTGTTAAAAGCTGGGTCTAGTTTAACAGTATTCAAATAGTTTTGAATCTTGGAAAATATTTAGTAAATAGTGCGAGGTGGGCTTTAGAAACGATTGACGGTCTCAAAATATGCTGTTTCTGCTTTACACCAACTCCAAGTCTCTACTTCCCGACACCTAGGTAACTTCTCCTTCTATCGAAGTGTCATAATGTTATGACAAAACTGCACAAGTATTCACAACCTTCAGTTGTTAACTGAACAGTCTCGCTTGCTCATCGCCAGCCTCTTGAATTTTCGCACGGATCGGCGATGCCGGGATTCCTAAATTCCTCCCGTGAGAAAATGAATTATCCGTGAATAATTAGCGAGGGTAAATTTGTGAGTTTCAGACTTACAAGTGAGTTTTTCATCTTGTAAACAGTTAATTCATGCGAATATTTTAGACTTCTTGTTTCTTTTTTTCTGTCTTGGCTCGACACGTGTTACCATTGTGGAGGAATGTTTCATGCCTGAAATCGTGTCTCGCCTTGAGGGTGATCGCAGTAGAGGGTATATATGTATAAAGCAAAAGCTGAAGATTATATTGCAGGGATTCAGAAGTCCACGTTTGGATACAGACTTTATCAATCAATCAATCAAACTTATTTCCAAACAGCTTAAAGCTAGAAGAGGAATAAAATATTTACGAAATACAAAGGAAGGAAACAAATTAACTAATACACTTAGAAGAAATAAATCTCAAAGAAACAAAATCCCGTCATTTATTTCTATGACCAGAAATAAATGACGGGTTTAGGCCCGATTTTGTTCTGTATCCTCATAAACGACTTACCGAGTGTAATCAAGAATGCCTCCATAAAAATGTTCGCGGACGATGTTAAACTGTACCGCCCGATTCGTTGCCCTGTTGATGTAGCGCTACTTCAAGAAGATCTGAATTCATTACTAGTTTGGTGTAACAAAAACTCGATGGTAACTAACAGTGACAAGTGTGTAGTTTTGCATTACCTTCAAAAACAGTCAGTGAGTTATAATTATTTTATTGCTGGTAATATTTTGAAGTCGAAGGAGTCAGTTAAAGACCTTGGTGTTGTTTTCGACACAGGATTGAAGTTTGATAAGCATGCTAGTATTGCTTCAAGGAACGCTAATCACCGTCTGCTGATGATAAAGCGGAGTTTCTCTAAGTTTAATACAAGGAATTTTGTGACATTGTATAAGACAATGGTGCGACCATTAGTCGAGTATAACTCTTCAGTTTGGAATCCCGTAAACAAAACAGACCGGTCCCGAGTAGAGAGGGTTCAGCGCCGGGCCACAAAATTAATTCCATACCTACGGTACTCTACCTGCGATTACAGAATGAGACATCTTAATCTACCTTCATTGGAGTTCCGTCGGGATCGTAACGACATTCTGAACACTTACAGAATTCTCAACTCGGTAGATAATTTGGAAAAAAAACAGTTTTTTGAGTTTAGTTCATATCAGTCAACCCGTCAGCATTCTTTGAGGTTATACCCACCAAAAATAAACCGGAAAATTGGTCAACGTTCATTCTGTTACCGTGCATGCCAGGCATGGAATTGTTTATCGGAGGAGACCGTTTCCCAACCAAATTTACTTTCATTCAAACAATATCTTGCTGGTACAACGTTCTGCAATAGCGCGTATGTGAACCCTTTTTAGTTTATATTTGTTATATGTTAAGTGTGTAGTGCAGTGTTGAAAAATGTGCTAAACATCTGTGTGCTTGTAGAGAGAGAAGCTTCACCTTAACGTCTTTTTCTATTAATAAATAAATAAATAAATAAAACTACGTAAAATTTGGCAGAAGGATTAGCAGGGTATTGAGAAAACTGATTGCCAGTGTTCCTCTCGGACCGACGCACGGACGACGGGAGGGGAAGGGGGAATAGACGGCCGGACCATCTAAGGACAACACACTATCTTTGCTCCAACATTTTTTTGAAAGAGTATTTCTGCGGTCAGTTAATTTAGGAACGTCCAGTTTAATGAGAGCCCCTTCATGTCAAATCTTATGATCACCCAGAATGATTCTGACTGCTTGCTTTCTTTTGGACATTTTCCAGACGATCAGAAATCTCTGCAGAAAGATAAGAATGCCAAACCGGTGAAGCATATTCTAAATGATGACGGATATAAGTTTTAAAATAACAGAGGAGGCATTTATTAAACAAACCGAAAGATTTGAGGGTAGAAAGGGATTTAACTAGAAAGTTAGTTTTACGGATCATTTTCAACCTGAGAATTCCATTTCAGATCGTCATCCATTATCATACAGAGGAAAAAGAACTTCCTTTTACAGCGGAAGAGAAACTTTTTGACAACCTTGATTTTGTTTTGGTCTCTGGAACAATAAAAATGAATTATTCAATTTGAATTTAATATATTTCTATGGAAAATAAAAGAAAAGAATGATTCAATTTGAATTTAACAGAGTTTTGAAACTTAATTATAATTAAGTTTTGAACTTAATCGAGTTTTCTTTTGACATTATAAACTAATTTTTTTCCCTGTGATTTCTTGTCACGTTTTTAACGTTATTTTTGTTCTGTTGGGATACTCTGGATGGCTATGAAAGTAATGTAAAACTGTTGCAATTCTTTCGATGCCGTAATCTGGTCCTAAGTGCATGCAGAAAGCAGAAAGAATCTGACAGAAAAGACAAAAATATCCAAATTAATATCAGTTTGTTCTTTTAATTCAGCTTATTTGATTCAAAATATTGTTTGCGCTCAGCATTGTGTATACGTTCCTGTCATGTTCGACTTATTCTTCGCACCGTTTAAAGTAAGGCGATGTCCAAAGTAGCACACACTTATGTATTAAATGACATAACAGACGAAGAGTTTACAAAACTAAACAGACTTTTGAAACAAATAAAAAATGACCCATAAAACAAACAATGCAAAACCAGGTACATCTGTTTTTCGTGACACTAAGGCAAGGTTAGTCACCATGTAAAAAGATGTAAGACAATTGGGTCTCGTCTTCGCCAGGCTAATCATCAGAGAAAACCAAGTTCAGATATACCTCTTTAAGCCATATCTATTTTGACGATACTGACCAAGACTTCCGGCTTTACTTCTGCCAAGTTTCCGGTTTCGCCCAAATTCCGAGCGAACTACTAGTCCAGCAAAATAAAAGAAAATTCAGAAACGAATCCAGCGTATCTTCTTATCCCTATAAAGAACATCTAATCAACTTTAAATAAAACTTTGACTTAACAGAGAATTCTGGTTACAATCGGATTCCGGACTAATTATATGTTCGGGTAAAAACGATTGTCAGATACAGACTCAGCCTCTCTTCTTACCCGGTAATCCGTCACCTAGTCAAACTTTTGCTTATAACAAATTTTCTGGTTTTGGCCGGATTCCGGGCGGACTAGTTGTTCTGCGAGAAAATGGTTTACACCATCGTGTTCAGCATGTTCTTTTACCCCAAAATCGAACATTTAATCAACTTCAAATGAAATTTTTACTTTTAACCAACTTTTCGGTGTTCACCGGATTCCGGACGAACTACTTGTTCGGCAAGAAAATGGTTTTCACCATTGTTTTCAGCATGTTTTCTTACCCATACACCGAACATTTAATCAATTTCAAATACAGCTTTTATTTTTAACCAGCTTTCCGGTTTTTGCCGGATTCCGGACGAACTATTTGTCCGGCGAGAAAATGGTTTTCATTATCGTGCTCACAATACCTTCTTACCCCATAATCGACTATCACATTATCTGTTTAAAAATATTTTGTTTGTCCCTCAATTGGAACCCACCCCCAAATGTAGGGCTACAGAGCCCATCTACGAACTTGACCTTACCCCTGATCCAATGAATCCTCACACCAAGTTTCAACAAAATATTTCATTCCCTACGAGAGTTATCGTGCTTACAGAAAGATGGACAGACATAGGTATCCCTCCACTTACGTTTTGGGATCCCAAAAAACATAATTCAAACAGAGGAAAAACAGAAACAGTCTTCAACTGGCATCCATTAGGGAACAAATGCTGAAGATAACTCAGCATGGACAAGAAAATGAATAGAAGCATTCGACTCTTTGAATGTTGATCTGCATGCTGTTTAGAGAAAGGGTTACCTGAATGAATGTCGTCCAAGTTCATGTGACGGACAGAAGATTTTTTAAATTTGAAAGAACACGATAGCAAGTGACATAACGAGCGGTGTTTTCGTCAGTTGGGCTATAGACTGATGGCTTGTCCTCAACTATTTTTGGGGGATTGGGACAACATGATATTTGCCACCTGAGTTTCCAGCAGAGTTGTTGCCCTACACTGTTAAAAAAAACCTTGCAGTATTTGCTACTGGGATTACTCTTATTTTTATTGAGATAAGATTACCCTAATTCGGATTAGTCTCATCCGAATAGAGATAAGATTAATCCCAGTAGCAAATACTGCATCCTTATTCGGCGACACTTTTTACAGTGTACCCCACAGCATAATCGGGCTAATACCCTCATTTTTTACTCTTTTCACAGGATTTCCCCCTACTTTTTTGGAAATTGTTGGACTCCCACTGACTTTTCGGGTCTTCCTTGAAATCTGCGATGGTACACAAGGAAAATAGTGCAAAAACCCAATCCTAGAGTACCAAGACGTTGTAACGTCGGATTGGTCGAGTGATTGTGATCTCGTCGACAGTTAATGGCGAATATAAGGCCAAGTTCCCTTCCCAAAGTTTCTACCCCACAAATTGGTTTGGAACTGGAGAGGGGGGATCAAACAAAGAAAGTGATGCACTGAATTGAGAACCGCAAACTTCAGGGATACATTTAACAATCTTAATAAACGGAACACATGACCGCAACCAAAATTCAGATATTTCATCGACTTAACGACCCTGAAATCCAATAGTGTAAAACCCTCCAATCCAAATACTAAGAATTCGAAAGTCTCCCGAAGTTGGAGCTTTGGAATTGCTGAGTGACTGCGACTTTCTTACAGAGAATAGCTAATATAAAAGGACGTTGCCATTCCAAGTTGTCTGCTCCACAGATTGGCCTGGAACAGTGGGGGACAGTCAAATAAAACCGGATCGTAAAGCAAAGGGAACCCGGTTTACAGTCTGCCGTAACCATAAAACGGGAAAGACCACGATTATTTCGCGATCTGAAGCTAGTTATCTCAGAGTGGACCATTTACCCACGACTGTAAGTCATTCCTGCCTTTACTTAAAAGTTTAGATCCGTGCAGAAACGAGCATCGAAAATTACAAAGGGACCTATATAGCTATCGGACATATCACGCACTATCTGTGTTGAGAATCCCGAGCCTCTACGACAGAAGAAAAGAACTGGTACTTAACATTGGGATCAAGACCAAAGGTTTCGATGGGATCCATAATTATTTTTTTTTGCAGGATTCCCGTCGTCACCAGACTCCTTGAACAGTTTTACTATTAAAATTGTACCGTTTTCTTCAAAACTGTGCTAACTCAATTTTCTTTGAAAACTAAGTTAACTATACCATACCCTCAGGCCAAGTAGCTAATCATCTGAGAAAACCAAGTTCAGATATGGATTCAGCATGTGTGTATTTACCCCTAGGCTATACGTCATATCTACGTTGACAAAATTTATCAAATCTTCCTGCCTTACTTCTACCAAATCTTCGGTTTCGACTGCATTCCAGGCGAACTACTTGTCTTGCAAAAACTTAAGCTCAAAAACGGATTCAGTGTATCTCCTTATCCCTATATCGAACATCTAATCAACTTCCGAAAAAAATTTAACTTTAAAAAAAATATTCCGGTTACAGCCAGATTCCGGGCGAACTGTATGTCCGCGGGTAGAAAATTACTGTCAAAAGCGGATTCAGCATTTCTTCTTAACCCTAAATCGGACATCTAATCAAATCCAGATGAAACTTTTACTTTTAACAAATTTTCTGGTTTCGACTGGATTCCGAGTGAACTATATATCCGACGACAAATGATTCTCATACAAATGTACGTACATACATATACATACAAATGTTCAGTATGTCCTCTTCCCCCTAAATCGAACATCTAATAAACTTTAAATTCTTGTCTTGCTTTTTCGTAAAATGGTCCTAAGCACTGTTTGGCAATTAACCGTTTTTGTCAACAAGGCAAACGTCAACTTCGCCTTTTCCCTCGCCTTTTTGCAAAAAAGGGCAACTTAGTAGCTGACCAAGTGCGTTATCCCTTTGGCTTTTTCCCTCGCGAATTCGAATTTGGATTGGATTTGGCTCAAAGTGATAATCAGTATTTGGAGACTGTCATGGATTTAAAGACGAAAACTGTACAGTACAAGTAAAATAAAAGAATAATGGAATTGGTCAAAAATGCGTTTTTATCCAAGTAAAGCGAAAAGTCCTTAGTAGTAGGCTAATGGCAACTAGAAAAATGCAAAAATATAAAAAAAAGGCCTGAAAGTGGTTAAAAGTTACAGCCGAAAAGGGAAGGGCAAAAGCCGAAAAAAACGGTATCGTCTAAAGGGAGGCACGGGAGGTCACGATACAGTGTAGGAGGTAAAAGTTCTGAAAAGATGCACGAAAACTAAAAGGGCCCTTCCTGGCTTCAGCGTGAGCGGCTGGAACGATGTTCTAACCTTCCTTCTTTTAGGCATTGGAATTACGAAGTCTCACGAGTTGTATACTCCTACTGGTTCATAGAACGTGTCCGAAAGCTCCGAAAGCTTTCGGAGCATGTAGCATTTCGCTTTCGGACTTAAATTTTCGCTCAGCATTAATTCAGCATAAAATTCATCGGAAAATTCAGCAAGAATGCTAAATTTTATGCTGAATTTTCAAGAAGAAACTGGGGAGTACGGAGATTCTCTCAGTGTTTTCGGCGGCAAACATAACAAATTCAAAAAGACAACTGACAATTCGGCAAACATTCCATATTCTAAGACAACTGGCGATCATGGCCAACGAAGAAAGGAAATATAAGAAGATAAGAAGGTAGGATATCAGTAGCTGATCCGTTTTGTCAGCTTTATACAGTTAATTATTTTTTCTTCTTCTTCTTCCTGACTTAAATTTTGGTATTCTAGAAGTGTCAGAGAAGAAAAAAAAGAAGAAGAAAGAAGAAAAAGAAGAACGAAGAAAAAAGCATTCGGACACGTTCATAATATCTTCTTATTGCTCGTGCCTCCTCCGCCATGCCCTGCCATACCGAGCGTGTTCCATCCTACTTACCATAGTTACTACGCATGACGTCACAAATTCTGGCTTTTTGCCGTAAAGGCTGGAACGATTTTTCTATTTTCGAGCAGGATCTCACGCCAGGGGTGAATCCGACCAATGACGTTACAGAGATGCGTAGTTACTACGCTTACTACGCTCCCGAGCATGGTAAGCAAATAGTAACTATTAGTTACTATTCCGACAAGGTTGAAACGGTCAGCGTAGTAACTTTTCGTGAGGATGGAACGGATATAGTAACTAATAGTTACTATTTGTGGAAAGGTGGAACACGCTCACCGTGTCTCTTTTTAGTCGATCCCGAAAAAAAAACGCAACTAATGTTTCAGGGATCAAACATTCCTGTCCTCTCTAGCAACCATTTCGGTGAAGACGGAAAACAAAGAGGCAAGAAGACATCAAAAGCACAAGTTGTTTACGAGTTCATATCTGGAACTCATAAATATGCCATTATTATTTATTCACAGATGATTTTTTCTGCTCATGGAGATAACTTAGGAATTTAGGAAAATAGGAAAAATAACTTGGGACCGACAAGCGCGGAGCTAAGGGGTTGGATACTCTGAAATTAAGAACTGAAGGAAGTGGATGTACTCGCTGTTTGCCATAATAGTATGCTTCTTGGGTGGAAGGAAAAGTTACAGGTACAGATTAAAGTTGGTTTTATACAGAAACAGCCTATTCTGTGGTAACCAAACATGAACTAGAGGGTTTACTAGAACTTTGACTGCGGCTTTCGAACGATTCGGCATTTCAGCAGTTACGTCAATCCGTGTACCTTTGATGTATTTGTTTAATTGACAATGTTTCTATTCTCATTTTTTTAGATACCATAGTATCTGACACCTCAGTGATTAGGTCTGCATTTAGTCGTTTTTGCAGCTAACCATCGTAATCTGATACTATGGTTGCTTTGCAAATGACAATTGCCAAATTAGCGTTCTCAGAAGTGGCCTCGAATGGAATACATATATCCACTCACAAGTGCTAAAGTTCTCTCCCGCCAATTTAACAATAACCTTGTGTTGGTGAAAGTGATATCACTTTTTCAGATACCACTGTTGGGACTAGGGTATCTGCAGAAAACGCAACTTTTGATTATTCATATGCTGAGGAGAAATACAAACTCGGCAGCATTGCTGTGTAATTCATTTTCAAATTAAATTCTACTCTACTCTACCCTTCGGTAAAGCAGCAGTCGAAATGTCAGCATTGTCAAGTCGATTACAATCTATCCAAAATAGGTTAAATAGACAAAGACAAACTACCCTTGATGAGCGACAACTTGTTCGACCCCCCACAGAATCAACCGAAAGGTATAAATCTTCATTAGTGCCTCACTTTATTTGTCATTATATAGATAGATAGATCAGTGTATTTCAAAAGCCCAAGGGCTATATACAAAAAAAAAAAAAAAAAAAAAAATTTAACTTGAGCAATCAGACTCCTTCTTCATTCTAAACATTTGTCTATATACACGCCCACTCGAGTAATAACGGTAGGGTTAGTATTACTCAAAATTTCGAGAAGTGACAAAATTACACTATCTAGATATATTTTTCTTAAATCAGAAAGCTTTGGGCATATGCGGAGGAAATATTAACGTTAGGGTATATCGAGGTATAGTAACGTTACCCAGTGTTAATGTTTATCTGTTGACGATCTGCAGTTATCAATCAGTCAATGGCTATTAACGAAATACAAATTTGTTACTATTCCGTACGATGCAGCAAAAGTAAAAATGATATGCAGTCGGCTTGGGCTCTAGAATAACATACGCTCATCTATTAGCTGCTTTCATCAACAACTTGATAAAAGCTTCTTCTACTTTCTAGCAGTAGACAAAACTAGACACTTCCCATCGCTTCCAACAGAGAATAAAACACCTCTGGCCAATTTGTCTCTGTCACCCAATTTCCATCTCCTCAAGGAAACCGAGTGGCCTTAATCCCCCCCCCCCCTTACCTCTCTAGACTGGTTATGGGAAAAAGCTGTCTCCTCGACCAGGCTTAAATCTTGTCCCTCTAAATATTATAAAGGTCAAGGAAAACATGTTTGTTTATAAGTACAACTGAAGGGCTGAGCTAGTCAAGTCAAAGTACGATAAAAAGTGGGTCGACCCGGACAAAATTGCAACACAAAAGTTGCTTAAACTAGAATATATAGAAAAAATCGCTGAACAACATATTCCAAATCGCCCGGTTGCTTGAACGGGTGGAGGGGTGAAAAATTATGGGTATTGAAAGTGTGGAGGGGTGAAAAATCAGGGGTAATGAGGCGTGCTGGGTCCATATCTGATTTTTCCATCCGACAAGTAGTTCACCCGAAGACCAGTGAAAACCGGCAATTCGGTACCGTATAAGTAAAAAGTTTATTTTCAACAAAAAAAACTTTTACTGGTAAATAGCATAGTCCATTTAGGGGTAGGCACACCTGCCGAGTACATATCTAAACTTTTTTATCCACCTAACAAGTAGCTCACCCAGAATCCGGCGAAAATCGGAATTCGGTACCGTGCAATAAAAAGTTTATTGTACAAAAAAAGTGTTGTCTAATGGCACAGTCGGCTTAGGGAAGGAGACCTGCTCAGTCCATCTCAAAGCTATTTTGTTCGCCCGACAAGTAGCTCGCCCGGAATCCCTGCGAAAACCAGAATTCGGTACTTAAGGTAGCTACGGTCCTTAAGGACCTGAAGGATCTTATTGCAGGCAGGAGAACACGAACTTTGGAATCTAAGACGGGCAGTCTGGAAAAACTCTTATGCATTACGACATCACCTGTTCTTTGCCAAGCTAGCGATTTTCGGTTTCGGCCGGATTCCGGCCGAACTACTTGTCTGACAAAAATTGAAGTTAAAAAAACGGATTCAGCGTATATTCTTACCCCTATGTCGAACCTCTAATCAACTTCAGATAAAACTTCAACTTTTAACAAATTTTCCGATTTCAGCCGGATTCGTGGCTAACTATGTGTCGAAGTAAAAAAAATATTCTCATACACGAGTTAAGCCTGTCTTTTTATCCGTAAATCAACCACCTAATGAAATTCATATAGAAAATTTTACTTTAACAAATTTTCCGATTTTACCGGATTCTGAGCGATCTACTTGTCACGCGAGAAAATAATTTTCATATTCGGATTCACCATGTTTCCCTATCCTTAAACCGAACCTCTAATCAACTTTAGATTAAAACTGTCTTTTTGGCAAATTTTCCGGTTTTTGCCGGATTCCGGGTGAACTACTAGTCCGGGTAGAAAATGATTCTGCGTAGTTCTTAAGTGTATCCTATCGCCTCTACTAGCATTGTACTGATTATCATGCTTGGCACGTTTGTTCTCTTAACGTAACGTATCAGGTTCACGATCGTTCTTCCTGAGAACCTTATTGGTACGGAGACCGTTGATGCAAATTTTGCCAAGTCTGTTTTCCGAGGCAAGGGACATGGAAAGAGGCTAGAAACAGCCGAAGCCTTGCGGAATTTTCTGTAAGCACAGATAAGTACAGAAGTTAGTCAACCATCTCAGAACATATTAGCAGAAACGCTGTGTAGGATAGTGCGAAGTGTCCTTTAAATAACAGGATCCTGTGTCCTTTGAGGGTATTCCTAGTGCTATCACAACTCTGAATCTCTCCCGTTTACACGATCCATTTGAATTTTATGTTGTGTCCTAGTCGTGTTGCCTCCAAGACAACCTTCCAGACCCCGGAATGCGGGCTGCCCAACGCCCCGAAACCTCAAGGCCTAGCTTTGCTTCTTCTTTCAGCTCGACGAAAACCGATATCCGGAATTAGGAAAAAAAATATGGGAGCTAAAGCTTGGCTTTCAATTTTCTGGCACTGCCTGGAAAAAAATATTTCTACAAAATGCGGTCCCGTCGGACGAATCCCGCTGCAGATAGCCCTGCTGTCTCCCTTTACATGGAAATGTATTCGCGTCGTGTGCAACTTTCACTAATTATTGGCTCTTAGAATAACGCAAGAACTTCGGCGTAACAACTTCTGTTTTCTGTTTCTCCGGATCCCGAGTTCAGTAAACATTATCGATGAAGTTTTTCTTCACTTCCCGGAACAACCTAATTATCAGAATTCATTTGGGGCTTAAGTTTCCACTGAAAGTTCATGGCTTCCAGAATTCCTTCTCTCAATTTGAAATAATTCAGAAGGAAATTAGCGAAAGTCTTAATTGGCTGGCAACTAACTATGTGATTTTCTTGCTAAAATAATGTGGAGGCGTATGAGTTTGACGGAAAATCTAGGCCTACAGATTCAGCCCCTTGGTACTAATGTTGCCACAGGTTTTCTGCGATGTGTCACAAGTTTTCGACTTTTCGACAAAGCAAGTCAGAAATCTGCTACCCGTAAAACCGAAAAAAACGAAAAGTAAACGATTATGAAGTGGAAAAAGCAAAACTCAATAATTCGTAAAAAGGACGTTTTGCAGGCGCCAGAATGTCGAAGGTTTTTACTGTCAAATCTCACACGTTCCGTCACAAAAAGTGGCAACACTGTTTAGTACAGAACTATACTCTCCCAAGTCCGCACCAAAACCTGGGCACACTAGCCCTAATCCAATCTTCAACTACTACTTATAATTGACAAAAACATACCATCTCTTGAGAGATTACCAATCAGGCAATCACCAGCTGTGTACCATTAACACCAGCAAGAACCAGCAAATTTCAGCCATGAACCATTCTTTAGCAACCAATTCCGAGCATGAACAGAGATAAACATGAAAGGAGACAACGGTGAAGGAGACGCCAATGGGTCACCATCAACACCAGCAAGAACCAGCCGATTTCAGCCATGGAACATTCTCAGCAACCAATTCCGAGAAAGAACAGAGATAAACATAAAATGGGACAACGGTGAAGGAGACGCCAATATGTCGCCATAAACACCAGCAAGAACCAGAAGATTTCAGCCACGAACCATTCTTAACAACCAATTTCGAGCAAGAACAGAGATAAACATGAAAGGAAACAACGGTGACGGAGACGCCGATGGGTCGCAATAAACACCAACAAGAACCAGCCGATTTCGGCCACGAACCATTCTTTAGCAACCAATTCCGAGCATGAACAGAGATAAACATGAAAGGAGACAACGGTGAAGGAGACGCCAATGGGTCACCATCAACACCAGCAAGAACCAGCCGATTTCAGCCATGGAACATTCTCAGCAACCAATTCCGAGAAAGAACAGAGATAAACATAAAATGGGACAACGGTGAAGGAGACGCCAATATGTCGCCATATACACCAGCAAGAACCAGAAGATTTCAGCCACGAACCATTCTTAACAACCAATTTCGAGCAAGAACAGAGATAAACATGAAAGGAAACAACGGTGACGGAGACGCCGATGGGTCGCAATAAACACCAACAAGAACCAGCCGATTTCGGCCACGAACCATTCTTTAGCAACCAATTCCGAGCATGAACAGAGATAAACATGAAAGGAGACAACGGTGAAGGAGACGCCAATGGGTCACCATCAACACCAGCAAGAACCAGCCGATTTCAGCCATGGAACATTCTCAGCAACCAATTCCGAGAAAGAACAGAGATAAACATAAAATGGGACAACGGTGAAGGAGACGCCAATATGTCGCCATAAACACCAGCAAGAACCAGAAGATTTCAGCCACGAACCATTCTTAACAACCAATTTCGAGCAAGAACAGAGATAAACATGAAAGGAAACAACGGTGACGGAGGCGCCGATGGGTCGCAATAAACACCAACAAGAACCAGCCGATTTCGGCCACGAACCATTCTTAACAATCAATTTCGAGCAAGAACAGAGATAAACATAACAGGAGAAGGCTGTGAAGGAGACACCAGCGGGATCATCATTACCACCAGTGAGAACCAGCCGATTTCTGCCATGAACCATTCTTAACAACCAATTTCGGGGCATTAAAGGAGACAGCGGTGAAGGAGACTCCGCAGTAGGATCCCCATTAACACCAGCAACAACCAGTCGATTTCAGCCATCAACCATTTCTTAGCAACCAATTTTGGGCAAGAACAGAGACATGCAAGAAAGAGAAAGGGGTAAAGGAGGCGAAGGATTCATTCATTCATTTATTTATATCCACAAAGCTGGCAAGTTGAAAAAAATATAATTAAAAATAAATAATAGGTCTATAACTGGCCAATAACTATACCATATACTTTCACAAAATCTACTCCAAATTCATTTAGAAAAGTTACACTAGACTAAATGAATATCTACCTACAACTGTAACAAAAAGGCAATAATCAACAGATCAACGTGACGCATCGGAAAAAATGTGCTTTATGTTGAATTTTTTGTTTGGGAACTTCCGGTAACTCTCCCCCCCCCCCTCCAATGCTGTCGGATCCGGTTCGAACCCTAAAATATGTTATCTAGGGCATATGATCTCTCTATAATCCAAGATTCATTCAAATCACTCCACTTGCTTAACCCTTAGGCGAGCCACAACGTTTCCGGACTCCCCTTCTAACTCCCCCCACTGTGGCTGAATGCGCCTCGGAAACATAAACGTCGCATCTCTGACTTCTCCTCTTCCCGTCCATCAAGTTTAACCGGAACCAGAGCATAGCCTGTCTACAAATTTACGGTTCCCGCTTCATCTCCCCCCCCCCCCTACCTTGGCCGGATTCTGTTTGGACACCAAATAACAAATCAAGGTCGCATAAACTCGGTACTGTCCAACTTGTATCTCATTTTGTCTATTCGCTTGGTCTTCGTGCATGTCAAAAAGTTTACGCACCCCGCCCCCCTCCCCCCCCCGACCCCCCAAACGCGACCGCATGTGGTTCGGACGCATGTTTTGCTTGTCTGGGTCATCACTTCTTATCACCCATAAAGTTTCACTCGTATCCGACCACTCGTTCGCAACTTATGGAAGTCAGTGTTTTCCGGATTCCCCTTCCCTCAACTCCCCCAAAGATCATGGTCGGATCCAGGAACAAAAGTTTTCCTACGGTATGTGTCGGGTCCTTAAATCACTAATATACCTGCAAAGTTTCATCGTCCTTGGAATATCTAGAACTATCCTAACTGGCGATTACCGGAATTCCGGGAAATACCCTCCAGGTCCCCCACAGAGCCCCGATACAATCTGGTTCTGGTCAATTACTTATCTAGGGCTACTGCTTGTTCTTCCCACCAAGTTCCATCCCAATCCCTCGACTTCCTGAGAGTTCCGGTGCCCCCTCCAATCACCGCCCCACCAAAAGTTATACAAGCCACTAGATGCCGGAATCCGGGTGAACTACTTGTCCGGCAAGAAAATAACTTTCACATTCGGATTCAGCATGTCTCCTTATCCTTAAATCAACTATCTCAATAGCTTTTAAAATATTTTGTTCCCCCTTAATTTGAAACCCCTCCCCCACTCTTAAATGTAGGGCTACAGAGCCCATCTACGAACTCGACCTTACTCTTGAGCCAAAGAATTCTCACACCAAGTTTCATTAATATATCTCATTCCCTTCGAGAGTAATACAGTGCGCACAGACGGACGGACAGACGGACAACTTTTGCAATGTCATAGGTATCACTCCACTTACTTTTTCGGATCCCCAAAGAAGTTAGATATATCCATGTGTTATATCCATCACCTTTAAATTCACCAATTTATTGTTTTATATAAAAAAATATACGTCAGGACCCGTTTTCCTTCTGTAAGATAGTGGAGGACGGAAAACAAAACATGCTCTTATACGCCTGGCTGTAAAATAAGTTCGGAAGAGTACCAGAACAACCAGCCTAGCAAGTCTGTTTATTGACAGTAGGCAGTTTGATGCTGTTCTTTTTATTCCAGATATTTAAAATAAGTCCCTCGGGTTGTCGGCAAAACGTCCCCAATGGAAACGTCTCCGGCAAAATGTCTCCATGAAAAAACGTACCCGGACACAGATTTTTTCTTTTTCATCGCTGAAGGATAGCCATGTGATTACTGACTGCGTCATTAAAAAAAAAATGTCTTGGAATGTAACATTTTGAAAACCACGATGGGATGACAACTTCAGCATTTAATCGATAGCGAAGACACAAACCAAAGTGTTTCTCCTTGCTGTAGCCATTTCTTGAAGAAAGCAAAAAGATTTGGTAGTTTATAAGTTTTTCGTTGTGTGCTGTACCAGGGACCCATAAATTTCCTGTAATGACTCGCCATTCAGGGGGCTTGTCAATAAGAGATTTATGATGCGCTCTTGACCGAGCGTCAGATAGTTCGAGAAATACCCACGGGGATAAAATACCCGATTATCCAGACAGACACAATTTTTCGCAGCTGTTGTTCTGAACTAGGAATATTTCTCTGTAATGGAAGAGTATCCTGGATCCTTTGTCCTAGCTTAGGTACCTGGTGGCATGCTGAATAGTCCTGACTGGTGCCAAAAAATTTTGTCTATCTCAGCAAGAACGCCGATTCGACCCAAGCGGAATTTTTGGAAACTAGGTGAGGCTCGGGCAACATAGCAAACATAGAAGCATAGGAAATGACAAGCCCCCTGAATGGCGAGTCATTACAGGAAATGTATGGGTCCTGGCTATACTAATTGGTTTATTTGTGTGTTAGTCTACGCTGTGATATAACTCATTGACCTTTCGATATTAGTTCGATATTTAATTTTGTGATATTTCTGAATCTGGTTTTATTAAAGGATCAAACCCGTCTTAATTAGATTACTATCTATTTCTATAACTAACTAATCTTTTCATTCATTCTCGTTTCCTCGCTTCCCATGCCATTTGTTTGCACCATTCCCTTAAATTACCTTAAATCACAGCTTGGAGTGAAATAAGGACTTTTGATCCTGTTGAATCACTCCTTGTGATGACTGTTGCATCTGTGGCTGGTTATAGTCTAGTGGAAGGTTCTGGTGCATCACAGTCAAATCTCCACGGTTTGTCTCTCCACTCAGCATCCAAACGGCGTGTGAATGCTTCTATCAATTCAGCAGCAACAGTGTCCTCATTGAGGTTGTTCCAGAGGTTCACGATCCAGTTCGAGAAGAAGTTGCATCTTCCTCCAGTCCTTGCGTGAAGTTTGCGGATACGTTTTGGGTGACCTCGTGTTATGTGGGAGGGTTCAGTCTCCAGGAGCTCATTTTCTTGATTGGTTGACAGGAGTTTGTGTGCCTGGTTCATGTCCTCTCGTTTCCGCCTGTAGACTAAGGAGGGGAGGTGGAGTTCCCTCAGCCGCTCACTGTAGGGCTTGTTTTCCAAACCGGCGATCAGCTTAGTGGCCCTTCGTTGGATTTGCTCAAGAGCTGCCTTGTCCTTTTTGAATCGAGGGGTGGCCAGTATGGTCCCCACCTCCAATCTGGGTCTTACTAATCCTTTGTAGAGCTTGGTGATCACGTGTTTACTTCTGCTGGTAATGCTGTGTTTGATGATGCCTAGGGATCTGCTAGCATTCGCTGAGATGTTCTGTGAGTACGTGCTGAATGTAAACTGGGAGTCAACAATAACGCCAAGATCTCTCTCCTCCTGAACATGCTCCAGTATGTGGTGACTCCCAGGGTTTTGGGTCATGAGGTAATGTTGCTTGGGGTTGTTGTGTCCGAAGTGTATGACCTTGCATTTTTCAGTGTTGAATTCCAGCAACCATCTTTTGACACAGGAGCACATGTGGTTGAGATCAGTCTGGAGGGATTGGATGGCAGAAAAGGTGTTGGCCGGACCTATTAGTTTCGAATCATCCGCATACAGAGTGGTTGTGTTGCTGGTGATAAGGGCTAGCTCATTTATGTAGATGTTGAACAGGGTGGGGCCCAGGATACTGCCCTGTGGGACCCCACTGGTGACTTTGAATTCATCAGAGAGTGCGTGACTGTTTGGTCCAGTGGTCACTTTCACTCGCTGCGTTCTGTCCCTCAGAAAATCCTCAATCAACTGATCACTTGTGGGCTAAGAGATAGGGTATGTAGCCTGTGCATGAGGTAGCGGTGGCAAACTTTGTCAAATGCTTTGGCTAGATCCAGCAAGATTATGTCCACAGGTAATCCTTTCTCTAGTAGGTCAGTTACGGGACTGTAGGACTCATAACGGCACTACGCTTATTTTTCCAGTATCCTTTTTTGATGATATTGGTCAAAAATGCAAATTGTGCATGTTGCTGCAAACGACCTAGAACTGATCAGTGATGAGCCCAATGCAAGGCATATACAGTATATATTTTAATTGGAAACGATGCATTTATGAAGCAACTGGTCCAATGTCTGATCTTTCCTGCCTATAAGAATGTTCCCACACCTGCAATGCACACACATGAAGCTGTTTTACCTCGATCATGCACATGAAGTCCGAGGCGAACTTAAAAATCTATTCTTAGAGACATTTCGCCATGGGGACGTTTTGCCATGGGAACGTTTCGACAAGCGGACGTTCCGTCATGGGGACGCTTCACCACGGGGACGATTCACCACCTGGACATTTCGCCGGGGATGTTTAGCCGGTAAGCCACTTTATCAATTCCTATGTCTCACAGGTAGTTTATACTATGACAATCTTTAACAGCATAAAAGGGAGGGCTTTTTGTATCAAGGGGAATGTGGCGTTGTATGACTTTTGTCGAGGTTAAAACCAGTTCGTATCTACCTCCGGAGAGGTTGCTACGAAGTCGTATCCACCTCCGCAGAGGTTCATTGACCGACTTTCCTGAACTTCAAAACAAAACAAGAGTAGGAAGCGTTTTCGATAGGACGCTACTCTCCTATTTAAATGGAACGTAATACGTATTCAGTATGGTCGCTTCGCAGAGTTTGCGAATAGGAGTTTCAACAACAGATGGCGCTCCAGGCTGACACCAGAATAACCAACTTGATGGTCATTTAATAGACTATTTTTAAAAGGACGCCTCGGTGTAATCCCATATCAAACTCGATGTCTCCATGTTTTACCCACACAAAATAATTCGTTATTTGGGAATAGCGGAGCAATTGACTCAAAGCATTTTCAATGGGTTTTCCAGTCTGTTCAAGTTAATTAGTCATTCTGAACCAGATTTCCTATCGATGTCCAATCCATTCAGTGACCCTTTATAGGAGCGATTTCGGTTTAACGACAGCCTAACGAGCTCTTTTGTTTTCTGTTTCTCAAGATCAATTCCGAAAGCATCGATGTAATTTTTATTCCAATTCCGAACTACCTACTTATCCGAATTTAATCGGGGACTTAAGTTTTGCCTGAAGGGTCGTGGATTTCAGAATTCCTCCACTTGAGTCGTAATAATTCAGACGGAAATTAGCGAAAATCTTAATTGGTTGGCAAAACAGGCTAGTTTCAGAAGTAAACCGGGAGACTAAACCGAGGGGTCTTGGAAGCCTGTAACGAGAAGGATATTTTCTGGTATCCGGTCAAAGTCGCGAGAACAATAATAACGACGGAAAACAGTAAAAGAAAAAAGGCACCACCCAAAACTGTGACAGGGAACGCAAAAGCGTCATGTCAGAAGAGTCTTGATATCCGACAAAGACTATCATCTGAGTGTCAACTCACACATCCCTGGCTTCATCAACTACATCCCAAACAGTATCATGCCACAACGGTTTTGACATGTATTGGACAGGGTACTATTACAAGTTTGATGGCAAATAACACATATTTGCGCATCTTTATGTTAAACATTACGATAACATATCTATTATGACTTTTTAAGCGCTTTGTTTCGAAACAAACTTCTGCTGTGACCCTTTGAAGAATTATGCTTCGCGAAAAGATAACGTTGAAAGGGGTGATAACATATCCATTCTCATAACGTTTAACACAAGAAAGCACAAATATTTGTTATCTGTTATCAAACTTCTGACAATGTGGCTAGCGCATATGTCTGTTCCACATGTCGTCACTGTGCCCGATTCTTTCTACAGAAACTTTTCGATAACTGGATTACCCTATTTTCTGACAGTAGTAGATAAAGTAAAGTGTATAGTGATGTCCTGAGGGAACGAATAAATAGGTTGAATGAATGAGTACATGTTGCAGATACCATGGTATCTGATACCACGGTCTAAAGTCATTTTTGCAGTTACCGGGTATCTGACAACATGGATACTGGTATCTGATATATAGCACGGTCCCGACCGTAGTAACTGACAGTGGTATGAAAAAGTCTTCTCACTTTTGCCACCACCAACACATGAGATTACAGTTGCGTTTTAGCAGACATCATGATATCTGATACCACGGTTAAAAGTCGCTTTTGTACTTACCGTGGTATCTTGCCAGTTACCGTGGGATCTGTTATTCAGACACCACGGTCTCGACATCAGTAGCGTCCGGTGGTATCCGAAAAATTTATCTCACTGATCACCGACACGAAAGGCTAGAGTTGCGTTTTAGCAGATACCATGGTGTCTGATATCACGATTAAAAGTCATTTTTGCCGTTACCGTGTGGTATCTGATACCATGGTCAAAAGACATTTTTGAAGTTACCGTGGTATCTGATACCACGGTCAAAAGACATTTCTGAAGTTACCGTGGAATACGATATTCAGATGCTAAGGTCTCGACCGTAGTAACTGGCCGTTGTATCTAAAGGATTAACCTCACTTTCATCATCACTAAGTACCAACACAGGTGGAATTGGTAGGAAAGAAGTTCGTGACTAGTGATGTTAGTGGAAGTAAGTATTTCTATAGGGGTGACTTCTAAAACCACAAATCGACAATTGCCGCAGCAACCATAGTATCAGACAAAAGGTAAAAAAAAATGCAGATCTAGATACCGCGGTATTATCAAATACCATTGTATCTGCAAAAACGCAAATAATATAGTGTTGGTAAGACGACTATAACTGGCGTTTAGTTTATCTTGCTTTTTCGAGCTCAGCTGGATCGGGTCGTTCAAACCTAAATCATCTATCTTCGATCGAAATGCTTAATCCCCTCTAGATGATTCCTGTACATAGATGTGGAAGTGAAAATCCCCTCTATCCCTTACCTAAGACAAAATTCGAATTCATTTCCTCAGATTAAGGCCGGTTTTGAAGGAAGGTGAATGGAAATGAGAGAATTTGCAAACCCAGCGTGATGAAATTATACAGCCAAAGATTAAATATTTTCAGATTAGATAAAAAAAAAAAAAGCCTAACTCCACGGGTCCATAGACAACTCTTCCGACTAACTAAGCTGGAAGGATTAACAGTACATGATATTATTAGTTGCGCTTTTGCAGATACCATGGTCTCAAGCCGTTGACGCAGTTACCGTGGTACTTGATACCACGGTCAAACGGGGTTTCTGCAGTTATCGTGGTATCTTGCCAGTCGCCATGGTAACTGATATTCAGATAGCACGGTCGGACCAAGGTAACTGATAGTGCTATCTGAGAAATCCATCTCCCTTTCGTCATCACTAATACGGCTGCCTCCTATGGAGCAGCAACTTCTTATGCAACTACAGAAGAGTGCAAGTTCTACAAAATAAAGCTGTTAGAACAATCGGTAGATATCTCCAAGATGTGCATGACACTTGTGCTTGTTTTACCTCCCTGAATGTCGGTCAGATAAGAGATTACCAGGCTGCAGTATTTGTGTTTCAGTGTATGAATGGATTAGCCCCTGCTGTCTTTAAGAGTTATTACCAAACAAATGGTGACCTGCATAAGTATGGAACAAGGCATAGTGATGATATGGTAGTGAATTTACGTCGTGGGACCCGGTCTTCATTTTCAATGAAACACCTGGTCCATCTGTATGGAACGAACTACCAGTGAGCATTAGGGCGGCGGAAGACGTGCCTCAGTTTAAAAATAAACTAGACCTACGTTGCCTGGGCAACGTGAAGTGTTGCGAGTTGGTTTGGTTTCTTCGCTGTCGGTTAAATGCTGAAGTTGTCAACTTACTAAAGCTTTTAAAACGGTATGTTCTAAAAAGACTAATCAAATGATCAGAAGCTATTCTTCAGCGTTGTTAAAACAACAACAAAAGAATATCGGCCCAGGAAAACCCAGGAAAATCATTTTAACAAGTATTTATTATTTTGAGATTATTTGGCTTTCGTAGGAAATACCATTTATCTGCCTTAACCGAAGCCAAAATTTACTCCTGGTAACCGAGAGAAACCCCTAACCATACTGGGAAAAGCACATGAAAACTTAGAAATGTGGTTACAGCACCAGGCGGTTTGGGTGAGGTTAGTAAGTGTGGCTGGGGACTTGGACGCCCTCTGTGCAGCGCTTTGCCAGAAGTTGTGTCACTCTAGATGTCAGTGGATGTCACTCTAGATGTCAGTGGATATCAGAATTCCTCTTTGGACGATCTGTAACAGGACATGATCTAGACTTTTTTTTTCACGACATGATCATTCTAATGTATTAAAAGTTCCCTCTTGACATCGAGGTTGATTTTAAATGGCCTTCGAGCCATTCGAGGCCTTCGAGGTTCCGATATCAACTGAGACGAAGGTATGTTAACTATTATAACTTTCTCGAAATGAATTTTTGTCTTCTTTGGCAGTACTTATTTGCTACTTTTGTACGGATTTTTTTTTTCAGTGAAAAAGCAAAACTAGCCTACTGTAGAAATTTGAAAATGACTACTGCTGTGACCGGGGCATTTCTGTTAAGAACAATACAACCTATCCTTTTCATTTGTGGCGAAGCGGATGCCATCTAGCGGCGGGCTCTTAGAGAGATAGAATTAATCAAGCTTAAACCGGTGTTGCCACTGGTCGCTATTGAGCGACCAGTCTCAATAGCTGCCTTTGGAGAGTAGAGGAAAATAGCTTGAAGTAAGTTGGATGCAATGTTGCTTCAGTGGACAAGTTGTATTTTCAGTGTGAATGTGATTGTTTAAGAAGGTGCGACCCAGGTTGGTTGGCTAGGAAAGCAACATTTTCTTTCAGTTTGAAAAAAAAAAAAAAAATTTAGTGGATATTACTTCAGTCCAAGCTGAGTGCGAATCATATTTGACAATAGAAAACGGATACGTCAGCTACATTTTTATTTTAAGTTAATTCATAAATGTTGACTGTAAATTGTAAATGTACTTTTATTGACGACCAAAGAATATCCGGCTTGTCCGCTTCACGTTTGAGAAATAAATTGTACTGAACTGAACTGAATTGAAAGCTATATTTCGGCCGCTGTAAAATTAACTTGTCACGTTTATTTCCAGCTTGAGCGGCTTGGACCGTTGCCAAGAAGAGCCAAAATATAGCTCTAATAATATGTAGCTGGCGTATCAGTTTTGCATTGTCAAATATTTCTTAGTGTTTTTTTTTCTGAAAGTGATGTCTTTTATTTATTTTTTGAGGTCAAGTTCTACTTTTCAGTACTTGAGGAAAAGTGCTCGGTGAACTTCTGCGGAGGTTGATCCGATTTCCTATCATCCTCTCTGGAGGCTGATACGATATCGTATCAACTTCCACAAAATTTATTGTCATGATATAACTACCTATGGGACATATGAAAATATACATTACATACCTGTTGGAGAAAAGCTATTTTCTTATAACTATTCTACCTATAGTCATACAATGGATAAAACGGATCCGTCAGCTACGATTCTTTTGCAGAGATATTTCGTCCCTTATTGGCAAGGGTCCTCGTCAGTCGAACGTCAGGGACTAAGTTGGGGAATGGAAGAAACAAACCTGTATTTCTTTATATCTCAATTTAATATTGCAGGTTCGTTTGGAATGATTGCCAAACCTTTGCAACCTGGCCAAAAAGTACAAGATCGCTGTCAAAGCATCGTGGCTGCGGCATCCGTTTTATCCCATGTTTGAATATTTCCCAGTCAGCTTGGGCTCAATCAGTAATTATTCAAAAATACACTACTGATTGACTGACTGGTTTCCAGGAGATTATACTAAACGTGGTTGTACTTTTTACATTGCGAAACCCCAGCGTGCGACAAATAGATTGCTATTATATCGTTTATATCGTTTTTGCCAGTCAGTTTCCATGACAAAATACAATTTGGCAAGCTATTAAAGAACTAGAAAAAAGTACACTGGGGACTCAGGAGAATGAAATATTATTTTGAAAGCATAATAAGGTCACTCCTGGGAAATTAAAGTCGATGATATTGTCAAAAATCACCTGATTTCTTTCCTGTTCACCTATTTGATGCACCTGACCTAAAATTCGAGTAAACATTCGAGTAAACGTGTGGCATTATTAATATAATAATAATAATAATAATAATATAATTACAATAAGAAGGTTTTCGCCTCTATAAATTTCTCGGTTCACTTTACACACTAAATTGAATTTCAGCCAGGTGGTAGTCGACACCTACTGTTAATTGGTTCATATTTTCGGCATTTACAACACTTTCTGGGAGATTATTCCAATATTCTACTATTCGATTTCTAAAGCTCCATTTTCCGATGTCTTTTCGGAATCTCTTACCACTCAGTTTCAAGTTGTATCCTCTGAGATCGTTGTGATTGAAAGTGAAGACATCATCAGGCCTAATATTATCATAATAACTATGGTAAATTTTTAAAGTTTCGATCAAATCACCTCGAAGAAATCTGTAAGATAAACTGGGTAACGTAGTTTTTGAAGCCGGTTTTCATAAGGCAGATGGCGAATGGCTGGCACTGTTTTTGTTGCTCTTCTTTGAACTTGCTCAATGGCGATAACGTCCTTGATATAGAAGGGCCTTGTTGTTGCGTGGCCATATTCAACTATTGGGCGAGCTAGTGCCTTAATTAAAATAAAGTTTCATCAAAATATCTCATTCCCTTCGAGAGTTATAGTGCGCACAGACGGACAGACGGACAACTTTTGCGATGTCATAGGTATCCCTCCACTTACGTTTTGGGATCCCAAAAACCTCAATCAGATCGCCACGTTAAAACCGATATACTTGTGAAGGCAGATTAAGGGCTTCGACTGTTTCGAGTTTCTTCCCACGCGGGACCGTGACACCTTCAGTTGCGTTTTATTTGAAGTTCATAGTACAGCGGGAGCGGATGGCGAACTGTAAGTTGCCGTTTTATTCCTGGCGGACTACGACAGAAGGTACACTGAACTGTTACCTGCCTCACCCAGCGTACAAATTAGCGGGTCCGCTGGCAGTCAGCGGGCAGCCTGCTGGCAAATAAAACGACCTTGCAGTATTTCGTGCCTAGATCTCCAACAACACCTTCAACTGATAAAAATACTAACGGGAACGAAAGAAACAAAAAAGATAACATCCCAAGTGTTATCTGTTGAAACCTCTGTTGTCGTTATGTAACTTCTGACAATGTAGTATTTTTACCTATTGAAGGTGTTGTTGGAGATCTAGGCACGAAACAGTATAAACTTAATTGGTCATAACACTTTATTTCTAAGTGAAAAGGTGTTATTCTTGAAAGTGTTACGCGCAATCTGTTATGAAACTTCTGACAGTGTAGGCACCCCGCGCCTTCCCAGCGTACGGCCCCCTGGCGAATAAAACGACAACGAACAGTCCGCTGTACTATGAACTTCAAATAAAACGCAACTTTGGTTGTACCAGTAGCAGATCTATCTTACCTTGGCATAAATCCGCGGGGTGAAATGTTGTGCCATATTCCATGGTATAAGGCGGCATAACACACGGTCAGCGACGGCTTCTGCCTGGTCTGATTCCGATGACGCTCGGACTAAATGCAATCCAATGGCGATGAAGGAGACGATGCTTCCAGCTCGTTGGGTTACAGCCTGAAAGAGAATAAACGGGTTTAGAATAGAACAGAATAGTATTTATTCAGCCACGATTGGGTCATATGCATCGCACACATAATGCTGCTACAACACAGAAAATAAACTACCTTCTATTTAAATTTCACCTCACGTAATCTCCCACCATTTTTATTACTGTGTAGTTAGTCGATGTCAGTATACCAGGGAAGAGCACTCCGGGCCCAGTCTGATCCGGAAAAGGGGACTCCTAGGGGAACCCCAACGGGTTTATTCTAACCTAAAAACAAAACAAAAAAAACTACAAAGCCCAGAGGCTAAAAATTTGGTGGCCCCGGTTCCAGTTTTTTTCAATTTTGTTCATTTATGAACAAGCGCTGTGGAGGATAAAAATTCGAACATTCAATGCTTGTTCGGTCGTTTCGGGAAGTTTCTCAAGCAGTCAGGAGCGTCCCAAGCGTCTAGGGGGTAAGGAGTGGATATATGTTTTTTGTTTATGTTAATAATGATATGATTAGATTTGTGAGCGCTGATTTCCATCGTTTTTTTTTCACGCCAAGCCCCTCGGGCTTTTGGGGCAAATAAATTAATGCATTCATGTTTTTTCGAATTTCTCTAACGACGGTATGAAAATTAACTTTTCTTGTGGTTGTGTTTCTTACTGTTCACCATCATCGGTCAGGATTTCAAGCATGCCACATTTTTATCCTAGAGAGCAACCAAATTTGAACAAGGAAAAAAAATAAAAATGAAAGAATAGCCTACACTGGAAATACTAGCAAGAATGAACAGAAATTCACGGATATTGCATTGATAATTCCTTTACGGTGATCAATTTTGCTCTTGGACGGGAATTAGGAACCATGTCATCGGTCACAATCAAATTTTTTGTATTTAACATTATCTGAATTCATTTTTTAGTTGCTGCTCCCACACCCTTTTATCTGCCACGATCGCTGGTTGACTTTTCTAGTTAGAGCCTGAAGAGAACCCTTGCCAAGAAGGGCCGACAAATCGCTAGAGTACATCTCATCTGACTTGCCGTTTAGTCCAGTCAAATGTTTTCAGGCAGAATTCCCCTAAGGCAGTAGAAAGTGAGAAGTTTGAGCAAAAAAATCAGACATAAATCAAGAGGACTGACTAGTCTGGACAGAAGTAAAACTTTCCAAGAATAGGCTTACAGCATCTACCCAGCCACCATATCTATCAGAGTAACCTTCAGGGAGCAGTTTAGATTTTTTTTTTTTTTTTTAGGACGTTGTTCAGTAGCTCTGTCCTTAAGAACAATAGGGTTGTTCATCCGTAACGAAAGTCTGGACAAAGACAGATGAGTCTGTTTAATGGCAAACGGTCATCCGTCCTTCTGGATACAAAGGGAGGGCTTAAACCATCCCATTCTCGTTCCACAATGAATTTCCCAGAGACCAAATGTTCCTCACAAAGGAAGGAGCACCTCGTTACGGGAGAGGTAGGTTTGTGAGCATTGGGATCTCTTTTTCCTTTTGAGGGTCACAAACCCATCCTCCACTTGACAATTGGGCCCAGATTGACCATTTTTTAATGTTTTTAACTTGATACGGAGCTCCAAAAACCTTGTAGCAATTATCCTTACATCTGTCCCGCGCTCCAAAGCGGTTTATTCTCTTTTGTCCCTCCTCGCCTCATTACAAGCATCTATTAAACAGAGATAGTATAATAGATCCATATGCGGTTGCAATGTTTGTACATCAACATTTTTTAATGTTAGCAAAGCTTGCTGTTCTTATATCAGTAAGCATTGCCAAATAAGGGGACAGTAGCGAGAAGAAAAGATATAATATACAAATACGAGATCTGCCAATAATTAGATCCTACTTTAACCAAATCCACATTCAATTACTTCGTTTCATAACGTTGTTTTCTAACGGTTTCTGAATTTTCTCCTAATGCTAGTACACAAGAGCTCCAAAAGCTCCTAACATTATGCAGGGGTGGCCCGAAGGGGGGGGGGGGTGATTCACCCTCCCTGCCTTTCGCCAAGTCGTATCAGTCGTTTATTTTGGCCTCGCCGAGGTCCCGGGCATTCATTTGAATTTTAAAAAAACCGAGTCGTCCCAAAAAAATTTTACTTTTGGCTCTGCCCAGCTTCAGTCGTAAAAACCCGTCCCTAAAGACCAGCCCAGTCGTTTAAACCAGGTTGCATAACCCCGTCAGGTCGGAGACATGATTCAGGGTGGCAGCTATTCGGCTACCTGTTCTACTCCCATGTAATTTGTATCTGCCTCACTTAGGTATCAGTCGCTTATTTTGGCTTTGCCGAGGTCCCAGGCATTCATTTCAATTAAAAATAATCCCGAGTCGTTTAAAAAAAAAATTTTTTACTTTCGGCTCTTCCCAGCTTCAGTCGTAAAAACCCGTCCCTAAAGACCAGCCGAGTCGTTTAAACCAGGTTGCATAACCCCGTTAGGTCCGAGACATGATTCAGGGTGGCAGCTATTCGGCTACCTATTCTACTCCCATGTAAATTGTGTCTGCCTCATTTAGGTATCAGCCGTTTATTTTGGCCTCGCCGAGGTCCCGGGCATTCATTTTAATTAAAAACAATCCCGAGTCGTTTAAAAAAAATGTTACTTTTGGCTCTGCCCAGCTTCAGTCGTAAAAACTCGTCCGTAAGACCATACGAGTCGTTTAAACCAGGTTGCATAACCCCGTTAACGAAGTTAGGTTCATGTTAATAATCATGTTCATGATTCAGGTGGCAGCTATTCGGCTAACTGTTCTACTCACATGTGTGTATCTGCCTCACTTAGGTCTTGATTTTAGCCTGTCAAAATTGCAATAGGTTAGTTGTTAAAAAAGTCTGACTAGATAACACCGATATAGTGATATTCCTTATAAACCAAAAGTGAGAAACTTTTTTGGGGATGAGCAAGGTATTTACCGACTGGCTGGTAATTTTTACCGAGTTTTTTTTGCGGAAAAAACGACTGTATTGACGAGAAAATCGACTGATTTCAAGAAAAAACGACCGTTTTTAAGAAACGACTTTCGAAAAACCGACTGTTTTGAAGAAAAATTCGACTGTTTTTACGAAAAATCGCGGCGCTTCGTGCCGATACTGCCGACTCAGCTATTTTTACAGACTGCCCGACAAAATGGGGGGGGGGCGTCCCCCCCCCCAAACGTGATGACCCTGAATGCTAGTGTCAAAGCACATGTGAATAGCCTTCCTAAAATTCAGGATACGCATACTACTCGAAAATGATCTCTTTTGTGCTAAAGTTATTCTAAAAGCGAACTTCTTGTTCTTCATTTGCTGTGTATAGCACTTCTGTCGCGTATATGAGACTCGGACCTAATTTCGTGGTAAGGTCGCAGATGAAGATTGACGCAGATATAAACCTTTCAGATGTGCTTGAATATGCTGCATTGGGGAAAGATATAGTGTTTCTATCGGGCGAAAGACGTAAGTTTGTTTCGTCAGTGAATCGGGGTTTGCTTTTACACAGAACGAATCATATTCTGTAAACCAGTTTTAAGTTGCAATTTTTCAAATGTAGCGTTACCTGTTTTAGTCTTCCTCATGAAACTACAGTTTGTCGAATGACAAATAAAACGGTACGGTACACGGTACTTTCATAATGAAACAAAAGTACATCAAAACTAAACCCGAAAAAAAAAGAAGCAACTCAAGTCTCGTCGGCGAACCGACGCCATTTTCTATCTGTAAACTCCTGTCGGGCGAAGACCAAAAGTTTGTTACGTCCATAAATCCGATTTTTTTTTAAATGCACTGGCAAACCTGTTTTCCTCCTTTCGTTTCTGAGGAAGTGTGTTTTTTAACATGAAAATTACTTTTTTTGCTATTATAGTTCGGAACAAATCTACTCTGTTTTCGATCGGCACTATTTTGTCACTTTTTTCGATGGACAGAGTCAAGGCCGTATCCAGGGGGGGGGGGGGGGGGTAGGGGTTTACCCCCCCCCCCCCCCCCCGAAAGATAACAAAAATAATCATTTTTATAGGCTTTCCCTCTGATCTATGTCCGACCAGAAAGCAACCCCCCCCCCCCCCCCCCCCCCCCGAAATAAATTCCTGGATATGGGCCTGGACAGAGTCGTTATTTTCATAGCTATTCTTGACTTTTCTTCTTACGCATCATTCATCCATAAATGCGGGTTTCTTTTTCAATGGACTGGCAAACCTGTTTTCCTCGTTTTGTTTCTGATTAAGAGTGTCTTGAACGTGAAAATTACTTTTTTTGCTATTAATTCGCAACAAATCTAATTTGTGTCTGCTCTGTTTTCTATGGCCAATATTTTGTAACTTTTTTCGACGGACAGATGATTTCATAGCTATTTTTTCCTTCTCGGTGTGATCGCAAAAAGAAACTCTGCTCCTCCGCGTTTCACACAATTTCGACTATGGCGCTCTATTTAGATGAATGGTGTGTCATTTGCTTCGCGATTTGGCTTGGAATTTTTTAGATTTGAAACACGTTTAAGTTAAAATTTGCCTGCGGGGCTTGCTTTAATTTGTCCCGGGTACAGGCGCTGAAAGCTTTCCTCTTTAGCGAAAGCTGAAATGTAAAGCTGAGGCTATGAAGGTATGTATACAAAAAATTTTAGTAAAAGAATAATTTCAGCTGATGCATTGCAGCTAATTTTACACCGGCTTTATTATTTGTTGGTGGGGAACGTGCGCCATTGCCGCAAAGTGGCAACAGTTCTATGTTGTCGGTACTTGCGAGTCATATATTACGATCCAGGAGTCGTTGAAATGAGGTGTCTCACCCCCCTGGCCTGAGTGCTTCAGGCCACCCCTGACAGTATGTTGCTTTTTCTAATCAATAACTATAATATTAGACGACCATGTGATTTTAAATCGTTTTAAATTTTCGGAACGATACATTTACTCTGATTCGGCTGGATTTCAAGATGATCAGAGTCGATCAGAGTTCCGAGTCCTATCCAACAAGAGACAAAAGCGAGTCCTTAAAAAAGGCTTCTCGAGGCGAGTCCTCGAGTCCACCAGAAGTAGCGAGTTTGCACCGCACGTAACTTTACTTTTTTCCTGACGTTCAAGAAATTTATAAAGTTCGGGAATTTAAAACCTCTGATGGGAAACTTGAAACTTGATTTCCCCAAGAATGTGGTGAAAGGAGCTAATAAAACTTCCACTTTCAACAGACTTCTTTCTGATTGGCTGGAGGTGTCAACTTTCCTTCTCTGAGATATCGCATTACACTTCCAGCCTGTCCGGGAAATGCCTTTATAGTAGAAAGACAGAAATGCTCCTTCGGCAGGATTTGAACTCAGAATCTTTGGCGCTCTACCATTGAGCTATCGACAGGCCTGTGAACATCACCCGCAAAACCACTACAAAAGTGATCCCACTGAAAGTTACATTCGTGTAAGCAGTGTATTCGTGTATTGCTTGCTTGCTATACTGTCAGAAGTTTCATAACAGGATCCGCAGTTTCAACAGACAACACTTGGGGTGTAATATTTTAGTTGCGTTTTTGATCCGAATTCTCGCTTCAGAATTCTCGATTCTCGTACAAATTACCGTTTTTGCTCCTCTGACTTCTCCATTCTCGCTTTTGACAAAAACACTAATTTTGCAACTCGTTCGCAGCCCGGTATAAGGGTTTATTATGCATATTGAGCACCCGTACTCTGTTGACCAATCAGGGAGGAGAACGCGGAGAGGAGAAAATTCGCCATCGGAGCGACTTCTCAATTCTCAATGTAATGTAACTGGTTCTCGATTCTGACAAAAACGTAAGAAAAGGAGAATTCACTTCATCTGAATAGTCCAAAAACGCGAAATAGGAGGAGAATCGCGAGGAGAATTCGGATCAAAAACGCAACTATTAGTTGTGTGTTTGCTGATACCCTGGTATCTGTTACCACGGTCTAAAGTCTTTTTTGCAGTTATCGTGGTGTCTGATACCACGGTCAAAAGACGTTTTTGCAGTTATCGTGGTATCTGGCCAGTTATCGTGGTATCAGATATTCAGATATTATGGTCCGACCGTGGTAACTGGTCGTGGTATCTGAAAAGTCATCTCACTTTCATCAAATTGTGTCAGATTGGTGAGAAAGAGAAGTTTAGCACTTAGTGATGTAACTGGATATCTGTTTTTCTTTTGGGATGAGAGCACCGTGTATCAGATCCCAGGATAACTCAGGGTGGGGAATGTGGTCCACCAGTCTCACGGCCGTTTTGAAAATCGAACACACCAGTCTCACTGTTTCGAACCATCAGTCTCAGAAAAATGGCGCCGGGAACCACCAGTCTCGGAAACGAGACCAACAGTCTCAAATTCAGACCAACAGTCTCATCTAATTTCCAATTTTTTTAAAGTAAAAAAGTGTTTTCTTTGTTTTTCTCTGTCAGTCCCTTGAATTACGCGCTTGTGTCAGCACTACAGGTAGAGTGAAGCTTGGGCTTTCAATACATGTATTCATCTCTGCTATTGGCTTGGTACTTCTCAGTGAATAGGGCTCTGAAAAAGCAAACAAATTTATTTTTTTTGTTTTCTGTGTTGTTTAATAGAATTCTGCTACTCTGCCAACTACAACAGGTAAAGTGAAGCCTGGGCTTTCAATTGATATATGATTCACTGTTACTGGATTACCAAGTGTCACATTGGGTGGCTTTGAAAAAACTGTTTTGGTAAACAAATGTAATTTCTAGGCTGTCTATGCGATTTCTTGGAATTTTCTAACTTTGCAACCAGTTTTGGTAGATTTAAGCTTGAGTTTTCCACAAATCCATGTATCTCTGATACTGGCTTAGTCAGTTTGTTGCTGGGTTCGTATGGTAAACTCATTAGCTGTTTTTTTTAACTGCCCCGCTTGATACTGTTGAATGTTTTGTCGCCTCACTGTTCAGTTCACCTGACTGACGGTATTAGTTTGTTCCATTCTTTTTCCATGCATTTTCCATGCTTAAAATACTATTCTGAGGCTGTCTATACACAACTACAGTAAGAGGTTAAGTATCGCTCAATGGAACCTATTATCGCTCACCAGAGCTGCGTTTGATTTGCATTGACTGATAGCGTTTGATTTATCCAGTCGACTGAGATTTTGGACTAAAATTTGACTTTTGAGAACCGAGAATAAATGGTCATTCGTTCCATGGTTAAGCGGTTAAGCTACAGTAAGCGGTCAAGTAACGCTCAATGTACCTATCATCGCTCACCAGAGCTGGGTTCGATCCGCATTTCCAGACGACTGAAATCATCATTTCGCTGTTTCATTTGCTATTCTCAGTTGACTGATAGCGTTCAATTTATCCAGTCGACTAACATTGTCGACTAAAGGTGACTTTTGACAACAGAGAACAAACGGTCATTTGTTCTATGGATAACCGATTAAAGTAAGCGGTCAAGTATCGCTCAATGGAACATTTTATCTCTCACTAGAGCTGCATTTGATTTGCATTTCCAGTTAACTTAAATCGTCATTTTGCAGTTTTATTTCCTATTCTCAGCTGACTGATAGGTTCTATTTATCCAGTCGACTGACATTGTCCACTAAAAGTTGACTTTGGACGACCGACAACAAATGGTCATTCGTTCCATGGATAACCGGTTAAGCAACAGTAAGTGATCAAGTATCGCTCAATGGAACATTTTATCGCTCACCAGAGCTGTGTTTGATTTGCATTTCCAGTTGACTGAAATAATCTTTTTGCTGTTTTATTTGCTATTCTCAGTTAGCATTCAATTTATCCAGTCGACTCAGATTCTCTTTCTTGGGATTTTCTAACTTTACAACCAGTTTTGGTAGATTTAAGCATGGACTTTCCACAGATATGTGTATCTCTGATATTGGCTTAGTCAGTTTCTTGCTCATGGTGTCCTTTGATAAACTCATTAGCTGTGTTTTTTTAACTGACCTGCTAGACCCTGTTGAATCTTTTGTTGTCTCACTATTCAGTTCACCTGACTGCCTGGTCCGGTACTAGTTCGTTCCATGCTTAAAATACTATTTTGGGGCTGTCTCTACACAACTACAGTAAGCGGTAAAGTAACACTCAATGGAACCTATTATTGCTCACCAGAGCTGCGTTTGATTCACATTTCCAGTTGACCTTAAGTTATTAATTTGCCGTTTTATTTGCTATTCTCAGTTGACAGATAGCGTTCAATTTATCCAATCTATTGAGATTGTCCACTAAAAGTTGACTTTGGACGACCGACAACAAATGGTCTTCGTTCCATGGATCACCGGTTAACCAACTGTAAGCGGTCAAGTATTGCTCAATGGAACATTTTATCGCTCACTAGAGCTGCATTTGATTTGCATTTCCAGTTAACTTAAATCGTCATTTTGCAGTTTTATTTCCTATTCTCAGTTGACTGATAGGTTCTATTTATCCAGTCGACTGACATTGTCCACTAAAAGTTGACTTTGGACGACCGACAACAAATGGTCATTCATTCCATGGATAACCGGTTAAGCAACAGTAAGTGGTCAAGTATCGCTCAATGGAACATTTTATCGCTCACCAGAGCTGTGTTTGATTTACATTTCCAGTTGACTGAAATAATCTTTTTGCTGTTTTATTTGCTATTCTCAGTTAGCATTCAATTTATCCAGTCGACTCAGATTCTCTTTCTTGGGATTTTCTAACTTTACAACCAGTTTTGTTAGATTTAAGCATGGACTTTCCACAGATATGTGTATCTCTGATATTGGCTTAGTCAGTTTCTTGCTCATGGTGTCCTTTGATAAACTCATTAGACCCTGTTGAATCTTTTGTTGTCTCACTATTCAGTTCACCTGACTGCCTGGTCCGGTTCTAGTTTGTTCCATGCTTAAAATACTATTTTGGGGCTGTCTCTACACAACTACAGTAAGCGGTCAAGTAACACTCAATGGAACCTATTATTGCTCACCAGAGCTGCGTTTGATTCACATTTCCAGTTGACTTAAGTTATTAATTTGCCGTTTTATTTGCTATTCTAACTTGACTGATAGCGTTCAATTTATCCAATCTATTGAGATTGTCCACTAAAAGTTGACTTTGGACGACCGACAACAAATGGTCATTCGTTCCATAGATCACCGGTTAACCGACTGTAAGCGGTCAAGTATTGCTCGATGGAACATTTTATCGCTCACTAGAGCTGCATTTGATTTGCATTTCCAGTTAACTTAAATCGTCATTTTGCAGTTTTATTTCCTATTCTCAGTTGACTGATAGGTTCTATTTATCCAGTAGACTGACATTGTCCACAAAAAGTTGACCGACAACAAATGGTCATTCATTCCATGGATAACCGGTTAACCAACAGTAAGTGGTCAAGTATCGCTCAATGGAACATTTTATCACTCACCAGAGCTGTGTTTGATTTGCATTTCCAGTTGACTGAAATAATCTTTTTGCTGTTTTATTTGCTATTCTCAGTTAGCATTCAATTTATCCAGTCGACTCAGATTCTCTTTCTTGGGATTTTCTAACTTTACAACCAGTTTTGGTAGATTTAAGCATGGACTTTCCACAGATATGTGTACTCAATGGAACCTATTATCGCTCACCAGAGCTGCGTTTGATTTGCATTTCCAGTTGACTGAAACTCTGTTATTTGCTGTTCTCAGTTGATTCATATTGTTCGATTTAGCTCTTGGCAAGGGTGTGGAAATTCAAGAAGGTAAGGGAACATCACTAAAACAATACGCCAAAGCGACCTAATCATGTTCTATAACATTTAGACAATTACTAAAATTACCCTTTGCTTGTCTCCTTGATGATGCTGTACGTAGCAGCTTCAATTTGAGGGTCTCATGAAGAGACCTCGTACGTGGACCAATTTATAGTACTTCAACCTACAAACAATAGTATGTTTGTAACATACAATAGAATGTTCCTATAACAAGAGCAACATCTGTAGAGGAGATAGTACTTCAACAATTAGAAAAAGAGTGAGAGGAATATTCATGGAGGACTAGTAAAACATATGGTATGTGAAAAAAGAATCACCAAAAAGTTGACTTTTGACGATCGAGATAAAATGGTAATTCATTCCATGGTTAACCGGTAACCTACAGTAAGCAGTCAAGTATCGCTCAATGGAACATATTATCACTCACCAGAGCTGCATTCTATTCGCATTTCTAGCTAACTTAAATCATCATTTTACTCTGTTATTTGCTGTTCTCAGTTGATTCATATTGTTCGATTTAGCTCTTGGCAAGGGTGTTGAAACTCAAGAAGGTAAGGGAACATCACTAAAACAATATGACAAAGCGACCTAATCATGTTCTATAACATTTAGACAATTACTAAAATTACCCTTTGCTTGTCTCCTTGATGATGCTGTACGTAGCAGCTTCAATTTGAGGGTCTCATGAAGAGACCTCTTACGTGCACCAATCTATAGTACTTGAACATACAAACAATAGTATGTCTGTAACAAACAATAGTATGTTCCTACAACAAGAGCAACATCTGCAGAGGAGATAGTACTTCAACAATTAAAAAAAGAGTGAGAGGAATATTCATGGAGGACTAGTAAAGAACGTATGGTATGTGAAAAAAGAATCACCAAAACCAACAAAACAAAATTACCAGAGTGGGTGCGTTAGTTCATGTAGGTTAACTTGAACACTTTTAGCTAGGACTTCCATAGCCAGTGTAAAACATTAAGAATAAGCTTATTTTTTATTTTTTTTTACCATCATTGGATAGGTAGCGTACTCTGTAGCACCAGATTTGTTAGAACATGAAAAAATGTCGGCCTCATGGCCGCAATTTGAAATGACCAGTAAAAGGTGACCGGTTGGTTGGATTCCGCAATCTTTTTCTCAACCTACGCTTATATTCTCGGTTAACCATGGAATGAATGACCATTTGTTCTCAGTTGTCAAAAGTCAACTTTTAGTCGACAATCTCAGTCAACTGGATAAGTTGAATGCTATCAGTCAACTGATAATAGCAAATAAAACAGCAAAAATATGATTTAATTCAACTGGAAATGCAAATCGAACCCAGCTCTGGTGAGCGATAATAAGTTCCATTCAGCATTACTTGACCGCTTACTGTAGCTTAACCGGTTAACCATTCTCGGTTGTCAAAAGTCAACTTTTAATCGACAGTTTCAGTTGACTGTATAAATCGAACGCTGTCAGTCAACTGAGAATAGCAAATAAAACAGCAAAAAGATGATTTAAGTCAACTAGAAATGCAAATCGGACCCATCTCTGGTGAGCGATAATAAGTTCCATTGAGCGTTACTCTTGACCGCTTACTGTAGCTTAACCGGTTAACCATGGAATGAATGACCATTCGTTCTTGGTTGTCAAAAGTCAGCTTTTAATCGACAATTTATGTCGACTGGATAAATCAATCGCTTTCGGTCAACTGAGAATAGCAAATAAAACGGAAGATGATTTAAGTCAACTGGAAAGGCGAATCGAACGCAGCTCTGGTGAGCGATAATAGGTTCCATTGAGTTTACTTGACAGCTTACTGTAGGTTAACCGGTTAACCATGGAACAAATAACCATTTGTTCTCGTTTGTCAAAAGTCAACTTTCAGTCAACAGTCTCAATAGATTGGATAACCCAAGAGCTAAATCGAACAATATGAATCAACTGAGAACAGCAAATAAAACAGTACAATGATGATTTAAGTTAGCTAGAAATGCGAATAGAATGCAGCTCTGGTGAGTGATAATAGGTTCCATTGAGCGATACTTGACTGCTTAAAGTAGGTTAACCGGTTAACCATGGAATGAATTACCATTTTATCTCGATCGGCAAAAGTCAACTTTTTGTCGACAGCCTGAGTCTACTGGATAAATTGAATGCTAACTGTGAATAGCAAATAAAACCGCAAAAAGATTATTTCACTCAACTGGAAATGCAAATCAAACGCAGCTCTGGTGAGCGATAAAATGTTCCACTGTTGGTTAACCGGTGATCCATGGAACGAATGACCATTTGTTGTCGGTCGTCCAAAGTCAACTTTTAGTGGACAATCTCAATAGATTGGATAAATTGAACGCTATCAGTCAACTGAGAATAGCAAATAAAACGGCAAAATAATAACTTAAGTCAACTAGAAATGCGAATAAAATGCAGCTCTGGTGAGCGATAATAGGTTCCATTGAGTGTTACTTGACCGCTTACTGTAGTTGTGTAGAGACAGCCTCAGAATAGTATTTTAAGCATGGAAAATGCATGGAAAAAGAATGGAACAAACTAATACCGGACCAGTCAGTCAGGTGAACTGAACAGAGGCGACAAAACATTCAACAGTATCAAGCAGGCAGTTAAAAAAAAACAGCTAATGAGTTTACCATAGGAACCCAGCAACAAACTGACTAAGCCAGTATCAGAGATACATGGATGTCTATCTACCAAAACTGGTCGCAAAGTTAGCAAATTCCAAGAAATCTCATAGACAGCCTAGAAATTACATTTGTTTACGAAAACAGTTTTTTCAGAGCCACCCAATGTGACACTTGGTAATCCAGTAACAGTGAATCATATATCGTTTGAAAGCCCAGGCTTCACTTTACCTGTTGTAGTTGGCAGAGTAGCAGAAGTCTATTAAACAACACAGAAAACAAAAAAATAAATTTGTTTGCTTTTTCAGAGCCCTACTCACTGAGAAGTACCAAGCCAATAGCAGAGATGAATACATGTATTGAAAGCCCAAGCTTCACTCTACCTGTAGTGCTGACACAAGCGCGTAATTCAAGGGACTGACAGAGAAAAACAAAGAAAACACTTTTTTACTTTAAATAAATTGGAAATTAGATGAGACTGTTGGTCTGAATTTGAGACTGTTGGTCTCGTTTCCGAGACTGGTGGTTCCCGGCGCCATTTTTCTGAGACTGATGGTTCAAAACAGTGAGACTGGTGTGTTCCGCGAATGAGACTGGTGGACCACATTCCCCACCCTGTAACTGCAAAATCGACTAATTGCAGGTCCAGTTACCGTGGTAACAGATACCATGGTTTCAGCAAAAACGCAACTATTGTGATTTGAAAACGTTATAGTTATTACTCTTATTTATTTGTAACACATCAGCTGGTCGAAGGAAAAACGATGGAGTATGAACAAGAACAAAAATAAATGAATGGGTAAACTGAGGTACACATAAATAACAAACTCCAAATAAACTTGAGTCAAATCAGCTGGAAGACGTAATCTCAAGGGGTTCCGGCCGTAGACCTCGTAAGCTCAATCACTTTCGGACAGAGAAGCTGTAAGCAGGGTGTTTGGCGCTCCCACAGTTGGCACACGTCACAGAGCACGGGCTTTCACGGCTGGAATCGTGGCTCCCACAACACTTAGAGCATTACACGCTGTTATTGCAGTCCGAGGCCAAGTGACCGAACTCTTGGCCCTTGTAACACCGCTTTGGGGGCATAGATGTAGTTGACCATTCGGAAGTAGTAGTAGTCAATGTCTAATCTCTCTTTCAAAGAGAGTGTCTTCGGCTTGAGTGTCGAAGTTCATTTTTTGGGGGAGAGGCTTTCCGATCCTTGCTACGCGGGTACAACCTGTTGCACTTCGAGTTCCGACTCTGATAAAGGAATCCCTTTACCAAAAAATTGTCCACCAAAATTGTCCTTCTTTTACTTCTCCTCGGAAATGGTTTGCTACGATTTGTGCAGAGATGATCCTTACCTTCGTGATCCGTTTGCTATTTGACGACCTTTTCCGATATCATGAAAACAAACAAAAAAGTAAGCAGATGCCTTTCCGGCTCTTCTTGGCAATGCTTGTTATGCACGACATTTAATGCACAACATTTTCAAAATGACAACAGATTACAAGTGTTGTCTTTTGAAAACTGCGCATCCTTGTGTTATATGTTGTGAAACTTCTGATAGTGCAGTTGCTAATTACGCAGTACTTCTTACTTACCCTTCTCTCAATGTTGTTTTTTACATGCTTTTTATTTCGGAATGAACCACCTCAGAATTCATACCAGAGGATCCTCGTTCCGAAATTTCCTGTTTACATCAGATTCAGATTGTACCATTTTCTTGAGGAAATGGAAGCAGAATAAATGGATCAGTTGTCTTCTTACCCCAGCAGTGACATGAACAACTGGACAAAGACATACTGGAACCAGAAGAATTTCCATTTCCGCAGTCCGGCCGAACTGTCGACTTGATAGGAAAACGACGCCAAAAGATCATTTCCTCTGTCTTCTTACCCCCTAGGTCAAAATTCGAAACATCTGATAAAGGCAGATCACGAGAAATATTAAATTTCCGGTTTTCACCGGATTCCTTCAGTAGTATCGATCAAGGAGGAAAACAAACCAGATATCATGTACAAGCCTGGGAGTGAATTAAAGGACCCCTCTTGTTTATTCTTCCTTTTATTTTATCCTTAGATCCCTTGTGGAATCATGAGCTTCTGAAATTCCCGCCTCTCGTCATTGTTTCGTCTTATACCCACAACCGTTTAACACTTATTCTGCTTAGCCGAATTTTGCCAGTCCTGCCACATAAACTTTACCGACAGCTTGAAGGTCAGCCAACAAGTCTTTCACACTTAAGGACATTAGAAGCTTCCAAGTGTTGTTTTTGGAATCCTAAAACGTCAGTACGGGATACCTATGACTTTGTAAAGCTTGTCCGTCCGTCCGTCTTTTAGCACGATAACTTTTGAAGGGATTGAGATATTTAGATGAAACTTGGTACGGGGATCCATCTGATTAAAGTACAGGTTAAGTTCGTAGATGGGCTGAGTAACCCTATATTTAGGGTGGGGGAGGGATTTGAAATGAAGGAGCGAAAAAAAATTTCCAAAGCTAATGGGATAGTCGATTTGGGAGACATGCTGAATCCGATATGAAAATTATTTTCTCGCTGGACAAGTAGTTTACGCGGAATCCGGTCGAAATCGGAAATTTGGTAAAAATAAAAGTTCATTCTTGATTCAATTAGAGGTTCACATTGGGAGTAAAAATATATATAAGGATCCATTTCTGAACTTAATTTGCTGGTCAGACAAGTAATTTTGAATCCATATATAAACTTGGTTTTTCTCCAATGATCAGGCGTTTGGCAGTAATTTTTCAATAAAACAGCACTACGGTATCATTTATGATTATTTTCAAATGGCTGATTAGTGACAAATAGTAAAATGTTTAAGGGGTCTGACGAATATCGGATCTCTACAAGCTCTGATTTGTTAAATCAAGAAGTGTAATAGATATTTGATCCTTGGGATCCCATCGAAACCTTTGGTCCTGTTTTCCTATATTTTGTATGTGAAAAATCCCATATAGCCTACCGTATATATTTTTGCCTAAAGCACAACTCTGGCCAGAAATGATCTCTAAATCATGAAATGGCTCAGAAATATCGTTTTTCTAAGTACCATTATTTTCCAACGTTTTTTTTTTATTTTTACCACTTGAAATGAGCGATTCTTGTTAGCGCTTGTCAACTCTATCCGGACTTCCCGCTCTCGGACGCGGAGGTGACGCAAACTATTTCAAAACTCTACACACTGTGGTTAAAACCGTTAAAATCAAGAAAAATAAAAGATGTCAAAAACAGACTATAGACCAGAAGGCATACCATGTCTTCCAAAACAAAAATCACCAAAGGTCTCGATGGGATTCCAAAAATTAAATATTTATTGGACGCCCTGATCCAGAAAGTCGAATCTTGTAGATTTCCGGCATTTGCCAGACCCCTCAACTTTTTGCTATGTGTCCAAAATCAACCGCTTGAATATGCAAAAAAAAAAAAATGCTACCGTTCTGGATTTTTTTTTTGCAACATAATCACTATGGGGAAACTAACTAATCAGATGAGGAAACACAGTTCAGATACGGATTCAGGAAATTAGACCACGCGACGTAATTTACTCCATAATGAAAGGTGGAAACCGCCAAACTGGACGATTTTGTTATAATATGACAAAACCGTCATATTGGTCAAACCGTCACAAAGTCGTATCTTGTAGATTTCCGGCCTTTACCAGACCCCTCAACTTTTTGCTATTTATCCAAAGTCCGCTTGAATATGCAAACATAATGCCAAACAACTAATCAGATGAGGAAACACAGTTCAGATATGGATTCACCAAATGAGACCACACGACGCAATTTACTCCATAATGAAAAGGTGAAACTGGACGGTTTTGTCATAATATGACAAAACCGTCCAGTTTCTATCATCGTTCAAATTCTGGAGAAAGTTTGGTCTTAGCCGGTCACGATGTTCGTCGAGCTTTCCAATCTTTGATTCACGCTGCCATACTTTTGCATGCGGCGAAGCTTGGTGTAAATCGCTCTGTAATAATGTCCTTACGGAATATGTAATCGCGGCTCCGAGTAAGGCTTAAGCTGCCTCAAAATTTAACACGGTCGCCTCACCCTTGCCATTGTGGTCGTTCAATCCCAGTTTCGTAATGGTACTCGGAAGAGGGCTATCTCCTCGCCAACATTGTTCAATAATAGTATCCAAGAAGCGCAATCTCTATGTCTTTGTTCATGTGTTCTCCAAGCCATTGACATTTCTCTCGTACGTTATGCCGAGTATATTTTTAATTTAAGCAGGTCAATCAAACGGGTAGAAGAAAATTTAAAATTATGCAAAACGAATACGTTCATCAAGATTTTGAATTTAATTCAATTCAGACGTCGTACTATTTAATTGGAAAGCTGAAGGCCCCGTGCCCTCCACTGCTCTTGGTGATATCAATGTAAAACCCGTTGAGAGCTTTGTTTACCTTGGTCTCCCCATTGGCTCGTCATTAAAACACCCTACCGGCTTCTATCGGAACATTTCGAAAGAAAAATATGCGCTTCCTATGCTCTACTTGTAAAGAATGTAACCCGTTTCAACCGAAAAATCCTAGCTTCCCTTTATAACTCCGTTGCAATACCCCAATTTCTTTACCTAGCTCCCTTCTGGTAAATATTCTGAGCTAGCGAAAAAAATAAAACTCCGTTCCACTTGCTTCGGATTCTCGAAGTACTTACTTCGGCTCCCCCCTTGGACAAGAAATACCAAAAGGATGAAAATATATAACAAAAGAGACCCTGAGCTTGCTATCTCTAACCTGATTAGCAAGTACAACTCAAAAATCCAGTCCCACCCGTGGAGCAAAATCTCAGAGTTTAAGTGTATATGTATGTAATCGTGTTGAGTTTTTAGTCAGTGAGAGTGTCTCAGTTTGTAATTGTCGATTTTGTTTGTGTTTCCTATGTAAGTGTTGCGTTTTGCTTTTGTTTTGTTTTCTTGTCGTTTTTGTACTCTGTCCTTTTCTGTTTGAAATGACGGGTGATAAATAGATAAATAAATAAATGAAAAATTATGATCGATGACATGCCGATCTTAATGAAGTTCTGTCGAAGGGCTATTAGGCTGCCACGATTAGGTTTATTCCATTTACTGTTACATTGCTAATTGAAAAGAAGTTTGAAGGGTCCAACTGGCTGGCAAGAAACATTCAAACCATAGTGTTGAAATTGACACCCTTCTTGCTAGATGACCTTTGGATTTCTAAATGCGATTTTTGAACGGCCTGAGAAACTTCGTTGTCACCGTTCCTTAAGATTGATAATCAAATTACGTTAGTTCAACTACTTCAATACTCGTTTGGTACTGGGGATGTGAAATGTCTTGTTTCAAACGCTGTACGTATGTAGACATGCTAAACATTCTACTTTCACACTCCACGTTTGAGCGCTTGCACACCTGTTTTTCCCCTGCCTATTCGTAACCGAATTTTGAGACAGTTTTATTTCCGCTTTTATTTCTGGTAATTTTTCGTAATTTGTTAATTTGTTGTTTTACTGTCTGAGAATGTCCTTAAAAGACCTCTCGAGCTTTCAGCTATTTGGTAATAAAGTTGACTGATGGATTACACAAAAATGGCATCGTTTAAAGGCGACTATCTTCCTAAAAGTGGATACCTATATACTAAACAAGGGCACCTATAATAGTCTGACACACTATACATAGTAAATCCTATAAATAAATCCGATGTGCGATAGGAGACGAGTTTCGTTTCCTCCAGAGTTTCATTCTTTCAACCTGAATCTTTAGATAAAGCGATTCTATCGTAATTTGTATCTTCATTTTGCTGCTATCGAACTGTTTGACGATGTGAGAATGTATATAACTTTTGACAAGACAAACATTCGGAAATCTGTATGAATCTATATCCGTTAGAAAATGTTATCTGAAGAACAAATGATCTATTTATTGACTGATAATTGTGTACCTTTCTTTCTGCTGTCCATAAATCTTCCTCCAATGCTGGAGAGCCAAGCACGACCAACACACAGACCCATTCCTGGAGAAGGCGAATACTTGGTTGCGGATTTCCGCTTACGAGCTGATTGATTATGGAGCTGAGAAGTTTCTTCTGTTTTGCCTGAAATAAATAATATGTGTAGGCAATAGCTGTTTTGAGAATTTATTTTTGCTCCTATGACCAGCTTCTATCTGACTACTGTAGTCAGGGGCGTCGCGGGGGGAAGGGACCCCCCCCCCCCCCCCCCGAATGTTGTCCGCTGCAGTCAGTAAAAATAGTCGAGTCGTCGATCTTTGTCTTGGAAACAATCAATTTTCCCTCAAAACAGTCTTTTTTTTTTAAAAGACAGTCGTTAAAAATGACCAGCCGTAAATATCTCCCCCCCCCCAAAAAAAAAAAATGTTGGCTACTAACGCCTCTGATTTTAGTGTTTTGCAAGCTGAATTCACAAGCCCCTCTGTAGCTCAGTGGTACAGCAGTGGCCTAGAAAGCCGAAGGTCGTGGGTTCAAATCCTGTAGGAGGAGTACTTTGGCCTTTCGATTCACTATTTAAAAAAAAAGAAGTTGATTTCTATATTTTCGCCCTTTTACTCAACCTGCCTTCCTTTATGGAATTTTCGGTTATGAATAAATTGTTATTATTATGCTTTATACTAGTTATCATGTCCTCACACTGTCAGAAGTTTCTTAACAGATATCACAAGGATCCGCAGTTTTACTCACGACATGTGGGATGGAAAAACAAAACACGACCAAAGGTTACGGTGGCTGGTTGGTTTGTTTTACTTGCCCGGGATTGTGAAACAAGAGCTGGAAGCTCATATGGCACTTGCAAGGCTGGGTCAGAGGATGAAAGTAGGAATTCTTAAGTTCGTCGGTCTGTTGGGATTATTTGTAAGCAAAACCCTTGAGACAAAACCCTTGGAAATCACAAGAACGTATCGTTTGGTAATGCATTTGGATGTGATGATGCGCACTTTAGGGGCGCTAGAAATTTGTCTGTAATAAAAACTCTTGAGGCAAAAATGATGATGAGCTCATCGAAATTCAGTTGTAAAATGATCTAATCATGTCAAGTCTCTAATGTTTAAGCCAAGTTTCATGGTCCTCGCACATCTGGAAGTACCTTAACTCGTGATCACCGGAATTCCGGAGCCCCCCCCCCTAACTCCCCCCCCCCCCCAGTTCCGTCATTGACGAATCTAGGGCTTGTGCTTGTTCTTCCCACTAATTTTCATTCCAATCGCTCCACTCTAAGTGTGTCACAAGATTTACGGCTCCCCCCTGTGACTCCCCCCCACACAATAATCGGATCCGGTTCAGACTTCACACGGGACATCCGAGACACGAGGTCTTTCCAAATATCAAGTTTCATTAAGATCCGATGACCCGTTAAAAAGTTATACATACCTCTAGATTTCGGATTCCCCTTCCCTCCACTCCCCCCACGGTGGTCGGATCGGGGAAGTGACTATTTCCAAGTTATTTTGATTGGGTCCCTGGTATGCTTGCCAAGTTTCACTGTCCTAACCCACCTGGAAGTAACTTAACTCAGTATCACCGGAATCCCGGGCCCCCCCTCTCCAACTCCCCCCACAGTGTACGAATCCCGTCCGGTTCTGTCAATGATGTACCTAGGGCTAGTGCGTGTTCCTTTCACCAAGTTTCATCCCGATCCTTCCACTCTAAGCGTGTCACATGATTTCCGGTCCCCCCCCCCAAATTCATCGGATTCGGTCCGAACTTGATATGAGACATCTGAGACATGACGTCTTTCCAAATACCAATTTTCATTAAGATCCGATAACCCGTTCGAAAGTTATGTATGCCACTAAATTCCGGATTCTGGCTCCCCTCCCTCCCCCCACGATGGTCGGATCGGGCAAGTGACTATTTCCAACTTAATTTGGTCGTGTCCCTCATACGCCTGCCAAGTTTCATCGTCCTAGCTTATCTGGAAGTACCCTAACTCGCAAACACCGGACTAACCGACCGACCGACTGACCGACTGATCGACGGAAAAGTGATCGGTATATGGCACTTGGCCGGAAGGCAAGTGCCATAAAAAAAAGTATCGTGGAGGTTTCGAGATATGTACATAAATCAGTTTAGTTTCTTATACATAGATTGGTTTCGATTGCCGCAAGTGTAAATGTTTGTCTTTTTGGGATCCCAAAACGTAAGTGGAGGGATACCTATGACATCGCAAAAGTTGTCCGTCTGTCCGTCCGTCCGTCCGTCTGTCAGCACGATAACTCTCGAAGGGAATGAAATATTCTGATGAAACTTGGTGTGAGGATTTTTCGAGTCAAGGGAAAGGTCGAGTTCACAGACGGGCCAGATAGCTGTACAATGAGGGGAGGGGGAGGGATTTCAAATTAAGGGGCGAAAAAAATATGTTTTAAAATCTAATGAGATAAGGGGTAAGATGACATACTGAACACGAATATGAAAACCACTTTCTCGCCGGACAAGTAGTTCACCCGGAATCCGACCAAAGCCGGAAAGTTTGTTTCTCGTCAGACAAGTAGATCGACCGGAATTCACCCAAACGAAACATTTGCCAAAAACAAAAGTTTAATCGGAAGTGGATCAGAGGTTCGATTAAAGGACAGGGAAACATGCTGCATTCGAATATGAAAACTATTATCTCGCCGGACAAGTAGATCGCCTGGAATCAGGCCAAAGCCGGAAAATTTATTTTCTATGAATTTCATTAGGTGTTCAATTTACGGGTAAGAAGACATGCTAAATTCGTGTATGACAATCATTTTCCACCTGGACACACAGTTCACCGCGAAACCGGCTGAAACTGGAAAAAAAATTTCAAAGTTGAAGTTTTATCTGAAGTTGATTAGTGGTTCGACAAAACGGTAACGCTGAATCCATTTTTGATCTTCAATTTTTTGCAAGACAAGTAGTTCGTCCGGAATCCGGCTGAAACCGAACATTTGGCAGAAGTAAGGCAGGAACTTTCTTCAAAGTAGATGTGACGCAGGCTAGTGGGGTATAAACACACATGTTGAATCCATATTTGAACTGGTCTTTTCAGATGATTACCATTTGACTTAATCTGTTTCTAAATTGTATTAGTAAAGTCCTCAAGGAGTCTGGCGAAGACTAGACTGGACCTCTATAAGACCCGATTGTCTGGATCAAATATTAAATTTTTGGAATCCCGTCGAAACCTTTGGTCTTGTTTTATTTACATGTTCGTCTTGCTCTACGGCCGTTCGGATTATTAATTAGAATCAACATTTGTCTTTTTAGGAAGGTGGGGGGGGGGCACGTCGTCCTTTTTTGGATCCGAAAATGTTATTGATGGGATACGACTTCGTAAAAGTTGTCCGTCTGTCTGTAAGTCTGTTAGTACGATAATTCTCGAAGAGGCTGAGATATCTGTTTAAACCTGGTGTGAGGATTCTTTGTGCCAAAGTACATGACAAGTTCGTAGATGTACTCGGCGTATAACTATACTTAGGGATTGTAGAGCCGGGCGTTTAAAATTAAGAGGCGTAACAAATATTTTTAATAGCTGGTTAGACATTTGATTAGCCTAGAGGCATGCTGAACGCATATCTGAAACTTCTTTTTTTCCAATCCACTAAACAAGAGCTATAGGCTCATATGGTACTTCGAAGCTTGTTAGCTTATGTATTTAGGTTGCGAAGGCCGGATCAGCGAACTGACAATTTCTAAGCCAATCATGTCAAGTCTCTAATGCTCAACCCAAATTGCATCGTCCTAGCACGTTTGGAAGTACCTTAACTTGCGATCACCGGAATCCCCCCCTCCCTCTAACTCGCCCACAGTTGACCGATTCCGATCCGGCTCTGTCACTGATGTACATAGGGCTTGTGCTTGTTCTTCCCACCAAGTTTCATTCCGATCGCTCCACTCCAAGCGTGTCACAAGGTTTCTGGTTCCCCCCACCGACCCCCGCCCACCTTCGTCGGATCCGGTCCGGTCCTGAAAAGAGAAATCCGAGATATGTAATCTTTCTACATATCAAGTTTCATTATGACCCGATCACCCGTTCGGAAGTTATACACACCCCAAGATTCGGGATTCCTCCCTGCCTCCACTCCCCCACGATAGTCGAATCGGGAAGTTGACTATTTTCAGGTTAGTCCGCTCGGATCTCTGACTTGCCTGCCAAGCTTCATTCTCTTAACCCAGCTGGAAGTAACTTAACTCCGTACCACCGGAATTCCAGAACCCCCCTCCAACTCCCCTCCCCCCCCCCCCCAACAGTGCACGAATCCGGCCCGGTTCTGTCAGTGATGTACCTAGGGCTTGTGCTTGTTCCTCCCACCAAGTTTCATCCCGATCACTCCACTCTATGAGTGTTACATGATTCCCAGTTCCCCCTTCTCCCCCCCCCCCTCACAAACTCATCGGATTCGGTCCGGACTTGAAATGGGACATCTGAGACATGACGTCCTCATTAAGATCTGATCACCCGTTCGAGAGTTATACATGTCACTAAATTCCGGATTCCGGATTCCAGATTCCGGATCCCCTCCCTCCCGCCACGATGGTCGGATCGGGTAAGTGACTATTTCCAAGTTAGTTTGCTCGGGTCCCTAATGTGCCTGCCAAGTTCGTCGTCCTAGCACGTCTGGAAGTACCCTAACTCGCAAACACCGGATTGACCAACCGACCGACCTACAGACCGACAGAAAAGTGAACGGTGTATGGCATTTGGCCGGAAGTGCCATAAAAAGAGCTGGAAGCTCATATGGCACTTGCAAGGGTCAGATGGAAGTGATGGTAAACAGGATTTTCTTCACTTTTCGGTTAAGATGCGCCAAACTTGCAAGGCTGGGTAAGAGGATGGAACTGGTGGTAAAAAAAAAATCACTTTTCGGTTAAGATGCGCACTTTAAGGGTGCTAAAGATTAATTTCTAAGCAAAATCCCAGAGGCAAAAAGGATCATGTGCTCATGGCGATCGTGAAAAAGTAATTGTTGCTTAAAAGTATTTTCTGTATTTTGCGGTTAAGATGAGTTCTTTAAGGGTTGGTGGGACCCGAGAAGTGACGATGTCTAACCGAATGATGTCAAGTTTCTAATGCTCCAACAAAGTTTTATCGTCTTAGCACATCTAGAAGTACCTTAACGATCACCGGAATTCCGGACACCACCCTAAAGCCCCCCCCCCCCCCTCGTTACCCAAATCCGGTCCAATTCTATCACTGATGCACCTAGGATTAGTGCCTGTACTTGCCACCAAGTTTCATCCTGATCGCTCCACTCTATGCGTGTCACAAGATTTCCGGTTCTCCCCTACGACCCCCCCCCCCCCCCTAGTTCATCGGATCCGGTCTGGACTTGAAATGGGACAGTGAGACATGGGGTCTTTCAAGATATCAAGTTTCATTAAAATCCGATAACCCGTTCAAAGTAAGTAATAAGTAAGTAATTTATTTATAACCCGCCGTTTTCAGAAAGCGGGGTAAATGAAGAAAATAAATAAAACACATAAGTTCCAGAAAGAACTAAAGCAGCACCGTGTTTACCACAATACCGCTATGGCGGAATCGATTTGCAAAGACACCAATAAGCTTTGGAAGATCCGGGCTTCAAAAAATCAGGACAGTAAGGTTGATACGAAAATAACGGAGGAGCAATGGCATGATTATTTCACAAAACAGTTTTCGCTACCCGTAGATAGCGCGGAGTTAAATCATAAATTTGAGAAAAAACTAAATGAGCGGCTAAGTGCTCCTTCTACTAATTCGTATGTTGTTTGTGCGAGTGAGATAGAAAAAGTCCTGAAAAAAACTAAAAAAGAAAAAATCTTCGGGTGCGGATGGTTTGTGCGCGTTCCATTTTTTAAATGGATCGGAAAAACTTATTACGCATTTATCGTTATTATATCAGATGGTTTTTTGTACAGGTTTTGTCCCTGATGTATTTTGTATAGGTTTGATTTCGCCAATTATTAAGAAAGGTAAACCAGCTTTTGAATGTTCATCATACCGGCCTGTCACTGTTTCTAACGTTTTTGCTCAAATATTTGAACTGTTAATAATTGAGAGCCTTCGGTCTACTTGTTACATGCCACCTTTTCAGTTTGAATTCCAGCCAAAACTCGGCTGTTTTCACGCGCTAAAATGTTTATCTAATATTTTACACCATGCTGATCTGACAAAGCAGCCGCTCGCAATTGGTACTTATGATGTAAGTAAAGCTTTCGAATCGCTTCTGCACCCACAAGCAATGTATGAACTACTCGAGCGAGGTGTTTCTCCTGTGATAGTTAGACCATTGCTGAATATGTACCGTCACATGAAAGCTAAAATAAGAATCCCTGGGAAGTCCGTACTATCCAATGAATTACCAATTTGGATTGGGGTTAAGCAGGGTGCCATTACTTCACCTGTTATATATAACAACGCTACGACATCTGCCCAATCAAACCTTCCATTGTGTTGTATTCATAAAGGACTAGACCTATCTATCCTGTGTTATGCAGACGATGTTTTAAACATAAGTAGAACTATATCTAGCCTTGAAAATTGTTTCCAGGATATTTCGCAAAATTATCGGGAATAGGATTGTCTACGAATACAGCAAAATGTGAAGTGCTGCTTTTTAATGATAGTAGTGATTTATCTGTTGTTAATGTAGCTTTAGATGGTATTACAGTTAAGCCGTGTGACAAATTGATAACAAAGTAAGGCATTGATTGTTGAGAACATGGAAAGCAAAATTCGTCGTTCTTACGGTCAAACTGTCTCAACCCAGTTTCATCTAACCGAACTCTATTAGCAAAATTATATAATAGTGTTGCGCTACCCCATATTTTATATATAGCTCCATTTTCTGAAACTTTGAATGCGACGGACCGACTAAAAATTAAACAGATTTACTTTAAATTCGCAAAATACCTTCTTCGTCTTCCTCCTTGGACACGCAATACCTACATGACCAATAAATACGGTATCGTTGACCCGATTCAAAAGTTCGATGAGCTATGACAACGAGTAAAATGCAGTAAGAGCGGCCATGAGTGGCACGGGATTGTTTTTTAGACATTTTGTGATTCATAAGTGTGATTTTTTCCCTCTGTGATTTGCCTTTTGTTTTTTCTTTGTTGTGTGATCTTTTTTCTGTGTTTTTCTACTTTCTTTCTTTTTTATACTCCATCATTTTCTCTTTCCTGTACGATGGGTGAAAAATAAAACATTACATTACATTACATAAACATACACAAAAGGACACTTAATTTCAATCGTCGGCCAGGAAGAAGTGTAGATTATTTTATGATGGAGACATATCGATTAAAAACCCAATCAATATCATAAAAAAAACATGCTAATTTTCTTTCTAAAATTCCTCGAATCCATCACAACTTCACTGAGGCTGTAGCTGATGGTTGAGTTATTACGCATACGTTTTATTTATTTTTTAATTTTTTTGTTTGATATTGCTTGTTGATCTGTTTTATGCGATACGGCCTTGTTGTGTCATAGTAGTCGTTATATTTTTGGCCAGTTATGTATGTGTTTACTATGTTTTTTACTCTCCGATTTCTGGAGGAAATAAATTATTTGAATTGAATTGAACTGAATCGTCGGCCAGGAAGCAGTCGACCCGGAAAAAGTTATGCATGCCACTAATTTCCGGATTCCACCACCTCCCCCTTCCCCCACGATGGTCGGATCGTACGAGTGACTGTTTCCAAGCTAATCTGGTCGGGTCCCCGATATGCCTGCCAAGTTTTATCGTCCTAGCCCACCTGGAAGTAGATTAACTACGGATCGCCGGAATTCCGGAACCCCCCTCCAACTACCCCACATTGTCCGAATCCGGTCCAATTCTGTCAAGTATGTATCTAGAGCTTGTGCTTGTTCTTTCCACCAAGTTTCATCCCGATTCGCTCGATTTCCGGTTCCCCCCTCCGACTTTCCCAGATTCATCGGATCCGGTCAGGACTTCAGATGAGACAATTGAGACTCGACCTCTTTCCAGGTATCAATTTTCATTAAAACCGATCACCCATTCGAAAGTAATAATGCCCCTATTTTCCGGATTCCGCCACCTCCCCTCCCCCTTCCCCACGATGGTCGGGGCAAATGGCTATTTCGAAGTTATTTTGGTCGGGTTCATTTTACGCCTGCCGAGTTTCATCGTCCTAGCACTTCCGAAGTACCCTAGCTCGAGAAGAGTGGACCGACAGACCGAAAAGTGATCGGTATATGGCACTTGAGCGAAGCTGCAAGTGCCATGAAAACGGATGTTTTACCTGACATCTATTACAGGTTTGACAAGGAGGCAAGGAAATACCCTGAATCCGTTTCAAAACTTTATTTTCACGCCGGATAAGTTGATCGCTTGAAATCCAGCCACAATCGGACAACTGGTACAGACAAAAGTTGCAGCTGAAGTTGGTTAGAGGTTCGTTACAGGGATACCTAGACATGCAGAATCCACTGTTAGCTTTATTTTCTTGCCGGAGAACTGATTTCCCCGGAATCCGGCCAACTCGTAAACTGGTAAAACTCATTTTTGTTTAAAACTGACCAGAGACCCCGATACCTTATAAAACCTTACTAAATCCGTATCTGAGTTTGTTTTTTGGCCGAAGAAATAGTTCGATACGGTATCGGACGCACGCCAGCAGAATACATTTAAGTAAAGCGCTTGTCTGAAATCGATTAGAGTGTAAGAAAACACGCTGATTCACTACACTTTACTTGCTTTTCAAGCCGAACCGGAAGTCTGGAAAGCTAGAGCTAATAATTGCTTAATCCAGTGGTTTAGCGTGTCGATAGTGGGATAAGCTAACATTTTAAAAGACCTATCTGCTTTATCGTCTTGCTTGGTTGATACTTCCGACGGAGTCCAGAGAAAACAGGAAATACGGTGGGCCGAACTGAAGCCGCCCAGAAATGTACAAGACCCGATAGTCTGGATGAAGAGCTCAGATAAGTATTTCCGTTTAGAATAAAATCGATACTTTGGTCTTGTTTTTAAGTGACTAGATCAAGGAGAACAGAAGTCCAAATTTCAGGGATTTGAGCCTTCATTCTGGCCGCCCAATTCTTTTTTTATACTCAACAACTCTTCTAACAAACTTCAAACCCTTCTTTGTTTTAAAAGATCCAACGGTCCGTCCACAATACACTATATCCTTTGACGTAGAATTAGCCAGTTGCGTTTTCCGCTCATTGTCTATTTAAGTCTCTCCCTTTCATCTCCTTCACATTTTCGCAGAATTGTTGACGGCATTCTGGGAAAATACTTCATATTCAAACAAGAAAATTACTTAAGTGGCTAACTGGATTGGTGCCCTTTTACTTCTTTGTACATTTAAGTCTTTTCCATCTTCTTGATGAATACCTCATATCCAGATTTCTCGGTACCAGAATTTCTAGGAAAACCACTCCGCACCCAAACACCCAATTCACAGAATATCAAGACTGGGAATTCCTCAATCGTTTTATTAGCTAATTGGCTTGGTAGGTTTTCATACTTCATTCTACATTTAAGCCTCCTTTCCCTCATCTTTCTCCCATTTCCAAAGTTCTCAGAATCGGCATTTCTACGAATCTGAAATTCACATACTTCACATCAAAACTGTACACGGAATATTGAGACTGGGACCTCCTCAATCATTTTATTAGCTAATTGGCTTTGTGCGTTTTTCGCTTCATTGTACGCAATGTCAAAATCGGCATTTCTAAGAACTTCACTCTCACATACTTCACATTCAAACATTGACTTTTATTAATGGATAGCGCACTTATCTTCTTTTCCATCTTCTTTCGCCCTTTTCCAGATTTTCTATCTGAATCGGCATTTCTAGGAAATCCCTTCTCACTCAAATATTCTAATACACGAATTACTGAAAACTGGAAATCGCTCAATATTTTATTGGCTAAAAGGTTAGGTGTTTTTTTTTTTTAACTTCATAGTGCCTTTTTCATTTTCTTCTTCGTTTCTCCGATTTTCTAAGAACAAGGGATGGCATTTCTAGGAAACTAGAAAATCTGGTAAAATTTCAGGGAATGAATTACAAGTTTTAGCTAATTAACTCGCACGATGTTACCAAGCTTTTTACAAGCTTTTCCATCTTAGCAGTTCCAGAAAGTAATCCCCCACCCTCGATAACTAGGTAAGTTTGCTTCAAAATTTGGTGTGCCATAAACACTGAATAAACAACACATACACCAACATTCTTCAGGTCGACGCTCACGAGTGGCTAACACTTTCGCTCACCTCCCGGATGTGGTTCGGCGACACCTGGAGTCTTAATTTACTTCTATCTGCACAATGATTTATCACTGCATAATTAGCTATATTATGTCTGTGGCTGGAAACATCAGCATTTAATAACTTCGTCCCTGCGAATGTATTTCATGACTTCTTTAATTTTTGGGATCGCACAACGAAAGTGACAGATTACCGTCTGTCCGTCTGTATGTTCGTCTTTTAGCACGATAACTCTCGAACGCGCTGAGATGTTTTGTTGAAACTTGGTATGGGTACCCGCTGGGTCAAGGTCAAAAAGTAAGGTCAGTTCAAGTTTCTACAGGTCAAGTTCGTAGACGGGACCCGTAACCCTATATCTAGGGGTACGGGAGTAGTTTTTAAGGGATGCAAAACATGGTAGTTGGTTTAGGGGTAAGGAGACATACCGAATCTAAATCTGAACTTCTTTTTTCTCATCGGACAAGTAGTTGGCCGGAATCCGGCAAACACAAGATATTTGGTCGGACAAAAAGTCAACCATCGAACAAGGTGTTTGACCGAAATCTGGCCAGAACCGGAAATCGGATTAGTACGTCTGAGTCCACGCTGAATCCATACAGGCTATGAACTATATTTTCTAGTTGGGCCAATATTTAGCTCCGAAACCGGGGCAAGCCCAAAATTTGTTTGAGTGGTGGAACTAAGAATAAGTCACATTCATAACTAAGAATTTTGTATTATGGCGGCAAGAATTCAAATATCTTTCAGTAAAGTTGGTTGGAAACGGTTAGTACTCCCGAAAAGACACAATGTTTCGAAAAATAGCATTTGTTCTGGCCTCGAATAGATAATCCGAGGGATAACCCTGTCTGGATTTGGTGAAAACAGGATTTTGACAAATAAGCATTTTCGTAATATGCTTTTTGCTGTAAAGTGTTCCAAATGGATCTGGTTTAAGGGTCTATTAGGACGATACTGCATATTTACGGGTTGCAAAGAAAGATTCTCTGCTTGACTAAATTATTTATTTTAGGCAAATATTCCCCTTTAGTATCCATCGAAACCTTTGGTCTTGTTATTTCTGGAAGTGAATTTTTGAGTTCACCTTCCCCGCCCTCCCCATTCATGGGAAAATGGTTCCAGGTTGCCCGATAGATCAGGATCACGACTTGACAGGCAGCCATGCAACAATCCTCCATTTTAGGGCACAATCCTCACATATAGATTATATTTTTTTATATTTAGTAAAATGCAACGAATAGGTCTATATAATACCAGGAACTGATCCGTCTCACAAGAAATGAAGAGGAAAATTCCAGGAGAAAAGTCGTAGGAGTTCAAATGACCTAGATTTCCTTCCAGTTAGAGACCAGTATTGGTTAGCTTTAGAATAAAATACTATTTGAAGTTTACCACTAGCTCTATAGAAATTGACCCACTACTACAGAAATTTACAGGCCTACAGCTATTTTACAAAAAGTCGAATAATCATATTGGGAAAAACTAGTTGTAGGAAAACAGCTGTTTTCAACTGTAAATTTAGATGAGCTCGGAATAGCCTATGTCCAATAATCCTATGGAAAAAAAAAAAACATTTGCACGGGACAGCTGAAAACAGCTGTTTTTAACTGGAAAAGTACAATTTTCCCAGTTATTTTGAACTGTTTATAATTTTTTCAATCGAAAATGCGTGGCATAATCATAAAAAGGAGTAGGAAAACAACTCAAAACAATTATTTTCAATTGTAAATATAATTTTTTACAGATGTTTCCAATCGTTCCAAACTGTTTACGGTTGTTTTCAGTTGAGTATGTCCAATTATCATATCGGAAAAGAAATTCAGTCATTTTTCCATACAGGTCATACACTGAGGCACCATGCCCCGGAGGCCTGGAAAAAGGGCAAATCCAATTTTTTTTTTTTTTTTTTTTTTTTCAAACACAGATTCGTATGTCAGATGTTCAGCCCGTTTTCATGAGGATAATGTGCAATTGCTGCAAGGCATGGGCATGACCTCCCATCGTACGAGCACCAGTACTCACACGTTGGAGGTATGCCCGTCTTAAAACCGTGCCCAAAAACTGACGATCTCTGCAAGACAGGGGCAAAGGTAGGCAAAGTGGAAAGAAAGTTGGAAAAATTGATGTAGGAACGACAAGCAGGGTCGAACTGTCAAAACAGTTCAATCAATCAATTCACCAATGAATTCCATAATTGCCTTCCCGATGAAAAATCTGCGGCCTGCGTAGTAGTACGAAAACATTTCACGTAATACTATGAAATAGCAAAAAATACTATCATTTAATGTGCCTCAGACTGGTCCAATCTCATGTAGTAGTATCCAGTAGCATTTCTGTCTTGCCATAGTAGCATCCGGTCTTGCTAATAGTAGCATATAGTAGTATGCAGTAACACGGTAGCCTTGAAGTTGAAGCATTTAGTAGCATCGTTAGTACTGCATGCTACTTTTTCGTACTACTTCATAGTACTAATTGAGATAAATTTTTCATCGGGTTAATAGCTAACGGCATAGCATAGCTAACTGTAAATTAGGTGGACAACGATCAGGGTTGTGCGTTAGCGGACTGTCATTCCCGCTAGGATTAAAGGCACCATCATAAATAAGTGAAAGTAATGATTGTTTCAACTTACTGAAGAAAATGCAGAAACTTTCGCAGACGATCGTTTGTCTGCAGCACTAAGTCGGTAAAAGTGAACTTTCTTGTTCAATGCCTAACGACGCACGTACAGGGGACACTTGAACTCAAATCTGAACAATCGCTGAGAGCTTGGAAAAAGGCATTTGGACACGAAAGGTTTACAAAATTTACACGTAGGCCAAAACTTGAGCCCTGTTAGATTCGGATGAGAGTTGTCTTATGGTTTCTTAAAGTGGTCGATTCAATCGTGAAACAAAGCAACTGGAAAATGTTTTTCTTTTAAAATGTTGTATGGCGTGACTTCTCCCACGTAGGCAGGTAGCTGAGTGTACCTTCAAATCCGAAGCTCTCTTCTTCAATACCATTTTCAAGCCCCCGGTCACCATTCCCTTGTCGCAGTAGCTGGTCAACGTTAACTTTCAGCGCACGAAATTTGGCGTTTTAGCACTAGTCTAATCCTGTTTTTAAGCACTAATCTGTTTTATCTAAAGGACAAATTCAAAAATCTGTATATCCGCCATTTTTTTTCTTGTCTTTTCCTTCAACTTTGAACGTCGAACTTGGTGTGAGCTAACAAGTTCGAAGTTTGCCTGCTAGGTGGATGAAACGGCGACCGGGCAAAGATCGCCGGGGTCGAAAAAACACTAACTATGCAAAGCATGAACTTCATCAGCGTTTGAAAGCGGAAACTAAGCTACAGGTCAGTCCAACGGCCGACAAAAGTGGATCAAAAACGCAACTAATGTATGTAGAAAAGCCCTAAAAAGTTACCTTTTCTGTCCCTCGTCTGCCGACGCAGATGTAGGGAAACTTAAGGGATTAATGATACGGTGGAATTGAGACAAACCATTACTAGTGGTTAGGAATGAGTAGGTATTTCATTCTCAGGAATGGCTAGGAGACATAACTATACCTTTTCTTTCTGTAAAATCTTCTAGGGGAATATTGCGGGAATTCGATTACACTAATGTATCTATATATAGAGCCGAGCGGCCAGCGAGACGCCGGGCGCGTTTACATTTATAAACCGTTCTAGGGACAATCAGTTCCATTGGTAAATGGAAAATATAGACTTCTCGTCTGACGCCGTGAGCCTTAAGCCGCGTTCACAATCATGCCTAGGCACGTGCTCAGGCGTAGCCAGGCACCGAGTTCTAGAGCCTGGAACTCCGTGCCTGGCCAAAATTTGTGCCTAGGCATGGGTGTGAACGGTGATGCTAGGCAGGTGCCGAGGCATCTGTGCTTGGCTAGGAATGCTTGTGAACGGGGCATTAAATAATCGGCTAAAGTTTAGTTGACACCCAGCCAACGTTATTGGTAACTAGCAGACAATGAATCTACCGTTTATGACGCTCATTTAGTAGGTCAGGCAGCGTGCGATGACTAAGCGGATGCAACCTTTCTGCTTGAAAAGTTGGCTGGTTAGTAGACAGGAACGACACAAAACCCTCAACACAAATTCTTAAAAGAAAAAAATACTGCCAAATACGTAGCTTTCAAGCTTTTGCTCATGCACAAGCTAAATATTTTTCCTCTTGTCTGATTTTCTTGTTAAATAACCAGTCGTGTCTATGATACCAATGGAATCTTCTTCCGCAATTGCATTCATTCTTCTTAACGAACGGTTTTGGCTATTTTCAGCCTTTTGCGAGACTCGGGGAAAATTTTAAGTAACCGGTATTTCTGACGGAAAGACTTATCTCAGACAACCGCCGACAGCGTGATACACATTGAAGGTAGCAAAACACGGCAAGTGAGAAAATCAGCATAGTTTTGTTAGAGGGGTTAGAATGTACCGAACGAAATTGTGGTCTCCGGGTTTAGAAATACATGGAGTGTTTATGTAAGTAGGTTGAGTTAGTATTATACGTAAGACAGGTCCTTTAAGGATATTCCCTAGAAACAAGAGTTAAATGTAAACGCATGACGGCGGCTCACTGGCCGCTCGCCTCTACATATAAGCTTTGCAAAACAAAAATATTGCATATTATTAACACTGTGTGGGGGGCTGGCTGGGGGGGGGGGGGGCATGTGTATATATGCGCTTTATCAATCAGAGTAGTACCAGTATACACAACATTCTAAGTGATTAGACATTAAAGCCATTATACTAAGCGGAATTCCCCCTGAGAATTTCAAAAAATGAGCGTTACAGAACAAGCTTTGTGCCAGCGGTCGTTGAGGTCTTGGATAAGTGACAAACGTGTCCCCCATAATTTTTCAAGGGGACCATCTTACTTGTTCTGCCTTTATGTTATCCCTAGACCTCTTACGGAATTATTAGCTTCTGAAATTCCCGCTTTTTGCAACTGTTTCGTTTGGCGCTTGCGCCTTTTTAGAGCTATTTGGCCTAGCCGAGTTTAGTCAGTCACGCAATGAAACTCCGCCCTAAACTTTAAAGTTCGCTGAACTCTCTCATAAATAAGGACATGAGAAACTTCGAAGTGTTGCTTTTCATTTTAGAAGACACAGTAGGCCATCAGGTTTATCTACTGTTTTGGACTTATTTTTTTTTTGCTTGGTTTATCCACTTTGTAAATACGGAGCCTTCAGTTTTAATGGCACTTGCCCTTCGGCCAAGTGCCATATAACGACTGTAATTTCTGTCCGTCAGTCTGTCTGTCGGTCCCGGTCTTGCTAGTTCGGGCACTTCCAGATAAGCTAGGACGATGAAACTTGGCAGGCATATTAGGGACCGGACCAGATTAAATTAGAAATAGTCACTTCCCCGATCAGAGCATCTGGAGCGGAGTGGAGGGAGGGGGAATCCGGAAAAATTAGGAAAAATTTGATATTTTTAGCTTAGGAGTGATCGGATTTTCATGAAACTTGATATATGGAAGGACCTCGTGTCTCAGACGTTCCATTTTAAATCCGGACCGGATCCGGTGACACTGGGGGGAGTTGGAGGGGGAAACCACAAATCTTGGAAAAAACTTAGAGTGGAGAGATCCGGATGAAACTTGGTGGAAAGAACAAGCACAAGTCCTAGATACGTGATTGACATAACCGGAACGGATCCACTCATTTCGGGGGAGTTGGGGGGGGGGCCGGATTTCTAGTGCTACCGCGAGTTCGGTGCTTTCTGATGTGCTAGAACGATGAAAATTGGCATACATATCAGGGATCCGACTAGATTAAATAGAAAATAGTCACTTTCCAGATCCGACCATCTGGGGGGAGTGTAGGGAGGGGGAAGTCGAAAAATTTAGGTATTTTTAACTTGCAAACGGGTGCTCGGGTCTTGATGAAAGTTGATATTTAGGATAACCTCGTGTCTAGACGTCCCACTTTAAATCCGGACCGGATCCGATGACACAGGGGGGGGGGGGAGTTGAAGGAGGGAACCGGAAATGTTGAGAAACACTTAGAGTGAAGGGATTGGGATGAAACTTAGTGGGAAGAACAAGCACAAGTCCTAGATACGTCATTGACATAACTGGACCGGATCCGGGCACTGTGGTGGAGTAGGAGGGGATGGTCCGGATTTCTAACGATCCCGCGAGTTCGGCATACTTCCTGATATGCTAGGGCGGTAAAACTTGGCAGGTATGACAGGGATTCGAACAGATTAACTTGAGAATCGTCGTTTCCCCGATCCGACCATTGTGGGGGAGTGGATGGATGGGGAGTCCGGAATCTAGTGGCATGCATAACTTTTGAACGGGTGATCGGATTTGAATGAAACTTGTCAGGTGGAAAGAGGTATGACCTCAGATGTTCTGTGTCAAGTCCGGGTCGGGTCCGATACCTGTGGAAGGATCGGGGGGGGGGCGGAAAACTCAAGAAACGCTTAAAGAAGAGGGATTGGGACGGAACTTAATGGAGAGAACAAGCATTAGGCCTAGATACGAAATTGACGGAGCCAGATGGTTTCGGGGCTCTGTGGGGGGAGTTGGAGAGAATTTCCTGGAATTCCGGTAGTCGCGAGTTAGAATAGTTCCAGATGTACTAAGCCAACTAAACTTTACAGGCATATTAATGACCTGACTCAACTGACTTAAGAACCTGATACAACGTAACCCTGGAAACTTCCATTCCTACATCCGAGCATTTTTCGGGGAGCAAGGGAAGGGAAATACGGAAACTGACTTCTGCAAATAGCGAACGAGTGGCCTGGTTCGAGTGAAACTTAATGGGTGATAAGAATCGATGATTTAGACATGTATAACATGTGTTCGAACTACATGCGACCACGGTTGGGGGAATTGGGGGGGGGGGCTTATGACATGCACACAGACGAAACGGATAGACCGAATTGAGATGCAAGTTCAACCGTGCCGAGTTTTTGCGGCCTAGATTCGTATTTGGCGTCCGAGCCGGATTCGGCCAAGGTAGGGGGGGGGGGGGGTACGGGAAATTTGCAGATAGGCTATATATAATATATATATAATATTTATTTGTGACCCACTGTACAGATTTAAGATAGTGGAGTAATGAAAGAAAAGAAAAGACATAAAAATTGTACAACATATCACACACAACAGCGGTTGCAGTAAAACTTGATGGGCGCGAGGAGGGGATTAAGAGATACAACATTTACGTTTTCAAGTCCTCTTCAGCCACAGTGGCGGAGATTGGCGGAAACTTTGAGGCTCATTTTGGGGTCAAACGAGTGCATCAATTTAAATAAAACTTGGAATGTAGAGAGAGCATATACCCTAGAGGACATATTTTAGGGTATGAACCGGATCCGACAACGGTGGGGGGGGGGGGTACCAGGATTTTCCAAAAAAGCTCAGATTCGGGTGAAACTTGAGAGATGGTATAAAAGAATTTGCTTCAGATGACCCGTTTTTTTAGTCCGAACCAGATTCGCCCACGGTAGGAGGAGATGGAGGGAGTACCGGAAATCGTGTAGTACGTCTATGGATCTAACGAGTGGATTTATCTCGGGATTTATTGGGCTGAAACTTGGAAGTTTGAACAGTCAGGCGCATTTGCTCCAGATAATCCGAGACGATGCCGGAACTGCTCAGAACTGAGTGAAATAAATATCCTATTTCCATTTCCGAACCACATTTTTGGATGGCGGGTGTATTTTGTGACGTTCTCAACTACTTTCTTCTACCGCCTACCCGTAACAAGTGCCATATGAGCTAGTAGCTCTTGTTAATAATGTCTTGCGCCGAGACGCCACGTCGGAGAAAGGGAGACAAGCGCTAACAAGAAAATCGAAAATTTCACCTGGAAATAATGGTATCTTCGAAAACAAATTCTGAGCATCCTGCATCGCATCGTCAAAAGATCATTTCTAGTAAGAGCTGTGTTTTAACTGTTTAATGTTTTATTCTGACTGGCCACTTATCCTGACTATTGCTTTATTATGTATAATTGCAATTGTTACGAGATAATGAAAAAAAACTGCGAGTTCGGCAGTCCAGTGTCCCTTTTACAATAGTATCGTTATATTACAACAACAACAAAAATAAGGGTTTACACATAAGTATGAGCACCATGCCCCAGCGTTCGAGCATGGTTATCAAAAAGGGGCTTAGTGTACTAGACTCTCAACCCAGGGTTGGATTTTGTACCCTACTATCAAAGTAAAGCAGAAGTTCCAATCGATATTTTCATTGATGCGGATTTAATCTCACATTTTTTAGTGGAGCTCGATAGTTTTCTAGCAAAAGGACGAGTATACTGATCTCGTTTTTTCTCCTGCATGGAAACCGGAAAATCATGGCTTAAATGTCGGAGGATTATTGTCACTTCTCGTAACGATTTTTTAAGCCTAGACGCGACCGCCAGAATGTCAGCTCTCGCTAAAAAATACTGATCCGGTTTCGTTGAGTGAAATTCAATCCCTGTGTTGTAGATGAAGTTGGATTCTGCTCGGTGGATATTTTCATACTTTGCACATCCCACATCATTATAAATGAATGGAATCTTTTGACGCACTTGCGAGAAAGTAGTGCATCAAAGACGCAAAAGAAAAAAGAAAAACAATAAGCCTTTGATGGCAATATGGCATTTTGAACAATTTCTCTCTTCTGAAATTGGTAGGAAGGATGAAGCTGTTTCAATAATTCAAAAGCTCTGAGGTCGAACAATGTGAGTACGCCCTCTCGATCTCTTATCCTCTGTGGCCTACAGATGGCGTATAAACCAAGAACAAATAATCAAGAGTCTCCGTCTCCCCATCACTTAAATACGACCATGCGGAGTCGAATATGTTCTGATGCCCTATCCGGGGGAAACGAGCGGAGGAGGGGCTACGCAGAACATCATATTGTTACCTCTACAAACAGCTATATCGCAGTAAAAACCCGCAGAAGAAACGAAGGCCGTCTGAGTCGTCCTTTACAGGTCGTCTACCATTGTGACGTCCCGTCGAACTCGCTGCAGACCGGGTTCTCCACCCCTGCAGGCCATCCTATGGTTGTTCATCTGGTATGAGCAGCGTCGAAGACGGAAGAAGACTGGTATCAACCCTCACATCACAGCGAGTACTCTAGCTCTGCTAAGTTTTATCGGGGTATCCATAGTCGCTGCATGGGGCCAACGAGGTTCTATTAGATAAATTTGTTTTTGTTATAACTCGGAAAAGTAGCTTAACGTAGGGGAAAAACATATTTCAGGTTGCTTCGCTGTGTGAGCGGGCTCGGCGCTGATTTCACTCTCAGCTCAGCAAAATTAAAGCTCTGTGCTTACCTCATCAAGGAAGTTCACTAAAAGCAGTATCGCTTGCCAGATACGGTTCCCAGCTCTATGGGTCATAGAGTTTGCCATAATAGCGGCTCTTTCCTTCCAACTGAGCTTCGTCAGCTTCCATCAAAGCTTCCACGATTTTTGCTGCCACTTGGCGGTCATTTTCGGAACTAGGGTCTAGGGTAAGAAGCAGTGAAACGATTCTGGTTCTCACTTTACGATCGTCGTCGTGGGTGCTGTGGAAAAGAACAAAAAAATTAAAAGAGAAATGATTAAAAATACAAAAACTATTAAAACAATAATAAAAAAAAAACGAGGAAAATATTTCCTCGGATAAGGACCAACTGACGGAGATAAAGGGTGAAATTTGGAAGATGGTCACGTTTCCCTGGAGTTCCATTTTTAAGTTCGGGTTGGATTCTATCTCGTTGGGGGGAGTTAGATAGATAGAAAGTTTATTGTAAAAATCAAATTTCGTGGGGTTATAAATCAGATTTACGATTATTGTCAAAAAACAAAAGAAATTACAATATATGTGTCACATGTCATTATTGTCTAGCCACGCGGTCATGCGGTGTGTGTGGGGGGGGGGGGGCGGAGGGAGTGACGATGGAGGGGGGGGGGGGTCCCCGAAAAGTTTGTGAAACGAATACGGACCAAAAACGTTGCCAGATTGGGAGTGCACTTGGCGATACTAAAGCCATGTGCTCTAGGTGAGCCAATCTGGGACCCTTTTCTGATCCGACCTCGGTTGGTGCAGTAAGCTGGTGGCAATCACTGTTCCAGAAATACAATTTCCAGTCCGAACGGGTCATACGATTATAGTGAAAATCAATTGGAGCAGATGCCCTGAATTTGTTACTCGCGGATTAGAACCATATCGGGCCACGGTGGGGGGGGGGGGAGTGGGGTCCCCAAACTTCAGTTTAGGCGTAGGGATCACACAGTGGAGACTTTCCGGGACAGGTTTGCGGATGTGGTCGGTTTACCGACCAGGAACGGATCGGAACCGAACAGTAGATGTGGGTGCTTTTCAGTATTTTCCAGATTAACCGGCCAGGACCTTTCTGCTCGCCGTCTCAAGAAGGGATCAACAATCGAAATAAGGGATCTCAATTTGCCGACAACGCTTTTTAAGATCTTCGGTTTAATTTTCGTTAAGTTCTATGTCGGTACCAGAAATGGAAAAAAAACAAGGTTTGTCGACAAGTTCTGATACCGGAGATTCTGCATTTCATGTCTGCATTCTACACCTCCGAATGACATCACAATGATTTTAAGTTTGCAGCTCTTGCCTCTATACGCGACGTACCGGGCTCCCGACCGTTGTTTTCAAGAAGCTTATCAAGAAGTTAAGCTATATGAGAATGTTTCATAGGAAAAGGGAAAGTTTGAAAATTTTAAGGTATTTAGTTGTTTAGATTTTGGAAAATGTGAAAATAAAATTTATTTGTTATGACGAAAGTGTAAGTGACGTTAAAGTAAGGTAAACTGTTAGGTATTTTTGGTATTAACGTCACTGAGTTGGAGGTGGAGACGTAGCCACTGTTTTAGTTCAACCTAAAACAGGAAAAAGAAGGGGCCAGGAAAGGGGCTAAAACGGCTAAGGTCTCATGAAGCTGTCTCATAAGCTGAGCTTTAAAAAAGTCAATTACCTTCGAACATCCTAGCAGAAACGCTGCACGGTGAGAGGTGCCCTGTACGTCAAAGAGAGGGCAAATACCAAAAGAAATCTTACCTTTTGACGTTCAAGTTCGGTGGGAAGTCCTCAATTGCCTGGATATACATGCACATATCGTAAAGCAGCTTCCGATCTTTTCGAAAAACGTCCCCAAACGTAACAGCCGACGTTATCAAGGGAACAAACGTCGCCATTGTAGCCTTACTCTCAGACCAGACGTCGCAGCACTTATCAACGACGTAGTTGAACAACCCATTCGTTTCCTCTCCCTGGGTTCGGAAGTCGTCAACTAACTGCAGCAGCAACTGATGCAATTCAGGTCTCTTCATAACTCTCTCTTGGAAGAGAATATGAGTGACAGCGTCAATGCATTTCCAAAACAGGTCCGACTTCCGATTCTCGAAGCATGCACTCTTGGCAACAGGGACAAACTGTTGGAGAAACTCCGCTGGATTTTTCAATGACGGAAGCAGCTGTCCGATAATAGCCAAAACGGAGGCTAGACTTGTCCAGTTAGTCGTTTCTACGCTGTCCAAAGCCAAATAAGCTAACTTATCCGCATCGACTTCATAAACTGCCGACATTTTCCCGACTAATTCCCAGAGCACCTTCGTATACGCGGACACGAGAATACTCCAATTTGCCTGGATATCCTCGAGTGCTTCCCTCCTCCCTTACCAATTTCTCCGATAAATATCCCCTTGTTAAGATGAGGTCGAAGATATCTTTATAGTCCATGGTTTCATCAAAAATCAAAAGTAACACGGAGACACCAGCATAACGAGAGATGAGGGCTTGGCTTTGAATTAGCCTGAGGCTAACTTTGTAGAACTCAGCACGGCCGTTCTAAGATACCGAAAGCTTTGATGAACGCTTCAAAAGCCGACAACGACGAGTCAACAATGGGATAATCGGGTAGAGGTACTAAGGGCTTCTACCTCAACGTAAAACAAAGTTCAGGATCTCATCAACGCATGGCTCCAGGAAGCTTAGAACAGCTTCATTCGTTGAACGAACAGCAATGTTCACGCTATCAGTAGTTCTTCGCATATTTAAATTGGCTGCACTGTTTAGTCCCAGCTCTGCACCAGAGCCTCCGATCGCTGCATTAACCCCTTGTTCAGGAGTATTCTCTCGCTCGTTCTTCTTAGTCCTAATATCTTTAGGACCGGAGTTGCCGGCATAATCCATGCCTTCGGTCGTATATGTGCTCTGTAGTTCCTGCAGGAGCGCCGTTGACATGTTAACGGCATTACGAACTTTTTCCACATTGGCATACGGCCGGACGGTAAACGTCTTTAAGGCAACTCATAACTTCCTCCAGTTTACTGGATATAAAGCCGAACTTTTCTGTAGTCATCGCATCCAAAGTAATGACAATAAAACGAGCTGGGATTAGACAATCACGTAGCGAATAGCAGTTTTCGAGAAAACTCATTCTGGGGGAACCCCTCCGAAAATTGGACCAAGGAAGTCTGCAAAGTCGAGATACAGATTCGTTTCCCGAATGAGTGATTCAGTTTTGGAGAAAGTTGCCAAGACGGAATAGAGCCTCAACGGGTCTACGTCCTTTTCGGTCAATCTTTCAATACACTTCTGAATCTGGCAGTGAGTGGCTGCTCTTATTAGCTTCTCGTGAGTGTATGTGCCACTCAATAAATCACGAAGAATCTGGATGCACTCGGTGTCCCAAGCTTCAATCGGGTCTGATTGAGCGAGTCCACGCATAATATGAAATAAGGAGACGCTGTTCCAATTGATCTGGGAGATACTACGCAGAAGATGCCTATGGAATTGCGGAAGTTCTTCACGTGAGATTACCATATGTAGGTTTGCGAAAAAGTCGCCGCAGTTCTCACCAAGGGCGGATAGCTGATCGATCCTGGCACCATCTCTGCTTTTCATAAAGAGGGACGAATCATTCAGAGAGGGAAGTACAGTCTTTAAAATAAAAACATGTCCAGCTTCCCCGAAGCTTTTGAAGTCCATCCGAAAAGTAGTCAGCAACACCCACTTCACCACCTGCTGATTTTCGTGTTTCAACATTCGCCCGAATACGGCCAAAATCCATCCGTACAATTCTCTATCTGAATTATCCACCGCCACTTTTTCAAATCTGGTCAAGATGGGCTTGATGATATGTGTTTGTTTTTCTTCGAGAACTTCCAGAGTCAGCAGAATGTCATCCCACCTTTCTCCCTTTTTGACATATCCGCGCTTGGCCAAATATTGACAGCGTTTACGGGTCAACGGATCCGACGATGATATCTGTGATTGAATAAAATCCCAAAAGTAAGCCGGGAGCGCTATTTCTGACGTTCTGCCATCGGGGAATATCACATCGGCTAGGCCTGTTAGCACAGGAAGTATAGAGGGAGAGTCGGAGTGCAAAAGTTCCTCTAAGACCGTCGATATGAGCGCGGCTATTTCTGCTTTATACTCGCTTAAAAGAAGGCTTGTAACGATGTGAGAAATGGCGGGAAGGACGCTTTTCGCACTCAGCAACTCCCCTTGTAAGTATCGACTCCAAACCGCGACATCCAGAAGATGAATCGAGTCCTTATGCCGCTTTATTATTTCAGAAACTATGAGTGATCTGATGAATGTGTCGTGAAATTTGTGTTCTAGACAGTCTTCCATTACAACCTTCAACACTTCAGGGCATTTCAGGTCCAAGCTAAGGCCTACCAGGACCTGGAGTGTCTGCAGCAGTGGGGCGAGATTGGGGCTGCTTTTGTCCGCTGATATTAGGTTCAAAAGCAGAACGTTGACAGCTGATGGAATACAGTCTCTGACGCCGTTAGCTGAAGGCTCGTCTGACATTAGATTCACTATGTCAATAAACTTCTTGGCCTTGTTCGGCTCTTGCAGGAAGCTTGATAATCCTTTGCCATTTTCCAAACCTGAAAAACAGGTAAATATCATTAAAGGACTCCTATTCGCTTTTCACTTTTTTCACACTCCAAGTGCAGTGTGACCCCCCCCCCCCCCCCCCAGAAAAATCCTGTCGGTAAGGTACAAAATGAAACAATGGCGGAAGGCGAGGTTTTTATAATCTTGTAATTCCAGAAGGAAGCTGGGGGTAATATGAGAGCCAAAATAACCAAGCAGGGGTCCTTTAAGACACTGGCAGTCACAGGAGGGGTCAGTCAGGTCCCTCCGGAAGCAAAGCTTGTAGGGGACCTCCGCAAGGGCGTCGCAAGTGCATTTTCATTGGGGGGGGGGGGGGCTCCTAGAAACTGAGAATTCGAGCTATAATTTTAAATTATTGGATAAAAAAGATTAAGTACAAAGAGTAACACTAAAGGGGAGCAATGAGAATGAAAGATGATTAGCGAGCTACTGAGCCTCGTTTTAGCGAAGCCCACTTGGACAGTATATTGCTGGGCACGATTCTAGTAGCAGCTTGTATTAATTATAGCCCGGATAAAATTAAATCTGGCACTGCAGGCGAATTTATTCTAAATACAATTTGTTTTTTCCTGTAAAATTAACTGCTTTCCATATAAATTCTATCTTTTCGTGAATTAAACACGAAGATCCCAAGAATGTCCAAGAAACATTCGAACCGGTTGAGCGAAGTTCCGGCAGCAGCTTGTAGTTCCTGTAGGCTAGCGAATACCCACGATCACATAAAGTGAGCGCCGCAGGCAGGGGCGTCGCTATGAGGGGGTGGTACCACCCCCCCTCGAAGAAAGAAAATAGCTAAAACGGGCGCTCGCAGAGGGCCCGACCACGAAAATTCAGCTCAACTGGGCGCTCATTCAGAAAAGCTAAATGGGGGGCTGGCAGTAGGCCCGGAAAAGTCAGTAAGGCTAGTTACTGCGTCGGCTGTTCTGGGTTCTCGAGCTTTTGAAACTTAAAGAATTGCATTCTCAGTCGCATGTTTTGAGAGGCAGGCTATTTCTAGTCGTTCAAATACGAAGAGGTTTTTTAATCATATTTTGTCAGAATGTCCATGATCGAAAGAAGACAGTAGTCAAATCACGAATTTCACCCAGCAGCACACAGTTTTAACCCAAGTCTTAACACGATCTGTTGTGTACTAATATCCCTCGGTTCAAGAAAAAATCAGGCTGATTTTGCTTGTGGCGTACATTTCTAGCAATTTGTTACTTTCATGCAAAGATCTTTTATATTTTAGTAAAACAGTATTTAATGATAAGAATTTTCCAGTCCTCCAGTCCGACGTAATAGGCCCCATGAGCGGTGAGAGAAGATTTAATGACGGGTTTGATTATTTCAAAATGTCATTTGAGTTTTATTTTGTGTTTTAACTCTAAATTCAGAACAAGTCTACTCCATTTAATTTTTTTTTTTTCTGGATCATCAGTACCTCTTTTTTGGAAAGGCTCGAACTGAAGCACATTATCCAACTTCCAGCTAAATGTCTCACATTTTTCTGGATTCGTCGTGAACAAAGACAGATGGGCAGATTCTGCCTAAGTGGCCTCTACCTTCATTTGGGATCCGAAAATACAGGATTACACAGAATATGCCTGCGATGTCTTTCGTAGTAGGCTCTGTTTACTAGAAAGTCAGTCATTTCATTAGGATTTTAGGCTTGGAATTTCGGGGCTTGGGCAGCATTTAAAGCTATACAGGTTTTGTTGCGGGGAAGTAGCATTTTGCAAAGTTATGGCCTGCTTGAAAAATTTCGCCTGCGCCGCTCATTTTCATTCAGTCTTATATACAGTTTTGCGGATATAGTGCTGTGTTTCTTGGCTATTGTTTATAACTGGTACGACTCTCGGGCCTTCCGGAGTCGTATATTTTAAGATACTGACCTTCCACGCCCAAGCCCTTCGAACCGCTTCTGAGCTGGGAGACATAACTAGGCTTCTAGTCTTCAGTCGTCAACGCTTGTACTTATAACGAGTTTTATTATCACATATGAGAAGAAAAGCTGAAACGGGCGACGCCCCTGGCCGCAGGCGAGATTTTTTTAAGTTTGCTTTTTCCTGCCAAATTTAACTATTTCCATGCAGATTCCAGCTATTAATGTTTCTCTAAACCAAACCTAGATCTGGCTTTAAGCCTCAGCAGAATGACGCACCCTTCCACAAAATAAAGAATATTACGAAAAGCACACAGGCGGAATTTTGGAAACATTTATGACTAGAGTCTCTTTTTCGAATACAAAATAAAAATAAGGACTAACGAAGAAATCATAGGTAAAAAAAAAAAAATATTCTTTGAGCCCAAGCTGACTTTGAAACATTTATTCAAACAATGTTTACAACGGATACGTCAGCTATGATTCTTCCCAGCGATATTTCGGCCCTTCTTGGCAAGGGTCCTCGTCAGGCTGTCAATCCTCTGGTATGTCAATCCTCTGACCGCCTGACGAGGACCCTTGCCAAGAAGGGCCGAAATATCGCTGATGAAGAATCATAGCTGACGTATCCGTTGTAAACATTGTTTGAATAATCATAGGTCAGTCCTTTTGTCTGTGACCAGTAAGCGACCTCTTCTCAATGCTTACATATCCGATTATGCCCACACCTTGTCCTGCGTGAACTTCTTTTTTAAAACTTTTTCTCGCTAAAATACAAGATTTTTGCACAGAACCAAATAATGTTGAAACTATGGGCCACCGGCCAAAATTTCGAAAATCGGCCTCTTTTCGCTTTCTGACAGCAAGACTCCGAAATTCAAGGTTTGGTAACACCTTTATGTCATTCTGGAATGCTCTTAACATACATACATACATACATACCACTGATCATAACAAGATCAAAACATTCTGCGGCATGGGGGGGGTCGCCGGATTTTAGGATTGACGTCGAAACTGGAACAAAGTTCGGAATTCGAGATAAGTTATAACCAATAATTATGGATCGTTATTCGCGATTCGGTAAAATGTCGTCAACGTTGGACCGGGATTCGTGGTAACTACCAAATCCTGTCATCTATGCCGAATAAATTACCAATGTCTAATTATTATACCGAATAATTGTAGACCGATAGCCTGTTCGGGATTCTGTATAACTACAGGTTCCCGATTATACCAAATAAACAAGTATAAATAATTTCGTCGAAACAGACCGAAGTTCACGACTGTTTATAAATACCGAATCTTGGCAATTTAATACCAAATAGCTATACAGCTATCGAAGAATTACCGAATCATTAAGGTAAATTCGCTCACCGAATTCGTAATAACTACTGAATTCTGGCAATTATACCGAATTCCAACCTTTATACCGAAAAGATTTGTACCGATAGCCTATTTGGGATTCTGTATAACTACCGAATCCAGGTAAATATACCGTATTCGGATTCGGTATAATTTCGTCGAAACTGAAACGAAAGTTGGGAACCGTGGTAACTACCGAATGCTGAACATTATAGCCCGCAGATTAAATTGCCGAATTCCAATCATGATACCCAATGATTTTGGACGGATAGCCTATTCTGGATTCTGTGTAAATACCGAATCTCACAAATATGCCGAAAAGTTCTGACATCGAAAAATTACCGAATAATTAAGGTAAATACGCTCACCGAATTCGTGATTATGCCAAATCCCATTCTTTATACCGAAAAGGTTTGTACCGATAGCCTATTTGGGATTCTGTCTAACTACTGAATCCTAGTATCTAAACATACCGAATAAGTTAGTTCTGGTATCCAGAAATTAACACAAGAAATACACAGAAAAGAGACGAAAATGGGTTTTTAAAAGTCCAACGAAAATTTTTTTCTTCAGATTTCTTCTGCTTTCTTGGCCAGTGTGGTTTAAGAAATTATTTTCGAAAAACTCACGAATAACTTTAGAAAAACTGTGGGCCTCCGGCCCAAATTTTTAGAGAATCTCTAAGAGTTGGGGGGTGCACCCCCCCCCCCCACCATTACGACGCACCTGGACCTCCCCCTAAATGTAAGAATCGCAGTAATGCAGCGTTTACAAGTACAGGAAAACTTGAGCAGAATCCGATCTTGGTGACAAGATTAGATTTACACGCAGAGGGAAAAACAAATTCTTCAAACCAGAATATCTGACAAAAATAAATTCACTAGCCAATAAAAACTATTTTGAGAGCATTTCTGACATCAGTACTGATGACTGACGCTTTTAAAAGCTAGCTAGCCTTCTTTGTCTTTTTACCAGCGCCGCCGACGAGATTCCTTTCAAGTAGATCGGAAATCCTTTCTTCGTGAAAGGATTCTCGTCCCGCTAGACTTTTTTTCTATTCGTCTTCACGAACGGAATCTTTTCGAGTCGACCGGAATTCCTTTCGTCTCGATCGGATTTCTTGTCCACATAAACGCTACTTTGGCAGATAAGTGTCTTACATATTTACACAATACACAATAACTACCTAAACCTCCAAAGTCTGGTGCAACGGTAATCCAACACAACTTCAAAAACCATAAATTAAAAAAGGACGAATAATTTAAAAAGAAAAATTAGGAAGAAAGAAGGACAGAAAAATCATATTTCAAGACTACAAGAAGATTTTTTTAACAGAGAAGATGCGTTTCTAATTTGTGAAAATTCATGTAGTTCCAGTTCGCTGCTAAAAAAATGAAAGTACTGTATGTTTTTATGGCACTTGCCTTCCGGCAAAGTGCGAAATACCGATCACTTTTCCGTCGGTCGGTCGGTCGGTCAGTCCCTTGTTTGCGAGTCAGAAGTGCTAGGACGATGAAACTTGGCAGGCGTATTAAGGACCTGACCAAACTAACTCGTCACTTGCTCTACCCGACCATCGTGGGGGGAGGGAGGGGAGCCGGAATCCGGACTTTAGTAGCATTCATAACTTTCAAACGGGTGATCGGATCTTAATGAACTTGATTCCATTTCAAATCCGGACGGAATCCGATGAATGTGGGGGGGGGGTGGAGTCGGAGGGAGAACCGGAAATCATGTGACACGCTTAGAGTGGAGCGATCAGGATGAAACTTGGTGGGAGGAACAAGAACAAGCCCTAGGTACATCATTGACAGAACCGACCGGATTCGTGCACTGTGGGGGGAGTTAGAGGGGGGTTCCGGAACTCAGGTGCTACGGAGTTAAGTTACTTCCAGGTAAGCTAGGACAATGAAACTTGGCAGGCAAGTCAGGTCCGACCAGATTAACCTGGAAATAGTCAACTTCCCGATCCGACCACCATGGGGGGAGTGGAGGGAGGGGGAATCCGGAATTTTGGGAAATGTATAACATTGGAACGGGTGATCGTAACTTGATATTTGGAAAGACCTCGTGTCTCGGATGACTCATTTAAAGTCCAGACCGGACACGATGAATGTGGGGGGGACCCGGAAATCTTTTTACACGCTTAGAGTGGCGCGATTGTGATGAAACTTGATGGGACGGACAAGCACAAGAACTGGATATGTCAGTGATAGAAACGGATCGGATTTGGCCACTGTGGGGGAGTTACAGGCAGGGAGTCCAGAATTCCGGTTATCGCGAGTTAAGGTATTTCCAGATGTGGTAGGTCGATGAAACTTGGCTTGAACATTAGAGACTTGACATGATTGGCTTAGAAATAGTCAGTTCTCCGAACCAACCGTCGTAGGGGAGTGGGGGGGATCTGGAATCTTGAGGTATGTATAACTTTTGAATGAGTGGTCGGATCTTAACGAAACTTGATATCAGACCTTGTGTCTCGGATGCCCCATTTTAAGTCGGGACCGGATCCGATGAATATGTGGGGGGGGAGCGGAAATTTTGTGACACGCACAGAGTGGCGCGATTGGGATGAAACTTGGTGGACAAGAACTAGATACATCAGTGCCCAAACCCCGTGTGCGGGGAGTTGGTGGAGGGGGGTAAGTGGTCCGGAATTTCGGTGATTGCGAATTAAGGTACTTCCAGATGTGCTAGGGCGATGGAACTTTGGCTTGAACATAAGAAACTTGACAAGATTGGCTTAAAAATTGTCCCTTCTCAGATCCGCCCATCCCTAAAAGTACTAATCCTAACCTTTAAGTACTAATAAAAAACATACTTTTGAGCAAGTATGCATTCTATCTCAAGTGTGTTGCTCAAAAACTAATTTTTAGCACCCTTAAAGTGCGTTTCTTAACCGAAAAGTCAAAAAATACTTTAACCAATGATATATATTCATGATCTCCAAGGGCCCATGATCATTTTGCCTCAAGGGCTTTCTTACAACTGAAATTGCTAATTTTGTTCAAAATATATATTTTCATGATTCTAGTGAGCTTATCATTTGTGATCCAAGAGTGTTCATTAGGAACACTCTTCATACAGGAATTTTCGTGGGGGGCAGCTGCCCCCCCCCCCCCCCCTAGTTTCACCACTGATCATACCTAAGTCCTGTAAGAAACGGTTATTTTATGTCATAACAACTTATCCACACATGGAGTCCGTAGTTCAACAAAAAAAATTACTTTGAGGGTCAAAAATATGTTTTTTAGAATAAGTTCTGAGAGAGTAATTATTTTTTTGGGAAACTCATTTTCTCCTTTATAGGCTATAGTAGATGGCTCTTAACTGCTGTGAGCAGAGATGAATAAAACCAATAGAACAAAAATTTCTGAGAGTTTGTCATACTACCTGCCATGTCATACTACCCTACTCTTCCCTACTTCTACTGTAGAATAAAGATCCAAAATACATATTCAGGTGTTCTCAGGGGTCCTCAATTAGCTACTTTGGCTAGCTGTTAGTTAATGTTAGTTAATTTTTCAAGTAGACAAGTAGACAAAAAATGGTTATTGTTCAGAATCAAAACTCAGACAGATATTTCCGTTAGCATTGCCTTTACAGCTTCTTGAATTAGGTTATTCGAACATGGAATAACCATCTCAGACATCTATTGGACATTCACCAATGTTAAATAATGGTAAACTACTTTGTTCAATATGCTTTTAGTCACAAAAGATGCAATCCATTAGTTCAAACAGGTTTGTTGTCCAACATGGATAAAATACTATGTCCGAGTGAATATCTAAGCACAAGTATTTAAACCAGAGTCATTACTGAGTCATTACCAAAAATTCTGGAACTAGTCTGACATTTACTAATCTGGCTGACTTTGATATGTTAGTACTCTTGAACAGAAACATTGGACAATAGGCGATAAGCAGTTGGGCACCAGACTTTTTGGAGAATTCCCCGCCACAGGGGAATCCCCTGTACAGGTGAAAAAAAATCCCCTGTGGAGGAGATGGTGTTGGAGGAAAAGTGCAGTTTTCCAACTGCTCACACTTCTTCCCCAACACCATCTCCTCCACAGGGGATTCCCCCGTGGAGCAGCCGTGGAGGGGAATTCTCAAAAAAGTCTGGTGCCCAACTGATAAGCAAATCCTAAAAAATGTTCTTAACAACCCTTGTAAACTTTAAGCTACACAGTAAACTTGAAACCTATCGGCCTTTACCATCCTAGCAAACTCATTCCTCACTTACCACCAATAAAATCTTCCCAGACCTTCTGAGAGTAAGCCATGCTGCTACTGAGATTTGAAACCTCCGCCAGAAACTTAAGGCGAGAACGAACGGAGCAACCTGGGAGCAACCACTCTCAGAAAGTATAGAAGTACAAACTCACGAAGCTCTTTCAGGGGGTATAAGCAATTAAGCTTTCACCTCACTAGCCCCGTAGAAATGTCAGAGAGCAATCATCACTGAAGTCTGAAGCCAGAAATGAATAAGACCAAGGTTCCGATGGGATCCCACAAATTTAATATTTGATATTTGACGGTGCAAAACGGATAAGTCAGCTACATTTTATTCGACCTATATTTCGGTCTTTATTGGCAAGGGTCCGCTTCAGGCTCACGCCAATTTTCAATTCAATTTTTTAGACAATTTAATTTTCCAGCTTGAGCGGCTTGAGCCTGAAGAGGACCCTTGCCAAAAAGGGCCAAAATATAGCTCGAATAAAATGTCGCTGACTTATCCGTTTTGCACCGTCAAATATTATTCGCAGTCAGCTTGGGCTGAAGGACCCTCTTAATATTTGATCCAGGCAATTCGGTCTTGTCTTCGCCAGCCTTCATGAACATTTTACTATTAAAATTTGAAGGAGATTGAGGGCAAACAGTGCGTTTCCCCTATAATTCATATCTATTTTGACGAAACTGATCGAAACTTCTTGCCTTACATCTGCCAAATTTCATGTTTCGGCGAAATTCCAAACTACTAGTCCAGCAAAAAAAAAAATAAGCTCAAAAACAAATGCAGCATATCTTCAAATAAAACTTCAGCTTATAACAAATTTTCCGGTTTCAGCCGGATTCCGGGCGAACTACTTGCCCGGTGAGAAAATCGTTTTCATATTCGTTTTCAGCATGTCTTCTTACACCTTATTTAACCATCCCATTAGCTGTTTAAAATGATTCTGTTTGCCCCTTCATTTGGACCCCAACACCTAATGTGCCACAACTACAGTGCCCATCTACGAACTCGACCTTTCCCTTGACCCAAAGAATCCTCACATCAAATTTCATCAAAGTATTTCATTCCCTTGAAGAGTTGTCGTACTCACAGACGGACGGACGTACGGACAACTTTTGCAACCAAGTCGTAAGTCCACTTACGTTTTGGGATCCCAAAACTAGACAAAGTTTGACAGAACATAGCGGGTAGAACACACAAATAGACAGAGGCATTTCAAACAGTTTTAGGCCCAAGAGATATTGAAAATAGTCGAACAATCCTAGTTAAACGTACACAAATAACTAACGTGTCGTTGTTTACTTTGTACTAGCCCATTTCAATGCACTGAAATATTTTGACTCAGCTAAGGTAGGCTATTCTACTTTTTTTTAACACACAATTATAATAGTGACATTCAGAGTGTGCGCTGCTTGCACGACAACCCAAAATTTCGAGGCGCGGAAAATTTGAATTTCAACAAAGGCCTGCATTCCAGTGAGACATGTGCGAAGCTCGGAAAAGTTACGCCTCTAGAAAGGGCAGGGGCGTGACCAGGCCCGTATCCAGGAATTTTTTTCGGGGGGGGGGGGTGCCTTTCGGGGAGGGAGTTAGCCTGCGGGTCGGACAAAAAAGTACTAAAAAGACATAGATCAGAGGGAAAAGCCTGTAAAAATTACTATTTTTGTGTGTTCGGGGGGGGGGGGGGGGGGGGGGGTCAACCCCTAACCCCCCCCCCCTTGGAAGACTCCCCCCCCCCCCCCAAAAAAAAAAGTCTTGAAAAAGGACTTCTGTCGCGCGAAGCCCGGCAGAAGTTCACTAGTTTGTCGGCACGGAGCGCGGAGCGCCGGCAAACATATAAGAAAATAAATTTGGTATGCTTTTGACGAGCGTCGGTCGACTCGTCGGCCCATCGGTTTTTTTTTGGGATCCCAAAACGTAAGTGGAGGGATACCTATGACATCGCACAAGTGGTCCGTCCGTCCGTCTGTCAGCCCGATAACTCTCGAAGGGAATGGATATTTTGATGAAACTTGGTGTGAGTATTCTTTGTGTCAAGGGTAAGGTCAAGTTCGTAGACGGGCTATGTGCCCTACATTTATGGGTGTGGGGACGGGGTTCAAATCAATGGGCAAACAAAATATTTATGAACAGCTAATGTGATAGTCGATGATGGGGTAAGAAGACATGCTGAACACGATGATGAAATTAATTTTCTCGCCAGACAAGTAGTTCGTCCGGAATCCGAAAAACCGAGAAAGTTGGTTAAAATTAAAAGTTTTATTTGAAGTTGATTAGATGTTCGCTTATGCGGTAAGAATACATGCTGCACACGATGGTGAAAACCATTTTCTCGCCGGACAGATTCCGGCCAAACCGGAAAATTTGTTAAAAGCGTGAGTTTTATTTGAAGTTCTTTAGATGACAGATTTAGGGCTAAGAAAAGACGCTGAGTCTGTATATGACAACAATTATTTATCCGGACATATATTTCGTCCGGAATCCGGTTGAAACCGGAAATTTTTTATAAGTTAAAGCTTTATTTGAAGTTGATTGGATGTTCTTTATATGGATAAGAAGATATAGCTGAATTTGTTTCTGAATTGTTCTTTTTTTGCTGCACAAGTAGTTCGCTCGGAATTCGGCCGAAACCGGAAATTTGGCAGAAGTAAAGCAGGAAGCTTCGGTCATTTTCGTCAAAATAGATATGGCTTATAGAGGTATATATGAACTTTGTTTTCTCAGATGATCGTTTGTAATAGGTGAATAAGAGTTGTGCACTCTCGCAAAGGACACGGTTGTGCCCTTCTTGGGAGCGTTCTGTTTGTTGTTTTGTTTACAGAATGTTTAAATTAAAATGAAATTAAAATATAAAAAATTTGATTAGCGTGGCGAAGACTCGGTTTGGCGAAGGCAAGACCTATTGTCTGGATCAAATATTAGATTCTGGGATCCCATGGAAACTTTCGTCTTGTTATACATAAAAAATACAGAAGAACAAAACAATTTTATGCTTTTGTCGGGCGCCGATCGACTCGTCGGCACATCGGGTTCTTTATAAGTAAGGAATCAAATTCTGCAAAGATTTGTCTGGCGCACCCGGGAAGTTCAAGTCTCGTCGGCGTATTAGGTTATTTTTACACGGAAGAAAACAAGTTCTGTACAGTCTTGTCCGGCAAGACACGCACACAAAGTCATATGCCGTATGGTTTTATCGGACGTCGGTATTCTCGTCGGCACATCGGGTTCTTTTCACGCAAGAATCTCGAAAGTTTAAGTTTCGTAGACACATCGGCTTCCATTTACAAGCAAAAGATGAAGTTCTTTACTGTTTTGTCGGGCAAAACAGAGAAGAAATCGAGTTTTGAAGGCTTTTGTCAGGCTTCCGTATCCTTGTCGGTACATTGGGTTATTTTTGTACGCAAGAAATCCAATTCTGCAAACATTTGTCGGGCGGACCCGGCAGATCGGGATCATATTTCGCGTAATAAATCGAATTCCGTAAACTTCTGTCGGCCAATCCCGAAAGCTTATGTCTTGTCCGCAAATCGAGATTTGTCTACACACAAATAATCCAGTGACTGAAATAACCCAACGAACGAAGACGGAAAGTAAAGTTTCGTCGGTTAATCGGGCTCTTTTGCAACTACTTCTTTTGCAGTAAATTCAGAACAAATAAACTTTGCGCCTATTTTACTGTGGATGGCCACTACTTGTTTGGCAAAAAGATGTGTGATTTCACAGGTAGCCTTACTTTTATTACTTGTTTGGCAAAAAGATCTGTGATTTCACAGGTAGCCTTACTTTTATGTGGGATCGCAAAAAGTGCTTAACGAAAAAGAGCTTAACGGAACTTAAAGAAATAATCTCAATTGATGCATTAGCCTACAGTTAGTTTTACACAAAATTTAGCCTGTGGCGCATTTCGTTGTATTCTCTATCTGGAAGAACGGTGTATCATTTGGTGGACGTTTTAGGATTGAGATTCTTGGAGATTGAAACACATTAAAAGCTAGAGCTTGTATAATAGAGACAATTAAATTTTTCCGGAAAAAAGGCTGATTAGTTTAACTTGTTCTGGGTACAATCGTGGGCAGCAAAAGCCGAATATGTGAATTTAAACGTCCGAATTTATATTAGCCTAAGGGAATAATCTCAACCACAGGTAGTTTTACACAGGTTCTATTCTGTGCTGGCGGAAAATGAACGCCGTTTGCGGCGTGTTTATCGACAAGTTTTTTAGTGCGACGGCACAAACTGGACGTCTCCCCCCACCCCCCAAAGGTAAAAGGCTAGTGACGCCCCTGAAAAAGGGAGAAGATGATGTTAAGATATGTCTTTCGGCAATGGCTCACATTTGAAGTTGGTAAATATTTCAAGTGTAAAGGGACAAGCAAATAGAGGTACCAAGAATCCGAAAGAATAAGTGCATTTGATGAAGTCGATTATTCGTGGATAAAGCAGAAACGAAGGAACTTATTTTTATCGAGTTTTCAAGCCCATTTATGTGACTAAGTGATGTGTAACTAGACTGTCGGATATTAGACCTATTCGGTTAAACTTCAACCGGATTTTGACTCCTAGTAACGTCAAATCAGTCAATCACTCTTCCCATTTCTCCTATCCTAACGATACACAATCATTTGCATACCTTATCTCATCGTGTTGCCTCTAGGACGGATCCCGGCCAAATACCGGAATCGGATGGGTAACTTTACGAAGTCATCGGAATCCGGTCACTTACGTTTTCGGATCCCAAAAATTTAAAAGGTGAAGCTCGGCTCTTACAAAATATAAAGTAAAAAATAAAGAAAAGTAAGATAGTTCAGAATAAAATGGGATGCAGACTGTGATTTCTTCAATAACCTTCCTAACGTAGTCTTAATTTCGAAGTTCACCACAACTTCTATTTTTTCCATTAGTAGGATTTCCCACGTTTGTTTGTTTTTTCCCTGCTTTTGTATAGAAAAAGTATTTTATCCGCCGGACCTAAAGAGCTTCATAAAGGTTCTTTGCCATTATTCTATGGGAATATTGGCAACCTTTTTTCGAGATGAGATTTTTCGGAACTAAGTGATTTTTGCCACTTTTATTTTTCTCCTCTTCCCGATGCCCTTTAAAGAAAAATACACAAAGTGCATTTTTAGAAGAACAACGCAGAAAGGGAACAAGAGCCATCAAGAAACGACCATGACAAGAATTATCGCTCTTCAGTTACATACCACAATCTTTTCTTCTTGTTTAAACAATAATGGTTATTTCCAGCATTTTTTTTTGTTAATACTGTTTGGCCAGGGGCACCATTGTTTTATGGGGGAGAAGGCCACCTCCAGTGTGTTATTTTATGGCCACTAAATAGGTTTCATTGAAAGCAATGACTTAACTTAAATATGCAACACTTAAATATACCTCAGAAAGAGTAACTACGTTTTGGATTTGTTTGTGTAATAAATGTGAGACCGGGACCAAAATCAATAATAATAATATAAGCGACGTTCGATGTCCGGTTACTGTTCCCCGGTCTTTTAACTCGTTTTGAACTAACCAGTGTCTGGTTAGTGCTCACTGATGTGGACTAACAAAAATCTCCTCGGGAGTCAGGTTCTAGTGACGTCACTGGTGACACCAAAATCGTGTAATAGGACAGCAACCTAAGGCGTATTCTCGCTGTTCCCCGAGGATTACACTTGAGGAGTCCCCGCGTTTTTGGTTGTCCCGGGGACTCACTTTGCGTATCGCGAGTCCCCACGGCCAGGGAATGCTCCGATTATCATCACCATCATCAAAAAGGACTTCCCTTTCAGGGAGGGGAATCAATTTTTGCTGATGTTCGTGCAATGCAAGATGAAATAAAAACAGGCAGAACAAACTAAACCAAAAGTAAAATGGATCCAGACTAATTTCGTGAACTGCATATTTTGTTTTTCGAAACAAAATTCGTTTTGGAAGCATTCCCCCTATTCTCGTTGTTTTCCGTACGCGTAGTCCACCTGGAGTGACTCCCTTGATTCTCGCCGATCCCTTCGATTCCCACGATTGCAGGGTCGTTTATTCCAGTCCAGCAACAGCCTTTTAGCCTTTCTTGAACTATATCGTTCGTACTGTGCAAAGAATTTGTACGGCGCTTGAGCTTACTCAAGTGCCACATAGCGATCGTAATGTCTGTCTGTCTGTCGGTCTGTCAGCGTTTTGCTAATTTGGGCACTTCCACATGACCTAGGACGATAAAACTTGGCACGCATATCAGGGACCCAACCGGATTAACTTGGAAATAATCACTTCCCCGATCCGACCATCAATGGGGGAGTGGCAAGACGGGGAATCCGGAAATTAGTAACATTCATAACTTTGGAACGGATAATCGGGCGTGCATCAAACTTGACAGGTATCAAGAACAAGTGTCTTGGATGTTCATTGTCAAATTCGGATCGGATCCGATAACTGGGAGGGGGACACCCGAAATCTCTTGAAACGCTTTTTCTGTTTTTTGTCAAACCCCTACCCCTTTCTTCACACTAGTATAGCTCTGCGAATGGATGCGTCATTCTTTCTTCACACTAGTATAGCTCTGCTCTTGGATGAGTCATTCTTTGCTTAAATGCTTTCGGAGAGAGCTAGAGCAATCGAAGGTCGAAGGGGTTGGTATAATATGTTGTTGAACCTTAGTAGGGGTTGATATAGATTAGGGGTGCTAGAACGATGAAAATTGGCAGGCGTATAAGGGACCCGACCAGATTAATTTACAAATAATCACTTCCCCAATCCGACTTTCCCCGGAATCCGGGAGCCCGGAAACTAGGAACAACGGTAGCAAAAGGGGAGCAAAAGGAAGCAAAAAAGACGCTGCCCAAATGCGGTATCGATCCGCGGGCTCTGTATCATAGTTCCAGTGCTCTACCACGGCGCTACGCCTTGATGTACGTAGAAGCGAATGTGGGAACACATACGGTTTTAAGATTAAAGTAAGACTTAAGTAAATGCTAACCAGAGCAAAATAACTAGAGCTATTTTGCTCTGATGCTAACTAAACTTAAACTAAACAAATCTCGTGAAACACTTCCAGATAAGCTAGGACAATGAAGCTGGGTAGGCATATCAGGGAACCGACCAGGTTAACTTGGAAATAATCACTGTTCAAATCCGACCATAGTGGGGGGGGGAGTGGAGGGATTGGAAATCCGGAAACTATCATGCATAGCTTTGGAGAGGGTAATCGGACATGCGTGAAACTTGACATATGTCAAGAACAAGTGTTTCGGATATTCAGTTTCAAATCCGGACCAGATTCGATACCTGTGGGGGTGGGGGGGGGGCTGGAGGGGGGCATCGGAAATTTCCTGAAACGCTTCCACATAAGCTAGGACAATAAAACTTGGAAGCCATATGAGGGAACCAACCAGGTTAACTTGGAAATAAGCACTTCCCCGATCCAGCCATCGCGGGGGAAGTGGAAGAATGGGGAATCCGGAAACTAGAATCATACATAACTTTGGAACGGGTAATCGGACATACATGAAACTTGACAAGCGTGAAGAACAAGTGTCTCAGATTTTCAATTTCCTCCGATAACTTGGGGGTGGGGGTAGAGGGGGGACCGGAAATCTTTTGAAACGCTTAGGGTCGAGGGATCGGGATGGGACTTGGAGGAAAGAACAATCATAAGCCGTAGAGACAATACTGACAAAACAGGACCGGACCTTGTCACAGTTGGGGGAGTTTGAGAGGGTTTTCCACAATTCTGGTCATCACGAGCTGGGGTACTTCCAAATGTGCTATGACTATGAAGCTTGGCAGTATGTGCTATGACCATGAAACCTGGCAGACATGTTAGGGACTCTGTCAGATTGGCTTAAAAATAGTCCCTCCCCCGATCCGATCATCGTTGTGGGAGAAGCAGTTATCAGTGAGTGGAATAACCATTTCAAATTTAGTAGATCAAGCTGATTTTCTGATGAAATGAATTTCGGGAGAGAGATGCAGCCTTGATAATTGCAAACCGTATCTGACAAACATGATAACTGTTCTTACAAGTGCCATATGGGCTTTCAGCTCTTGTTTGATTTTGGTGACTTAATATTATTAGATTTTGGTGATTTTATCATAAAAAAGGCTTAAAAATCATCAAGTTTAAAGAAAATCGGGCCTTCTTGACTGTCTGGCGTGGCAACGCTGAGTTGTATACACCAATCGGCTCTGCAAATGGAGTACCAACCACCCCGGAGTTTTCTTTCCAGGCGACCAAAGGTGAAACTCATTTCTTTTCTGGAATAGGAAGCGAGCCGTAAGGACGTTTGATAAATCGTCTTTCTTTCCCCCATTTTTCAAAATTTCCAATATTCCAAATGGTAGTGTTTAATCATATGAGAATCTCGGCTTCATCTTGACACGTGGTGACTGTGATGGAAAAGGAGCAGTATGCCTGCTGTCCCTGATGTATCTCCAGCACCCGAGAAAAATAATGAGATTTAAGAAAATAAGTTGAAATGCTTGGAAAAACACAAGAAGTAAAAAGAACAGAGAAAACTTGGACGTAGTTGACCATCAGAGACAGTTCTTAAAAAATGATAAGACGTGCGATAACGGACGATAACAGAAGTACAATAGAGGTATGCCTCCTTGAACGTAGTTCATCTTGAACAGTGCAGTTTTGGAGCAAAGCAAATAGAGTGAACTTTCGCATGGAAACCATTGAATGTTCGCGTTGGATAGGTGACTCTGCCGGGAGTGCAAAGCGGGGTTAAGGTGAAAATCGTCCGGCGTTTTCCCCTACATATATTTATCGATTACCCTCACTTGCGCATGTTTTTTCATTTTTGTTTTTTTGGGGGGTTGATCTTTGCTGAGTGTCGTTAGGTTTGTGGGGCGGGTTCCCGTCTAATGGTGAGTCACGGAATTACTCATATGCTTTATAGAATTAGTTATATGTCAAATAGGTCTGTTCTGTTATTGTAGGCTACGGGGTTTTTGTCGATCGACCTTGTCTACGGCTTGACCCTTTACATATTGTGATTTTGTACAGAAGTGTAAATTAAACTTTTACCTTGTTGGGTACTTTAGATTGTTGGGTGGACTTTGGATTGTAGTCCTCACCCCCAATCAAACGGTAGGCACCACAGATACTCGAACCAGCGATCCGTCGTGTGGATGAGCAAGCTAACCATTCGGCTAGGACGGACAATGTTGGGTAAAATGGTAAAACAGTTTTTTATCTCCATTCCTCACCTCGGTTCCTCTTAATTTCATTTTCGTAATTCGTCTGCAGTTTGCTTAATTGTCGTTTTTGCGAAAACAGAGACCTTACACGGTGAACTGTGTCCCATACGCATTCCTGGTCCAAGTCCGCCTGTTTTGTTCTAATTAACTAAAAAATTCGAAAGTCCTGTAAAGTGTTGTTCAAACGAACGATTTCAACTTTCTTAAGTACAAGAACTGCGTTTTCAACTTGCTTATTTAGCTTCCTTTGACCAAGTTTCACTTAAGATTTCATTTTTCCTTCTAGCCAATATTCCCGAAGATTATCGCAATATACCCCCAATATCTCGTCTCCATGGCCTCCATTTTCACCTCAAGGCTCGAAAATCTTGGCTCTTGTTTACCCCGACTTCACAGTCATCCACTTGCCGCCTACTTAAGCCATTGAAGAAGATTTATGGCTAGCACATTTTTTCCCGGAATTTCAGAAGTTCTAGCACTCCAAAGGACAAAAACCGAAAATCTCACGAAAGTTCAGAGGCCCCATTTGTCTCTTGCCTACGGAGAAGTTGACTAAGGCCCGAGATTAGTCCTAGTGGCTACTCAGCCTTCGGGATACTCAGTCCGAAACTCGCCGGTGATCTGAGGGAAGAACAAGAACATCACAATCTTCAAAATTGACCCAAATCATATGTAAACCACTCAACAACGCTTGTTGTGGGGACGTTTCTGGTTCTTCGCTAAGTACACGACAATTCTTCGTGGGCATGAAGATAAGAAGACAGACAAGTTCAATTTTTTTCTGTCGGAGACACCGTCCACGTATTCAGATTCATAACATCTTCAAATTCACTTTATTTCTCCAAAAATTCTTCCTTAAGAAGAATAGCATAGGCTCTGTCATTTAACCTACACACTCCCGCCTCCAACTCCCTCAAAGCCACCGGATTCGGTACGGGTTTGAAGTGGCGTCCGAGACACTAAGGTCTTTCCAAATATCAAATTTCATTAAGATCCGATCACCCGTTCGAAATTTATACAGACCCCAATTTCTCGGATTCGTCCTCCCTCCCCCCCCCCTTCTCCAGACGGTCGGATGGGGGATTCCAAGTTAATCTGGTTGGGTCCCTGATTTGCCTGCTAAGTTTCAAAGTCCTAGCTTATGTGGAAGTGCCCGAACTAGCAAAATCCGGACCGACCGACGGACAGAAATTGGGGTCGCTATAGTGTAATAAAAAGTACAGAACAAAAACTTGTCAAACGGAGTTAAAATGGAAAACAAAATAAGGAGTAAAAAAGAAAGAGAGACAAAAGGAAAGAAAAAGAAAAAGGAGAAAAAAGCATGGCACGGGAAATAGATATTTGCCTTTTTATAATGGTGGATGATAAATAACGTTGACGCAAGAGCTCCTTGTTCAGTTCTTACATAACGAATTAGAAAAATCGTGCAGGCTTACAATTTTGTTTCTGGTGACTATTTTGTACATTACTGATGAAGAATTATTTACGTGGATGGTAATTCGTGAGCCTACTTTCTTCTTCGGCGGCAAGACCTTATCGATATAAAAAGATTCTGGCGTTCTCATAGCTTAAAGCCCGGCTCCACCTTCCAGCTTTTTCTTTCGGGTTCCAGACATCCGTTTTCGTCAAGACAGATCCGGAAAATAAAGCCAGGCCAAAATTGTCCGGAGTGATACCGGAATCCAGAAGGTGTCGTAGAGGCAGCACATACGAGAGACACAGTATGCAAATGAATGGTTCCAGAAAAGGGACGAGTGGTTGACAGTTTGACTGGAAGGCAAAAGGTGTTAAGGGACATCTAGGGCAGAGCAAAATAACCCCAGGGAGTGGTGACAAAAAAAAAAAAAAGTGACACACACTCGAATAGCAGCAACACTAGCACCACTAGTGATAGAGAACGTCCCTACCGAAACTCGATCAGTCGTGAACCAACGTTGGCACCGACAACCCTATATCCCAAACACAGAAAAAAATAAGATACAGCGTCCCCTGTTCCCTCGATGTATCCAAACCGTATCTTAGCTTTCTAAAAATTTCTCCCAACCCGCAAGTTTGTCTCATTTTAAACCTCGCCAGCGTAGTTGGCGGCATTACGAGTAAGGCCCGTTTTCAATGCAAGGAAAGCATACGTCTTGGCGTTATTTCCTAGTGTTGCTTTGCTCTGATCTAGGAAATGTCGAACAATAGCAAAAACGTCATCATTATCATGCCAATCCGGAAGGGTTGGCTTTGCTGCGCAGAAGCGCCTGACGTCTGGAAGGTTAGGCCTGGCTGTTAGCGTTTCGATCCGCTACGCGCAATGACTCGTGGAAAGCCGTTCAGTCTATAATACTTTCCGAAATCACTCCCCGGCCCCGTCGTGGATCCATTTACCAGACACTTCGCTTCCTTTTCCAAAACAAGCGGAGCGCCAAAATATTTCTAGAAACTGAAGCGAGTTTTAGTAAAAGTCGCAAAAATATCCGGCGCATACACCCTTCATAAAATCCTGTGACGGATTGCGACAAGATGAGCTAGAGCAACAATAATAATCACACGTTAGATCTTGGTATGAGTTATCTGACGGGGGAAACCGGTTAGACTTTCGGTTCATACCCAGTCACGTATTAGCCCCGTAGAAATTTCAGTAAGCAGTCAGCCCTGAAGTCGGATGACAGGATTGACGAGCTTGATAAAGTTTGACATGACAGAGTTGGGTTGAGCACACATAGATGCAGAGGACAGGTAAGGCACTAAGCTTTAAACAGTACTAAAATAACTGCGCATGAGGCAACCATAAACGAATTCGAATATAGCCAAACAAACCTGGTTAAGCGTACGCCAAGAAGTAGTAGGTCGTTGTTTACTTGACCTAGCGCATCTAGTCGCAAAAAAACTGATCTGGACAGAATTTTAGGAAGGGCGTATTAGTAGAGAAGTTTTTCAGACCGCCCCATTTGCTCCTGTAACGGGCGAGCCTGAGAGCCTCTAACCGTTATATATGAGAACGTATAGCTTGTTGTAATCCTGGATATTATACAACGGAACATCTGAACTGCCGGTTATCAAACCGGAACAGTCCAATATGCTGCAAAGCACCGGTTATGAAACTGGAACGACCCTATTCGCGTCAACTACCGGATATGAGACAATAATAACCAGTTGGCTGGTGCCTACGTAGGGCGTGTGGATTAATGCGATATTGCCGCAGGATAAGGGAATGGAAGATCGACAAGTTACGGAAAAAAACTCTGTTCAAACAGAAGTTATAAATAGTCTGTCAAATAATTCTACAAGAACCCGAATTGAAAATGATCTTTTCACTAAAAACACTTATCAATAATATTACATACTTACCTTATATTAATATGCAGTTCGCAGCGAATAAGGTCCATGATGTGTCTGTGAAGCTCTGGTTTTCGTTGGTTGCCTGGTTGGATGATCTTCTGTTGTCTTACTATGTAAAAATAAGACAAACAAAGAAAATAAAAGATTGAGTAGTGTTAAATTGCTTGATGATCTAAAGGAACAAGTTACTGCAGATGCTACTCCAACAATGTTATCGAAGGGGGACGAAGTTTGAGTCTCCAGTTATTCTCGCTTCGGCTGCTAGGGCCTAGAGAAAGCGTAGCGTCTGCGTCTGGAAGGCCTAGAGAAAGCGAAAGCGTCTGGAAGGATGATCTTGTGATCAGGTTTGCGACAGGTGGTACAACTGTACTCTTTTTATTAAACAAGTTGTAAGTCGTGAGTCGGTATGACATTTGAAAAAGGCTACTGCGAAGAAAAGTAGAAACTTTCGATAATGTCTCCTATCTTTCCAAAGTGACTCAGGCCCAGCTCATGCCTTATTTGTAGGATCATGCCTAGAATGGCTTACAACAGCGTCAGTGGACAGCAATGAGCATTTGTTACGCGTACGCGTAGTACAGTAGTATCATTTTTCTTCTTCATTAGTACTTTTTTGCTACGTGAATAGTGAAGTGTCAACCCTGCCTATGATACTGATAATTCAAAACTTTTGTGGCGGAAACGCATGAGAAGATCGTGTTTTCCCGACAGTTCTTCTGATTCCTAGAACTTAAAGGCTTTCATTGAATGAGGGTTAATGTCTTTTTTCAGCTTTATTAAATACAAAACTGAATGAACGAAATAAGTCTCAACAACTAAAAAGCTCCACCCCTTACAAAGGGGTGAATACCAAAAATAATCAACAAATAAACGAATCTCTTCAGCATCAAAACAAAACAAAAAAGATCAACGAAAGAATTTTGTTTTTATTATCCTACAACGAAATCTGCATATAAACGACAAATACGTTCTGTCCGTGAATCAGGTGCTTGTCTTCCGACAAGTTCAAAGGATTGGAAGCAGGTTCTAAATTCTTCTAACTTTGATGATTATAATAACGATAATAGTCCACAGTCTTCTTGGACTCAACATTACTTGAATGTTTTTTCACGTGTAAATTTTGCTGTTCATCACCGTTATTCACAATTACTTTCGATTTGTTTCCCTACGAAAGTAGAACAAAAACATGTACCTCCCGTGTCTGTCGCAGATATTGTTAACTCGATAAAGCGGCTGAAATCCTCTTCGGTTGATGTTGATGGGATTAGTGTTCGGCATCTGCATAAAGATTCCCCTGATTTGATGAATCATTTGCAGTTACTTTGTCAAATGTGTCTATGTTCGTCACTCGTACCTGACAGTTTTCTTTGTGGGACTGTTACTTCGGTGTTAAAAAGAGGGAAAGATCCAAATAAATGTGATTCTTACCGGCCAATTACTGTTGCCTGTGATATCAGTAAAGTTTTTGAGTATGTACTACTCCCATCTGTCATTGATCATGTAAATTACGATACTAATCAGTTTGGTTTTAAAAAGGGAACTGGATGCCAGCATGCACACAGGGCGCTTGCTCTTCTCCTCAAAGACGTGCATACCAAAGGCCAGTCATTACATATTTGTGCTTTGGACATTTCTAAAGCGTTTGAGACCGTTGTCCATTCACAAGCTATGCTGTCACTGTTTCAGCTTGGAATAAACATTTCAACTATATCTGTGCTACGTTTCTGGTATTCTAAGTCGTATGTGAGACTGAAATCTAACGGTCATATTTTCGGGAATATTCCAGTGAAGTGCGGGGATAGACAAGGAGGTGTCCTTTCGCCTTACATATTTAATGCTTGTATCGCAGGTGTTCTGACCAAGATCCCATCGAGTTGTTTTTTCTGGATCAGTGAACTTTCCTATCTAGCATAATGCTGATGACCACCTTCTGACTAGCCGTTCAAAAAGCTGAGTTGAGCGAAACGTTCGTCTGGTTGGATCTCTGTAAAGATATTGGCCTTGCTAAGTGTGAATATTTGTATTTCAATAATGATCAATGTGCCAGTTCTCTGAATTGCGTGAATTTTGCTGTACCCAGAGTAAAGATGTTAAAGTGGCTGGGTGTATCTGTTTGTGATTCTCTTGCTAGTATCCGGAGGAAGTTTTTATCTTATACTAAAGATAAATTAAGAATCGGGTACGCAAAACTGGACTGGCTAAACTTTGTTCTAGTTTTTGAGACCATGCCGTTTTGTCTGCGTCTGGTTTATATCCTGTTTTTACAAAGACTGATTTTAAGCAAATGAGGGTGGATTATTTTCGATATTGCAAATTCCTTTTGTACATACCCAGATCGGTCCGAAATAGGTGCCTTGTAAATCGTTACGGAGCTAGCGACATCTTACGTTCGCTGGAAAATCTGCAGACCAATATTGGTGCTGACGCGTGTTTCCGCCTAGGTGCGGACCACGGCCTCATCCGGCTTTTTCATTGAGTGCTTTTTGTTGTTGTTGTGTGATATGTTGTACTATCTTTATTTCTTTTCTTTTCTTTCATTACTCCACTATCTTAAATCTGTACAGTGGGTCACAAATAAATATTATATTATATTATTATTTATTTACCACTTCTTCCTCAAAATTCACGTCCAGGTCCACTCCGATGTCCCACAATCCCTGAATCTTAACTGAATGTATTAATTTGAATGAACTTTATACTTGGTGCGCTAATATTATTCCACAGGCTCTCAGCTTCTGCATTCGCTTCTATAGTAGAATTGTCGCGCTTCGGCTATCGAAGCGAACACTCCGTGAGGCAGATTGTAGGCTACGGATTAAACAAAACTTACCAAAGTTTGGTCCCAATCCTGCCGAATACTGGAGCGTTGGTAGTAAGGAAAGTTGACGGCCCTTCCTTTGGTACCCTCTAAGATATTGCTTTAGGACACATTCAACCGTGGTAAACGGACACGTCAGCTGATATTTATTCCAGCAATAGTTCGGCCCTTCTTGGCAACGGCCCTCATTGGGCTCATGCTATGACAAGACAAATAAAGATTCTAACAACTATAAGTTTTACAGTTTCCCACTTATACGTTTACCGAAGACACGTTGGGCTGAACAAATACTTCTTTTGACGGTGTGCCTAGCAAGTCCGTTCTGGCTGAGTGGCTAGCACGCTGGTGTCCTAGGGGCAGAGGCACTGGTTCGAGTCTCGGTGGTGCCGGCTGTTTGGTTTGGGGTCGCGGGGCGTGACCCATGTAAGATAAGCTCCACCCAGCAAAGGGTGTACTCAGAAGAATCTGGGGAAGGTGACAAGAAGGGTATGGGAAATGCCGGAGGACGGCTTGCCTCCAACAGCCCATGGCACTTACTGCTCGATGGCAGAGAATCGGAGATCAGCACCTCTAGTGTTGCCCGTAAAGGCTGGTGCTGACACTAGCCTTTACGTGCTTTTACCTGTTGCTTACGCCTAGCCTAAGCGTGACTGTTTTTGCTGCAAAACTTCGTGTGTTACACTACAAAACCAGTGTCAAAACTGGTGACCTAGACGAACCTCACTCGTTCAACTCTTCACTAACAGCCAACGCTACGATATCGGCAGAACTTCTAAGCTAATTTGAATTGATATCCCTATATTATATTCTGGAAAAGCAGGGGTCGGAGCTGGGTTCGTTGACTGAAGTTCTTCTAAGTTCGAAGTCGGGTCGGAGCCCGGTTCGTTGATTGAAACTTCCAAGTGGAGTCCCTCAACAAACTCGGCTTTGTCGCAAGTCAGCTGAGATTTGTTTTTCCGAATAAATCGGTCTAAACTAAGTTGTATTGGAATTCCATACAAGCGTGACGTCACACACATTTGATCTATTTTATTTCAGACCAAGAAAAATTGTAGTTTATTCCTATCGATGAATATATATTTTAACATATATATATATAGAGCCGAGCGGCCAGCGAGGCGCCGGTCGCGTCTACATTTAGAAAACGACCTAGGAACAATCCAATCCTATTTTGGGTCCTCAATCACTCGACGTCACTATATATGTCACGACTGTACGGAATTCCACAATTTAGTCGTAGTTATGTGTTACTGAAAATTAGTATTTAATACAAAAAACGTAAAATATCCATATAAAACAAATTATAAAAATAACACAGCTGAAATATAACAAGGGCTAGATAACCGTAAATTAACTATTTTGGTTTTATTAAACTTCAGCTCCCGCGTCTGACCGACGTTTTAAGAGACCAACAAATAACATATTTACAATCGGCGTATCCGCTTGAATTAAAAGCCGGAATAAAATCCACTTGACTTCTCTTGAGCGAAAAAGATGCAAAACCGATAACGTTGAGCGTTGGGAGCTCCGTAAACTACGAGAAACAAAAACGTAATCAACGTAGACTATAGCTGCAACAAAACCCGTATCCCCTCTCACAAAACCGGAATCTCACCTCAGTAGAAATGCATTAGTTGGAGTGGGAGAAAAGACCAACCTATTTCAGAATCTAAAGAACTCCATTCACTACAAATGCATTCACTTCATTAAATGAGTTAAATGGGAAGCATTCTAGCATTTGCGATGTTTCGATAACCCTTATTTAAGTCGACAGTTCAAACCAGTACTCAATACGACTGTGTGGTCATCCAGCGGCACGTCGGTAAGCTCACACGTAGGTAAGCTGAGATAAACTGACCTAGTGTTGGGCGAATTCGATATCGATAATGAAGCAAATATCGATATCGAAACGTAAAATATCGACCAAATATCGATATCAAATGTCGAAACATAAATATCGATATAGAAAAGGATAATCGTATTTTTTTTGGGATCCCAAAACGTAAGTGGAGGGATACCTATGACATCGCGAAAGTTGTCAGTCTGTCCGTCCGTCCGTCAGCCCGTCCGTCCGTCCGTCTGTAAGCCCGATAACTCTCGAAGGGAATGGGATATTTTGATGAACTTGGTGTGAGGATTCGTTGGGTCGTCGGACCAGTCAAATTCGTAGATGGGCTTTGTAGCCCTACATTTAGGGGCAAACAAAATATTTTGAAACAGCTAATTTGATAGTCGATTATGGAGTAAGAAAATATGCTGAACACGATGGTGAAAAATCATTTTGTCATCGGACGAGTAGTTCGCCCGGAATCCGGCCAAAACCGGAAAGTTTGTTAAAAGTAAAAGTTTTATTTGAAGTTGATTAAATGTTCTATTTAGGGGTAGGAAGACCTGCTGAGGACGACGGTCAAAACCATTTTCTCGACGGACAAGTAGTTCGCCCGGAATCCGGCCCAAACCGGAAAGTTTGTTAAAATTAAAAGTTTTATTTGGAGTTGATTAGATGTTCGATTTAGGGCAAGAAGACATGCTGAACACTTATGTGAAAAATTTTTCTACTTGGACATGTAGTTCCCCCCGAATCCGGCCAAAACCGGTAAATTGTTAGAAGCTTAAGTTTTATTTCTAGTTGATTAGATAACCGATTTAAGGGTAAGAAGAAATGCTGAATCCGTGTTTGACAATCATATTTTACCCGGAAATTTAGTTCGACCAGAATCCGGCTGGAGTCGGAAAATTTGTTATAAGTTAAATTTTTATTTGAAGTTGATTAGATGTTAATTATTGGGGAAAGAAGATACCCTGAGTTCGTTTTTGAGCTTTCTTCTTTCGCCGGACAAGTAGTTCTGGAGTTCAGCCAAAACCAGGAAGTTGGCAGAAGTGGGAGGAAGTTTTCGTCAAAACAGATATGACTTATAGGGGTAAACACACATGCTGAATCCATATCTGAACTTGGTTTTCTGAGATGACTAGCTATTTGGCCTTAATCTGTTTCTGAATTTTAATTGTAAAAATGTTCAAGGAGTCTGGCGATGACTGGATCTGGCTAAGACAAGACCCAGTTGTCTGGATCAGATATTGAATTTTTGGGATCCCATCGAATCTTTGGTTTTGTTAATTATTGTAAGTAAACTAATATGAGTTACACTTTTAAATTCGGAATTGGAGCTATATGACCAATTTAGTTAATAAATGTTTGCGAAACGAGACGTATACTATGGCGAAACAGTGTACCTAAAACCGAAATGTCGATAGGCCTGTATCGATTATCCAATTTCAAATATCGAAAGTAAAAATGTCGACGTATCGAGAAATATAAATATCTCCTAACACTAAACTGACCCAATGAATAGTTTCTTAAAGCCAGGCTTCACCTTCCAGATTTTTCTTCCGGATTCTAGACATCCGCTTTCGCAGAGACGGAACTGGAATAGGAAGCCAGGCCAAAAACGTCCGGGGCACCCAAGTTTCAGGATATCTGGAAGCAGAGGCGAAACGTTCACGACACACAATAAATCCGCAAATGAACTGGGCAGAAAATGAATGGGGCAGTTGTAACTGGGAGATAAAATACATGTGAAGGGGACATGTAAGAAAGAACCGTTGAGGAAATCCGGAATCCGGAAGGTTTGGCTTGACTGTGTGGCAGCCCCACACATCTGGAAGTCTAGAGGGTAAAGATGTTTCTTTCGGATCCCAGACATTCCTTTCCATCGAGACGGATCTGGAAGGCGAAGCCAGGCAAAAAATATCTGGAAGTCCGGGATGTTGGACACCCCAGATTCCGGATATCTGGACGTTGAGGCAAAACATTGGCGAGATACAATCACAATTTAATACAATCAAAAATTAAATTAGAGGATAAGTTTTCATATAAAGGTAGAAATATAGAAGTTAAAGAAGAATGGGTGTATCTAGGAATTAGGTTCAAGACGAAAGGAATAATATTTGGAAGTCATTTAGAGAAAAGTATTGAAAAAGGTAGGCAGTGTTCAAATTTAATTTTAAGAAGTCATTTGAGAGAAATTAAGAATATTAAAATTCAAAAGGAGATATTTAGAAGTAAGGTAGCTTCAGTTATGCATTACGGGTCTGAGGTGTGGGGACATGAGAAAGGTGAAAAAATAGAGACAATTCAGTTAGGTTATTTTAAGAGATGGTTAGGACTAAGTAAGTATACGAACAGTTTAGTAGTGAGAGGGGAATTAGGTTTATTCTCTTTAAGAAATGCTAGGCTAGTAAATATGATAAGATTTTGGGAGAGAGTGATACATATGCCAAGAATAAGATTACTAAAATCAGCGTACCTGGAGGCTCTGAAGGATGATTCACCAAAAGCGTGGCCGCGGTTAATCAGACAAATTTTGCAGGATTGTGGTATGGATGAGTATTGGAATGGGGGGCTAGGCACAGATATGGAGGTTGGAGAATTAGGAAAAATGGTGAGTATCAGGTTAAAAGACCAAGAGATCCAAACTTGGCAATTTCAGAAGGGCATTCCAGTGTCCCTGCGTTTCTTCGAGGCGGCCAAAGAGACTTGGGGCGAGGGAATTATGTTTAAAGCAGGGTTAAGTAAGGAGGATATTAAGCATATTATTGAGATGAGGGCTGATAGTTTACCACTTGGGGCAAGGAGAAAATATATTGGTAAAGTAAACGAGAGAATTGGTCCTTACTTCTGTCCTATGTGTGGTCATGAGGACGAAAGCGTAGTACATTTGATGTGTGATTGTGTGGAATTGAATGAATGGAGAAAGGAGGTATTTGGTGAGAGAGTGTTTAATGAAGAATGGATGGTAAGGATGATGAAGGATGAGTGTTTTGTTACTGTAAAAATACTTGGACGTTTCTTGAGGCTTGCGATGGAGCATAGAAGGAGATTTTTAGAATAGGAGCTGCGTGTTATTTATGTAAGTGAGTGCGTTTCTTAGAATTTTTGTTGCCATGGCCCTAGGGCTTTTTTGGTAAATTATATTCTATTCTATTTATTCTATTCTATGCAAATGAATGGGGCACTCGTGATCGGGAGATAAAAGACATTTGAAGGGGACATCTCAGAAATGTTGAAGAAATCAGGAACGGTTGGCGCGGCTGTGCGGCAGCGTCAAAAATCCGGAAATCTGAAAGGTGACGCCTGACTTTTAGCGGTGGAATTGACGAAATAATTGTCATAAAGGGTGGATCAAATTTTCTGTTAGTTATGAATGATGTTGTCTGGTGTCAGGAGTTTTCGGATACAGTAATGTTTGCAATAATCAACCTATTGACCGGTAATGTTTTCCACTATTTTCCGCCGCATCGCCACCCCTTGAAGGTTGTTTATTGTTGAGTCTATAAACTACGTCAATCTTTTGTCTGATGACCATAGGGGTTCACATACCCTATCTTATTAAGCTGCCTGGTTGTAGTAAGGTGCAGGATAGAATACTATTCTACCGGTTCAGGATCGAACAATTGTGGCAGCCGGACGCGCAAACTGACAGTTCAATTTTATTGCTTTTCAAATATTAAAACCGAAGGGGAAAGAATTGCAAAATATTTCCGAAAGCTGTAGTGGCAAATTTTGAATACACGCCTTCACAAAATTAACCAACAAAACTTTGCCAGGTTAGAGGATGCCATATTGGTTGTACAAAGAATTACCGCTTGGCGAGTACAGGCGTAATTTTTTCTATCCAGCACAACCGCAGTAGTGAAGTTGGCAGACGGAGTTCTATTACAAGTACAAGACAAGTAGAGGTATCACTATGCTTCGAACAACTCTCTCAGTTTTTGCGGACCACGATTTTCCGGACCACGATATTTGGAGTTGATTAAATGTTTGATTAGCGGTAAGAAGGCATGCTGAACACTTATGTGAAAAGCATTTTCTACCCGGACAACTAGTAAGCCCGGAATCCGGCCAAAACCGGAAAAATCTGTTAAAAGCAAAACTTGTATCTGAAGTTGATTAGATGACAGATAGACGCTGGTCTGTATATGACAGTCATTTTTTACCCAGACATTCAATTCGTCCGAAATCCGGTTGTAACCTGATTTTTTTTTATGGCACTTGAGCTTACTCAAGTGCCATATAGCGATTGTAATTTCTGTCCGTCAGTCGGTCTGTCGGTCTGTCGGTCGGTCTGTCGGTTTTGCTAGTTCGGGCACTTCCAGATAAGCTAGGACGATGAAACTTGGCAGGCATATCAGGAACTGGACCAGATTAAATTAGAAATACTCGCTTCCCCGATCCGACCATCTGGAGGGGAGTGGAGGGAGGGGGAATCCGGAAAAATGAGGAAAAATGAGATATTTTTAGCTTACGAATGGGTTATCGGATCTTAATGAAACTTGATATATGGAAGGAACTCGTGTCTCAGACCCTCCATTTTAAATCCAAACCGGATCCGGTGACATTGGGGGGAGTTGGAGGGGGAAACCGGAAATCTTGAAAAACACTTAGAGTGGAGGGATCCGGATGAAACTTGGTGGAAAGTACAAGCACAAGTCCTAGATACATGGCTGATATAACCGGAACGGGTCCGCTCACTTTGGGGGAGTTGGGGGGGGGAGAAGTCCGAATTTGTAGTGATCCCGCGAGTTCCGTGCTTCCTGATGTGCTGAGACGATGGAAATTGACAGGCATCTCTGGGACCCGACCAGATTAAATAGGAAATCGTCAATTCCCCGATTCGACCATCTGGGGGGGGGGGGGGGGAATGGAGGGAGGGGGAAGCCAAAATTTGAGGTATTTTTATCTTGCGAACGAGTCATCGGATCTTGATGAAATTTTATATTTAGGATGACCTCGTGTCTCAGACGTCCCACTATAGATCCGGACCGGATCCGATGACACTGGGGGGAGTTGGAGGAGGGAACCGGAAATCTTGAGAAACGCCTAGAGTGGAGGGATCGGGATGAAACTTGGTGGGAAGAACAAGCACAAGTCCTAGATACGTCATTGATATAAGCGGACCAGATCTAGGCACTCTGGGGGAGTTGAGGGGGGGGGTCCGGATTTCTAGCGATCCCGCGAGTTCGGCATACTTCCTGATGTGCTAGGGCGATGAAACTTGGCAGGTATGTCAGGGACCCGAACAGGTTCACTTGAGAACAGCCGTTTCCCCAATCCGACCATACTGGGGGGAGTCGATGGATGGGGAGTCCGGAATCTAGTGGCGTGTATAACTTTTGAACGGGTGATCGGATCTTGATGAAATTTTATATTTAGGATGACCTCGTGTCTCAGACATCCCACTTTAAATCCGGGTGGATCCGATGACACTGGGGGGATTGGAGGAGGGAACCGGAAATTTTGAGAAACGCTTAGAGTGGAGGGATCGGGATGAAACTTGGTGGGAAAAACAAGCACAAGTCCTAGACACGTCATTGACATAACCGGACTGGATCAGGGCACTGTGGGGGAGTTGGGGTCGGGGTCCGGATTTCTAGCGATCCCGCGAGTTCGGCATACTTCCTGATGTCCTAGGGCGATGAAACTTGGCAGGTATGTCAGGGATCCGAACATATTGACTTGAGAACAGCCGTTTCCCCGACCCGACCATCGTGCGGGGAGTGGGTGGATGGGGAGTCCGGAATCTAGTGGCGTGCATAACTTTTGAACGGGTGATCGGATTTGAATGAAACTTGTCTGGTGAGCTATCGCCTCGGACGTTCAGTGTCACGTCCGGGTCGGGTCCGATACCTGTGGGGATGGAGGGGGGGGGGAACTCGAGAAACTCTAAAAGCAGAGGGATTGGGACGAAACTTAATGGATGGAACAAGCATTAGGCCTAGATGAAATTGAAGGAGCCAGATGGTTTCGGGGCTCTGTGGGGGGAGTTGGAGGGGTTTCCTAGAATTCCGGTAGTCGTGAGTTAGAATAGTTCCAGATGTAAAACGACAACGAAACTTTGCAGGCATATTAGCGACCCGAATTATCTTGACTTAAGAACCTGACACAACATACCCCCGGAAACTTCCGTTCCTAGATCCGAGCATTTTTTGGGGAGCACGAGAAGAGAAATATGGAAATTGACTTCTATAAATTGCAAACGAGTGGTCTGATTCGAGTGAAACTTTATGGGTGATACGAATCGATGGCCTCGACATGTAAAACATGCGTTCGAACCATATGCGACCACGATTAGGGGAATTGGGGGTGGGGGACTTTTGACATGCACAAAAACCAAACGGATGGACCGAATGAGATGCAAATTCGACAGTACCGAGTTTATGCGGCCTAGATTTGTTATTTGGCGTCCGGGCCGAATTCCGCCAAGGTCGGGGGGGGGGGGGTACTGGAAACTTGCAGATAGGCTAAGCTCCAATTTCAGTAAAACTTGATGGACAGGAACAGGGAATTAAGAGATTGGGCCCGAACCGGCTCCGACAACGTTGGTGGGAGGGGGGGGGGGTACCGGAACTTTCCAAAAATGCTCAGATTCGAGTGAAACTTGATAGATGGTATAAAAGAAGATGCTTTAGGTGGTCGATTTTTTATATTCCGAACCAGATTCGGCCACGGTAGGTCGAGATAGAGTGAGTACCGGAAATCGTGTAGCACGTCTAGGGATCAAACAAATGGATTTATTTGGATGAAAGTTTGAACAGTCATGTGCATTTGCTACAGACAATCGAGACGATGCCGGAACTGCTCAGAAATGAGTGAAACTAAATATCCTATTTCTATTTCCGAACCGCATTTTTGGATGGCGGGTGTATTTTGTGACGTTCTCATCTACTTTCTTGTACAGCCTACTCGTACAAGTGCCATATGAGCTCGTAGCTCTTGTTTTATAAGTTAAAGTTTTATTTAAAGTTGAATAGATGTTCTTTATAGGGATAAGGAGATACGATAAATCTGTTTTTGAATTTTCTTTCTTTGCTGTACGTACAAGTAGTTCGCTCGGAATTCGGACGAAACTAGAAATTTGGCAGAAGTAAAGCAGGAAGTTTCGGTCAGTATCGTCGAAATAGATATGGCCTATACAGGTATATCTGAACTTGGTTTTCTCTGATGATCAGCCTGGCGAAGACTGGATAGCAAAGATATGACCCAATTATCTGGATCAAATGTTAGATTTTTGCGATCCCATCGAAACCTTTGGTCTTTTTAATTTGAACCCGTGAGTGTCGTTATTTGGGCGGTGCAAAACCTGAAAGAAGAAACGGAAGGAAAGTAAGTACATCATTTTAAAAAATTAGACATTTGGTAAACTGAAACTGAAATAAAAACATTTCGCAGTATAGGGGGCTGGTCTGAGTTTTAGCATTTTCATTGGCGATCGCTCACTGTTAGGCCAAGTTCAAATAAGCATACCTCTACTGTCGTTTCAAGTTCTCTCAGGTTTGCTTCGGCTTTCTTTGTGATCTGTGTTGTCGTCCTTGCAATAACACATTTGGAAAGGAACAGACATAGTTTGTGGATAGAGAACAAAAAGTTTCGATAAGACACAGTTTTGCTTCAAATCATTTTTCCAGGCCCTCCTTCAGTCCGACCGTACACTACTCGTCGTCCTTCAAGTAAGATTCCTATGCCTTTAATTGTTTCCGAGCGATCAAGATTTTCCCCTAAAAATATTATTTCTAAATATTGGAACAAATATGAATCTTGTTTTAATCAGAGTCTGTCGCTTATAACAATAAAAGCTAAAATTAAAGCTGTACTTACTGATGAATATTAGTTTGTGAGTAGCTCCCGGCCTTTCAGCTATCGGATAAATAATAATATAATTACAAAAATACAAATTTTTGGTATATATTTCTTTGGTGTGAGATAGAGTGAGAAGTGTGATGGCATCCGTTTCTTCTGGGTTTGTTTGTTTATCCCGTTTGTCGTCCGGCTTTCGAGCCAGTCTCCCTGCTGGGGACGTTATGTGAATATTGTTAAACATGTATGTTTAAATAATAAAAGAACTTGAACTTGACGAACCTCAAAATTAAAGCACTTCATTTTCTTCCTTCGTTTGAACTATTAGGGGGGGGGGGGGTCTTTTATGCTAAACTCACGGTCGAATTGCTCTGTCTTCGGGCGCACTCATCAAGAAATACTGAGAACTAGCTTCACAGAACATTAAGGCTTGGATACAAGAAACAATTTTAGCTTTCAGAATTCCAGTTCCAACCGCTTTCAACTTCTTAGAGAATTTTGCTAGAAGTCTCCAGAGGACGAGTCATTGTTCCTAGGGAGCTGTGCAGTCTTTGTCTTTCCCAGAAAGTATTTCCACTTCCGAAGTATTAATTCTCGGGAGGGGAAAGGGTGGGACAAAAGACAAGTACTAAAGGCGCCAAGTTCTGTTTTTATTATAAGGCTCAGTTAAACAAACTCGCTTTAAAGGATCTAAGGGCGACATGTCTTAATTGTTCAATCTCCAGAACAATTGTCTTCCGACATACATGTTTAAGGTAATTCTGCACAAGTCAAGTCCGCTTTCTCTGGTTAACTCCAGTAGCGGCTGGTATGAATATACACCACTCCTCAGACAATGGCTTATTGTCTGACCATCGGAAACTTCAATCCGAAGGTATATAGGCTAAATTGTTACGCTTCCGAATTGGACAAGTAATTCCACATTACGAAATTCGCCTTCTGGATTCCAATAATGATTGGAGTAAAAAATCTGCATCTATCCGCAGTGTTTGTGTCAATTTAGTTGCTGTTCTTTTCTCTTTTTCTTCATCCTTGTGAATGACTGACAATAAATACATCAATAATCCGTTCCGAGATTTGTGTGAATCTAGCTTTGGAGCTTGTATTGAACAGGAAGGCCGAATTTCGCACTACACAGTACAAACAACGCATTACATTGCGAAGGAGAACACCCGCCTCTCGCTTTTTCCTGACCGGGATAATCCCGAAAATTCTGCATTCCCATATCTCTGAATTACGCAACAGGCTGCACTTGCTGTTGTTAACACCACCTTATCTCGCTGGAAGTGCGATCTAAGGTATTTTAAGGTATACTTATTGCTCAGCAGCCCAAGGGCCGTGGTAACAACTGGTCATGAGAAAAAAACACAAATACCGCCTACAGAATCTTTCTCCGTCGGAATGCAGAAAAATGCACTACAGCAATACAAGCTATCACTTAAGCACCTGCTCAATATTTACGGACAAGGATCAAGACTTTTTGATCGGCGCAGTAGCTGACAGACAGACGTTCTCATATATACTCAGACGTTCGGACGGGTTCTCCGCATAAACTGACATTCTACCCGCCGAAAGGTTGCCATGTCTATCTCAAATGAGCTCAAATGAAGCCAGTGTTCGAGCAGGCATACTCGCTTTTTAAGCCACGCGTGCGCATAGTCTGATCAAAATTCCGGATGCGATGACCCTCGTCGGCTTCTTATGCAATAAGTCTACTATCTATTCTCTTTCTGTTAGGCTAAATCATCCCCAGTCGCTAGCCTCTCTGGGAAGAAGAACTGATGCAAATTAGGGCTTCAGCTGTCGGCTTCTTTACACCCGCAATGAATAATCTTTTCTCCTTGATGAGGTTTAACGGATCCGAGGCTTCGAAGAAAGGATTATTCGGAAACGGCTGAAACTTTCGACGGATTCAGCATCCTAATTTCCGGTTCAGCTGTTTCTCGAATACGATTGTCAGAACTCGTTTCCTCGGCTAGGCTGACCAGGTTTCCACCATGTTTCTCCCAATTCTTTTCTCTTACTATTGTTTTTCTCTGTTACATCCTCCTTTAAGAGATTCCAAAACGTTAGTGACGGGATATCTATGACTTAGCAAAGTTTGTCCGTCCATCTATCTGTCTGTCCGTCTGTTGGCACGATAACCCTCTAAGGGGTTGAGATGTTTTGTTCAAACTTGGTATGACGATTCTTTGGGTCAAATTGCAGGTCAAGTTTGTAGATGGGCTCTGTATCTCTATATTTAGGGGAGAGGAGGGGTTTCAAATTAAAGGGCGAAACAAATATCTGTAAAAGATAATAAGACAGTCGATATAGGGGTATGGAGACATGCTGAAACCGATTATAAAGTTTTTTTTCTTGTCAGACTAGTAGTTCAGCCGGAATACGGCAAAAATCGGAAAATTTGTTAGAAGTAAAAGTTTTATCTGTAAGTTGATTAGATCTTTGATGTAGAGGCAAGTAGACATGCTGAATTTGGTTTTGAACTTAATTTTCTTGCCAGCTAAGTAGTTCGCCCGCAATCCGGTCGAAACCGGAAATCTGCCAGGGAGTTTTAAAACCCAATGAGATAGTCGATATAAGGTGAGGAGCAGGCCCGTGTCCAGAAATTTATTTCGGGGGGGGGGGCCTGCGGGTCGGACAAAAAAGTACAGAAAGATATAGATCAGAGGGAAAAGCCTATAAAATGGTTGGTTATTTTTGTATGTTTGGGGGGGGGTTAACCCCTACCCCCCCCCCCCCCCCCCCCCCCCTGGATACGGACCTGGTGAGGAGAGATGCTGAATCCAGATCTATATTTTTTTTCGCTGGACAAGAAGTTTGCCCGGAATCCGGCCAAACCGGAAATTTGATAAAAACAAAAAGTGAATTCTCAAGCCAACGAGAAGTTCGCACCGGGGGTAACAACACTCGACAAATCCATCTCTGAACTGTATTTTCTCATCAGACGAACAATTCTGGCGAAATTTGACAAATCCGGGAAATTTGATCCAAAGATTCTTGGTAGAATACAACTAAAGCGAGGAATTTGGTCAAAGTAAAAGACTTTTCTAAAGTCTATTACAGATGAGATATAAGGGTAAACATGTACGCTGAATCCATATTTGAACTTGGTTTTCTCATCCAATTAGTTGTTTGGCCTTACTTTGTAAACAAATACAAAAAAACGGCATCGTCTCTTGTACATTTTCAAGCGGTTGATTGTGTATAAATAGTAACATGTTAAATGGGTCTGGCTAAATCGGAAATCTACAAACCCGATTGTCTGGATTAAGAAGTCCAATAACTATTCAGTTTTTGGTATCCCATCGAAACTTTTGGTGTTGTTATTAAAGACTAGCTCCTCCCTCGGCCTTTTCAAAACGTCGTTCTGCGATGCGTACTTTAATCATCTTATGTTGCCAGCCAATTCATTTTAAGTGTTGCAGATGTCTAACTTGGTGTGCCTGATTCAAAATTGCTAGCCCTTTCCTCTTCTTGACTTTTTGCACCGAATCTTCTACCCCTATTCCGAAACTCAACCAGACCTTAGACAAAGCTTTTACTTTCCACAAATGTCCGATTTAGGCAAACTACTTGTCCGGTAAAAAATTAAGTTGATATTAATTGCGGAATTTCATGCGACCAGTGCTTTTGGTGATAGGGTGAGATCGGAAGGAGGGAGAAGGGAGGACCGGAGGGAGCGGGGGTTGTGATAGTAAGTGATCTTGACGGGCTTCCTTCTCATATACTTATACCCCTCGGTCAAGCTGGTCTCGAGTCGGAATCACCCGGTTTATTCTTGAGTCTGTGGAAGAAATGGAAGTAGGAAGATCGAACAAGAAGGCAAAACAAAATTTGAGGTTCTGCATGTGGGAATTCAGGTTTTATATCATACTTTCCTAAATTGGCAGCCACAAAGAAAATATGTCGATCGAGTAGACCAAAATCAAAGCGAGAATCCACCGAGCGCAAGAATTAACGGAAAGTCCTTGCGCCTTTCGACTTGCCTTTTGTCAGAATCGACTTAGGCCCTGCAAACACGCAAGGAAGTTTGCAAACCGAGTCAGAAGATGTACAATTTAGTACAACAAACCTACACCGCCAAGAATTCAGATTATTCATAATCGACCGAAGAAGAAAATGAATTAAGTTTACCCTGGTCTAATAAACCCAAATGTGCAAAAATGAAAATCAAGCTACACTGTAAAAAAAAGTCTTGCAGTATTTGCTACTGGGATTAATCTTGTCTTTATTGAGATAAGATTATCCCTATTCCGATTAATTGTATCCCAATAGAGATAAGATTAATCCCAGTAGCAAATACTACAATCCTTATTCGGAGAAACTATTTACACTGTATGGACCAAGCCCAAGAAATAATATCAAAACAAACGCAAAATTCGACTGAAGCCAATAGCAAAAGATCATATGTAGTCGTTAGATGCTTTTGCCGCACGGGCACTTAGCCAATCGGAAAAGCTCACCTTTGTCAAAATATTCTTATTATTCCAACATCTCTCTGTGGTGGGATTGCGCAAATTTCGTGGATATTTTACGACATTTTGGAATCAGAAAGCATAAGTGACGGGATACTATGAATTCGTAAAAGTTGTCCGTCTGTCCGCACGATAACTCTCGAAGAAGTTGAGATATTTTGTTCAAACTTGGTAGATGGATTCTTTGGGTCAAAGTGCAGGTCAAGTTCGAAGAAGGGCACTATACCTCTAAATTTAAGGGTGAAAACCGGGGTTTCAGAATAAAGGAAGGTATTGTTTAATAGCTGATTCTTATGCAATAAGTCTACTACTATCTATTCTCTTTCTGTTAGGCTAAATCATCCCCAGTCGCTAGCCTCTCTGGGAAGAAGAATTGATGCAAATTAGGGCAAATTGCAAATTAATCTTGTCTTTATCGAGCTAAGATTATCCCTAATTCGGATTAATTTTATCCCAATAGACATAAGATTAATCCCAGTAGCAAATACTACATCCTTAATCGGAGAAACTATTTACACTGTATGGACCAAGCCCAAGAAATAATATCAAATCAAACGCAAAATTCTGATGACATAGTCGATTTAGAGTTGAGAAGACATGCTGAATCCGATTTTGAACTTTAATTCCTTGTCATATAAGCCGGCAAAATCCAAAAATTTAGGTCGAAAGGTTCTGGACGAGGAATTTGGACTTCCCTAAAGTCTACTGGAGGTGACATACAGGAGTATACACGCATGCTGAAACCACATCTGGACTTGATTTTCTCATCTGATTAGTTATTTAAACGTATGTCATAAAAACATCAGAACGGTAGCATTTTTTGTACATATTCAGGCGGTGCATTGTTGATTAATTGCAACATGTTAGTGTCTCTTACCTATCACCGGCTCTTTTGTGGAATGAAGCGTCCAAACACTATAATTTGCTGACATTTCTGTCAACACCTTTACACGGGAACTCATGAGAGCAGTGGCCGAACACCTCAGTCGCTATGAATCTCAGAAACTACTTTGGAGTTTGGATTCTCTTTATACCTGGCCATTAGCCAGAGCGATAGAAACGCTTTATGGTCCTTCTAATCTTATTAAGAACAGGAGTCCATCAAGAACTAGGAGTAAGAGCCGACAGACCGCAGCCTAGGCTAGGCCGATTGTCAACCAAGTATGTTTCGTGATGAGGAATTCACCCGCGAACGCTCAGCAACCAATTTGTCTGTGAACTGACTGCAAATCATTGCATCAAAATAATATTACAGCAGCCTATACCACTGAACCTCCACCAAAATTCTCCGCCTCGCAAGGAATCGATATTCTTTTCACGCAGTGCTGGATCAACCGCACTAGTCAAATCAAGTGCGTGAAATCGCTCTCTTTTCTCATTCCTTTGCAAATGGAATAGATAGCTTCAGGCTTCACTAGGAAGGGAAACATCCATACAAAAAGACTCGTTTGATGGCAACGAACGACACGCCGAGCGAATAAGATGCTAGGCTTTGCAAGCTTAAGCATTTGTATCTTTCAGGTGGTTCATACTTGGGCTTCAGCTTATTCAAGATGAAAGCCACTTGTCCCACAAAAAGTATTTCCCACCTAGACGGTTTACGGTCTTTCTGATATCCATAGTGTGGTTGTTTAGCGGAGTTTTCAAAAATGTGAGAAAAAGGATCGGCTTTTTGACAATTAGCTGCTGACCAGGACATGGCTGTTCCTGTTTACCTGGCTAAAGCTTTTGTTGGGAAAGTGACGGTGCGTGCTCTAACCTGACGATAGAGAAACAGTATGAATTATTTTACTCTTAATTCCTTTTACTTAATGTCCTTTAAAGCGTATAATTTAATTGTCGATTTAACCCTGTTGCTTTCAGAAGAAAACGCTGGAGCCTTTGACGTCATTTACTCCCATATCCTCTAATCCCGAGGGGTTCGATTCCTGATAAAAAAAAAAAAACATTTTGCTAACGAAAGTACGTGGTAATAGAAAGACTATTGATAGAAAAACTATGAGAAAATTAAATTTTTGCTACTGAAAAAGACACAACGGGAGCTGGCAAAGTAATGAATGGGCATGACAGAGTCAAGTCCCTATTCACGAAATAAGTTGACTTTTTGTTTACGGTGCAAAAAGGATAAGTCAGCTACATTTTATTAGAGCTATATTAGGCCCTTCTTGGCAACGGTCCTCTTCACAGAAGAAGAGACAGGTGACTCCAAAACCAAAATGCAGAAGAATTTCTACCCTTTCGACGACCGAATCGAGCAGCAAAAACAGCAGCCGTGTCCAGAATGAAATCACAACACTAGCTTCAACTCCAACCAATTTTCAGAGAAGAAGTTCATAAAATCAGATATTTAAGGAAGAATCTTTAATTGTTTTTTCACAAGTTCATTTTCCAGCTTGAGCGGCTTGAGCCTGAAGAAGACCCTTGCCGAGAAGGGCCGAAATATAGCTCTAATGAAATATAACTGACTTATTGGGTTTGCACCGTCAAATATGATTCGCAGTGAGCTTGGGCTGAAGGACTATCTATAAGTTGACTTCGAAGGCCGTGTCCAAACCCTGGATTTTTAATTCTAATTTTTTTTTTTTTTATCAATCAATCAAGTTTATTCCAAATAGCTAATTCAACATTCAATTCTTGCTTATACAAACCCAGTCTCCGTTGTGGCCCGCCATTAAGACCAGATAAGATTTTAGGCATCGAACATTCGAAGGCCGTGTCCAAACCCTGGATTTTTAATTCTATCTTTTTTTCTTTTTTTTTATCAATCAATCAAGTTTATTCAAAATAGCTAATTCAACCTTCAATTCTTGCTTATACAAACCCCGTCTCCGTTGTGGCTCGCCATTAAGACCAGATAAGATGTTAGGCATCGAACATTCCTGCTCACGGTGAGACATTTCGAAAAGACAGACAACAAAAAATGAAAGAAGATGTTAAAAAAAAGCAGGATTAACTGCTTAAAGTTTAACTGAAAAGCCAACTTATTTTTGTGTAATTTAACTGAATACACCGATTTAATTCGATTCTGATAATGGATTTGTTTTTATTTTCCATTATCTGTTCTAGTTGTGACGTTCAGAATAACTCCGGCCGTCCATACAACGTAAATTCTACTAGGACGCGGGAAATTTAAACAAACGCGGCTTCTCAGTGGGCAGTGTTGGTGAAGAATGCTTAGTGACTGAACAAAAAAAATCATAAATCTTTTTCGCAGGGCATACAACACAGATCTAAGCGCATAGAGGTACCACAAATCACACGGAGATTCACTATTTGAAAATCGATTATTAGTGAATAGCGGAACAACGAAGTAACGCATTTTCAGGGTCGACAAAGCAATTTAAGTGAATAAACGATGGGTAACTGAATCGTCCTATCCCAGCCCTTTTCAGTTAAACTTTAAGCATATACATACATTATAGTCTGTAAAAGTTTCAGTTATTTATTGCAAGTTCATTACTTCCCAACGTTGTCCCTGACGTTCGACAGCCTGACGAGGACCCTTGCAAGACAGGCCGAAATATCGCGGCCAAAGCATCGTAGCTGACGTATCCATTTTATGCATTGTAATGAATATGTTTCCCGTCAGCTTCGACTCGCGGAGTATTTATGCTTAAGCCACGTTCATAAGCATACCTAGTCAAGCAAAGATACCTAGGGACATCATGGCACATGCCCAAGCTTAGCCAGGCATCGAGTTCTTGAGCCTTTAACTCTGTGCCTGGTCCCAAATCTGTGCCTAAAGGCAAGGGTATGGACGGTGATGCTAGGCACGATCCTAGGAATACGGCTAGGTATGCTTGTAGACGGGACTTAACAAGATGGAGCAAATATGGCAAATATGGCATTGCCGATTTTCGTCGATGATTCATTATAGACATGGAAGAAATTCAGAAATGCAGCTATCACGGAATTGGACAAAAAGAGTGGTAGTTAGCACGGTTATACCGACAGGCACTAATGAAAAAAAAAATGAAGGAAATAACGCATGTGCAGTATATCATCCGAACTTGCTGGATCGCCAGAATGAAGCCCCCCCCCCCAAATCCACCACAGTGTCCGAATTTGGTCCGCCTATGTCAACGATGTATCAGACTTGTGGCTTGTTCTTCCCACCAAGTTCCATCCCGATCCCTCCTTCGGCTCCCGCCAAAGTCATCGGATCCAATCCGAATTTGAACTGGGTCGTCTGAGACTCGGCGTCTTTACAAACATCAAGTTTCATTAAGATCCGGTCACCCTTTGGAAAGTTATAAATACCTCAATATTCCGGATTCCCTCTTCCTGCACTACTCCCCGGACCTGACATGGAACATCTGAAACGATAGCTCTTTCTACTTGCCAAGTTTTATTCAAATCCAATCACCCGTTGAAAAACTGCCCGGGCCACTTGATTGCGGATTCCCAATGCCTCCACTCCTCCCACGATGGTCGGATTTAGGAAACGACTATTCTCATGTCCATTTATTCGGGTCCCTGACATGTCTACCAAGTTTCATCGTCCTAGCACATCAGGAAGTACCGTTTTTTGCTTGACTCTGTGCCTGGTCCCAAATCTGTGCCTAAAGGCAAGGGTATGGACGGTGATGCCAGGCACGATCCTAGGAATACGGCTAGGTATGCTTGTAGACGGGACTTAACAAGATGGAGCAAATATGGCAAATATGGCATTGCCGATTTTCGTCGATGATTCATTATAGACATGCAAGAAATTCAGAAATGCAGCTATCACGGAATTGGACAAAAAGAGTGGTAGTTAGCACGGTTATACCGACAGGCACTATACAAAAAACTGAAGGAAATGAACGCATGTGCAGTATATCATGATCTATTTCGAAGGAAAAGTTACAGGTATTATAGAATAGAGATTAGAGTTGTTTTGAAGTAGAAACAACGTATTTCGAGGTGATCTTTAAAGGACCCGTCGTACCTATATCGGCAATGCAACCTACTTCCGTAACTGCATTCATTAATTCTTAAACACGGAGACCCAGATTTCGTCTGTTACGTTCCAAAACAGCTAACGACACCTCACTAATCTTTGCACTTGCCACGATTCACTAGTTTCCATTCGCATTATGCTCCCAAAAGGTGTTCGAGTATGCTATCGACAAGCGAAACCGGTTTGCTTTGCAAAGCTTTTGCTAGCAGTCAATCGGTCTGGGAATCGGTTTTAAACAGCCAAAGCCGTAGACAATTTGTTAAAAGAAGAGCTGAGTTTTTGTGGTTACCGAAATCAGCACGATCTTATTGCCCCGTCTCGAAATGTCCAGGCTCAGAATGCCCACGGTTCAAAATGCCCACAAGCAAGGTCGAAGACGCCCACATGGGAGGTTAAATTCGTTATGGTTCAAAATGCCGACAGCTCAAACTGTCCACAGGGACGAGGGGAGGTCAAAATGATCCTGTGAAACGCGATTATAAGGGACATGATTACCACGGAATAGGTATTCAAAGGATTTATTTTATTGTTTGTTGATCAGTAGTTTATGAAACTACAGAAGAAATTTCACAAAAATTGTTCCAACACTGAAAGCGAAACTGGGCGATCTAAATCCTCCATTGTCACCTTGCACCATGAAGGTAAGAATTGTTGCTTGATAAAAAAAATAACAGTTTTTGGGATCCCAAAACGTAAGTGGAGGGATACCTATGACATCGCAAAAGTTGTCCGTCTGTCCGTCCGTCTGTAAGCACGATAACTCTCGAAGGGAATGAGATATTTTGACGAAACTTGGTGTGAGGGTTCGTTGGGTCGTCGGACCAGTCACGTTCGTAGATGGGCTTTGTAGCTCTACATTTAGGGGTGGGGGAGGGGATTCAAATTAAGGGACAAACAAAATATTTTGAAACAGCTAATGTGATAGTCGATTATGGGGTAAGAAGACATGCTGAACACGATGGTGAAAACTATTTTGTCATCGGACAAGTAGTTCGCCCGGAATCTGGCCAAAACCGGAAAGTTTGTTGAAAGTAAAAGTTTTATTTGAAGTTGATTAGATGTTCGATTTAGCGGTAGGAAGACATGCTGAAGACGATGGTGAAAATTATTTTCTCGACGGACAAGTATTTCGCCCGGAATCCGGCCCAAACCGGAAAGTTTGTTGAAAGTAAAAGTTTTATTTTAAATTGATTAGATGTTCAAATTAGGGGTAGGAAAACATGCTGAAGATGATGGTGAAAACTATTTTCTCGACGGACAAGTATTTCGCCCGGAATCGGGCCCAAACCGGAAAGTTTGTTGAAAGTAAAAGTTTTATTTGAAGTTGATTAGATGTTCGATTTAGAGGTAGGAAGACATGCTGAAGACGATGGTGAAAATTATTTTCTCGACGGACAAGTATTTCGACCGGAATCCGGCCCAAACCGGAAAGTTTGTCAAAATTAAAAGTTTTATTTGGAGTTGATTAGATGTTCGATTTGGGGCAAGAAGACATGCTGAACACTTATGTGAAAACAATTTTCTACCCGGACATGTAGTTCGTCCGGAATCCGGCCAAAACCGGAAATCTATTGGAAGTCAAAGTTTTATTTCTAGTTGATTAGATAATCGATTTAGGGGTAAGAAGAGATGCTGAGTCCCTGTATGACAATCATATTTTACCCGGACATATAGTTCAACCGGAATCCGGCTGGAATCGGAAAATTTGTTATAAGCTAAATTTCTATTTTAAGTTGATTAGATGTTCATTACTGGGGAAAGAAGATACCCCGATTTCGTCTTTGAGCTTTCTTTTTTCGCCGGACAAGTAGTTCTGGAGTTCGGCCGGAACCGGGAAATTGGCAGAAGTGGCAGGAAGTTTTCGTCAAAACAGATATGACTTATAGGGGTAAACACACATGCTGAATCCAAATCTGAACTTGGTTTTCTCAGGTGATTAGCTATTTGGCCTTAATCTGTTTCTGAATTTTAATTGTGAAAATGTTCAAGGAGTCTGGCGAAGACTGAATCTGGCTAAGACAAGACCCAGTTGTCTGGATCAGATATTGAATTTTTGGGATCCCATCGAAACCTTTGGTCTTGTTAACATTGCTCTTTGTTATTCAGTTTCTGTTTCAGAATTATAGTATTGTATTATAATTAAGGATATACTAGTTCAGCAGACGATTATTGCCATTCTGTGACTCGGTCTTGACCATTCCTGAACCATGGGATATTTGAGCCATGGGCATTTTGAGGCGTGGTCATTATGAGTGTTAGCCCTTTGTTTTACAGTATTTAGATAGTACTGAACATTGGAAAATAAATAGTAAGTAGTGCGAAGCGTGCTTTAAACTTACACTTCTCATCCCAACTAATGCATTCTTGGAGGTACACTGTATCAACAACCCGAAGAACGGAAAGTGGAGGATGATTAGCAGAAAGAGAGGAGACGTCACCGATTAAAAACTGCAAAGGGGATAACAACTTAAAATACCAGAGTACGCCCGGACAAACACAGATCATAATTTTCAGTAGTATCTCTACAGTTGTTCTTGTCTGACATGAGTTTAATGATTATCCTGTTATTGTCATCACTGACGGCTGGACCGTCCATACAAGCATAAACGCACTTACTTATTATACTTTTAGGATGAACTGTGGAATATTGCTTGGATTGGAAGTTCATGAGCTGTCCGAGGTCTTTACTGATTAAACAGAACACTAAATACCGACCTCAACTAGGTGCCTAAAATTAATGACTACCCAGTAGACGTATGTTTTCTGAACGTTAGTTAACTTAGAACAGTGCTACTTGTGCCACATCCACTTATTGTGAGAAGTAGCTCCTTGCAAAGCTCTACAACGCTGTGGCTTTGCCTCATTTACTGTCTTCATTCTGGGATCTTTTTGAACGCCACGGATAAGAAAAAGTTAAGAAAGCTGTTCTTCAAATTTGCTAAATTTCTTCTTCAACCCCCAGTTGGTCTCGCAACCGGTACCTCATTCAGAAGTACTCTGTCGCAGAACCTATGTCCAAAGTTAACTAGCGCTCAGAGAATAATATCTCTATTGTAACCAGAGCCAACCCTAGTCTTTGAGTGTTTAGGTTAAAGGACACGTCGTGCTTATGATACTAGTTCGCTCTCCTTCAGTGGTATTTACATTCATTCTCGTTCCCGAGATTCTACACTTCGTAAGTGTATCATATCTCCACTACTGTCATGACGCTTATTATCACGCTTGCCACGTTTATTCTCTTTACGTGACGTATCAAGCTCCTGACCACTGTTTCCAAGATGCCTATTGGTCAGCAGACCGGTCATGCAAATTTGCCTGGTTTGTCGAGGGAAATCGAAATAAGCTAAAAACAGCCGAAGCCTTCTGTAATTTGCGGAAGCAGAACTAAGTTTTAAGTACTCAACTATTACACAAATCTTAGCAAAAACACGACATAGTGCGAGGTGTCCTTTAAAGCTAAAACTCGCAAACAGCAGCTGGAACAAATTTCAGTTTTCTTTTACTGCCACTTACTCACACTTCTTCCACTAATTCCTCAACCGATCCAACATAATTTGATGCATTCGGACGGAATAAAGAAACAAATTTAAAACATTACTAAAGTGTACTCTCAGGTAAATTTCGATTGTTCGATACCTTTCGTTGGAGATCTTTGTTACACACAGCAACACCGCCTTCCGCATGACGTGGCAACGTCGAATAAGCAACGACTGGCGGCTAAAATGAAAAGGGATGTTTACACTTCGTCCTCAGCAGAGCAAAATAACTCTAGAGAGTAATGCGAAGACCTATCCTTCCCAATGAATCAAAAATGGGCCTCCGTCGCAGCGCCGCCCAGCTCGCTTTGTTCGTGCGTGCAGTGGCAGGCGTAGAAAATTCTAGCAAGGCTAATATGCGGTGCTGGTTGAGTTTCAGTAGGGATCCGTGTCCTCTAGGGGAGCTAGTGTCGTTCTAAGCTAGGACGAGGCATAGGGATATATATAGCAGTTATGGACCATTTAAGTAAGATAATTAAAAGTATGTGAGATTAGTTGGAGATTGAAGGGAGTTGTTTTTCATGTTGATTTAAAGTTCACTCGTATACTGAATGTAAATGATGTACTGTTTTGTGTTTTTTTGTTCATGGCCCAAGGGCTTCATTAAACATTTATCTATCTATATATCTATAGATCGGAGTCCGACATTTTGAGTTAAAGTTCGTGTCAAAACCTGGATGTACTACTCTTAATCTAATTTTGTAAGGCACTGTCTAGGGAACCGGGAGCCGTACTTTATGTCCCATGGGCTGCGGAACCGGTAGTTCTCACGGAAACCAAACCAGATGAGCTGCGATTCCGGGATCTGACGTCATTGACTAACGGAAACTTGTCTGTGCTGGCTTCCGTTCCGGTAGTAAGTGGAAATAGCTCACGGCAACTTCATCACACCAGCTTCTCGTCCGGTAGTCTCACGGAGTTGTGTACTCAGAAGCTAGGATGCCGGTAGTTCATACCGGAAACTGTACAATTGGAGCTTCTGTTCCGGTAGTGTCTACGTGGAATATAGAACTCACGGAATAGTTTGGATGAGAGCTAGGATACCGGGATTTTCCCTGACTTAGAGAAAAAATGGGACAAATCTTTACTACCGAAACCCAGATATTGAGAGCTAAGGTACCGGTAGCAATAACTATTTGATTGAAAATGACCAGCTCACGGACACAGATGGCTATGGACTGGGGTTCCGGTAGTGCCAAAAATTAAGATTGCAACTCACAGAGGCCGGTCAATATGAACTTTTGAGTCCGGTACAGTTCATGCGGAATCTAACTTCCATGAGTTTGTAATTTTGGCACTACCGGAACCCTAGCCCGCAGGAGTTGGGTTCCGTGAGTCAAAAATATTCACTTCCGGTTTCCTAGTCTGCACTAACATGGGTCCGTGAGTTCAATTTTTTGTTTGCACTACCGGAACCCTAGCCCGTAGCCATCTGTGTCCGTGAGCTGGTCATTTTCATCAAATAGTTGTTGCTACCGGTACCTTAGCTCTCTATATATGGGTTCCGGTAGTAAAAATTTGTGCGATGTTATTTTCTCTAAGTCAGTGAAAATCCCGGTATCCTAGCTCTCATCCAAACTATTCCGTGAGTTCTATATTCCACGTAGCCACTACCGGAACAAAAGCTCCAATTGTACAGTTTCCGGTATGAACTACCGGCTCCCTAGCTTCTAAGTACACAATTCCGTGAGACTACCGGACGAGAAGCTGGTGCGATGAAGTTTCCGTGAGCTATTTCCACTTACTACCGGAACGGGAGCCAGCACATACAAGTTTCCGTTAGTCAATGACGTCAGATCCCGGTATCGCAGCTCATCTGGTTTGGTTTCCGTGAGAACTACCGGTTCCGCAGCCCATGGGACATAAAGTACGGCTCCCGGTTCCCTAGACAGTGCCATTTTGTAAACTTCTGCTTGATTCAAACCATCATCCAATACCATCTCACAACTTTGGGAGATAGAAGAAAAACTCTCGGCATGCATTTTCTTACAAGAGCCACTTCTACCTCCCCCCCCCCCCCTCCCGCTGCACAATATCCTTCCCGAGCGATTATCACCCCGAAGTCTTAGACCAGAACGTAAAAAATCCCAAAATATTCCAAAGCTAACTCCAACTGAAAACACGAAAGGGAAAGAAATAGCTTTGTTCCGTCTTTTTTCGAGCTCTGCAATATATTAAAGGGTTTTGCTATTTTTACGACCTCGCTGACCACTTACGTGGCTTACTAACCTCTGAAGTCTGGAAAATTTACAAAATCCTTGTGAACCACTTTCTTTGAATTTTTCAATTTTCAGCGGTAGCCGAAATCTTTCAAGGTTGCCAGACAAGAAATGTTGTTTTATCTTGAGGCATCAGTGGGTAGTATTTGCCAAGCCTGTTCGTCACTGAATTGGTGTACTGCTAACTCTTTTTTGCACGAAGCCCGGCCACAGTCGACAAGCGCTAACAAGAGTGCGATCTCTTAGATTTGATTTCCAAAAAGCAAAGCGAGAACCCGTGAAGCGTAAGAACGAACGGAAAGTAGTTGCGCCTTAATTACAACTTCTACTCTGACTTGCCGAAATCACTTTCCACTCGCGAAGTGTATTCGCTTTCCAAGTGCTGGCGGAAACTAGCGGAGCGCGAGAACAGCTTTGGAAAGCGAAGCGAGTTTTAGCCGAAGTCGCAAGAACAGCCGGCGCATAAGCTGGCGAAGCTTTCCAGACCGCCAGAATCTCCCCAAGATAACCCTCAATTTCGTGAGGCAAGTATGAGTATCTTTGAAAATAATATTTCCGGACCATTTTATTGGGAAAACTATTCCTCGTAAGACCTGTGCTTTAATAACCATACCCCAGCCACTTTGTTTCTTTTATGTTTTACTGCTCTATCTTGAACATGACCAATTCTCGAAGGTTTACGAGTAGTATTTTTTTTATTTTTACACATGTAGGCTAGCGAGTATTTTCTTTTAATTCAATTCAATCTATTTATGACCCATCTCAACAAAAGGAGGGCGAAGCATGAGTAACAAACAAAATAAATAGAAAAAAGAAACACTAACACTAAACGCAAAAATATCAACTGAGACGATTAAATAAATAGCGCTGACCATGGGTGAGACAACATTGACACAGAAGAACGAAAATTCAGAAGCCGCTTATCAATAACAGAAGTTGGAGATATTAGGCGGAATTTACTCATCAAATAATATTTACGTTCGGCGTCTTCACAGCGTTACTTTTCGAGTAAACTCTACTCTTCTTCTTTTTGAATTTCAGGCATGACACATACTTCTCATACACAGTCTAGGCAACATAAAGAGCGTGTTCCATCCTACTTATCGTAGTTACCACGCATGACGTCATGAATTCTGGCTTTTTGCCGTCAAGGCTGGAACGACTTTTCTCTTTTCCAGTGGAATATCATGCCACGGGCGAAGCCGACCGATCACGCTACAGAGATCCGTTGTTACTACGCTTACTACGCTCCCGAGCGTGGTAAGAAAATAATTACTATTAATTACTATTTCGAGAAGGTTGGAACAGTCAGCGTAGTAACTTTTGGTGAGGTTGGAACGGAAATAGTAACTAATAGTTGCTATTTGTAGAAGGGTGGAACACGCTCAAAGTGTAGCAGCAACCTTTGATCGGACAGATATTATTCTGTCAGCTGTCTAACCCCGTCACTTCTCTGTCTTTCCAACGCGAAGAGACCGTCCACAAATCACATGGTGTCGACAGACCTCGAGCAATTTGTCGGAGAGCTGGAATCCGTCATTCTATCCACCGAGAAATAATACCCGAGAGTAAAGAAAATCGTTACAAATAAAACCCGTCTCCTTCCTTAGCTCTCGGATAGGCGTTATTACATTTGTGTCAGCCGAAGGCGGGGAGGGGGGGGGGATTTCGCTGTTATTTCCGCGGGAAATTCTTTGTTTCCCTTATGGGCGGTTGGGAAAGGATAGATAAGGATGGTAGGAAATAAAACACGATTTCAGTAGCTTTAGGTTGAAACTGGATACTTCTAATATAGAATTAATGTATTCCCAAAACAGCACTATGGGCCTTAGCAAGACGAAATATAAAAAAATAAAGAAGCAACATGTTATATATAGAATGTAATATATATATATATATGTATATCCTACATGATTACTCAGTGCACTTCCTGGATGGGCCAGACTGATATTTTAGACTAAAGATTTCGGTTACTTACCTAGCCTTAAAGTCCGTATCAAAACCTGAACATAAAAGTATAGGTGTACTGATTCATTTCAACACTTATCTAACTGTTTCACTACCCTGGATTTGTTACTGGCTGATAAAACATTCAAATGGAAAGGAAAACAAATTTTATACGACCTATAGCCGACTGTCGTTGTACGTCACAAACTTTGAGCTTACATTTTACAATTCAAATCTGATTTTGGAGTTTTAAATAATATGCTTCTTCTTCGATTTCGGTATAGTTTACACGCCATCTACTTTCTGAAATTCGTGACGTTTAGTAAAGGTTTAAATTTAATAAAGAGCCAGGTGGCAGTGAGATTTTTCAGAATGAGGCTGACGTATGATACAAAATGAATGGTATAAATGATTTTTGGCAAATATATTCGGGTTAATGTTGTCTTGTACTGGCTTTCACTTTTCTTCGGCTACCGTTCCAATCCGGCTAACGTCCAAATAAGCAGAACCTTGTGTGTCACTGTCAAAACCATCTAGAACTCAGACACGAAACATTATTTTCCTACATAGCAATCAATTCTGAGCAAGGACAGAGACAAAAATGAAAAGAGACACAGAAATTGTCCGCGAGGATGAGCTTATTACATGCTAAGGTTAATTAATCACAGATCTTAAATTCAACATCCAGCCATAGCCATTTGCGAGTACCAACCTGAAGGACTTGAATGTATAAGCGTTTTTTTTTCAGTTTTTATGGCAGCTTCAGAAAGAAAATGGTGCTGGTATCACGAAATAAGGAGAAAAGTTGGTTTTGAGCAAAAGCACTATCTTTTGAGGCCCTCTTTAAAGTTTAACTGAAAAGCCAACTTATTTTGGATCATTCAACTGGATATCATTCAACTGGATGTGAAGGGATTTTTTTTATTTTTCACTACTTGCTCTAGTATGACCTTCAGAATATCTACGGCTGTCTTCACAACGCAAAATTCTACTATGACGCGGGAAATTTAAATCTCAATAAAAACGCGGCTTTTCACTAAACTGTCATGAGCTAGGTGACCACTGCTCACTGCGTGAACACTTATTTTTCGTAAATAGCTTTCGTCAAGCACAAACACGGGTACAAGCGCATAGAGGTACCGCAAATCCGACATGGAAATTACACTATTTGAAAATTGATCATTCGTGAATAGTGGAGCAACGAAGTAACGCATTTTCATCAGATCTTCAAACCTCTTTAAGTGAATAAGTGATGGGTAACTAGATTGTCCTATCTCAGCCCTTTTCAGTTAAACTTTAAACTGCATTCATTTCATAAATTCATTTCATAAACAACAAAGAAGCAAAGATAACAAAAAAAAGATTTTTTTTCCTGGTCAGCTAATGATCCCTCTAAGATGATACGTGATGGATTAATATAATTTTGGATATTTCGGTTGCACTTTGTGCAACCGGTCTCAGCGAAAAACAAAGTCAATCCTAAATTCCACAACAAAACGAACAGAAAAACAATTCGGAACCAACAAACAACACAACGACATGCAAGTAAAACCAGAAGAACGATGCGGATTCAACGAAATAAAAATAAAAATAATATAAGAAAAAGCACGATTGACAGCCCAACTTCATAGTTTTATTCTATACAAGATGCTAAAGTACACTGGTATATAAAATATACTACACTATTATTTCTATAGTTGAAAACCCTCTGTAAAAAAGGGCACGAACGAATTCATAAACCTTGCTGTTCGTCCTTTGACAGGTGCTAGTTTATTTAGTTATATTTTCCTGTCATTTATCGAGGCATCAAGGTGGGGAGGGGGGGTTAATGATTGGTACTTCTCATTCGCCAACAGCTTGTTACCAAAGTTTAGTTTCAAATTCATTTATTTCCATGATATCTTTTAACAAAAATAGTGGTGGATCGTCATACATGGTCGACATAGTGATAAAAATCAAATATATGTTACATTTTTAAAATTGTAAAACACAATCAAATAACAAACATATTTACAAAACATATCAATTTATAATTCATAAATCCGATCCGTTAAAAAACTTCACAAAATAGGGAACAAATGACTTGAGAAAAAGTTCTGGTCTTCGGCTGAAGAGGCTCGGGATCCTCAATGCGGAAAGTGTCTGATGAAATGACTAAAAGTCAGTACTCTGACAGATTTTATTTTATAACTTTGATGAATTTATTCCTTGTCTCTCAAGAGAAAGCCCCAGGCCTCTCAGTGCACTTGAGAACAAATATCTTACGACATCATCTTTGATCCCAGGCCTACGAAAGCGAGAGAGGAGGTTACTCTTGAAGTTCACAAGACAAGGAGGTCCTGACCTTTATGGGTCCTCATGCCGAGGAACTGAAATATTATCTCATTCGAGGAGAAAAGAAAATTCGATTTTTGTCGGTGTAGAGAAAAGGTAGGCTGAAAAATGGTTGTTCGTGGAGCGTGGAAATAGTAGGCTACTGGAATAATGTAGCTTTTGCGAATATACCTTGAACCAAATTTCCGGTTTTGCCGGTTTTCTGGCGAATTGCTTCACTAGCGAGAAAAATAAACTTCAGAGCGGTCTCTGGTTATGTAAACAAATGATGATTAAATAAGAAATACGTTAACTATGATTTTTGTGTGATTTGTCAACTTTGTCGACAGTCTCTCCAATAAAATCCAGCTGACGTATCCGTTTTGCGCTATCAAATCTGTATTTATTTTTGTTTATGAATATGACACAAACTAGCAAATCCCCGGATTTCCAGCATGCCTTAGGATCTAAACGGCCAGTTCTGGAACACGGGAAAAGAAAAATCCCTCCTCAGAACCCTTTTGTGTCAGATGCGACACAATCTCAAACGGCAAACGGCCCTGTGTCTCAACGCTATAACTCTTGGTTGATTCATTTGAGCGTGATGACATGTCCACCACTACCTTTCATGTAAAAGATATTTTGGATCAACACACCGAACTGGAACTGTAATGCCCGGGCCTGCAAGTGACAAGTAATCCAGATGGTACCTGGACAATTGTAGGACTTTACGTCATCCATCTTGCAAACACAGTTTCATGCGGAACGATCAGAGCTACGACCAGACTGCAGTAATTTGCCTATCTTTCAGATTAATGAGATGATGGCTATCAGACGTTTGCTAGACGGAAATCCACTTTCAAACGAGGTCTTTGACTTACCTTCCCCTGATGGTCTGTCCCTACGGACCTTAAAGTTCTATAAGCTTCCATCCCTGCTTGATGCAATGGAAGTTCTGACGGTCGCATTAAGGGTGGGATTGAATCTATCCTTATTCGGTCGTCAACGACCGGGAGAGCTTGGAAGTATGTGTCTGAAAAGAAAAAAATCAACGGTTAGTTTAATGGTCTAGAATGCCAGAAAAACGTTCGTTTTCATCACTCGAGATTTCTGACGAGTCTTATATTCCAATTGGAAAATCCAGTGATCGAATCTGGGGAGGAGATAACTTTGTTATACTGGAAGGTGGATAAAGTGGTTACACGGCACGGCCGAAAAAGTGCTAAGAAGTCGAAGGTAAAAACTAAAAATTGGCCGGAAGGCCGGGTTTTCAGTGACTTACAGTTCTAGTTGGAAGCTAGGAGTATTATGAAAGGCAGAGTAAGCAAGAGGTAAGTAATGAAGTGAAAATCAAAAGTGCTCCCAAGGCGGGATATGAACGGATTTTTTGCGAGCGGAACCTAGGTTGCGTTCCCCAAGCTTAACAATTGTTAACAATCGTTAACTTTACTTCGGGGCGGAGCTAACTGCAGCTTTAACGATCGTTAACTTTTCCCAGTTCTACGATTGTTAACTTTTTTGCAACGATGCTCACCGACCATCGTTACAAAATAGATAACAATCGTTAAGCTCAGGAACGGAAATTGTAGGTGGGCGGAGCTTAATTTTTGAAATCAGAAACGTGGAACGCAAAAAGTTAACAACTGTTAACAATTTGTTAACGATCGTTAAGTTGGGAAACGCAACCCTAGACTACCTACGAGGCTCGATACTGGAGTCCTAGACCCAAATTCTCTTCTGCTTGTTTGTCACAGCAAATGCCCTTGTATAACATTCCATATTTACGTGATATGCATCGGTTCTGTTTACACAACAAGGGAAATATTGTTCTCAGTTTAGGCTGCTTGATCACCCCTAAAAACATCCGGCAACAAATATTTATAACTGATAGGTTAGTTTTAATTCTCATATATCTTTCTTATTTGCCACGATTTCTACTTGATCGATCCTATAATCACTACCTGGGGAAAAGGGGCAGGACTGAAAAAGTTATTCTCACGCTAGACTCGAGCTCGGTCTCCCAGATTAAACTGTCTCCTGTAATTTATGAATCCGGGCAGGCTTCAGAGTTATGCGTTACAGGTGGAAAATGAGGGTAACCGGATGGTGTCTAGATTCGTCATTTTACATTTTGTATTTTGTGTTATGTTATCCTTCTCTCTCGGGATAAAGAACCGTGTGTTAAATCAGAACGTTACCATAGTTGCGTTTTCAGCAGTGTTGGGAAATACTTAAGTAAAAGTTTCGAGTACTTGTACTCTACTTGAGTAAAAGATTTCAGAAGTACTTGATACTCGTACTTAAGTAAAAATAGAGGTACTTAAGGGTACTTAAGTACTCAAGTACTTTTAAAATAGTGAAAGGCTCAATTAGGAAAACGTTTAGTACCATGTTTGTCATCTTAGCTGAAACTGAATGGACATTAGGAATGTAGTGATTCTTTCTGTGGGCCTAAAGTGGTTGTTTGAAGAATAGCTAATTGTGTAGCTTTTCTTCATCAGCTATGTAGCCTAGAGCTGACAACCTATAAATTCGTTTAAAACGTAAAAACTGAAAACAGCCGTTCCGTTATTTTCCGTTCCATAAGTTTGCTGGAAGTTCTCCCCAACTAATGGAGAGAGGCTTGGAACAACGCTGACTGTTGGTGAACGTGCCATCATTCTGTTGGAATTGTTCGAGACCCCTGATCTATGTTCTTGTTGTAGTGTTAGATGTATATTCTTTGAGCCCAAGCTGACTTTGAAACATTTATTCAAACAATGTTTACAACGGATACGTCAGCTATGATTTTTCATCAGCTGATTTTTCTGAAAAATCATAGCTGACGTATCCGTTGTAAACATTGTTTGAATAAATAGTGTTAGATGGTTAAGGCGGAGGGAGCGTGGGTAGACCCCCCCCCCCCCCGCTATAAACTCCTGGATCAGGATCTGTCCAACATACATTTCACGTTAAGAATAAGACGAAAGGTTTCGGTGAGATCACGACGAGGAATTGTGTTACTTCTTCATCCAGAAAATCGGGTAATACATACTTCCGGTCTCTTCCAAATCGTGAAAGTGTGATGCATGTCCATTCAACCCCTTGACCGGATCCCTTAGGAAGTAGTTTTCTATCTTGATTGATTGATTGAGTCAAAACGTCGGAACCTTTACCTCGAAATACAGTATCTCATAAGTTGGGTCACAGGATATTGTTCTTTCCAATTTTTTTTCCGGTTTACATCAGATTCGGGGCATCACCGTTTACCCAGTAGGGTAAATTTCCTACCTAGTAGTTCCCATGAGTAAGAGCCTCCCTCCCCCACGCTCCCCTCCACCTAAACCATCTAACAGTAAAACAAGAACATAGATCAGGGCTTTCGAATAAGAGGACAGTCGTCTTATTATCCCTATGCCGACGCGAACACCTCGACAAACACATTATTATTCCGGCGAATCCGGTCAATCTATCAACTTTATGGAAAAACAGAGCAAGAGGATGGATTTCCTATGTCTTCTTATCACTAGTCTGAAACTCGTAACATTCGATAAAGCGAAGCCTACGGAATTTCCATTTTTTTATCGGAGTTTAGTTGGCAGTATCGACCAAGCACAACAAATCCAATAGACCGGGTCATCATTCCAGCCTGCTTCAGCATCTTGATTCAAGAATTCTATATACCTGATCAATAAACTATATGAATCTTTTCTTTTTGCCGAATTCCGTGCGAACTAATTTCCGTGGTCAAAACAAATGACGGGGATTCAGTTTGGCTCTCACTCGTGGATCAAATCTTAGCTTGAAGTTGAAACCCCTCCCCCACCCCTGAATGTAGGGCTATAATACCATCTACGAACGACCTGTACTTTTGACGGAAAGGACCCGGACACGAAAATTGAACAAGACAGCCACCTAACTTATTCAAGAGTTATCATGCTAACAGAAAAACACAGACGGGCAGACACGCATTACGAAGTTATATAGGTGTCCCGTCATGGCGTCGTTCCCAAAAACCTGATTTTATTATCTCCTTATATGGTAACTATCTGTTGTTTGGTCGTTGATCTTTTGATCAGGGTCGTTGATCTTTTGATCAGGGTCGTTGATCTTTTGATCTAGATTTTTTTCCAAATCTACCATAATAAGCCTACCTAAATACTTGAGTACTTAAGTACTGGAGTACTCCCTAAATACTTGAGTACTGTTCTTTTCTAAAAGTAGGGAGCTCGGAGTTGGATCGGACACGGGGTTGGTCTGGACACCGCAAAACAAATATTAAAAGTTGTCACTAAAATCGAAAAAAAATACTTAACATCTGCCTTCTAGTGATCTAACTTTGTACCAAAGTTTCATGGTACTTGCTTTTCCAGTTTTGACAAAAAAAAAATGAAAAAATTGGTTTTCTTGAGGTAAAAGTTTTTAGCTCATGGTCGGTTAAAAAGCTGAACGCATAAGATTAGGGATAACTGGAAGGCGATTAAATGGCAATAGACAGCTTAGTAATTGGGGGGGGGGGGGGGGGGTAGCCTGCTTAGTATTTTCCAGCTAGACCAGTTAGTTTTTTTGTAGTACGCCATTTTGTTTTTTCAAGAAGGTAAAAGAAACACGAATTCGTCCTTATGAAGTTAAATTTTGGAAAAGATGAAACCAAATGTTTTTCTTTTGTCGGAAAGTCGAAAGAAAAGGAGGTTCATTGAATGAATGTTCGTTGCGGGGCTCGAAGATATTCTTTCTGCACAGAAGTGGGTCTAAAATCATCTTCCTGTAGAATCGACTCGAGTAATCGGTCCAACTAAAGATGGACTGAACTTTGCTGAGATAAGTTTGAAGTTACCAGCCTCTGGAATTGCTAGGTTAACTGAAAGGATAGATGAAGGATTTCCACTTTAATGCAACCTCGGCTCTTGAAACATTTGTTTTCTTTAGTTTTGTGTTTACTTTTGAGTTGCAATATTATTATTTCCAATTTTTAACATATTTAAATAAAGTCGATTAAAAAAATAATACATTACAAATAATGTCCGAACCAACCCGCGGCCTGTCCGAATCAACCCCATGGGTACGGGGTTGGTTTGGACAAACTGAAAAACAGAAAACAATCTGAAAATATTTCCAGCTATTCTCCCAGACATTCTACACGTTTGACAACAAACACGATCTGCCACGAAATGGCAGCCTAGCAAGAAAAGGAAAATTAGAGTCCGGTTCAACCCCGAGCTCTCCTACTTATTACTTAAGTAGAATTTTTTAAAAAGTACTTAATACTTATACTTAAGTAACAAATTCCTGGAGTACTTGGTACTTGTACTTAGTAAAAATTAGAAGTATTTGGCACAACACTGGTTTTCAGCAATAAGCGTGTTGAACCCAAATCCTAACAATTTGCGCTGTCGCCCGTTTTCAGCGCCCCTTTTTTGCATAAGAGAACCCGGCACAGGATTCGATACTCGACCAAATCCGTTCGTGTTTAAATTCGGTATTGAACTCAAAAGAAACTCGGGAGATAAAAACGCATCAAGCCACAGAAAACGGAAACCGTGTTAGGATGCGCACTGGATGTGCCCCACAAAAACGAGTTCTGACGAACAGGAATTCAGAATCACAAGCCTGAAAACGCAACTCATATTAGTGCTAAGACGAACGGTTTATAACATCAGAAGAAAGCACCAATTTTCTAATAGTTAGCAAATGGTGCGTGTTCATGGCGGCAGGTGTCTGCAACCCACCCTGTGAAGGGACGGAGCGGAGAATTGTGCTTCAGTACCTTTTAAAATTTTACGTTTCGCTATTTTTAATTTATGGGTTCGCTCGGAGGACTCTTTACCAATCTCAAACACTCTAGGCTACGCAACTACAGATAAACCGGCGTGCGATTTGCCCAAGAAGCCAAAATAAAAGCTGAACAAACCGGGAGTGAAGAGTTCCTCACATTAAAATGGGCTGAGAGCAACATCCTAATTCCCTATACTTTGCCCCGGGACATTATTTTTAATGGAAAGAGCTCACGCATTGTTGAAAGCTCGGTCATTTTCACTGATGGTTTGTCGCTTCCTCCATTATAGAAGATAACACACCTCTGGAAAGTTTGATGGCCAGAATGTCTACCATGGTATAAGGGGATACTTGGCGTCTTGGCGTACCAGCGGTTCCGTTTGGAGGGGAGGGGAGGGGGGGGGGGGGCGGGCAGCTGCACCCTTTCTTTCCAAGGGGGCCCAGAGCTACTCATGACAAGAACACTGTAAATCCTAGTTTACGAGCAGCAAAACTATGTAGCCTACATGAGTTTTATACAAAAATATTTTTTTTATTACATCTTATTTCATTATTACATTTGGCGTTATGCTTTTAGGTTTCCACCGTAAGTCTCCATGAATATATTGTTTACTTTTCATTCGTGTCTTGTTAGTCACTTACATGACACCTTGCAGTACATAGTGTTTCTCCGAAGATGTTTTGAGAAATTTGACTACTTTAAACTTAGCTATGCTTAAAAGACCCCTCCCACTATTGACTCTACAACTACCAATATTTTAAAATAATTGAATACTTTAAAACTAGGCTCTGCTTTCAACAAATTATCCACGGCTTGGTTGTTTTAAGCCTTTTCGATACCCTTCGACTCGTGGCGAAAACGGGTAAAAATTTTACATAACCGGTTTTTGGGATCCCAAAACGTAAGCGGAGGGATATCTATGACATCGCAAAAGTTGTCCATCTGTCCGTCCGTCCGTCTGTTAGCACGATAACTCTAGCAGGGGCTGAGATAGTTTGATCAAACTTGGCACGACGACTCTTTAGGTCAAAGTACAGGTCATGTTCGAAGATCGGCTATGTAGCTCTATATTTAGGGGCGGGGAAGGGGTTTGAAATTCAGGGGAACAAAAAATATATTTTAAAGCTAATGAAATAGTTGAATTAGAGGTAAGGAGACACGTTGAATCCGAATATGAAATTTATTTTCTCGCCGGACAAATAGTTCACCCGAAATCCGGCGAAAACCGGAAAATTTGTGAAAAGTAAAAGTTTAATATGAAGTTCATTGGAGGTTTGACATAGGGTCAAAGAAACGTGCTGAGCCCGAATATGAAAATTATTTTCTCGCCGGACAATTACTTCGGCCGGAATCCTACAAAAACCGGAGAATTCGTTTAAAGTAAAAGTTTTATTTAAATTTAGTAAGATGTACGATTTGCGGGTAAGAAGACTTGCTGAATGCGCATATGACGATCACTTTCTCACCGGACGTATAGATCGCTCGGAATCCGGCTGAAACCGGAAATTTTTTTAAAAGTCAAAGTTTAATCTGAAGTTGATTAGAGGTTGGATTAGGAGACGTGCTGAGTTCGTTTTTCAGCTTTATTTTTTTCGCCGGAGAAGTACTTGAGGAATTCCACCGAAACCGCAAAATTGGCAGAAGTAAGGCAGGAAGTTTCGATCTGCTTCGTCAAAACAGATAATGACTTAAAGGGGTAAACACATATGCTGCATCCATATCTGAACTTGGCTTTCTCGTATGATTAACTATTTGGCCTTAAACTAATAGTAAAAGTGTTCAAGGAGTCTGGCAAAGACTGGATCTGGCGAAGAATACACCCAATTGTCTGGATCAAATTTGAACTTTTGGGATCCCATCGAAACCTTTGGTCTTGTTCTGATGGACAAACTTCTCGCAGACGACCTTTGACAGCGCGTGATACGCATAGAAGGTAGCAAAACACGGCAAATGAAAAGATCAATGAGTTTTTGGGATCTTAAAACGTAAGTGGAGGGATACCTATGACATCGCAAAAGTTGTCAGTCTGCCCGTCCGTCTGTCCGTCTGTGCGCACTATAACTGTCGAAGGGAATGAGGTATTTTGATGAAACTTGGTGTGAGGACTCTTTGGGTCAAGAGTAAGGTCGATTTCGTAGACGGGCTCTGTAGCCCTACATTTAGGGGTGGTGGAGGGGTATTAAATTAAGGGGCATATGAAATATTTTTAACAGATGATGTGATAGTCGATTATGGAGTAAGAAGACATGCTGAACACGAATGTAAAAACCTTTTTGTCATCGGACAAGTAGTTCGCTCGGAATCCGGCCAAAACTGGAAAGTTTGTTAAAAGTAAAAGTTTTATTTGAAGCTGATTAGATGTTCAATTTAGGGGTAAGAAGACATGCTGATAGCGATGGTGAAAACCATTTTTTCGCCGGACAAGTAGTTAGCCCGGAGTCTGGCCAAAACCGGAAAGTCTTTTAAAAGTAAGTTTTATTTGAAGTTGATTAGATGATCGATTTAGGGGTAAGAAGACATGCTGATCGCGATGGGGAAAACCAGTTTTTTCGCCGGACAAGTAGTTAGCCCGGAATCTGGCCAAAACTGGAAAGTCTTTTAAAAGTAAAAGTTTTGTTTGAAGTTGATTATATGTTCGATTTAGGGGTAGAAAGACATGCTGAACGGGATGGTGAAAACCATTTTCTCGCAGGGCAAGTTCCCCCGGAATTCGGCCAAAACCGGAAAGTTTCTTAAAAGTAAAAGTTTTATCTGAAGTTGATTAGATCAGTGGTTCATAACCTTTTCCGTACCACGTACGCCTAATCAGGGTCCGAAAGACTTCGTACCCCCATTTCCAGAACGTGAAAAGACGATAGTTATATCAAAAATGATAAGGCATACATGTGTAAAAATATTTACAAAATTAATGAGGCAATCACTAGAGGCTGCCTTGTAGCGAAAACTTTGTCAAATTTCGGCCCGACGTCGTTAGCCGCATATTTTTTACAGTCAGCATGTGTCTGTGTTTGGTTTTGGTGTTGTCCGTGCTTTCATCAAGCTGCATCGCAAACTTTTTGGTTAGCTTAATTCGCGACCTGAATGACAATATCACTTGCAATATCTTCGATTCTTCTTGAAACGATGTTGTTTGACACAGGAACAGATTTTACGGCAGTAGGCTAGCTGTTTTTGAATCAACGTTATCTCACTGACTTTCATTATACTAGGGCTTGTAATCAGAGACGTCCGCACGGGCTGACAACACCGATCCCCCCAAAAAGGTCAGCCAGAAAAAAAAGAGTCGGCGCGAAGCGTCGCGATTTTTTGTAAAAGCAGTTACTTAAAAAAAAAAAAAAACAGTAGTTAATAATGACCTACGCGTACCACCGGTTGGGAGCCACTGGATTAGATGTTCGATTTAGGGGTAAGAATACATAGGGTGAACACTTATCTGAAAAGTATTTTCTACCCGGACAACTTGTTCGCCCGGAATCAGGCCGTTACCGGAAAATTTGTTAAAGCAAAAGTTTTATTTCAAGTTTATTAGATGACAGATTTAGGGGTAAGAAGACATGGTGAATCTGTATATGACAACTTTTTTTTTTTAATTTAATTTAATTTAAATTGATTAGCTGATGTTCTTTATACGGATAAGGAGATATGCTGAATTCACTTCTGAACTTTTTTTTTTCTGGACAAGTACGGTAGTTCGGTCGCAATTGTCTGGATCAAGTATTAGACTTTTGGGATCCCATCGAAACCTTTGGTCTTGTTGTTAGAGGGGTTAGAATGTACCGTAGGAAATTCGGGTCTCCGGGTTTAGAAATGGATGGAGTGATTACGGAAGTAGGGTGCGTTAGTATTATAGGTAAGACAGGTCCTTTAAACACACAGTTTGGGCTGTGTTTAGCCTCTGTCCATGTGACTTGCCTTGGATGACGAACTTGGCAACATTTTCATAACCGGTCTTCTGACGAGTAGGTTTGACACGTCACGTAAAGAGAACAAACGTGACAATCAATATGATTAAGGGAAGAAATGTTTGGGAGGAGTGCTTTAGGGGAGGAAGGGTTAGTAGATCTGATTGGAGACAAGTGTTTCGCAGTAATGAGAAATTTGGCAGTGTTCGTCTGGTTGGCAGCGAAGCATCGGGAGGATCTAATGTAAGTGTTATTAAGCTATATCTAGGATTTTCATTTTTTGTTTTTGTTGTTTTGTTTTATTGTAAGTGATTTTTGTGTGGTAGTTGCTATGGCCAGTTGGCTTTTTGCAATAAATATCATATCATATCATATCATATGATGCTAATAGAGGAGCTAGGATACACTTATGAACTGTAGAATCTCGGAAACGAGAGAATACTAAAGAAGTAGACTTTAAATATTTTCGGTCTCACCTATGTATTATTTAAGTTAAAGACCGCGAAGGGAACCCGGGACGACACCTTTGTCCTAACCCCCTTAGGTTTCCACGAAACGATGCCTCTATGGCATAGACGAGCCTCTTGCAGAAAGCCGATCTAGAGTTGCGAAAATTTCGATAAGGCCGAAAATTTTGGAGAAGGGATTAACAACAAATAGAAATGAATATTGTGAACAAATCTCTACCAGTTCACCTGAAAACTGTGCAGCGGAGGTTTTGCTCAAACTCGGGAGTTTGCTCAAGTCGAGTTAAAGAGCAGTTATCGATCAGAGCAATTTCCTTATGGAATGCTTCGTCAGAAGACACCGTCACCAGCAAAACGTCGGAAGCCTCCAACAAGCGACTGGAAATTACAGCCCTGGAGGGATGAATGGTCTGCTCCTGAGTAGACAACCAGAAATTAACCATGCTCACCGACGCAAGCTATTCATCGGGGTTCCACATCCTTATTGCTTGAAACTTCAATTTACGGTAATGAGCCTTTGACTAAACATGGTTTGTAACAACAAATAGTGTGGTTATCTCGTATCTGCTGAACCTGCGCATCCTTGCGTAACCTAATGAAACTTATGAAACAGTGTAGTCGCTCAGATGATCCCGAGCTACGCCAACCCTTTTTTTCCAAAGTAGGCGGTACTACGACCACAAAGATGGTTCTAAAATAGCTTGCGTGCCGCTTAAAAGCTTCCACAGTAGCCTACATAACAAATCACCGGTCTTAACCTCAACTGACCACATTTCTGGCATCATGGCTGGCGCTATAGCGAAAGGATTTTCTCATTTTTGTATGGGAGAGTCTGGAAAATACGTTTCTGAAACCACTTTTTCCCTACGATTTCTATCAAAGCCTAACGATCCTTTCTGTCAAAAGAAATTATGAATATATTCCATTCAGCGTGGCTGTCATGGAAACTAAAGCAAGGTCAGGAAATCCTTGGTAAGGTCTCTACTAACAATAGGTCCGTAATTGAGTACCTCTATTTCCAGAGACTTAGTCAAAACGAGCTTAGGACCAGGGATTTAACTGAAAAGCCAGTTTATTTTATATTCCGCATTTGAATACACTGTAAGTATCGTTTCTGGATTTTATTTTTCCGCAGCAGGATCTCGTTGTGACGCTCAAGAACGTGAACGACGTACTGATGCGATGAAATTCACAGTCGGACCGCACAATTTGAATTTCAACAGGGCGTGTCTTTCCCTTCTATAAAATCGACAACGACAGAAAAGTGAAAACGCTACTATATGCCTGGCTGCAAAATAAGTTGAGAAGTTCCAGATCCAGCAACCTAGCAAGGTCGTTTATTGAAAGTAGATAATTTGATACTGTTGTTTGGATCCGGGGAGCTCTTCCCTGGTACATTGACATCGAACATCTACAAACTAATAAAACTGGTGGGAGATTACGTGAGGGGAAGTCCTCGTAATTGTACCAGACTTGTTCGCCCCGATATCCACTCTACTGACCGGTATCTTTCGTCATTTGTACCATATTTCGTTAAATATTTTAATTATGAGCTGTGATATATTCGTTATTAATTGTACATACATATAAATATGTTAAGGTAATTATTGAGAAGTGATTATTAAGTCTTAGCCGTGTTAATATTTGTGTGACGATCCAACGCTAGCGAGTAATTATATGAGCTATTCAGGAAATAAACGTTGTTATTCTTATTAAATATGAGATAGTTTATTTTCTGTGTTTTGTTTTATTATTATGTTTGCGACCTATTACTATATTTGACGGTGCAAAACGGATAAGTCAGCTACATTTTATCAGAGCTATATTTAGGCACTTCTTGGCAAGAGTCCTCTTCAGGCTCAGTAGTTGGTCGATATCAATATACCAGGGAAGAGCTCCCCGGATCCAAACTGATCTGGTAAATGGGACTCCTAGCGTTGCCCTAGGAGGTGGGCAACACTGTCCTCTCCAATCAAACAAAGCGGACATCTTTAAGTTAAACTATATGAAGCTACCGAAAGTTGGAAAGTCTACCATACGAAACCAAAATTGTGATTATACCGGAATGTGATTATAGACTACCTTACTTTTTCATCAGGTTATCACTTTGTAAATGAAGAATTGACGGATAAAAATACCTTCTTAGATTTCTCCGCAGTACAGGCATAGTGCCCCGTAGGTCTTCACAAAGTAATCTAATTGTATCCGCCCTACCCCTTTTAATCTGTAACACCTGAAGGACCCGTCGTACTTCTAACCACGTTTTATACAATGAACTTTCCTCGAAGTATCCTAAATATAATTTTTAATTCTGGTCAAATCTTCAGCTTTTGCTTCTTGCAAATCCACCCTCTGCTGTGTGTCTCGATCCGGACGAGGTAATATTTCAGGCATCAAAATATTCCTGTCTCAATTTCAACCAGGACATAAAACACAAATTTCAAAAGATGACAAAGGTGCCGACAGAGAATCAGGTTTTCTGGCCAGATTTTCCACAATTTCCAAAGCGACTCAAAACGGAGAAGTCAGCTAGGACTTTCTTCAGCGATATTTCGGTCCTTTATAGTTTGGATCGGGTCCCTGATATGCCTACCAAGTTCAATCGTCCTATCGTCGAACCGACCGACCGACGGAAAAGTGATCGGTATATGCGGGTATATGGCACTTGGCAGGAAGGCAAGTGCCATAAACAAGAGCTGGAAGCTCATATGGCACTTGCAAGACTTGGTAAATAAGAATGACGATGGATCCTTGGAAATCACGAGATTGTAAAAAAATGATCATGGGCTTAAAGGGATCATGAAAATGTAGATTTTGCGTAAAAGTATTTTTTGTACTTTGCGGTTAAGCTGAGCACTTTAAGGGATGGTCGGATTTGGGAAGTGACAATTTCTAAGCCAATCTTGTCAAGTCTCTAAAGTTCAAGAGCAATTTCATCGTCCTAACACATCTGGAAGTAGTCTACCTTAAACTGCGATCACCAGAATTCAAGACCTCCCTCGAACTCCCCGAGACTGACCGAATCCGGTCTGGTTCTATCACTGATGTATCTAGGGCTTACCGTTCCCATACCCAAGACTCCCCCACATTGATCGGATCCTGTCCACACTTGAAATAGGACATCTGAGACACGAGGTCTTTCCAAATATCAAGTTTCATTAAGATCCGATTCCCCGTTCAAAAGTAATAAATACGTCAATATTCCGAATTCCCCCTCCTCCACTCTCCCCATGGTAGTCGGAGCAGGGAAGTGAATATTTCCAAGTTATTTTGGTCAAGTCCCTAATATGCCTGCCAAGTTTCATCGTCCTAGCACATATGTAAGCATCTTAAGTTCGGTCATGTCTTGTCAAATATGTATCTAGGGCTTGTGCTTGTTCTTCTCACCAAGTTCCATCCCGATCCGTCCACTATTTCCGGTTCCCCCCTCCAACTCCCCCCAAAGTCACCGGATCCATTCCGGACTTCAAGTGTGACATCTGACACAGGAGTTCTTTCCAAATATCAAGTTTCATTAAGATCCGATTCCCCATTCAAAGGTTAAAAATACGTAAATTTTCGGATTCCCCTCCCTCCACTCCCCCCATGGTGGTTGAATCGGGGAAGTGAATATTTCCAAGTTAATTTGGTAGGGTCCCAATACGCCTGCCATGTTTCATCGTTCTAGAACATCTAGAAGTACCCTAACTCGAGATTAGTGGCCTGATAGACAGACCGACGGACCGAAAAGTGATCGGTATATGGCACTTGCGCGGAGCTGCAAGTGCCATAAAAACGGAAAAAATTTAGTAAAACGCTTCCGAACCGCGCCACTAGATGACCCAGCGGTCGGATGGATTCGTGGTTCACCTTTTTTTTCTTTGGGGGGGGTGGGATCTAGATGTTAAAACTGATAGAATTCTTACGAATTCCGACCCAACTTAATATACATAAAATGACTCCTAACGGACAAGTCAGCTGGGACTTTCTTCAGCAATATCCCGGCCCTTCTTAGCAAGGGTCCTAGTCAGACTGCAGTTTGAAGAAATGAACTTGCAGCAAATATATGAAGTCGCTACCAACTACAATTGTAGCCGATTTTGGGGAATTGTTTTTAGAAACTGCTGTTGAGAAAATAAAAACTCCGATGTAACAGATCTGATCGAGCAGCGGTGTCAAAAAATGAAATCTCAGCACTTGTTTTCTAAAACTTTTCTCTGGGCTTTTCTTTAATGGCACCACTTCGGACCCAAGTTGGAACTTCCAGAAAAACAGAGCGAGGAGTTTATCATTTTGCGGCCAAAAAAATACGAAGTTACCAGATTTAAGAGTTGTTTATCATTTCTATGTTTTTATTTTTACCCTAAATCTTTAAGCTTGTCATTATTGTTGACACCGAAACTTTTCAGACAAACAGAGCGAGGTGTTTATCATTTTGCGGGCGAACAGATTACCAATTTACCAGGATTAGGAGTTGCAAGCGCATCATAAAACAGGAAGTGAAACTGTAATTATGGAGAGCAAATTTCAAAGCTGATTAAGAAACTTGTGTAGATGGGACACGTCGAACATGCCCCAGAAAATGAATATTGATTTGCAGTTACTGAAGTTTCAAACCCAAAACAGAAATGATGGGAAATTATAATTTACTGTACTTGCAGGATCGAGATAAAGGGGAGGGAGGTCATAGTTTGAAACAAAACTTTTAGTCACGGCTTTCCCCGCAACACCATTACCGTAACATAAGGATCAGAAACCCAGCTTTGATGAAGAGTTTCACGCGTCAATTATCAGCCCCCCGACTACCACCCAAATTATTTTTTTGAAATTTAAATATAGAGGCGAGCGATCAGCGAGACGCCGTCACGTGCTTACATTTAACTTGCTACCCACCCATATCTAGAGTGCAGTTCTCGGCTAGCTCTCAAAGTGTGCGTAGCAAACAGTAGCCCTGCTCATCTCTGCAACTTGGTAGATCCTAGTCTGCCGCCTTCAACTGTCGTCTTCTAGTATACCGTCTACCACCGGTCTAGTTTGCCGTCTACCAACAGCCATAGTCAGCAGTCCAAACTTACAACGCCAAGCCTCCAAAACTTGTTTGTTGCCAATACTGGAGTTTTTTAGTAAGATTGTAATTTTCTATATGTTTGCATTTTTTTGGGGGGGGGGGCACCTGTTTTTTTTGCCGAGACCCGTAAATTCGGGGTAGTGTTGAAAATGGTACTGAATCCAATAAGGAAATCGCGAATTATTCGAGTCCTTTACCTTCATGAGGCAGTAGATCCGGTTCTACCTTCATCTTTCCGCTACTTGTCGCACCGTCACTCCAGCTTCCACTTCCGGTTAAAGTCCGTTTATCCGCTTCGATCCGCGCTGCTTCGCTCCTACGCCTCTTTTGACTGTGGCGTCGATGAACGATAAGAGCGATAAAGATAACGAGAACAAGTATAGTTCCAGCGGCACCCGCCAGGATTGCAAAAAGCGGCGTCATGTAAAACTGAAGCGCCAAAGTCTGTCCTAGAAGAGATATAAACTTTCTGTTACTAATTTGTTTATTTTTTAACCCGCCAAGAAAAACAGAGCAGCGGGATAGACAGTCTGTCATGAAAGTAAGGGAAACTTTTTGGATAATTTGTTTATTTTCATAACCCTCGAAGAACAACGGCGGAGTAAAAAAGATGAAAACAACGTGAGAAGTACGATACGGAAAACATTGAAAGAGATACAGAAGACGAACAACCGTGGTATACAGAGATATTCAGACTTTTTTCTACTTAAGCTCTAAATGCTTCAAAAAATGCCTGGATGCTTGTATCCAATTGTTTCTACTTTTGTTTCAAGGGTGTGAGAAAAGGGAGAGCCTTGTCCACACGAAGCGGAACAGAGCGAGGAAAATATGCACAACAGGTCCGAAGAGGGATTGAAAAGAAAAAAGAAAAAAAGGGGGTTGGGTGTGGGGGTCAGGACTTTTGCAGCTCTGGTCTGATCTCCAATTCCCCATTCTCCGATCCCCATCCTTGTGCTCGTATATTTTTTAATTAAAAGTAGGCTCAAGGACTATATTTCACATTTCCCAATATGTTCATCTCACCAAAGTGTGCAGTATCCATTCCTGGCTTAATATGAACGCATCGAATTGGTATAAGTGGCGAGCCCACAAGAACTAAGTTTGGTTATGCCTCTTCGCACCCAGCAAGTATGGGGCAAAGTTTAGGAGCCCTAGGATTTGGTCTTGTCAATTTCTGACATTTTAATAGGGGGAGGAAGAATTTGCAAGTGGAGAAGGTGAGGTACAGTGGCTGAGCCGAAGTCGGTACTTAGCTCTTTCCTGCTTTTCTGCAGTGTTTTACCGTTGATACGTTTTAAAGTTTACTGACACACTGTACAGAGCTACATCTCTTGCACATGGTCTGAAGTCTTTACCTCTAATGATGGCTTTATCTTATCTTGCTTCTACTACATCCTTAAAAGTAATCGCCTTCAAGATAGTAGGACGCAGTCAGTTCTTTCAGTTGCCGTTATAGTTTTTGCGGCCTCTCAAATAGCTTCTTTGAGGGTAGTTTGAGTGTTATGAATTGCAGTTTGTATGGCACTTGAGCTTACTCAAGTGCCAGATAGCGATGGTAATGTCTGTCTGTCTGTCCCCATCTTGTTAGTTTGGGCACTTCCACATGACCTAGGACGATAAAACTTGGCACGCATATCAGGGACCCAGCCGGATTAACTTGGAAATAATCCCCTGGAAATAATCAGTTTCCCGGTCCAACGATCTGGGGGGAGTGGAGGGTGGGGGAATCCGGAAAATTGAGTGGTGTGTAACTTTCGAACGGGTGATCGGATTGAAATCAAACTTAATACCTGAATAAATGACATATCTCTGATGTTCCGTTTGAAGTCTGAACTGGACTCGACAGCTATGGAGGAGTGGGGGGGGGGGAGACCGGAAATCCCGAAAACGGTTAGAACGGAGGGATCGGAGTGAAACTTGCTGAGAATAACAAGCATCTGCTCCAGATAAATCGTTTACACATCTGGACTGGATCCGGACACTTTGGGAGAGGGGATGGAGGGGTGTTTCCCGGAATTCCGATGATGGCGGTTCTGGGGATTTTCACGACGAAACTTGGGAGGCGTATCAGGGACCCTATCAAACTGACTTGTAAATACAAATTTAATCGATCCGATAGTCATGGGGGAGTAGAGGAAGGGGGAATCCAGAATATTGAGTCGAGCGTAACTTTGGAAACGGTGATCAGATTTCAGTGAAATTTTGTAACTGAACATAGGACATGTCTCTGGTGATCTTTTTCACGTCTGGACAGGATCTGACAACAACTTGGAGGGGTGGGAATACGTGACCGGTTTAGACTGGAGGATCGGGATGGGACTAACAGATGATCCGGATAAATCATTTACAGAACCGGATTGGCTCAGACGACTGTGGGGGGAGTTTAAGGGAGAGCCCGGTGTGCTAGGACGATGAAACTTGGCTGGAATATTAGAAATTCGACAAGATTGGCATAGAAATAGCCACTTTCCAAATCCGACTATTCCTTAAATTACCAATCATGACCGCAAATTAAAAAAAATACTGTTAAGCAAAATATTTTTGCTTTACCATTTTTGCCTCAAGGGTTTTGCTTACATATGAGGTTCTAGCTCCCTCAAAGTGCGCATCTTCACCGCAAGGTCGAAAAGTACTTTTTATCAAACGATACCTTCTAGCTACTAGCAGGCGAACCCCTAGACGAAGCAGAGGTCCGTCTCCTCGAAACGGGAAATTACGCAACAACAATTCAAAGAAGAAACGTACTTGATATAAATGTCAAAACCATATTGAAGACCATTGAACCGCCCAACGAAGAAGAGGAGTTCTAGAAATGCCTTTTATAGTACTTTTTACTTACTAGTGTATAATAAAATAATATTCGACTCTGTACAAAACTCCCAAACAAAAAACTCCCGCCAACATTTTGCCTATTCTTGCAAGTGCCATATGAGCCTTCAGCTCTTGTTACATCCTGGAGTCGCCCCATGGAAGTTGTTATTATACCTCTGGGCAAGGGCGTTGGTTTCTAGCTGGCTTATTTCCGCGGCCTGTTTCCATTTCCAGTCAAACATCTTTGCACTTCAATATTCAAAACAGAGCACTTCTCTTCAAGCTCCTTGATCTTGAGTGCAGTTCGCAACCTTTGCGCGAAATTGAATTTAATGGGGTGATTAACTTTGAGATGTCAATGTGCTCGACCTGGACTGGGACTTCAGATTTCGAGTAGGAGTGAGAGTTTTTTTTATGGCACTTGCCTTCCGGCCAAGTGCCATATACCGATCACATTTCCGACGGTCGGTCGGCTAGTCCGGTGTTTGCGAGTTAGCGTACTTCCAGATATGCTAGGACGATGAAACTTGGCAGACGCATCAGGGACCCGACCAAACTAACTTGGAAACAGTCACTTGCCCATCCGACCATCGTGGGGGGAGGGGGAGGGGGTGGACTCCGGAAAATAGGGACATGCATAACTTTCGAACGGGTGATCGGATCTTAATGAAACTTGATATCTGGAAATACCTCGTGTCTCAGATGTCTCATTTTAAGTCCGGACTGGATCCGACGAATCTGGGGGGGGGGGAGTCGGAGGGGAGAACCAGAAATCGTGTGAAACTCTCAGAATGGAGCGATCGGGATGGAACTTGGCACGAAGAACAAGCACACGCTCTAGATACATAACTGACAGAACTGGACCGGATTCGGACACTGGGGAGAGTTGGAGGGAGGTTCCGGAATTCCGGCGATCCGTAGTTAATGTACTTCCAGGTGGGCTAGGATGGTAAAACTTGGTAGGCCTGTGAGGGACCCGACCAGATTAACTTGAAAACAGTCACTTGCCCGACCTGACTATCGTGGAGGGAGGGGGAGACGGCGGAATCCGGAAATTAGTAGCATGCATAACTTTCGAATGGGTTATCGGATCTTAATGAAACTTGATATCTTGAACTACCTCATGTCTCAGCATGTCCCATTTAAAGTCCGGACCGGATCCGATGAACTGGGGGGGGGGGGCGGAGGGGAGAACTGGACATCTTGTGACACGCATAGAGTGGAGCGATCAGGATGAAACTTGGTGGGAAGTACAGGCACAAGTCCTAGGTGCATCAGTGACAGAATCGGACCGGATTCAGTTACCGAAGGGGGGGGGGGGTGGAGCTGTAAGGAATGTCCAGAGTTCCGGTCATCGTGAGTTAAGGTACTTCCAGATGTGCTAGCACGATAAAACTATGCTGGAGCATTATAAACTTGACATCATTGGGTTAGACATCATCACTCTCCGTTCCGACCATCCCTTAAAGAACTCATCTTAACCGCAAAGTACCAAAATACTTTTAAGCAAAATTTCCTTTTTCACGATCGCCATGAGCATATGGTCCTTTTTGCCTCAAGGGTTTTGCTTAGAAATTAATTTTTAGCTTCTTTAAAGTGCGCATCTTAAACAAAAAGTAGAGATTCGACCATCACTTCATCCTCTGACCCAGCCTAGCAAGTTTTGCACATCTTAGCGGGAAAAGGAAAAAAATACTTTTGACCATCACTTCCATCTGACCCAGTCTTGCAAGTGCCATATGAGCTGCCAGCTCTTGTTTATTATACCATGCAGGCGTCGACTAAGGTTGTTAAATTTCTGGCAAGTTTACAGCTCGTCGTTCTTCTCTATGAAAGTTTGTGTGGGATGTAAGCGAGGGGATATTGTGAAAACTCAATTTTTAAAGATGTTTTGTTAATTTCGTCTCATGGTGCGGTTTTTCTTATTCTTTAGCAATGACCTATCTGTGAATATATGTCTTGGCCAGCATGGGACCACTGGTAGCATATTTATTATACTGAACCCGCTGGCCGGCAACATTCTGGGCATTAGTGCTTTTCATTTCGGAAGACGGCAACGTTTACGGCTAAAATGATCCCACTGGTCGGCGACATTCTGGGCAGTATGCTTCGTCATTATGGAAGATGACGCCATGCTTCCTCATTACGGAAGATGGCAATATATGCGGCTAAATGGCCTAGAAAAACACGAACACCTTCTTCCGACAGAATTCTTAGGTAGCGCTAGGTTATTGGGATTACGGTTGATGCAATCCCAGAACTTTAGTGATTGATACCTTTGACTAATAATTGTTCATTTAATAGCACGATAACTCTCCAAGTGTTGAGATATGCTGTTCAAACTTGGTGTGAGGGTTCCTTGGATCAATGCACTGGTCAAGTTGGTATACGGGCTCTGTAGCGCTATTTCAAAGGTGGGCGATGGTGTTTTAAACTGCTTGGACGAACAAATAATTAACAGTTTCGGAGACATGCTAACCCGTAGCCTAACGGGTTACTTTCTTTCTTGCCGGAAAGTAGTTAGCCCGGAATTCGGCCAAAACCGGTAATTATGTAGCCTGAAACTAGGATTTTTCTTTTAAACTGATTATAGGTTCGATATTAGATAAGAAAACCTGCTGAATCCGTTCTTAAACCTTTTTCTTACCGGACAACTACGTTATCCGGAATGTCGTGAAACCCAAAATTTGGTAGAACTAGAAAGCGTCTTTTCTGAAGTCGCTTACAGATTTGGTACACAAGCAAAACTACACGCTAAATCCATGTCTGATCTCTACTTTTTGCCGGACAGTTCACTTAGAATTCGGCAAAAGCCGGAAATTTGTTATAAGTAAACGTTCTTTCTGAAGTGGATTAGAATTTTGATATAGGGGTTAATAGACATGCTGAATCCGTTTTGCACTTGAGCTGACCCAAGTGGCATATAGCGATCGTAATGTCTGTCTGTCTGTCCACATTTTGCTAGTTTGGGCACTTCAACATGACCTAGGGCGAAAAAACTTGGAACGCATATCAGGGACCTAACCAGATTAACCTGGAAATAATCACTTCCCGATCCGACCATCAATGTTGGAGATGCAAGATGGGGAATCCAGAAATTAGTAACCTTCATAACTTTCGAACGGATAGTCGGGTGTGCATTAAATTTGACAGGTATCAAGAGCAAGTGTCTTGGATGTTCATTGTCAAATTCGGATCGGATCCGATAACTGGGGGGGGGGGGGGGCTGGAGGGGGACACCCAAAATCTCTTGAAACGCTTTTCTAGTTATGTCAAACCCCTGCCCCTTTCTTCACGGATGAGTCATTCTTTCTTCACACTAGTATAGATCTGCTCGTGGATGGGTCATTCTTTGCTTAAATTCGTTCGGAGAGAGCTAGACTCTAGCTAGCTAGAGCAATCGAAGGTCGAAGGGGTTGGTATAATATGTTGTTTTAGGGGTGCTAGGATGACGTAACTCGGCAGGCTTATCAGGGACCCGCCCAAACCAACCTGGCAATAATCTGTTTCCCGATCCGACCATCTGGGGGGGGAGTGGAGGGTGGGGGTATTCGGAAAATTGAGCGGTGTGTAACTTTCGAACGGGTGATCGGATTGAAATGAAACTTAATACCTGAACAAATAACATATCTCTGATGTTTCATTTTAAGTCCGAACTGGACTCGACAGCTATGGAGGAGTTGGGGGGGGGGGGGAGACCGGAAATCTCGAGAAACGGTTAGAATGGAGGGATCGGAGTGAAACTTGCTGGGTATAACAAGCATCTGCTCCAGATAAATCGTTTACACATTTGGACTGGTTCCGGACACTTTGGGGGAGGGGGGGGGGTGTGTTCGCCGAAATTCCGTTCATGGCGGTTGTGGGGATTTTCACGACGAAACTTGGGAGGCGTATCAGGGACCCTATCAAACTGACTTGTAAATAAAAATTTACTCAATCCGATAGTCGTGGGGGAGTAGAGGAAGGGGGAATCCGGAATATTGAGTCGTGCGTAACTTTGGAACGGGTGATCGGATTTGAGTGAAATTTGTAATTGAAAAGAGGACATGTCTCTGGTGATTTGTTTCATGTCCGGACTGGATCCGGCAACAACTGGGGGCGGAGGGGTAAATACGTGACCGGCTTAGACTGGAGTGATCGGAATTGGAACTTTGTGGGAATAACTAACAGATGCTCCGGATAAATCATTTACAGAACCGGATTGGCTAAGGCGACTGTGGGGGGAGTTTAAGGGGGAGTCCGGAATTCCGGTGATCGCGAGTAAAGGTACTTCCAGGTGTGCTAGGACGATGAAAACTAGCTGGAATATTAGAAATTCGACAAGATTGGCTCAGAAATCGCCACTTTCCAAATCCGACCATTCCTTAAAGTACCAATCATGACCGCAAATTAAGAAAAATACTTTTAAGCAAAATATGCATTTCATGATCCCCATGAGCCCACTACCATTTTTGCGTCAAGGGTTTTGTTTACAAATGAGGTTCTAGCTCCCTTAAAGTGCGCATCTTCACCGCAAGGTCGAAAAGTACTTTTTATCAAACGGTGCCTTCTAGCTACTAGCAGGCGAAACCCTAGACGAAGCAGAGGTCCTTCTCTTCGAAACGGGAAATTATGCAGCAACAATTGAAAGAAGAAACGTACTTGATATAAATGTCGAAACCATATAGAAGATCACTGAACCGCCCAACGAAAAAGAGGAGTTTTAGAAATGCTTTTTACAGTAATTTTTACTTACTGGTGTATAATAAAATAATATTCTACTACAAAACTCCCAAACAAGAACTCCCGCCATTTGCCTATTCCTGCCAGTGCCATACGAGCTTTCAGCTCTTGTTGAGCTTAATAGTTCACCCAGAATTCAGCTAAACTGAAATTTGGTAAGAAAGACCTTTCTAGAGTCTACTAGAATTGATGAGCGAATACCCGAACTCTAAAATACCCGAGTGTTCTTGTTGCTGATACATGGTAGCGCTGTCGACATAGCTTCGGTATATTTTGCAGTGTTCGCGTTGTTTACCATGACTTCGGCTTCGGCAATGCTGGCGTAACCACAACAAAAACGAAGGAACTAATATTGGCTAAATTGTTTATCTCTTTATTCATTAACTGAATACTGACCCAGGCCTTGCATCTGGCTTAGTTCTCGCCTGACAGAGTAACAAGAACTGAAATCTCATATGGTCTTTGTGAATGTAACTAGCAGGGTTGTCAGGAGTAGATTTAAAGTGGATGGTGAGTTTAAGGGGGGGGGGGGATTAGCTATTGGGGAGAACAGAAGGTTTATAGGAAAAAATAGGCTAAAGAATGGCCCTTACTTTTGTCCGATGTGTGGAAAGATGGATGAGGATGTGTTCCACTTTATGTGTGAATGTGAAGGGTTGAGTGATTTAAGGGTCGACGTATTTGAGGTGGGAATTACTAGGGAGAAGTGGCTATTAGAAAAGATTGGATGTACAAACATGGGGATATCCGTAAGGTGGCTAGATTCCTCCGCGTTGGTCTGTCCCATAGAGAGCGATTTTTGTAGTTTGTTGTCTTTCTGTTTTGTTGCCATGACCCCATGGTTTTTTTCGTGCAATAAATTAATTCATTCATTCATATACCAGCTGATGGTTCGCGCAGTCATGGTCAGCTACCACTCCAGCTACCAATTGATGATGGTACTGTCCACCGAGTTTCTTCTCGAACTCTCAACCTTGCGTATGTTTGCGTAAGATTTCCGGCCAACCATGACCCCTAACTCCTCACACAGTGCTCGGATCCCTTACGGTTATACTAACGGTATATCTAGGGCTTAATCTTGCCCTGCTCGCTGAGTTCCGTCCCGACTCCACGCGTGTCAAACAATTCTCAGTACCCCTCCCCCAGACATAAAATGCCCAAATCCAGCTCAGTTCTGTCAATCTAGAGCAGTGGTTCCCAACCGGTGGTACGCGTACCCAAAGGAACGAAAATTGATTTTAGTTTGTAGCTTCAAAATCTGCCTCATTCATTTTTTATTGCCGAAAACCTAATATTACCAGCAGAGGCACCAAAATGTATTTTAAGGGGTAGGGTATTTTTACCGAACGACAGCTCATATTTACCAACAGTTTTTTAAATAAATAACTGCTTTTACGAAGAATCGCAGCGCTCCGCGCCGACTCTTTTCTTTTTAACCGTCTGGCCAACCACTTTGGGGGGAGGGGTGTTGCCAACCCTTGCGTGACGCCTCTGATCACAAGTCCTAGTGAAAGTCGATGAAATAATGTTGACTCCAAAAGAGCTAGACTACTGAGACTACTAAAAAGAATCGAAGACATTGCAAGTGATATTGTCCTTCAGGTTGCGAATGAACCTAACGAAAGAGTTTGCGATGCAGCTTGATGAAAGCAGGAGAACATCAAAACCAAACACAGAAACAAGCTGACTGTACAAAATATTGCCGTTAATGGCGTCGAGCAGAGATTCGACAAAATTTGAGCTACAAAGCAGCCTCGAGTGATTGCCTCATTGATTATGTATATATTTCTAAACATTTATACCTTACCATTTATCATAATAACTATCGTCTTTTTCACGTTCTGAAAAAGAGGGTGCGTAATCTTTTCGAACCTTGATTAAGGGTACGCGGTACGGACAAGGTTGAGAGCCACTGATCTAGGGCTTATGCTTGTTCAGCCCGTCGCAACCACACCCCTAAAAGCGTAGCCAAAGATTTCTGTTACCCCTCCAATTATCCCTACCAGCAACCAGATCAAGTTCGGACCTTAAACGGAACATCCGAGACATGTGCTTGCCAACCTGTCAAGTTTCATCGATATTAAATGACTCGTTCGATAGTTATTTTTCTAGAATATTCAGAACTACCTTACACCCAGTGCTTCCGTTTGCAGGATTCATCCTGAAATTCAGGATTTTTGGATCCCGGCAGGATTTATTCAGGATTTACAAGGAACTTGCTGATGTGTTTAACAGGCGTATTTAAAAATGTTTGCCTGCGGCGCATAGTATAATTTGTCCTGGGTATAGTAGTTGCCGCTGCGCTTGTTGTCTGTAAATTTTAAAGTCCCGTCTAGTGACACCCATGGGTTTTTTATGGCACTTGCCCTTCGGCCAAGTGCCATATAGCGATCGCAATTTCTGTCCGTCCGTCGGTCTGTCGGTCTGGCCAGGTTTTGCTAGTTCGGGCACTTCCACATAAGCTAGGACGATAAAACTTGGCAGGCGTATCAGGGACCCCAAATGATTAAGTTGGAAATAGTCACTTCCCCGATCCGAGCACCGTGGGGGGAGTGGAGGGAGGGGGAATCCGGAATCTTAAGGTATTTTTAACTTTTGAACGGGCGACCGGATCTCGATGAAACTTGATATTTGGAAAGACCTCATGCCTCAGGCGACCCACTTAAAATCCGGACAAAATCCGGTGACTTTTGGGGGGAGCTGGAGGGGACAACCGGAAATATTGGAAAACGCTATGAGTGAAGGGATCGAGATGAAACTTGGTGGGAAGACACCTAGCAAACACTAGATATATCATTGACATAACCGATTCGTGCCTACTCGTAACAAGTGCCATATGAGCTCGTAGCTCATGTTAATGGTAGTGTTGGTATTTGCTGTATTTAATCGTTTAACATTCATTTAGTTATCACAGCAAAAGCGTTCTAGTCCTCCCAAACGATAGAGAGTCAGCTGTGTTTGCTCAAATCCTCCAGCTATGTATAGTCTTAACAACTATCCCTTTAACTAGTACGGACACATTTTTCTGTTGTTTTCGGCAGGACTTTTGGGGGGAGGTGGAGGGGGCAACCGGAAATCTTGGGAAACGCTATGAGTGGAGGGATCGAGATGAAACTTGATATTTGGAACGACCTCAGACAACCCACTTAAAATCCGGACCGGATCCAGTGACTTTTGGGGGGAGCTGGAGGGGGCGACCGGAAATCTTGGGAAACGCTACGAGTGGAGGGATCGAGATGAAACTTGGTGGGAAGACACCTAGCAAACACTAGATACATCATTGACATAACCGAGCCAATTTGGGCACTGTGGGGGGAGTGGAGGGAGGGGGAATCCGGAATCTTGAGGTATTTATAACTTTTGAACGGGTGATCGGATCTCGATGGAACTTAATATTTGGAAAGACCTCATGCCTCAGACGACCCACTTAAAGTCCGGACCGGATCCGGTGACTTTTGGGGGGAGCTGGAGGGGGCAACCGGAAATCTTGGGAAACGCTATGAGTGGAGGGATCGAGATGAAACTTGGTGGGAAGACACCTAGAAAACACTAGATACATCATTGACATGACCGAGCCGATTCGGGCACTGTCGGGGGAGTGGAGCGAGGGGGAATCCGGAATCTTGAGGTATTTATAACTTTTGAACGGTTGACCGGATCTCGATGAAACTTGATATTTGGAAAGACCTCATACCTCAGGCGACCCACTTAAAATCCGGACAAAATCCGGTGACTTTTGGGGGGAGCTGGAGGGGACAACCGGAAATATTGGAAAACGCTATGAGTGGAGGGATCGAGATGAAACTTGGTGGGAAGACACCTAGCAAACACTAGATATATCATTGACATAACCGATTCGTGCCTACTCGTAACAAGTGCCATATGAGCTCGTAGCTCTTGTTAATGGTAGTGTTGGTATTTGCTGTATTTAATCGTTTAACATTCATTTAGTTATCACAGCAAAAGCGTTCTAGTCCTCCCAAACGATAGATAGTCAGCTGTGTTTGCTCAAATCCTCCAGCTATGTATAGTCTTAACAACTATCCCTTTAACTAGTACGGACACATTTTTCTGTTGTTTTCGGCAGGATTTCTTTGCAGGATTTTGGGACTTTCCGAGCAGAATTTTTCAGGATTTTGGGGTTCCCGGCAGGATTTTCGAAGTGGAGATGGAAGCACTGCTTACACCTCAGTCCGTTTCCCCTAAATGATCAGATCTAGGAAGAAGCAACTTCGAGATCAACTTGCTCATGGCCCTAATAAGCCTGACGAGTTTAATTGTTCTAGACCATCTCGTCCTTCCTGCTCAGTACCGTTCCAATTCCAAAATCTAAGCGTGCCACAAAATTTCTAGTACCCCTTGCAAACTCCCCCCATAGTTTCCGGATCCATTTCAGACCTGAAAATGGAATGACTGGGATATTTGCTCTTGTCAATTATCAAGTTTCATCCAGATCGGATAACTCGTTCGAAAGTTAGTCATTCCATAAGACTACAAATCCCTCTCCATCCTCCCCTAGATGGCTGGATCGCGGAAGCGGTAATTTGCAAGTCGACCTGGTCAGGTTCCTAATAAGCCTGACAAGTTTTATCGTCCTAGCCCATCTGGAAGTAGGCCTACCCTGACTCGCGGGCCGCATGACCTATTGAATGACCAATGAAAGTCAGACAATTTTGTTTTGAGGCAAACCGATTTTAAAAATTAACTCCCCCCCCCTGAAAATATTGTTTCCTTACAGCGACAAGCTAAATGCCCAACGCCAAATGTAAATGTAATAATAAATAAATAGTAAACTGTAAGACAAAATGCCCCTGCAGGATCTGAACCCTGAACATCCGCCTTTCAGGGTGAACACTCTATACCACTGAGCTACCGAGGTGCATGTAAATATGGTTCACAAACTACTACAATTGCCAAATACAGACGGTCTACACAAACAGTAATCTCGATAGAGGCAAGCTTGTCTAAGCAGTTCACATTATTTGTCCCCGAAAAAGTCCCTAGTATAATTTTCCATCCTTACGTAATATTTTCCTTCTGTGACCGTTCCTCTCTCGAACGACCGTGCTTGCAATCCATTCAATTTCCAGAAGTTCAGCAAATTTTTAAAGAACTTTTTCGCATTCAAAGAAATTGACCTGTCTCCACCAGTCCCCCTCTTACTGTGACTGAAAATCCAGACAAGCATGTGAAGAAGCGATCCCTGGAAAACTGGCAATTTACTGGGTAAAGTCAGGCCCGGAAATAGAGATTCAGGTCCCCTGGGCCAGTGGTCCAAACCTATACTTTGATACCAATCATACTTTCGTACACATTATATTTAATACTTTTAACACTGACCGGACCTTCGGAAGCTGCCTCGTCAGTCTATAGACAGAAGATCGCAACCGGACAGTAGCCTACAGTAGCAATTTAAGTAGTAAAGTAAGCAATTTCCTAATCCTAATCCTAAAGTCATCTTCACGGTCAGCGATAATGGCAGTTACAGGTTTTGTCAAAGAAGCGTAAAAGAGATGTAAATAGTTATTGGTGGTGGGAGTTTAAAGCGTTTTACATGTGAGTTTATATAATCGCTCTCTCGAAGTGTTTAAAAATGTATGATTTTGTGTATGGCCTAAAGGCTAAAATTAAAGTATCTATCTATCTATTTATCACAAACAAGGAATTTAGACATATATATAACAAAAAGAAAAAGAGAAGACTGAAGAATATCACCAAAGTAGTTCTACCATTTCCGATTCATGATCTAATATTACTGGGCTATGACATCGCAAAAGTTGTCCGTCTGTCTGTCCGTTTGTAAGCACGATAACTCTCGAAGGGAATAAGATATTTTGCTGAAACTTGGTGTTAGGATCTTTTGGGTCAAGGAAAGGTTGAGTTCAAAGATGGAATCTGTAGCCCTACATTTAGGGGTGGGGGGGGGGGGTTAAATTAAGGGGCAAACAAAATATTTTTAAACAGCTTTAAACAGCAATTTTCATGCCTCACTACAGCCAGAGTGGGAAGACATCGTCGCAGCCGGAAGTTTCAGAGACGACTGGAGACTCTTCTTGGATGCCCTGGGCGCCTCTGGAGGCATTGGAGGATCTAAGGTCTAAGGTAACGAGATAATCCATTAAGGGGTAAGAAGACATGCTGAAACCGATTATGAAAACCATTTCTTGCCGGACAAGTACTTCACCTGGAATCCGGCCAAAACTGGAAATTTTTTAAAAGCATAAGATGTATTTATAGTTGATTAGATGTCCGATTTAGGGGTAAGAAGAGATGCTGAATCCGTATATGACAATCAATTTTTAGCTTGACATCTGTCAGGGTAAAAACGTAAATTTTTTACGTTTAAACACACCCGGAAAATAACGGGTGAACTATATATGGTTCACCCGTAATCCGGCTGAAACCGAAAATTTGTTATAAGTTAAATTTTGATTTGAAGTTGATTAGATGTTCGAAAAAGGAGTAAGGAGATACGCTGGATTCGTTTTTGAGCTTTAATTTTTCGCCGGACCAGTAGTTCCGGAACTCCGCAGAAACCGGAAAATTGGCAGAAGTAAGGCTGGAAGTTTCGATCTGTTTCGTCAAAATAGATATGACTTATAGGGCTAACTCACATGTTGAATCCATATCTGAACTTGGTTTTCTCATGTGATTAGCTGTTTGGCCTTAATCTGTTTCTAAAATTTAATAGTAAAGAAGTTCAAGGAGCCTAGCAAAGACTTGATCTGGCGAAGACAAGACCCAATTGTCTGGATCAAATATTGAACTCTTGGGATCCCATCTAAACCTTTGGTCTTGTTCTTTCTTACTCCGTACTTGTAAACTATGATGGGGTCGTTAAATTAAAATGTCAATAATGACAGGATGTCTAGCAATTAGTTTGAAAAAAAAAACTGTAGTCTCAAAGCAGAAGAAAATTACTTTGAACCGAGCCAAACAACATGATGCAATTTCTAAAATATTTTGGGTAAAGTTATCTTGTGTATTTCGTAAGTTAATTCTTTTTCGTGTTGTTTCTTTCTGAATCTCCTTTTTCGTTTTTATTTACTCCACCTTCGTGCTTATTTTCACGGTTTACAGGCAAAATCATCATCATGGTCACTCAAGCACATTAATGAGCTCGAGTAATAATAACTGAAGTAAATAAAAAGTAAAATTAAAGCCCCGCACTGTATTTTTTGCAGCCTCTAACAGTCGGGGTTACTGCATCCAAAGATTAGATAAAGATTTCCATAGCTTTATGACCGTCCGAAGCATCCCACCAGAAGAACAATAACGTTTCGCACCAAAAGAGTTTGATTTCATTGCGTCAAAAGGAAGCAATTACACTTGGCTGATATAAAGTTCTTAACATATTACTTCCATTTGACTATTTCAGAGGCGAAAAATTAAAATAAGGTGGTCTAAAATTTTACATATTCAAAACAGTATACCTCTGCCGTAGTTACATGAATTAAAACGTCTGACATGAGGTAATAGGACGCATTAATGAATTGAAGAATCTCGGGAGGAGAATGGTTGGTAACAATACTGAAGTAGAAGGAATTACTATCATGATAAGGACGTGTCCTTTAAGAGAAATAGCGTTTTACACTAAGAGAGTTCAATTTTTTTGTTCCAAAAGGACACTGAAACACTTGGCTTTTAAGAGAAATACTTTTTGCACCAAGAGAATTGAATTTCCTTCTTTAGCTGCATTCGTTGCACTCCGGGCTGTCTCTGGTGATTAGTCACCAATGTCCGGTTCTTCCCTTAAAACACGTTTTTTTGGTTCACCTGTGAGTTGATGAAAACTGGTTAACTCCTCGCTGAAGCCGGGCTCACGAGCAGGTTCTGGTTAGGCCGCACCGGTGAGATAAAACTGGACACTGGTTAGTTCAAAAAAGGGGTTTTAAGACTGGTGAGAAGTAACAAGTGGATGCAAAAACGGCTGATAAGAAAAATCGGAGACCGCCGGTGAGAACTCCCGTGACAAAGGACGCAGCTTTTATGTCAAAAGGAAGCTGAAACTTGGCCTTTAGCCGATGTCAAATTCTTAATCTATTATATCCGTTTAACTACCTCAGTGATCCGACGATTCCGACCCGAATGGGACAGCACGGTACAGGAGGAACGCATTCTAAAAACGCTAACAAGTACTAAATCGAGAAAGACGTACTAAAAGCCCCGGAACGCTGCACTAAGAGGAACACTACTAAAAGCGGCAAAAGCGCACAAAGAGAAACACTACTAAAAGCGGGAACGATGCACAAAGAAGAACACCTGTTAGGGTTGCCGCATCGATACTAGTGAGTTAATACTTTTATTAATTTGAAGGTTTCGTTATAAAGGCCGAGTTGGCCCAACCTTGTCCAGTTTTCGAGGTAAAAAAATAAGAAAGAAGGAGCAAGGAGCGTTTCAAATTCATTAATTTTATTAGCCGTTAATGTACATTGTAAACGGCAAAAATATAGCCTAGCCGAGAATGAGACTTAGACCCGGAAAATAATGAAGGCAAATAATTCCGGGATTGGCGTTGTACCAAATCTGGAACACAAATATAGCAACCAGAGCCACTTAATGCTCTGATTTAACAATTCCCCCTCCCTTTGTGCAAACTACCTATACGCAATTCATAAGTTGACAGATTCCATCTTCATTGTCTCGGGAATTGTAAACAGAAGATCAATAGTCAATTGCTTATGGGGGCGGGGAGGGTTTCACGTAAATAGACAGAAGGCTGTTTCAGTTCCAGGACTCATCAAGGTCATTTCCGATTGTGTTTTGGCTAAGACGTGGACTTCATGCAAATGTCTCAAGGGATCTGGACGAATAATAGCAGGGCAATAGTCTGCACTACTTGCAGGCTTGGCAATATTGTGAAACAATAAGACGATCCTGACCGGAATTTCCTCATACATATCCGAATTTCCATAGGCGGCTATTAATTCTCTTGTGCGATTGTGAATTTCCAAAGGGGTCCGATGTCAAACTCCGAACCAAATATGATGAGCTCAGTGCTTTAGTGTGGACTGAAAACTAATTTTCCAGATGTGACTGCAAATCTTCGTGTCGGGAATTATTTATAAAAATAACAACAAAAAACACAATTTAGTTGCGGTTTCTCGAAAGATTAGGACGCAGCAGGGATAAGTAAGTAAGTAAGTAATTTATTTATGACCCGCCATTTTGAAAAGGCGGAGTTAATGAAGAAAATAAACAAAACACATAAACACATAGAAAAAGACACTTAATTTCATCGGTCAGAAAGCAGTAGACGACGTTGTGCCTTTGTTGGGCCCTACTATCCATGGTTTTTGAAAGCGATGAGGAAACATCCACAAGGGTAACACTTGCATCTTGGATTTTGAATTCCTCCGTCAATGTATGGTTTTGACATAATTTCGACAAATGGAGCAGGTGTTCTGCATATTTAAAATAACATGATCTCATCTTTTTAATCTCCTTCTTTTGCAGAACATGAGTGACGCCAGAACGAAATAGCATATGAGTGCAGAAGGTGCTGTATAAATTTTCCAAAGCTTTACGATTATAACGCCCCCGATTGGGGACGAGGCGCCAATAGGTGCTACGGATTGATTTATAAAAAAAACATTAATTTATAAAAACGTTTATTTATGAAAATGTTTAAAGAAAACACACTTGTCTATTAACGAATTTACAACTAAGAATTTTATTTTCGTGGTGAAAGAGACCAACTGGACTAAATAAATGTAACCGTATATTTCATTTCAAGTCTCAAGGAGTGGTGCTAAGCGACTTGAACAATAGGTTAGAAAAGTTAGCTAGCACACAATTCTGAACGGATTCATTATCGTTGGTAACTGCACTTCATATAAATCTGTAAACAACGGTGTTTGTTCTCTCTCTGACAAGCACGTCCATGTTAATCTGTGAACGCTAAACTGAAGTCCGGATCTGATCTTGACTTCTTCATCCCGTCACCAGGTTTGGTTCTCGAAACCTACCCTCTGTTGTGATCCACGGTCAAGGCGAGATAACATTTCAGACATCTGTATCGCCGTCATAAATAGGAACTATTTTCAAGCAAGAAAGATAATAAAAATTAAAGGAGGCATTCGAAACGCTGAAGTGTTTACTGGTCAATACTGAAAACTCAAAAATATCATTACTATTACTCAATGATGATTAATTGTGGTCACGGAAGGAATTTGAGAAACACAGCTTCGCGGGACTGCATGACCGACAGGAAGGCAAATGTCTAAGGGGTCACTTACTCGGGAATGTTTACCGTGTTCTGTCACTATTTATAATACTCAGGTGGGAGGAAGAGCTTGCGTAGACCTGCTGTCAAGCAGGAGCAGCCTATTTTGAGGCCTATTTTAAAATGGATTTATTCTATTTCTCAAAGAGTTCCCTAGCTATTATATAACCCATCCATTAAATATGTTCTCTTCTATACTCCATTGTGATCCCTGAATCGGGTAACGGAACTGTTTCTATTGCATCTTAGAACTACTGAAGGACGGCTGCAAAATCGTTCTTCTGGTCCACTTTCCTTTGACAACCTTGGAGGCAATCACTTCCGAGAGATCGAGGATTTACTACATTGACGGAAAAAAATGATTTCCGTCATATCAAAACACGCACCGTTGAGCGATTGCTGATGATGTCAGAACGGATTACCGGAAACACCGGTAACGCCGCAGAGGGCACGTCAGGCAACAGAGTATCTCAGAGCGTGTTCCATCCTACTTACCGTAGTTACTACGCATGACGTCACGAATTCTGGCTTTTGCCGTCAAGGCTGGAACGATTTTTTTTATTTTCCAGCAGAATATCATGCCACGGGCGAATCCGACTAGTCACGTTACAGAGATCAGTAGTTACTACGCTCCCGAGCGTGGTAAGCAAATAGTTACTATTAGTTACTATTTCGAGAAGGTTGGAACGGTCAGCGTAGTAACTTTTGGTGAGGTTGGAACGGAAATAGTAACTAATAGTTACTATTTGTAGAAGGGTGGAACACGCTCTCAACGACTGTGATTAGAAAATTTAGGTAGGGTCGTTATGAAAAACTGAAACAAGTTTTATTTTTCGTGATCTGGATCTGTCGCTATTGAATTATGCTGATAAAAGTGTTGCGAGAGCAACACTTTAGTTTTGTCCTCGTTTTTTTTTTTTTTTATCCTATGCCGCCGATTTCAGTTTATTCCTGGTAACTGGGAAGGTGTGCGGTTTTTACAGAAAGTGTGGACCTTAGGCCGGATTGATGAATCCGTAGAACTCTTGCCTGGCGCCAATAAGGATGGTTTTTGCTTGTCCTCGAGCCAGATCCTACGGTTTGCGAAGTGAAGTGGAGTTATATAGCCTATGTCAGAGAGGACTATCTGAAGTTGTGTAGCGAACCTTTCGTTTCATCAAACCATGTTTCTGGAAAGCTCCGTTCTAGCACGCAAGCAGGCAGGCGCCACTTTCAAATTGAAGATGGAGTAAAATCTATAAGTGTTAAATAGAAAAATCTACAGAGACAAAAAAAGTGTTTTTTCCCGATGGGTTCGAAAGAGCTGCCATCTATTGTTTCTATCCATGTCTGTTCGCAATTTCAGATGAGTTTATCATTTTTGTTTTTGCACTTGGGTTTGCGGTAATGTAACGGTATCAGATGTGCCTCTTAAACTTTAAAAGTTTTCTCATTGCTAAAGAAACTAGAGCTTATCCTTTACTCCTTTCCAAGTCGTGACGTTAGAAAGTTGGCCTACAGCAAAAAAGTCAACTTTTGAACTAAGACAGGTAGAATTTTTTTTTCGACAGCTATCGATAGCCATTGATGAGCTGATCAAAGAATATATCATCCGTTTTTTGGTACAAAAATTCCTTCATGAGATACACCAGTTTGAAAATTTCAAAGGGGTTGACAACTTCATAGTAAGGTACATTGAAACCAAAAATAGGCGATACCAGTTATGATACATATAGGGGACTTTTAAGCAACAGTCGACTGTTAGCCCATAATCATCTTCGGCAATGAGGGGGTTGCAGCTTTTGCTAGTTGGTGTACCTGTTATTTGTTTCCGGTGTATTCGATGGTAAGAACAATTGGTCCCCAATGGTAAGATATGCAAGGGACTTGTAAGTAATAATCGGCTGTTATGCTACCATCATCTTCTGCGATGATGGGTTTGCAACTTTTGCTAGCTGGTGTACCCATTATTTGTTTTCGGTTAACTTAATGTAATATCAGGGGAGAGGGACTTGTAAGTAGGAATCGGTTCACGAGGGGCTAGGAATTTTTGCAAATGGGTGCACATTGTTATTCGATTTCTAAAAATCTGACGGTAAGAAAGTTTGTGTCGATGGTCTATCAATGTAACCTAGGATTAACTGTTTACACAACGGATACAAACGAAAATGTAAAGCAATGAGGTAGTTTCATAATAATTAATAGTGTCATCTATGGTATTTTAATCCTGAAAAGTTACGGATAGCTTTATAATACCAACTATATTAAATAAGATATTGTTCCAAGTTTTCATCCGTCACGATGTCTACGATTGAAAAGGATAAAGTTCAACTGACAGCAAAGTTAATTTAGTCCCTTCTTCCTATATTATTTTGTTGTTGTTTTTACAACGCTGAAGAATAGCTGTTGATCATATGATTAATTTTTTTAGAACATCCCGTTTAAAAAGCTTCGATAAGTTGACAACTTCAGCATTAACCGACAGGGAAGAAACAAAACCAGTTTGAAAGTTTCAAGGGGTTGACAACTTCAGTAGTAACGTACACACTGAAACCAAAAATAGGCGTTATCAGTTGTGAGACATGTAGGGGACATGTATGCAACAGTCAACTGTTCGCTCATAATCATCTTCGGCAATGAGGGGTTTGCAGCTTTTGCTAGTTGGTGTACCTGTTATTTGTTTCCGGTGTATTCGATGGTAAGAACAATTTGGTTCCCAATTGTAAGACATACAAGGGGCTTGTACGTAATAAGCGGCTGTTATGCTACAATCATCTTCAGGGATGAGGGGTTTACAACTTCAGCTCGCTGGTGTACCCATTATTTTTATCCGGTGAACTTGATGTCTATCACAGGGGGAGAGACTTGTAAGTAAGAATCGGTTCACGAGGGGCTACAACTTTTGTAAATTGGTGCACATTGTATTCGATTTCTATAAACCTGACGGTAGAAAGTTTGCATCGATGGTCTGTCGCTGTAACCTAGGATTAACTGTTTACGCAACGGGTACAAACGATAATGTAAAACAATGAGGTATTTTCGTAATAGTTAATAGTGTCATCTACGGTATTTTAATCCTGAAAAGCTACGGATAGCTTTATAATACCAACTAGATTATATAAGATATTGTTCCAAGTTTTCATCCGTTACGATGTCTACGATCGAAAAGGATAAAAGTTCAACTGACTGCAAAGTCAATTTAGTCCCTTCTTCCGATATTCTTTTGTTAGCTTTTGATCATGTAATGATTCTTTTTAGAACATATCTTTTAAAAGCTTCGATAAGTTGGCAACTTCAGCATTTAACCGACAGGGAAGAAACAAAACCAAAGTGTTGCTATCGCAACACTTTAGTCGGCGAAGCCGGATAAAGTTTGCCGCAACACTTCACGTTACGTTGCCCAGGCAACGTAGGTCTAGTATTTTTAATGTGAGTAGAACCCGAGACTCAACAGAGAAGAATTTCGCTAACTTAAGTGGGAGTATAACTTTAATTGCGAACGACCGCGCTCTAATAGCACTACAGTCTCTTTGGGAGATTCCAGTAGCCTATCGGGCTTTCGTAGCCACTAGTTTAGTTCAATTCTATTCACAAAAAATAGTGAAACCATGGCCAAACCATAACCAAATTTTTACAGCTTGGCACTGACCTGAAAAGTACACGCACAGGACTACTTGAGCATTTTTGGCGCGAAAGCTAGGGCACCTTATGGTCTCTTAATCAATGCTAAAACACGTTATAGTAGCAATGTTTTGGTTAAATTCTATAACTTTCTGGAAGCTATTTAGCAGGACGGTTTCAGGACAATCAATAAATTGTTTTACCAGTATGCAACAGAGGCCTTCCTATTACGTCTTCCTCCGTCGGCTCTTAACAACAAAGTTATTTTGTTTGTTTATTTTTAAGTTATTCTTTGTTTGTTTAGTTTTGTTTAGTTTTGTCGTAACTTATGTTTTGTCGGGTTCTTTTTTCCCTAGTAAACCGATTTCAGCTTATTGCTAGAAGGTTTTTCTGCGGTTTTTACAGTAAGTGTGGACCTTCGTCCAGATTGATGGTATGGCATTACATTTTGGAAAGCTCCACAGAACTCTTCCCTGGGGCCAAAAAGGATGTTTTTTGCTTATCGTCGAGCCAGAGCCTACGGTGTGTGAAGCGAAATGGAGTTGTATAGCCTACGTCGGAGAGGACTATCTCAATGTATGCGACAAAGCTTTCGTTTCTTCTTGATTTTTGTTTCTGCTTTCGAGTCTAAAGCTCCGTTCTAGTAGACAAGCAGACAGGGTCAGCTTCAAACTGAAGATGGACTAGAATTTATAAGTGCTAAATATTTGGGACAGTTATCCCAGGCCCTATACAGCCAATACATCTTCTTTGAGTGATAAATATGAAAATTTACAGAAAAATTCGGTATTTTCCCACGGGTCCGAAAGTGCTGCCATCTACTGTTTCTGCCCTTTTCTGTTCTTGATTTTTGCTGAGCTGTTTCATTCCACTTCTCACCCTTGGGATTGATTGTGTAAGAGATATGGTGTCAGATCAGATGTGCCTCTTAAACAAGTTCTCTCATTGCTAAGTAGGGCTTGTCCTTTTCTCCTTTCTAAGTGGTGAAGTCTGAACTATTACAGATGGATTTTTTTTTTCAACGACAATCAATAGACCTTGATGATCTGATCAAAGAATATATCATACGTTTTCCGTACAAAATCCTTCACGAGATACAATACTTCGGAAGTTTCAAGGGTTTGACAACTTCAGTAGTAAGGTACAAACTGGAACCAAAAATAGACCAAACCCAATTGTGAGACATGTAGGACTCTGGATCAGTGCTTGAGTGGTCGCTCGTAGGAGAGGGAAGATACGGAATCCTATCTGAGGTTGCCACGGTGAATCGTGGGAAAAAATCTACTCGTCTCTATCGCGTTCACTTCCTTTTCGTAAAGAAACACGATTATCTTCCTGTTCTCCAGGACAAATCTTTCCTTAAAAAAAAACAGTCTCTTTGCGTCTAGGCAGCCTAATCCGATTTCCTAGAAATGGTGACGTCGGCGACTCTCTGGACAACCACCGTAAAATTAGCTTTTTATCCCGTCTTTACTGGTCCACGCTTCAATTAGCTAACAGTATCTGGCCATTAGAGAAATTGGGGAAACTAATGCAAACTCAATAACACTAACCGCCCTTGCAAGTCTCCATTTTCTACTTAACTGGGTTTTGCTGTCTTAAAGGACCTGTCTTACCCATAATAGTATAGCAAACCACTTTCATAACCACTTTATATATTTCTAAACCCGGAGACCACAATTTCGTACGGTACATTCTAACCCCTCTTAACAAAACCACGCTCATTTTCTCACTTGCCGTGTTTTGCCACTTTCGATGTGTACCACGCTGTCAATGGTTGTCTGTGAGAAGTTTCTCATCATAAATTCCGGTTATGTAAATTGTTTCCCTGTTTTAGCTACAGGTCAACGGGTATCAGAAAAGCCTTAAAACAGCCAAAACCGTGGGTTATTTGTTGAAAGAATAGCATAGTTTTAAAGTATTCCAATATTTTAAAATACTATTAGCTGAAGTGGAAATAGTGCGAGGTGTCCCTTAAGATATTTCCTTCTATTTTTACTCTTCTTTTTTCTGTGAACTCTGAACATGCTTGGTTCCTGTTACATAAATTGCATTTTTTGTATAAGACATATATTATTATTATATACAATATATTTAACCGTATTATTAACAGTATAAATGAGCAAATGCACTACCTAGCTAATTATGTTCGCACAACATTTAAGTTTTGAAGCTAGCGTGAGGTGTTTTTCGTAGATACAAAAAGGCAGATATGTTGGGTAATGAATCGAAAGAATGACGTGGATCGGTAAATATAATATTCAATGATTAGGCTGGATCTAGAATATGAAATTAAGGTGAAAATATTAATAGATAATACGATAGTCTTATTTTAATATAATGTGTTGTTCAAGAATCCGACAAGTCAGATATGGTCCCCATTGTCACGGTATTGGGTCTATTCATGCTCCTAGACTTGGCCACACGGCTTGCCACAAGCCTACCCACAATCCTAGTTGGAATCATCTCATTACAGTTCACGTTCTTTTATTATCCCAAACAATAGATTGGAGCACCTGGGATCTGGACTCGGATAAAGGATTTCTTAGCTCGGACGTAGGATGAGATATTGGTTTTCTTCACGGGAATGTGGTATTTTATTATAGGCTGTTTGTACGCCATAGCTTCCCAAAACCAAGTTTATTATTGTTAAGTCGCTCCGTGATATGCCATACAATGAAAGGAGACACTGACAATATTCGCAAGGATGAACTCCAATGGCAATGCTGTTTTCGGCCGAAGTCTGACCTGACACCACATTCATGAAAGGAGTCGACCACAAGACTAGGCTGCAAATACGAACGGGACGACCTCCCATATCTTTGTATAGGCGACGGTAGGCTACTCAGCGCTCGATGATCCGTTTTGTGACATGCAGATAAAAGTAAAAACGAAAGATAAAATATGCGTGTTCAAACTGTCTATGTACAAATTTTTGATTATTTTCGATTCTGAATTTTGTGTATATTTACAATTTACCATCCGTCTGGGAAAGCGCAGAAGCTTTCACCCAGAAAACAGCCCACTCCAAAAATTCATAATATTGTTTCACCACTTTGAACAAAACCTTCCACAGAACTGGCCTAAAACGTTAGCATTTTACTAACAAGAGCTACGAGCTCATATGGCACTTGTTGCGAGTAAGCACGGCTCGGTTATGTCAATGATATATCTAGTGTTTGCTAGGTGTCTTCCCACCAAGTTTCATCTCGATCCATCCACTCTTAGCGTTTTCCAATATTTCCGGTTCTCCCCTCCAGCTCCGCCCAAAAGTCACCGGATCCGGTCCGGATTTAAGTGGGTCGTCTGAGGCATGAGGTCTTTCCAAATATCAAGTTTCATCGAGATCCGATCACCCGTTCAAAAGTTATAAATACCTCAAGATTCCGGATTCCCCCTCCTTCCACTCCCCCCACAGTGCCCGAATCGGCTCGGTTATGTCAATGATGTATCTAGTATTTGCTAGGTGTCTGCACACCAAGTTTCATCTCGATCCCTCCACTCATAGCGGTTCCCAAGATTTCCGGTTGCCCCCTCCGGCTCCCCCCAAAAGTGACCGGATCCGATCCGAATTTTAAGTGGGTTGTCTGAGGCATGAGGTCGTTCCAAATATCAAGTTTCATCGAGATCCGGTCACCCGTTCAAAAGTTATAAATACCTCAAGATTCCGGATTCCCCCTCCCTCCACTCCCCCGACAGTGCCCGAATCGGTTCGGTCATGTCAATGATGTATCTAGTGTTTGCTAGGTGTCTTCCCACCAAGTTTCATCTCGACCCCTCCACTCATAGCATTTCCCAAGATTTCCGGTTGCCTCCTCCAGCTCCCCCCAAAAGTCACCGGATCCGGTCCAGATTATAAGTGGGTCGTCTGAGGTATGACGTCTTCCCAAATATCAAGTTCCATCGAGATCCGATCACCCGTTCAAAAGTTATAAATACCTCAAGATTCCGGATTCCCCCTCCCTCCCCTCCCCCCACAGTACCCGAATCGGCTTGGTTATGTCAATGATGTATCTAGTGTTAGCCAGGTGTCTTCCCACCAAGTTTCATCTCGATCCCTCCACTCATAGCGTTTCCCAAGATTTCCGGTTGCCCCCTCCAGCTCCCCCCAAAAGTCACCGGATCCGGTCCGGATTTTAAGTAGGTCGTCTGAGGCATGAGGTCTTTCCAAATATCAAGTTCCAGCGAGATCCGATCACCCGTTCAAAAGTTATAAATACCTCAAGATTCCGGATTCCCCCTCCCTCCACTCCCCCCACAGTGCCCGAATCGGCTCGGTTATGTCAATGATGTATCTAGTGTTTGCTAGGTGTCTTCCCACCAAGTTTCATCTCGATCCCTCCACTCATAGCGTTTCCCAAGATTTCCGGTTGCCCCCTCCAGCTCCCCCCAAAAGTCACCGGATCCGGTCCGGATTTTAAGTGGGTCGTCTGAGGCATGAGGTCGTTCCAAATATCAAGTTTCATCGAGATCCGATCACCCGTTCAAAAGTTAAAAATACCTCAAGATTCCGGATTCCCCCTCCCTCCACTCCCCCCACGGTGCTCGGATCGGGGAAGTGACTATTTCCAACTTAATCATTTGGGGTCCCTGATACGCCTGCCAAGTTTTATCGTTCTAGCTTATGTGGAAGTGCCCGAACTAGCAAAACCTGGACAGACCGACAGACCGACAGACCGACAGACCGACGGACGGACAGAAATTGCGATCGCTATATGGCACTTGGCCGAAGGGCAAGTGCCATAAAAACGCTAAGAAGTACTAAAACGAGAAAGCCGTACTAAAAGCCGGAACGCTGCACTAAGAGAAACACTACTAAAAGCGGGACGGGACGACCTCCCATATCTTTGTATAATCGACGGTAGGCTACTCAGCCTACGCGGCTTGACCGGCCTTAAAACCCGCTCCTGCAGGCTGTAGGCTACATCAGAACGGGGAGTGTCGTTCGGGGCAATTTTATCGCCTTTATCGCAGACTATGCTACAGCCTTGAACTGCCAGATGGTTAATGCATATATGGTTTCATACCCCCCCCCCCCCCCGGCAAAACCCCTCTTGCCAAAACAAGAGCTAGAAGCTCATATGGCACTTGCAAAGTTGAGTTAGAGGATGACTGTGGGATTTTGTCAACTCGTGGGTTTTAATCCTGCGTAAGCAAAAACCTTGAGACACGAATCTAAATACGCCCTTGGTGATAATGAAAATTTATCATTTAGTCGAAAGTTTTTTTTCGCACTTAGCAGTTATGATGCGCACTTAAAGGGGGTTAGGAATTCCCATGTAAGCAAAACCCTTGAGGCACAAATGATCAGGGGACCTTAGGGATCACTAAAATGTATCGTTTAGTCAAAAGTAATTTTTTTTCATTTTGCGGTTTGCGGAGGCAGAAATGATCACGGGCCCTTGGGACTCGATAATATGTACCATTTGCTCAAAAGTATAATATGTACTTTGCGGTTAAGATTAGTACTTTAAGGAATTCTTCGTAATCAAAACCCTCGAGGCAAAAATTATAATAGTTGCGTTTTTGATCCGAATTCTCCGTTCTGAATTCTCGCTTCTGAATTCTCGATTCTCGTACAAATTACCGTTTTTTCTCCTCTGACTTCTCCATTCTCGCTTTTGACAAAAACACTAATTTTGCAACTTGTCCGCAACCCGGTATCCGTGTATATGCATATTGAACACCCGAACTCTGTTGACCAATCAGGGAGGAGAACGGAGAGAGGAGAATCGACAATTCACCATCGGAGCAAATTCTCGATTCTGCAGAATCGCGAGGCTTTCCCCGTTCTCGATTCTGACAAAAACGCGAGAAAAGGAGAATCCACTTCATCTGAATAGTCCAAAAACGCGAAATAGGAGAATTTGGCGGAGAATCGCGAGGAGAATTCGGATCAAAAACGCAACTAATGTACCCTTTGAGATCATGAAGTTGAGTCAATAGTATTTGTTTACACTTCGCAGTTATGAGGCGCATTTAAGGAGGCTAGGAATGCATTGTAAGCAAAAGCCTTGAGGCACAAATGATCATGGGGCCTTGGGGATCACAACATGAACTTTAAGCTTATATGGCACTTCCATGGATTAAGATGTATTGTTTGATCAAAAGTAAGTTTAGACTTTGCGGTTAAGATGCGCACTCCAAGGGAGCTAGAACTTAATTTGTAAGCAAAACCCTTGAGGCAAAAATTATCATGGGCTGATGGGGATCATGAAAATGCATTATTTAGAAGTATTTTTCTTACTCTGCGGTCAATATTGGTACTTCAAAGAAGAATCGGATTTGGGAAGTAGCGATTTCTAAGCAAATCTTGTTGAATCTCTAGTATTCGAGCGAAGTTTCATCGCCCTAGCACATGTGGAAGTAACTTAACTCGCGAACACCAGAATCCCAGACTCCCCTTCCAACTCCACCCACAATACCCGGAGCCAATCCGGTTCTGTAAATAATTTATCCAGAGCATATATTTGTTATTCCCAGAAAGTTCGACACAATCACACCAGTCTAAGCGAGTCAAGTATTACCCCCCCCCCCCCCCGTTGACGGATCCAGTCCGAAAATGAAAAAGATCACCAGAGAGTAATGTCCTCTGTTCAATTATTAAATTTCACTAGAATCCGATTTCCAAAGTTACGCGTGACTCAATATTCGGGATTCCCCTCCCTCCTAAAATTATCATATCGAGTATTTTTTTCTATTTCCAAGTCAGTTTGACCGGGTCCCTGATATGCCTGCCAAGTTGCGTCGTGAAAATCCGCAAAAAAAATTGAATTCCAGGACCCCCCCCCCCCCCCCCCCCCCCCCCCCAGTGATCAGATCCAGTCGAATTGTGTAAAAGATTTACCTGGAGCAGTTGTTTGTTCTTTCAAGCAAGTTTCACTCCGAACCATCCATTTTAAACGTTTCTCAAGTTTTCCGGTCTCCCCCCCCCCTCCCCCCACAGTGCTGGGAGCCAATCCGGTTCTGTCAATGATTTATCCAGAGCATCTGTTTGTTATTCCCACAAAGTCCCATCCCGATCTCTCCATTCTAAGCGGGTCACGTACCCGCCAGTGTTAATAAATACAATAAATGTTTGTGAAAACTATATACAGAGGAAATATTTAACTCGCGTATTTATGGGGAAATCCTTGAGTTCTCGAGATCCAAGCTGCAGTTTTTAATAGGATTGTCTAATTTCCTATAAATTTGCATTCGAGGGGGGGGGGCATGGGGTTTGGGTATCGGGGAGTCACCGGGGAGAGGGGGCTGGAGGGGGGGAGGCTATGTCCAGTTTTGTTTTCGCCTAGACACGCATATACAGTAGAATCAGCCTCTAGAGACTATAATATGAAGTCATATCAGCCTTCAGAGGATTATACGAAGTCATGTCAACCTCCAGTGAGGATTTCTGTTCGAAAAAAAGTTATAACAGTTAACACACCTCCATCTCGGTTGATATTGGAATGACAACCTCGATCGCCATTTATAAATATCAACCTAGCCTTCGGCTCGGAAGTTATTTTTCGTAACCTACCCTGCCTTCGCCTCGGAGAGGTCAACGACCGTATCGGCGTTATTGTGTTGCGAGAGCAAAACTTTGATTTTGTCCTGTGTTTTTGGGATCCCAAAACGAAAGTGGAGGGATACCTATGACATCTTAAAGTTGTCCGTCTGTCCGTCCGTTCGTCTGTTAGCAGGATAACTCTCGAAGGGATTGAGATATTTTGATCAAACTTGGCATGAGGACTCTTTAGGTCAAAGTACAGGTCAAGTTCGAAGATGGGCTATGTAGCTCTATATTTAGGGGTGGGGGAGGGGTTTAAAATTAAGGGGAACAAAAAATATATTTAAAAAGCTAATGAGATAGTCGAATTAGGGGTAAGGAGACATGCTGAATCCGAATACGAAATTTATTTTCTCGCCGGACAAATAGTTCACCCGGAATCCGGCGAAAACCGGAATATTTGTGAAAAGTAATATAAAGTTGATTGAAGGTTCGATTTAGGGGCAAGGAAACGTGCTGAGTCCGAATATGAAAATTATTTTCTTGCCGGGCAATTAGTTCGGCCGGAATCCGGCCAAAACCGGAGAATCTGTTTAAAGTAAAAGTTTTATTTAAATTTGATAAGATGTTCGATTTGCGGGTAAGTAGACATGCTGAATTCGCATATGAAAACCATTTTCTCACCGGACGTATAGATCGCTCGGAATCCGGCTGAAACCGGAAAATTTGTTAATAGTAAAAGTTTAATTGGAAACCGATTAGAGGTTGGATGTAGGGGTAAGGAGACATGCTGAATTCGTTTTTGAGCTTTATTTTTTCGCCGGACAAGTAGTTCCGGAATTCCGCCGAAACCGGAAAATTGGCAGAAGTAAGGCAGAAAGTTTCGATCTGCTTCGTCAAAATAGATATGACTTAAAGGGGTAAACACACATGCTGAATCCATATCTGAACTTGGTTTTCTCATATGATTAGCTATTTTGCCTTAATCTTTTCTAAATTTTAATAGTACAAGTGTTCAAGGAGTCTGTCAAAGACTGGATCTGGCGATGACAAGACTCAATTGTCTGGATCAAATTTGAACTTTTGGGATCCCATCGAAACCTTTGGTCTTGTTTTTCGAGTACCCCGATTTCAGCGTATTGCTCGATGGGTCTAACCTCTGCAAGTTTACGATATCGGCAGGATTGATGAATATGACATTACAATTTGGAAAGCTCCGAAGAACTCTTGCATGGGGCCAAAAAGGATGATTTTTGCTTGTAATCGCGCCAGGGCCTACGGTGTGTTAAGTGAAGTGGAGTTGTGTAGCCTATGCCAGAGAGGACTATCCGAAGTTATGCAGCCAAGCTTTCGTTTCATTTTTTTTCGAGTAGGCTACCCTGATTTCAGCTTATTGCTCGAAGGGTCTAACCTCTTCAATTTTACGATATCGGGAGGACTGATGAATATGACATTACATTTTGGAAAGCTCCGAAGAACTCTTGCATGGGGCCAAAAAGGATGATTTTTGCTTGTATTCACGCCAGGGCCTACGGTGTGTTAAGTGAAGTGGAGTTGTATAGCCTATGCCAGAGAGGACTATCCGAAGTTATGCAGCCAAGCTTTCGTTTCATCCGATCATGTTTCAGCTTTCGTGTGGAAAGCTCCGTTCTAGCAAGGAAGCAGACAGGCAACAGTGTCAAATTGCAGAAGGACTAAAATCTATAAGTGCTAAATATCTGCGGCAGTTCCCCAGCCCCAAAGCCATCTTCTTTGAGCGGTAAGTAGAAAAAATTTACAGAAAGAAAAAAGTGGCACTTTCCCACGGGTCCGAAAGTGCTGCCATCTATTGTTTCTGCCCATTTCTGTTCGTGATTTCTGCTGAGTTTATCTTTCTATTTTTGCCCTTGGGGTTGAGGAAGAGAAATGGTATCCGATATGCCTCTTGAACTTCAAAAGTTCTCTCACTGCTAAAGAAATTAGAGCTTATCCTTTGCGAGTGATAGCATCAGAGAGTTGGCCTACGGCAAACAAGGTCAAGCTTATCCTTTGCAAGTGATAGCATCAAAGAGTTGGCCTACGGCAAACAAGGTCAACTTTTGAACTAAAGAGCAATCGTATAGACCTTGGCGAGCTGATCAAAGTATATGGCATCTGTTTGTATGGCACTTGCAGCTTCAATCAAGTGCCATATACCGATCACTTTTGGTATGTTGGTCGATTTGTCAAGTCACTGTTCTCGAGTTAGGGTACTTCCAGAAGGGCTTGGACGATGAAACTTGGCAGGCATATCAAGGAACCGACCAAACAAACTTGGAAATAGTCAATTCCCCGAGCCGGCCACCGTGGGGGAGTGGAGGGAAGGGGAATCCCGAATCTTGAGGAATTTATAACTTTGGAACGGGTGATCGGATCTTAACGAAACTTGGTATTTGGAAAGACCTCGCGTCTCTGATGTCCACTTTAAATCCGGACCGGATCCGACGAATGTGGGGGGGGGGGGGCGGGATCGGAGGGGGGACCCGGAAATCTTGTGACACGCTTAGAGTGAAGCGATTGGGATGAACTTGGTGGGAAGAACAGGCACACGAACTAGGTACATCAGCGATAACAGACCAGATTTGGACACTCTGGGGAAGTTAAAGAGGGGGGGGGGGGCTGGAATTCCAGTGATCGCAAGGTAAGGTACTTCCAAATGAGCTAGGACGATGAAACTTGGCATGGGTATTAGAGATTTGACAAGATTGGCTTAGAAAATTTTCACTCCTCAGGTCCGACCAGCCCTTAAAGTACTAATCCGAACGATACATTCTCCTGATTTCCAAGAACCCATCTTATCTCAAGGGTTTTGCTTAAGAATGATCACAACAGACCCACAAATTGGCGAATTCCTAGCTTCATCCTCCGACCCAGCTTTGCAAGTGACATATGAGCTTCCAGCTCTTGTTTGGTACAAAAATTCCTTCATGAGATACAACAGTTTGAAAGTTTAGAAGCGTTGAAAAGTTCAGTAGTAATGTACACACTGAGAGCAAAAATAAAACCGATCCCAATTGTGAAAACATTTAGGGACTTGTAAGTTGTAAGCAACAATCGGCTGTTAGACCATAATCTTCTGAGAAGTTTGTAACGTTTGCTAGTTGGTGTACCTATTAATCCTATTATATGTTTCCGGTGTATTTGATCGTGAGAACAATTTGGTAATATGTCTATCACGGGGAAATGGACTTGTAAGTAGGAATCTGTTGCTAGAAAAGGGTTCACGAGGGGCTAGAAACTAGTGCAAATTGGTACACATTTTATTTGATGTCTATAAATCTGAGGGTAAGAAAATTAGTCTCCTTGGTCTATCCCTGTAACTTAGAATTAAATCTTTGAGGGGTTGACAACTTTAGTGTTTGGGTGCACATTCAACCAAAGAATAGTCGGAACCCAATCGTGAGACAAGACAGGGACTTGTAAGTAACAATCGGCAGCTACACCATAATCTTATTCGGCTGTGATTTCCGTTCGATTTATAATAACCGCTTTATAATAACAACTGGGTTATATAAGATAATGTTCCAAGTTTTCACCCGCCACGATGTTTACGATTGAAAAGGATAAACTTCAACTGGCTGCAAATAGTCCCTACTTCCGATTTTCTGTTTTTATTTTGTTAGTTTTTTTTCAACGCTGAGGGATAACCATGTGATTACAGACTGTGTCATCAGTTCAGAATTTTTTTTTCTTGGATTTGAACGTACCAGTTTGAAAACCTAAATGGGCTGACACATTCAGCATTTAACTGTTAGCGAAGAAGCAGAATCAAAATGTTGCGATCGACTAAAGTCTGTAAGTGCTACATATATCAGGTAGTTCCACGGCCCCGCAGCCAAGATATATTCTTAAAGTGATAAAAAGAAAAATTTAAAGAAACAAAAAAGTGGCATTTTCCCACGGATCCGAAAGTGCTGCCGTCAGGCCCGTATCCAGGAATTTATTTCGGGGGGGGGGGGGGGGGTTTGCTTGCCCGTATAATTTATTTCGGGGGGGGGGGGGGGGGTGGCTTGCTGATCGGATACAGATTTTATTTTTCAACCGAAATTGATAGAGCTTGATGAGCTGATCAAAGTATATGTCATCAATTTTTGGGTACACCAATTCCTTCATGAGATACAACAGTTTGAATTTTTCGACGGATCGACAACTTCAGTAGTACGGTACATAGTGAAACCATAGGCAGATCCCAATTGTGAGAAATGTAGGGGACTGGTAAGAAACAATCGGCTGTTAGATCATAATCATCTTCGGCGATGAGGTTAGAAACTTTTGCTAGTTTGTGTACCTATTAATCCTATTGTTTGTTTCCGGTGTATTTGATCGTGAGAAAAATTTGGTAATATGTCTATCACGGGGAGATAGACCTGTAAGTGGGAATCGGTTACTAGAAGGGGTTCATGAGGGGCTAGAAACTAGAGCAAAAGGGGGCACATTTTAGTTGATCTCTATAATCAGTGGGTAAGAGAATTAGCCTTCGAGGGGTTGACAACTTTAATAGTAGGGTACACACTCAAAGAAAGAATCGGGGGAACCCAATTGCGAGACAAGTCAGGGACTTGTAAGTAATAATCGGCTGTTACACCATAATCATCTTCGGCGGCGAAGGGCTTGCGACTTTTCCTAGTTTGTCGACCTATTTTGTTTCCGGTGTTTTTTATGATAAGAAAATTTGGTTCATGTCATCCTTCAAGGATTGGTTGCTGAAGCATTTTTTTTTTCATGAAATGCTGAAATGGTCTATCACTGCAACCTAGAATAGTGGGGTGGCATCCATGGTATTTTGATCCTGAAAAGCTATGGATCAGTTTATAATACCAACTAGTTTACACAAAAGAATGTTCCATGTTTTCACTAGTCACGATATCTTCGATTGAAAAGGATAACGTTCAACTGGCTGCCAAGTCAATTTGGTCCTTACTTCTTTTTTTTTCAACGCAGAGGGATAACCATGTGGTTACAAATTGTGGCATCAGTTCAGAAAAAAACTTTCTTGGATTGGAACGTAACATTTCTAAAACCTCGATGGGTTGAGAAATTCAGCATTTAACCGTTAGCGACAAAACAAAACCAAAGTGTTGCTAGCAACACTTTAGTCGGCGAAGCCGAAAAAAGGTTGTAGCAACACTTTATGTTGCCCAGGCGACGTAGGTCTAGTTTTCCGATATCAACCTCGATGTCGGAAGTGAACCTTTAATATACTAGTCCTAATCCAACCATCAGCCTCTCCATTATGCAAACCTCCTCTCTTTGGTGGGTCAACCAATTTCGAGCAATAACGTAAATAAAATTAAAGGAGAAGTTGACTGCCCTAACAGAAAAAAAACTGCAATTGTGTTTGTTTGTTTGTTATACATGTTCTATTTGTTGTGTGACATTTCGGCTGAAGAAACATTATTTGTTGACTAACTTTTTTTTCTGTCGTTTCTTCCACCACGCTGTCGCCTTGTACATGTAGTGGGTATAAAACAAAAGTATTTATTATCACTCACAATGATGAAATACTCTGCAAGGATGCATGCTAAATTAAAAATCACAGATATCACATTGCTAGGTATTCATTGATGATTCAAAATAATCATGGAAGGAATAAAGAATCTCGGGGTTACCGACCTGCATCCAGGTGGTGAGCAAGGGCAAGCAACTCCCAAACAGCAATCTGAAGGAAGAGAATGTAGATGCGATTTTTACAGTATTTATGGAATTTTCTTTGGGGGGGATTCCAGCTACGTTAAAGGAAAGTATCCCGATATAAAGAGACGAGTTCGTCATTTTCATATAGCCCCGTTTGTGACACTATCCCAAAAGGAATAGATAGTTAGAGTTGAGCTGATTTTGAACAGAAACGGCCTACTTTAAAGTCAAACTAAAGAAGAATATGGACAAATAACGTAGGTCACTGTAAACTAATATACTTGTAATACGGTCACAGAAATGATTGATGCGCGGACCTCTAAAAGGACTAACAAAATTGAGTAATAGCCTTATAAATATATAAAAAAAATAAGCTGATAATAGATAAGTAAAATAATAAGGTAGGTTAAAGTTAACGAATATACTTGTAAGACGGTTACACAAATGACTGATGCACCGGCTAGCGGAAGGAATCGCCAAATAAACAAATTAAAAGAATCAAGTAATAATAATCAAATAAATGGGTAAATAAGTAAATAGGTCACACAGAATCAAGTAGTAATAATTAAATAAATGCGTAAATAAGTAAACAGATGTACTTCACTAGAAAACCAACTTCACTACCAATTCCGAGACAATGTAGAATATCTGCAAGCGCGGATAAATCTAACTACAACAGTAATATTACAGTTTAATCGAAAAGAGCTAAGATCCGACAATCTAGTTACACATCACGCATGCACTTAAATAAGCCTGAAAACCAGATGAAAATGTGTTACTCCGTTTGTCTACTTTCCACAGATAATGGATTTCATCGAATAAACTTATTCTTTCGGATTTGTGGTACCTCTATGCGCCTGTCTCTCTATGCTTGAAATGTTTACCAACTACAAAGGTAAGCCACTGACGAAAAATAAGCCGGCAGATTTAATCCTGCAAATGCAGGCTTGTTTTCCAATTCAAAATCTCCGCACCTTGATGAATACTGGGTTGTCGTGCAAGCAGCGCACATTCTGAAAGTCATTACTAGAGTTGCAGATGAACAAAAAAAATGCAAAATCCCTTAGATGGGTCAAAACATTTCAGTGTATCCAAATATCAGATGCAAAAATAAGCTGCATTTTCAGTTGAACTTTAATAGATCTAACTGAAAATTTTGAGAACAAAGATTTACTTTATAGAACAAAGAGAACGAAGGTATAGCTCAGAAGCAAACAAGGAAAGATCCGGAACTATTCAATGTCTCCAGAAAAGGACTTTAGGACAACCTTGCAAACGGCAAGTTCAATGCCACTATTGCTTGAAGGATTAAAAAAAGTCAAAAGCTGCTTGACTGTTTCTTGTTCCTCAGGGGAACACGGGTACGCTATATCTAGTGTCTTTTTGTTCCCACGCTTTTTGTTAAGACCCTGTTCTTTGGAAACAACCTTTGAGTACTAGGGAAAGCACTTCCTATCCTTAATGGTCTGAGAGGGTCTTTAGAGCTGCCCTGTCAATTTTTGGTCAGTATCTACTTCGTTCGAAGTTGGGATATTGATTTTCAGTTGACGGCTATTACCTATAGTGCTACAAGCAGCGGTGTATTTGCGCGAAGTGTGAATTAGAACAAATCCATGAGATTAGGAGGATTGGGGTTCGCTCACCGACGACCCGGTGCCTATTTCATTTCATCTTAACGACGGCCTCAAAATTTTTCACTCGAAACCAGACTTTGTGTGCTTTGGATACTTGGAAGATTTTTCTTCCACTAAAGCATCTTAATCACATAGCTACACAAGCCTTCTCTTCCTTAAGGTTATTAATTGCAGAGTCTGTAACTAGAAGCTCTGCGATGACGGGATTCCGCCCCTTAGCGTAATGAATCATCAGTGGATAGTTAATAAGACCATATCTTCTAGTTTTCAATGTCATTGTGTAAACACTTACGTTTGTCTTCTTTCATTTTTATTCTCTTTCCTGTTGGAAATTAGTAGCTATTTCACTCTATTCTATATTTACTTCCAAATCCACGATCGTCCGTCCAAGCGGATCGGCTTGCGCGTTGGTCTCGGAATCTTCCTGATCCCATAGGGCGTAGGTTCGAGTCTCGGTGGTGCCTAACGTTTTGTTTGAGGATTGGGGTTGCAAGCGTCAACCTGTAGGACAAGCCTGGGCAAGGTGAGCGGAAGGGTGTGCGGGCTTGCCCCCAACCACCCGTTGCATTTCCTGCTCGAGGGAAGAGAATCGGAGATGAGCAACGCATTGCCAGTAAGGCCTGTCAAGGCTGATGTTGTCAGTGATAGATTAATTTCTTATTGGGGCACCACTTCACGAGCCTCCGTAAGCATCGGCTAAGCGCCGTGGCCGCTGACGGTGCAGCCATTTTTCGAGTGAGTAACTGATACCTTTACTTTTTTTAGGCCCACGGTCTGATACTTATTTGATTTCCTGCAAATGGTTCAACCAGGTCCAAACCAGGACCTGGTACGTCCTTGGGAGCGTCTAGAGTCTAGAGGCGCGATCAAGAATGGACAATATAAATGTAGACCTTAACAAGAAAATTAGACACAAAAAGATATAACTGGTAAATAAAAGAAGAGCTTAGGTAGTACAGATAGTAGAAGAGAACTTCACAAAACAGCCCGCCCTCCAAAAACAGAAGTAGAAGAGGAATAGTAGAAGATAGAATTAGGATATATAGTTTCCCTCAAGTCCGAAAATTTCCGACATCTCCTCCAAGAGATCGCCAACCTTCCAAGTTTCAAGCCAAGAAATCCACTCGCTATATGCGAGACGCGCCCAAGATTTCCGGTACCCCCTTCTAAATCCCCATATACCGCGGCAGAATTTGGTCCGGAATTTGGTCTCGAATCTGAAAAACTTTTTTGGAACTTCCAGTATCCCCCCCCCCCCCCCCACCGTGGTCGGATCCGGTTCGATCCTTAAAATATGTCATCTAAGCCATATGATCTCTGTACCTTCCAAGTTTCATGCAAATCACTACAATTGTTAGCATATCAAGGTCGCATAAACTCGGCACTGTCAAACTTGCATCTTATTTTGTCCATCCATTTGGTTTTTGTGCATGTCAAAAGCTTTTCAAAAACTCCATACTGGTCGGATCGAGGAAACCACTATACTCAAGTCAGTCTGTTCGGGTCCTTGATGGGTCTTCCAAGTTTCGTCCTAGAATATCAAGAAGTTCCGAACTAGCGGGATCGGCCGGAATTAATTCCCCCCCCCCCCCCCAACTCCCCCACAGTGTCCGAATCTGGTCCGGTTATGTCGACGATGTATCTAGGACTTCCCGTATGGAAATAATTTAGACGTTTCCAGCTGTTCTCACCTGTTTTCAGCTGAAAACAGCTGTTTTCAGCTGATTTCAGTTGGAAACAGCTGCTTACAACTGTTGAATTTACGGCTACTGGGGATAGACGTCGATGTTACAGCTGTTTATAGCTGTTTTTAGTTGTGAACAGTCGTATACAGCTGTACTTCTTACGTCTAGTCGGGATACGCGTTGGAGACACAGCAGTATGTTACTGTATACACCTGTCTGTTGGTGTATACAGCTGTATGTCTTACGTCTAGTTGGGATACGCGTTGGAGACACAGCAGTATGTTACTGTATACAGCTGTATGTCTTACGTCTAGTCGGGATACGCGTTGGAGACACAGCAGTATGTTACTGTATACAGCTGTATGTCTTACGTCTAGTCGGGATACGCGTTGGAGACACAGCAGTATGTTACTGTATACAGCTGTATGTCTTACGTCTAGTCGGGATACGCGTTGGAGACACAGCAGTATGTTACTGTATACACCTGTCAGGTGGCGTATACAGCTGTATGGCTTACGTCTAGTCGGGATACGCGTTGGAGACACAGCGGTATGTTGCTGTGTACAACTGTCAGAGATACAGGTGTTAACCCGTATGGAAATAATTCAGACGTTTCCAGCTGTTCTGACCTGTTTTCAGCTGTTTTCAGTTGTTTTCAGCAGATTTCAGTTGGAAATACCTGCTTCCAACTGTTGAATTTACAGCTACTGGCGATAGATGTCGATGTTACAGCTGTTTATAGCTGCTTGTAGCTGTGAACAGTTGTATCCAGCTGTACTTCTTACGTCTAGTCCTGATACGCGTAGGAGACACAGCAGTATGTTACTGTATACACCTGTCTGGTGGCGTATACAACTGTAGTTCTTACGTCTAGTCGGGATACACGCTGGAGACACAGCAGTATGTTACTGTATACACCTGTCTGGTGGCGTATACAGCTGTAGTTTTTACGTCTAGTCGGTATACGCGTTGGAGACACAGCTGTATGTTGCTGTATACACCTGTCTGATGGTGGGGACAGCAGTTTCTAGTTGTAAGCAGCCGTTTACAGCAGCATGTCACTGTATATAGCTGTTTCATGGTTGGAACACAGGAGTGTTTAGCCGTAACATTTTTGCACCACGAAGTCCGAGTCAAGAGAAGTGGGAAGTGAACCGTGCTAAAATAGATCAAAGAGGATGTTGTGTAGTAATGCATTCTTCTTAAGAATAATCATCAGATGTTAAACTAAATTCCAGTTTATCGTAAGCGGGAGCGAGTCTTTTCTAAACAGATTTTCTTCCAGAAGCAGTTTGGAGTCGAGTTATTTTCTCGCAGGCTCAGGTAGAAAAGACCGACGCATCGTACTATATAGCAATCGTTTAAGGCGCGTTCTACAACATACTTGCTATTGTAAAAAAAGTGTTTATGCGGTTAGAAACACCTGCATGTCTGAGAATGTTTCGCGTCCGGTCAACACAGCGAAATACGAAATAAATACGGAATGTATACAACATGTTAAATACGGATTTAGACACCCGTATGTGCGACAGTCGTTTCAGATACAGTTGGCACACCTGAACCCAGCTGTAGGTAATTACTAGTACACGGAACTTAATACCTGTATGTCTGACGGTTGTTTCGCATCCAGTTAGCACAGCTGTATTCAGCTACACGAAATAGTCCTTACACGCGAACTTAACAACCGTATGTCTGACGGTCGTTTTGGATAAAGTCGGCACAGCTGAACCCAGCGGTAGGTAATTCCTATTACACGGAACTTAACACCTGTATGTCTGACGGTTGTTTCGCATACAGTCAGCACAGCTGTATTCACCCGTATCGAAATAATTTAGACGTTTCCAGCTGTTCTGACCTGTTTTCAGCTGATTTCAGTTGGAAACACCTGCTTACAACTGTTGAATTTACGGCTACTGGCGATAGACGTCAATGTTACAGCTGTTTATAGCTGTGAACAGTCGTATCCAGCTGTACTTCTTACTTTGGGTGGTGTACACTGTTTTTAAAAGCCGTGGAAATGCTTGAAGTCGGGAGCTGTCATCCGTGTTTTGGCTAATTTCTCTTTTCTTTGAAGCGCAAAATATTTCAGAAGCAGCTTTCGCATTCGAAGCCCCCTCTATACTGCTAAAGCGTCTTCTGGTAATTCGTTTAGAGTGCTGCCATTTATTCGATAATTTGAAAAAAATTTAATTGCATCTATATACCAGAATGCAAATATTTGTACATAATATCCTTGAGTCTTGACTGAGTTGAATCACAGCAAGTTAAGCATAAGTTGAAGTTGGAGAGAAGCAACCGCCGAAAGAAGTTATACAACACAACATAGCAGTAATGACACAGTTGGTATCATCTGTGTTTCATACGGACACCTTGGAAAACAGCTCGTTACAGCTATATATGAGACACCTGTTGAAAACGTCCGATAATACTTTTGTGTGTTTTACAACTGCATACAGCTATATCCACCTGTGTTTGGGACAGCTGTTGAAAACGTCCCATAATACTTCTGTACGTTTACAGCTGTTTCAGTGACACCTGTTGGATAAACGAAAGTAATTGTTACAGCTGAAAACAGTTGAATACAGTAGGATACAGCAACTTACAGCTGTAAATATTACACGTGTTGAAAGCGTCCCATAATACTTCTGTTAGTTTTACAGCTGTCAACAGCTGAAAACGTCTAAATTATTTCCATACGGGTTGCGCTTGTTCTTCCCACCAAGTTTCATCCCGATCCCTCCACTCTAAGCGTTTCCCAAGATTTGGGGTTCACCCCTCAGGCTCCCGCCAAAATCACCGGATCCGATCTGGATCTGAACTGGGTTGTCTGAGACTTAGCGTCTTTCCAAATATCAAGTTTCATTAAGATCCGATCACCAGTTGGAAAGCTATTCCGGATTCCCATACCTCCATTCCTCCCCGGACCTGATATGGAACACCTGAGACTATAGCTCTTTCCGCTTGCCAAGTTTCATTCAAATCCGATCACCCGTTCAAAAACTGTCCCCGCCACTAGACTGAGTATCTCCCTAGTTCCTCTATTCCTCCCACGATGGTCGGATCGAGGAAACGACTATTCTTAAGTCAATCTATTCGGGTCCCTCGCACGCCTACCAAGTTTCATCGTCCTAGCATATTAAGTAGTACCAAACTCGTGCGCTTACTAGAAATCCGGACCCCCCCCCCCCCCAACTCCCCAACAGTGACCGAATCCCGTCCTGTTATGTCAATGACGTATCTAAAACTTGTGCTTGTTCTTCCCAATAAGTTTCATCCCGACCCTCCACTCGAAGAGTTTCCAAAGATTTCCGATTCCCCCTCGAACTCCTCTCAATGTCACTGGATTCAAATTTTTTCCATTTCTTCCGGATTCCCGCTCCCTCCACTCTCCCCCAGATGGTCGGATCGGGGAAGCGACTGTTCCTAATTTAATCTGGCCCGGTCCCTGATATACCTGCCAAGTTTCATCGACCAACCGACCGACTGACGGACAGAAATTGCGATCGCTTTAAGGCACTTGGCCGAAGGGCGAGTGCCATAAAAAGCAAAAGAAACAACCAAATGTTTGGTAGTATCTAATTTTTTAAACAATTCTTTTGGTGTTTGTTTCTGTGTCATTTCTACCTAACAATCAGCCACATTTTCAAGAAAGATGTATCCGCTTGGCTATCTTCCCCCATTTTCGCTATATCAATTCGAGTAAATCAAATGACACGCACGGAGTTTGTTGCTAAAAGCCTGATGACTGCTTTGATTTTATGTGGTTTCAGATATTAAAAACAAAACGAAATTAAGTGCAAAATAGTGCTGACCACTCCAGTCGCGATTTTTAGCTACGGGTCATCACTGACTTCCCGAACAGAATTTGTAGCCATAAAAAAGAACCGCTATCTTTCGGTCAGCTACTTAGGGAGCAACATACACTGTAACAAAAATCTTGCAGTATTTGCTACTGGGATTAATCTTATCTTTATTGAGACAAGATTACCCCTAATTCCGATTAATCTTATCCCAGTCGAGATAAGATAATCACAGTAGCAAATACTGCATCCTTATTCGGAGAAACTTTTTACAGTGTAAGTAGAACCAAGGACCTCTCTCCCTTGACAGAACAGTAGAACCCTACAAGTTTCACAGCAGCCACTAAACCTTTTCATGATCTACTAGGACATTCAATTTGTGTCTGAACTAGTATCTCTGATGTGCAGATTGCCTGAAGTACAAGTAGCATATAATTCGCCATCCAAATAATGGTGTCACATGCGCTTTAACTGTTCGCTAGTCTTGAAGGATCCAATTATAATGAACAAGACCAAAGGTTTCGATGGGATCTCAAAAACTTAACATTTGGTCCAGACTACTGGGTCTTGTATTCACCAGTTCCAGTCTTCTCGAGACTCCTTGAACATTTTTTCTATTGAAATTTAGAAACAGATTAAGGCCAAATAGCTGTTCATCTGAGAAAACCAAGTTCAGATATGGATTCGCAGCATGTGTGTTTACCCTTACAAGTCATATCTCTTCTGACGAAACTCATCGAAACATCCTGCCTTACTTCTGCCAAATTTCCGGTTTCGGCCGAATTCCGGAACTACCAGTCCGGCAAAAGAAATAAAGCTCAAAATCGAATTCAGCGTATCTCCTTGCCCCTATATCGAACATCTGATCAACTACAAATAAATTTTTACTTACAACAAATTTTCCGGTTTCAGCCGGATTCCGGGCAAACTATATTTCTGGGTAAAAACGATTGTCATATACGGATTCAGCACCTTTTCTTACCCCTAAATCGATCATCTAATCAACTTCAAATAAAACTTTTACTTTTAACAAACTTTCCGGTTTTGCCTGATTCCGGGCGAACTACTTGCCCGGGGAGAAAATGGATTTCATATTCTTGTCCAGCATGTTTTCTTACCCCTTAATAAATTGTCTTATTAGCTGTTTACAAATTGTTAGCCCCTTAAGTTGAACCCCACCCCTAAAAGTAGCGCTACAAAGACGAACAGACAGACGGACAACGTTTGCGATGTCATAGGTATCCCTCCCTCCACTAGTTTTGTAATCCCCAAAACAAACCGACTGATCACCGAGACGTAGTCTGTTTCACATCGACGACTCGTTAATGCAATGGGGGGGGGGGGGGGGTACCGACAGGTTCGTTTCAGTAAAATAAAATTCGATTACACCTGATTTTATTTCCCCGACGAAACCCAAACTCGTTCTAGCCTTTCTCATCCCACATTCTTTCTGACGAAAAATATTTTTCAACTTTTCCGAACAAGTTTTCCCAATCTAATTTCCGTCAACTCTTAAATATTGCTAGCGTCGGCGATCGACAAATATTTGACTTTCAGATTTGATGAACTGACCAGTACGTTATACCAGGAAAAGGACGGGAGATATTCGTCAGATTTTCGAGGGGGGAATATTACATCTCAGTTCTAGATCGTGTGGGGGGGAATTCATTTCGGGGAGGGGGGGGGTTGCCCGCGGGTCGGACAAAAAAGTACAAAATAGACATAGATTAGAGGGAAAAGCCTATACAAATGACTATTTTTGAGTGTTTCGGGGGGGGGGGGGTCACCCCCTGACCCCCTGGATGCGGCCTTGCACAGTAGTTATTTAGTTTAGCTGCACACTTGGCATGCGGCGACGAGAAAGTTACATGATAACATACCTAAAGACTTTTGCGAAATTTAGGTTAGGTATGTAACTATACGACTGTCAATGCAAAAAGAATTGCTTTTCCGTGAAACCTACAGTGTGACTGAAAAGCCAGCTTATTTTAAATCTTAGACTGTATTATTCTGTGTCTGCTAAGGGATTTTTTGTATTATCTTGGGCTCTTGCTGATGAGAAAAAGGGACGTCACTGTTTGTCAAACAAATTGTTGTCTCATCACTGGACCTCCAGAATATATACTACTGCACCGACAAAACAGACACGGACAATTTAAATTTCAACAAAGAGTGCGTTTCAATGGCCAATGTGCGAAGCAGCGTTACATGAAACATATGAATTCTCCACCTCAGAGCTAGAGTAGGTCGGTCGGACGGAGCTCTGATCTCATTCCACAGGTTGGTTAACCGACCGACGAGCGGCGACGAAAAAACAGCTTATAAGGATTTAGGCCGGTTAATGGAAGGAAGAAAACGGCTTATAGAGAGAAATCCCTCAGGGCGATTAACTGGATGACAGCAAAAAACGTAACTAATGTTGAATTCCAGATTATACGATCACTTCTGAAGGAAGCCCACTGTTGCAGGTGAAAACAAAAAAATTGGGGGGCAATCCTTTAGCATTGCCGTTGCCAAATTTTTGCTAGCATAGAGGTAAAAGCACAATGAGGTCCCACAAATACTAACGAAGAATTTCATGTAATGAAAATTGATTATAAGAATAGCGGAGCAACGAAGTAACGCATTTTCATCGGGTTCAGGAACATTTTCAAGCAAGTGAACAAGTCATGGGTAACTAGAGTTGCGTTTTTTTGGATTCAGTTTTGTCTCGTCAAAGTTTGTAGTTTGGCTCTTGTTTTGTCTTACTTGCGTTTTATTGAGTTCTTGTTTCCGAAAAGTCAAACTACACCAAACTACGTGGGCAAGGTAGTTTGTAGTTTGAGCTCCGTAGTTTCAGGTTCGAAACTACAGCAAACGGAATGGACAAATAAAACGGCCTTTAAGCGAAACTACGCCGAAACTACATCCAAACAAACGCAACTTAGATTGTCGTATCTCAGCCCTTTTCGGTTAGACTAAACTTTAAAAGGTCGCTCCACCACGGCACTGGGTAATGAGAAAGAGCCAATTTACGAAGGTCTCAGACTTTCCTTAAGACGATCTTATCTACTTGAAGACTTTTGGCCCTTTTCAGTTCAATAAATATTTAACCTATGAACTAAACAGATAAGACGAACTTGCCCATCTCTCCCTTCTGGTGAGATAAATTCAAGACTCTCAAGCCTTATTTTTTAAATAGCCTTCGAGTTCAGGACTACCAGTGAATTCGGCTCTTTGACCCCCCCCCCCCCCCACACACACATACACATACGGCTTCACCGAGATCCTCGCAAAGATCACTTCCCTGCAGCCCCAATCGGAAGTTTGACAGCTAGGATGTTAGGATTAATATGTGTTTAGTTCAGAGCAAAATAACACTAGGGAGTAGCACCAAGTCCTATGCTTTCCATGCATATAAAATGGGCCTTAGTCGTAGCGCCGCCCACTATGCTCGCGACATTGAAAGCGAGACAAACTTCCGGGTTTAGAAAATTCCAGCACGTCTATGATGCACTATGCATATCAAGGAAACAGGGGAGGTTGTATCTTTTTTGGCTGTGTTTGGAATATATATATCTCTGTATTGAAAAACCCAAAGGACATATACAGGATAAAACAAAAAACTTATAGGAAACTAAACAAAATAACAAACTAAGAAACAGCAATTATCAATTCGAGTGCTTTTTGCACAAAAGAAACAATCACTCTTGGTGACGTAGAGCGTAAGGTAAGATACCAAGAAGCTGCCCACCATTCCCAGAGAATAATGACCCCTTAAGTGCGAAAGCTCCTGGCACCTGAAAATAAAATGATCCAAACCATGCCCATCAAGATGGCAAAGAGGACAAAAACGCACTCCATACGGATCCGGACACCTAGAGTTCCACGAATTACCACCACATAGCGGTAGAAAGTTTGCTCGCACCTGAATCCAACACTTCAAAAACTTAAAATATATTTCAAACTTTAAATAAAATTCACCGCCAGAAGACTTTTTAACTTGCCCGTAATAAACTAAACTCGATGACTCGTCTAATGCAGACCACCATTTTCGAATTTCTTGGTCATCTAAGTGTGTCTTAAAACTTCGGTAAAAATCGGAAGGGTCATTTGCCGGACCCAGGCCTTCATTCCAAACAAAAGAAAAACCTGTTGTGTTCAGTATATTTTTAATTATGTAAGGCCATGATGATTTTTTACCCATTTGAAGCATTTCATCATAACCTGCTTTTACGAGCTTGTCATTAGGTAGTTCAATTATGATTAACCAAAATCTTATCTTTTTTAGGATTCTCATCATTCTTCAAAAAAAATTACCAAAATCACCCCTCATTACTAAACTATGCGTGGGTCATGGTTATACGGAGACCAAAAAACCTTTTAAAGTTTAACTGAAAAGCAAACTTATATTTGTATCATTTAGTTGAGTACACTGAGGTATTTAGATTCTGCCAAGAGATTTTTTTATTTTCCACCATCTGCTCTAGTAGTGAGGCTCAGAGTATCTACGGTTGTCACAACAGCGCAAATTCTACTATGACAAGGAATATTTGAATCTGAATACAAACGGGGCTTTTCAGTGGGCGGTGATAAGCTTGGTGAAGACTGCTTAGTGCCTAAACAAAAAAATTAAATAAATCTTTTTTTGTCAAGCATACAACAGAGGTAGTACCACAAATCTGACATGTAAATTCCACTATTCGACAATTGCTTATTCGGGAATAGCGGACCAACAAAGTAACGAATTTTCATCGAGTCTTCAAGCCTCATTAAGTGAATAAGTGAGGGGTAACAAGACTGTCCCATCTCTGCTCTTTTCAGTTAAACTTTAAAACTAAAATATGGAGTAGATCGGAGCCGGCGCTGGTACATGACTGATTGAGTTTCGATAGGGACGTTCTGTATCGCTAGTAGTGCTAGTGTCGCAGCTATTCGACAGTGTGTCACTTTCTTCAAGTCTTGGTGCTACTCCCTAGTGTTATTTTGCACTGGTTTAGTCAGTGTTGACCAGTTTAGTCCGATATTTTTTTTTTCAAATTCTCTATATTGACAAGCCTTATGCGATTTCTATATTTGTTAATGCAGCCACAGAAAAAAACGTTTGTCAATCCACTATGCAAGGCAGCCTCACTCGGAGGGTTGTCATGTGAGACAAAAAAATAAATCACCCGTTCTTAAAAAGGAATCACCAACAAATTACAAAAGGAAGACGCCGCGTAGAAAATTTCAAATACTTAGCGACTTTTGACGTAAAACTAACAAAAAGTGAGTAATTTGGTGATACAAACAGATAAAACTCCCCAAATTTCGATAAAACAAACAGAAAAAAGCCACCAAATTTTGGTGATACAAACAGAAAAAAATCACCCAAATTTATGACAGATACTCACCCATGACATCTCTCCTTACTCGGCAAGAAACGCCGACTGATTCGGTTCGGAGCTGTAGTGCGAACACACGATATGGATCTCCCGGCCAGATTTTCTTCACGTTCATCATGAAGCTGACAAAATATGGAAGTGACATGGTGCCGAAAATCATGGTAGAATTTCCAGTCCAGATCGTGTATTCGCACTTTTAGACACGAAAGTAGAAGAGGAATATCCAAAGAGTGGAAAAAACGACAACCTACTCCCAACGTAAAAAGGTGGCTCAGCACTGTCAGTGAAGGTCTCATCAAGCCCATCGAAGGTTTCCACGATCGCGGACGGATACGGAATCCCCTCTGGCTTTAGACGACTTTCACTAAAGACAGAGCTTAGAGCCCTAATCCAAACATGAAATTCTAAGGGGACATTTTCGCGTGGATGGCTGTAGAGCTGAACGGGTGATGATGGGTTTACACACTGCGTAAAATCCGAGCGTATTTTACGCACGTTTTCAGCTTGAAAAGATTTCTAGCAATACGAACGTATTTAGATACAAAACGGACCGATTTCTCAAATACGTCCGTATTGCTAGAAATGTTATCAAGCCCAAAACGTGCGTAAAATACGCTCGGATTTTGCGCAGTGTGTAAGTGGACCATGATTCCATCCGCGCGAAAATGAGAAAATCGATCGGGCGTTGAACGGCTGAAGATGGGTTCCGTCCACGCGAAAATACCCATTCAGTTGGATGGGAGCGTATGTGCGTGTGTGTGTGGGGGGGGGGGGGGGGGGGGGGGGGGTGGGTCAACACAATATCCCTGTTCAGCTCTACGCTGCCCTCGGAGCGAGGCTGAAAGGGAGGCCTCCATCGAGCTGGATTGCCCCTTCACCTTTTCATCCGTACACGCGAAATTGACAAAAAGATCGACGGCATCCACGCGAAAATGTCCGTCGAGCTAGACGGGAGGTCGACGGAACCAGAGCCATTCACGCAAAAACGTCCCCTTAGTCCCAATTTAATCTTCAGCTTTTGCTTCATACGAATCCATAGTCTGCTGTTGACCGTCAAGGCAAGATAAGATCTCAGGCACCACACATGCCTGTCCTCAATAGCAGTACACTTTGTTTAAGACAGAAAGCAAAAATAAAAAAATTAGACATCCAAATTACTCGTAAGGATTAACCTAACTTTTTACAGGATAGTGAAACTAAAAAATTTGACATGGCTAATTATTCAGAGATGATTCATTCTGCCCACGGAAATCTCTAGGCGTCAAGATATGGATAGTCACTTGCTTTTCATGTTTATAGGATCTTGGGATCCTGATGTAAGTCGTGAATCGTTAAAGGACACCTGAATGAAGAGTACCAAGTATCATCCCTATCTGTATGACGTCCGTTAGCATTGCCTGCAGACAACCCAATCCAAATACGAAATAGTGTTTCCAAGCTATGATTTTTGCTCCATTTTGCATCTGTCCTTATTTCAGTACTGAGCAATTTTAGAAATGAACAAATCTCTCGAATCAGCCCTTCTTCTGGAATATTTTTTAACCAGATAAGCCCAAACGTATATCTAGAAGAAATTCCAATACGATCCGGCCAGCGCTGTACAAGATTTGAATGAATTGCGCTTTTTGTCTTGGAGTCTGTATGTGCAAACCTCCAGAAACAAACATCCCTATTTTGAAAACGTCGCGCTCAGGAGAACAATGCTCTCCATGGCCATGTCTGTAAATGCATTCTTCATGGTGTGTTCAAGTATGGTTTCATTGTTCAGGTGCCCTTTAAAGGAAAGGGGTCAATTTGATTCCTCAGAATTTGCAGCATAGGTATAAGCAATGGGGTGACAGTACTGTTTCATAGTGTAGTGCCCATGCTCCAACGGGAACAGCTTAGAGTCGGTCTTCACCTCCCGGGACTTCCGGAATCTGGGCTTCCAGATTATTCGTTGACGTCTTCTGTAAATTGTATCTGGAATATGAACCGGTTCAAAAGTATATCAAAATAATCCGGAAAAAAGGGGCTTTTGAACTTCCAGATTTTCGAAATTTTTAAATATCGCAGAAGAAATTAAAAAAAAATCTCGGAAAATCTGGGAACCCAGATTCCGGAAGGTGAAGACTCACTATAATACCGCTCTTGTTGCCGAGCCTCCTTTGACGACAAGCTTTAGGCGTCAATAACCTGATAATCACTGTGATGTTCGTGCTCATAGGAACTCCTGGGCTGCTAGTCAAGGTTAATAAGTCACTAATGAAAGACACACGAAATAAAATTTGGGAACATATTTTGTTCTGGATATTTTTCAAAAGTCGGGACTGGAACAGATCAAAGGGATGTTGAGGTGGTTATAGTAAATTATACTTGAAATGAATGAATGAATTTAATTCCAAAAAAGCCCAAGGGCCATGTGTTCCTCGTTCCACGTCATTACTCGTATTTTAAAAATACGGTGCCTTCCAGGCCAGACGGCAAAGAACTAAATAAAAATATTTTTCAGATCATTCTAAATGCCCCAAAAAGAATTCATTTCAAAGAAAATTCAGCCATGCTCCAATATTTCATCTGAATGTGCTTCTATTAAAAGAAGGGGCTGCTCGAATTTTTCCCTAAGACACACTCCTCGTGATGAAGTTTCTTTAATCAAAGTTTTTTAATCAAGTCTAATTGTTTTTCTCACTTGACAGGGCGATTAAAACTAACCGGAAGCAAAATGAAATGGAGAAAAATATGCTAAGTGTTTCAAGTAAAGAGAACTAACGAACTGCCGTTTCGGTTCTATTCTTTGAAGTAAGGACGGTACTATAAACATAATCTTCATTATTTCTCAGTACCTCGCATCTGAAGCACTTTGTTTTGGTAAACCCTACATTTGTTCCTGTGAATAGATCGTAATACTTTCACTGATGAATCTTCGGGATATATCTTAGGCCTATCGGCAGTAGCCTACGAGAAATCCCTACGTTATATTAACTTTTAATCTCAACTGAACGACATTAAAATATACATTTTTTGACGGATGGTATGAAGAATCTAAGAACAAATTTAGTTCTTAGTCAATTGCTTTTTTACTTTCAAAGAGGATGTATTAGCTGCATCCCAAGTTCACCATTTTACGCAGATTATCACGGGTAGTTGAAGTTAAGTTTTTTCCTTCATCCAATAAACAAAGAGGACACTTGAGTTTTGACCTTGTGGTGATAACGAAAAATGTTTCCATTTTCTTTTTGAGATCCTATTTTCGTTCGAAAACGGTTAGATTATTTACTTTAAAAGGATCAACAGACCTTTTCAATTTCATCTTGATTTACTTTCGAACTTTAGAAATGTTAAGAAAAAAAAAATGTTGGATGTTAAGCTACATTTTTATTTAAAAATATGTGGTTTCTTTGATAAATGGAATTTACCTCTTAGACTCTTTGTACAATATGATGAGATCACAGTTTATTTTAGATATTTAGTTTTGATCGTTCGTTAGTTGTGAAATGCAAAAATTACACGAATTGTGACTTTGTGATCATACTGATTTTAATTTGAACTTAGAAATTTTCTGAAGGAAAACATAAGAAAAACCAAATGTTTGGATGTTCTGCAGCTCAACTTACAGTCTTATTTTCAAAATATGTGGTTCGTTTGATGAATGGAATTTACCGTGATTATTCTAATTTTGTAAGGTATAGTTTTTCATTATTATTCTTCAGATTGATTGTACAGCATGATGAGATGTATATTAATAATAATAATGATAATATAATAATAATAAAATATATAATAAATATTTAGTTTTGTTCGTTTGTTAGTCGTGAAAAGCCGTAAGACTCATAAGCGCAATAAAATTCGTTCATTCACCGGCTGCATCGTTAAAAGAGGCTACAATCAGTGTATCACAGTAGTTAGAGCCTACAGAGAATATACGTGGGTGTTTGGATTTTTTTTATTTTTTACAGGGAATATATTATTTTTACGGAGAATATTTTTTACACATAATATTTTAAATACAGAATATACGTGGGTGTTTGAACTTTTAGGATTTTTTACCGGTCACCCAAATATACAGCAGAGCCCAAAGCTGATCAGGGTTTAAAACTCGGAGGACATTTTTTTTACTGAACACTATAAGACTGTATATTTTTTTGGGGGGGATCCCAAAACCAAGTGGAGGATACCTATGACATCGCAAAAGTTGTCCGTCTGCCCGGCGTCTGTAAGCACGATAACTCTAGAAGGGAGTGAAATATTTTGGGTCAAGGGAAAGGTCGAGTTCGTAAATGGGCTCTGTAGCCGGTGCAGCCTGTAGCGTGGGACAAAGTTTCGAATTAAATGGCAACAATTATATTTTTTAAAAGCTATTGAGATAGTTGATTTAGGGTTACATGCTGAATCCGCATATGAAAGTTAATTTCTCGCCGGACAAGTAGTTCACCCGGAATCGGCGAGAACCGGACACAAAATTTGTCGACCAATTTTCGGCTATAGCAGTCTCTACCCCTTTATTCTCTAACCAGTATAACTCTGCGCGTAGATGACGAAATTTATTTGGACTATGGACGTCGGAGGTCGAAGGGGTTGATATATAATGTTTAAACGAGGAAATATGTTGTTCAAGCGAGGCTGTTGTTCAATGAGGATTCACTGGTAAAGTACAGGTCAAGTTCGTAGATGGGAATCCTATCTTAGAGGCAGAAGAGGGGTTTCGAATTTACAGTAAAATCATTCATGTTTTATAAGCTAATAATTTATTCATTGAGGGGGTAAGGAGGTCCTTACCTGAACTTGATTTTCTTGCTGGACAAATGGTTCATCAAGATTTCGGCGGAAACTGGAAATTTGGTTGAAGCTCAACTCAAAGTTGTTTCTGAAATCGATTAGACATTCGGCATCGGGTCAAGGGGACACGCCGAATCCATTTCTGAACTTTATTTTAACAGTAAAAATCTTCAAGAAATCTGACGAAAACTGAACGGCGAACACATGACCCAATTGTTTAAATCAAATGTTTAATTTCTGAGAGCCCACTGAAACCTTTGGTCTTGTTATGAAACCAATGTATGCCTCCGTCGTATGCCGAGTTTTTCATCGTAACCACGGAAAATAAACTTGTCTTACCTGATTCCTTATCATTGACTTTAAACGTCTGCACCTCCAACGTCACTTCGTCGCTCCTCCCCTTTTGATTGGATGCGTAAACGGCAATCAAAAACGGATACCCTGGCTCTAGCCCTGGAACAAAAAGATACTTACAGGACCCCTCTTTTCACTGTTTTCACATCCCCAGCGACGACGTTCATTCAATAAGCTGAGTGTGTTCCACCCTACGTATTTACCGTACTTACTACGCATGACGTCACGAATTCGGCTTCTTGGCGTCAAGGGTGGAACGTATTTTCCTATTTTCGGTTCATATATCATGCTAAGGCCTAATCCGGTCAATTACGTTACAGAGATTTGTAGTTACCACGCCTCCTAAGCTCCCGAGCATGGTAAGGAAATAGTTACTATTGGTTACTGTTTCGAGAAGGTTGGACCGGTTAGTGTAGTAACTTTTTACGAGGTTGGAACGAAAATATTAACTGATAGTTACTATTGTTATTAGGGTGGAACACGCTCTTTGTCTTCCTCAAATTCCCAAAATTCCAAGTCTGAAAAACTTCCTCTAGGATCTTTATCTTCGACGATCTTGCTTTGAGTTGGCCGAGCCCCAGAAAAATCAATTTCCCGCTTTTTGGGGGCAACCGAGGCAACGACACCAAATTTCCAAATCTGTTCGTATCTCCTAGAATAAGTTATCAAACTGTAAATACTGTGAAGAAGTAAGCCCCCCCCCCCCCCTTTCAATAAGGGAAAGCCTCGCCTCGCCGACTAGCGGTTTCCTTTTAGCTTTGAAGGCTTCAAGCGTGCTACCTTTTGCTATAAGAACAATTTTTTCATGCCAAACCTGTTTCTGGTTGTTATTGTTTAACCACCACAGTAGTTTCGTTTCCGATTCTTTTTTACTCGTTTTTGCAGTTTCGCTCAAGTGCCATATACCGATCACGTTTCGGTCGGTAGGCTGAATGAATGAATAAAGGGTTTATTACAAACAAGAGCTATAAGCTCATATGGCACTTGCAAGCTTGTTAGCATGTATTCAAGTTCTTCGACTGGGACGTGAATGAAGAGTCGCCTGTCACTGATGTACATAAGGCTTGTGCTTGTTCCTCCCACCAAGTTTCATTCCGATCGCTCCACTCCAAGCGTGTCACAAGGATTCCGGTTCCCCCGTCGACCCCCTGCCACCTTCATCGGATCCGATCCGGAACTGAAACAGGAAATCTGAGACGTCTGACCTTTGTACATATCAAGTTTCATTATGATCCGATCACCCGAACGGGAATAAATTAACTTCGTGTCACCGACACTCCGGACCCCCCTCCAACTCTCCCCCACAGTGCACGAATCCGGTGCGGTTCTGTCAATGATGTACCTAGGGCTTGTGCTTGTTCCTCCCACAAAGTTTCATCCCAATCCCTCCACTCTAAGCGTGTCAAATGATTCCCTCCCCCCACATGCATCGGATTCGGTCCGGACTTGAAACGGGACATCTGAGAACGGGACATCCTGAAACGGGACATTTCATTAAGATCCGATCACCCGTTCGAAAGTTATGCATGCCAGTAAATTCCGGATTCCGTCTCCCCTCGATGGTCGGATCGGATAAGTGACTATTCCCAACTTAGTTTGGTCGGGTCCCTAATACGCCTGCCAAGTTTCATCGTCCTAGCATATCTGGAAGTACCCTAACTCGCAAACACCGGACTATCCGAAAACCGACATACTGATAGACAGACCAACGGAAAAGTGATCGGTATATGCCACTTGGTCGGAAGGCAAGTGCCATAAAAACTAAAATCTTCAATATCCGGAGGCGAACCTGTAAGGGACTAATTAACCAAAATACACTGTTCATGAGTTAGGGTACTTCCAGAAGTGCTAGGAAGATGAAACCTGGCAGGCATAGCAGGGAACCGACGAAACTTTCCTGAAAATATTCAGTTCCCTGATCCGACCACCGTGGGGGGAGTGGAGGGACGGGGAATTTGGAATCTTGAGGTAGGCTCTGTATAGCTTTGGAATGGGGGACCGGATATTCATGAAACTTGACATCCGAGCCGGATCCGACGAATGTGGGTGGAGGGGGGTCAGAGGGGGAACAGGAAATATTGTGACACGCTAAGAGTGGAGCGATCACGGTGAAACTTGGTGGGAAGAACAAACACAAGCCCTAAATACATCATTGACAGAACTCAACCGGATTTGGGCACGGAGGGGGGGGGGGGATTCCCGTCATCCGGAGTTAAGGTGCTCCCAGGCGGGATAGGACGATGTAACTTGGCAGGCGTAATTACAGGCGTTTACAAGTCAGTAAAGGATCTACTTAATAGTACAAACCCTAGAAGCTTATACAGGATTGGTGCATTTCCGGACCATATATCTAAGTAAGGCAATTAAAAGTATGTGAGGTTCGTTGGAGACGGGAGAAACAGTTCAGATTAAAAGTTCACCCGTATAATGAATGTAAAGGTTGTAATGTTTTTGTTTTATTTGTGTTCATGGCACAAGGGCTTGATTAAACATCTATCTATCTGCCTATCTATCAAAGACCAGACCAGACCAACTTGGGAATAGTCAGTTCTGCGATCCGACCATCGTGGAGGAGTGGAGTGCTTAATCTTGAGGTATGTATAACTTTCAAACGGGTGATCGGATCTTAATGAAAACTTGATATTTAGAAAAACCTCGTGTCCCAGATGTGTCATTTCAAGTCCAGGCCGGATCCGATAAATGTATTGGGGGGAGGGGGAGGGGAGAACCAGCAATTTTGTGACACGCTTAGAGTGGAGCGACCGGGAAGAAACTTGGTGGGAAGAACAAGCACAAGAACTAGGTACATCTGTGACAGAATGGGACCGGATTCTCGGCACTGTGAGAGATTCGGAGTGGGGTCCGGAATTTTATTCCGGTAATTGGGAGTTAAGATACTTCCAGATGTGCTAGAACGACAAAACTTGGCTGGAACATTATAGACTCGACAAGATTGGCTTTAAGATTGTCATTTCCCAGATCCGACTATCCCTTAAAGTAAACAAGTAAACCGCAAACTACAAACAATACTTTTAAGCAAAATATGCATTTTCATGATCCCCGTCTGGGCTTCCCACGATAATTTTTGCCTGACGGGTTTTGCTTAGAAACGAACTTCGAGCTCCCTTAAAGTGCGCATCTTAATCGCAAAGTGAACCAAGACAAAAGGTTTCGATGGGATCCCAAGAATATAATATTTGATCCAGACAATTGGGTCTTGTAGATTTCCGGTCTTCGCAAGGCTCCTTGAACATTTTTACTATCAAATTTAGAATCAGATTAAAAAATCAGAACTTTCTGCTATACTTTTGCCAAATTTACGGTTTTGGCCGGATTCTGGGCTAACTACTTGTCCGAAAAAAAACTAAAGCTCAAAAACGATTTCATCATATCTAATATCTCGAACTCATATCTCAGATAAAACTTTAACTTTTAACAAATTTTCCGGTTTTAGCTGGATTCCTGGCGATTACTATATATTCGGGTAGAAAATGATCGTCATATATGGATTCAGCATGTCTTCTTACTCCTAACTCGAACATCTAGTCAACTTCAGATAAAACTTTTACTTTTAAAAAATTTTACGGTCTTTGCCGGATTCCGGGTGAACTATTTTTCCGATGAGAAAATGATTTTCATATGCTAATTCAGCATTTCTCTTTGCCACTACATCGACCCTCTAATCAACTTCAGACGAAACTTCTACTTCTAACACATTTTCCTGTTTCAGCTGGGTTCAGTGCGAATAAGATTCCGGATAAAAATGATTGTCAGATAAGAATTCAGCATGTCTGCTTACCCCTAAATCGAACATCTATAACTTCAAATAATACTTTTACTTTAAAAAAAAAATCGGTTTTGGGCGGATTCCAGGCGAACTACTTGTCCGGCGAGAAAATGATTTTCATATTCGTGTTCAAAATGACTTCTGAACCCTAAATCCACTATCTCAATAGCAGTTAAAAAATATTTTGTTTGCCCCTTATTTTGAACCCCCTCCCCCAGTCCTAAAAGTAGCGTTACAGAGCACATACTTGACCTATCCCTTGACCCAAAATATCCTCACCACCAAGTTTCATCAAAATATCCATTCCCTTCGAGAGTTATCGTGCTTCACAGACGGACGGAGGGACAACTTTTACGAAGTCATAGGTATCCCTCAAAATCCCCAAAAATACTTTGATCAAACAACACATTTCATGATCCCTGAGGGTCCATGGTCATTTGTGCCACAAGGGTTATGCTTAAAAGTGATTTGTTAGAACAAGAGCAAAAGTGAAAAGTCCCAATCGATCAACAACCGTAACTCTCGCCAACAGGGGCGTCCCCAGCCTTTCTTCATTGGGGGGGGGGGGGGGCAAATCTGGTAAAATTGACGGAATCGGTACCTGATTTTTTATTGAATTTATAAAAAAAAAATGAAAAAACACAGCGAGTTGCCTTCATGAAGCTACAACGTAAAAAGTTGCTGAGTATGTACAAAAAATTCTAAAGAGAAAAATTGGCACGTTTTCACGCTTTTCCACTTCTGTTTTTTTTTTCTCTCACTTCTGTTATTTTTTTCATGGATACACCGCCACTAGCCTTTTACATTTGGAAGACCGTTCCAGTTGAAATAATCGCAAAAAAAACGCTGTTGCTGCATAGCGACAGCGTGCTAACGGCTGTGCCCATGATTAATTAAGGCGCCGCAGGCAAACATTTTTTAATCCGCCTTCTTTTCTGGCAACATTTAACTACTTCCCATGCAAATTCTTAGCTTATAACATAGTTCAAGCCCCCCAAAATTCCAAGCCCCAAACGCCAACTAAATGAGGCAACCTCATTTAGTCGATCATCGAAATTTTGTGGAAATACTGATGATAAAAGTTCCTTTCTGCGATCTCAAGATTATCTATTCAACCCAGAGTTGTCTGGCAACGAAAGGAGCTCGGACTTGAACCGAATTCGGTAAATAATGAGACCAAACTAGACCTACGTTGCCCGGGCAACGTGAAGTGTTGCGGCAACCTTTGTCCGGCTTCGCCGGCTAAAGTGTTGCGAGAGCAACACTTTGGTTTTGTTTCTTCGCTGTCGGTTAAATGCTGAAATTGTCAACTTATCGAAGCTTTTAAAACGGTATGTTCTAAAAAGAATAATCACATAATCAAAAGCTGTTCTTTAGCGTTGTAAAACCAACAACAAAACAATATCGGAAGAAGGCTATTTGTAACGTTTCAGGATTAAAATACCATAGATGACACTATTAATTATTACAAAACTACCTTATTGTTTTACATTACCGTATCGTTTGTACCCGTTGCGTAAACAGTTAATCCTAGGTTATAGCGATAGACCATCGATACAAACTTGCTTACTGTCATATTTACAGAAATCGAATACAATGTGCACCAATTTTCAAAAATTTCTAGCCCCTCGTGAACCGATCTTACTTACAAGTCCGTCTCCCGACATTGACAATAAATTCACCGGAAACAAATAATGGATGCACCAGCTATCAAGAGTTGCAAACCCCTCATCGCTGAAGATGATTATAGCATAAAAGCCGATTATTACTTACAAGTCCCATGCATGTCTTACAATTGGGAACAAAATTGTTCTTACCATCGAATACACCTGAGACAAATAACAGGTATACCAACTAGCAAAAGCTGCAAACTCCTCGTTGCCGAAGATGATTATGAGCTAACAGTCGACTGTTGCTTACAGTCGAATGTTGCTTACAAGTCCCTTACATGTCTCACAACTGGTATCGCCTATTTTTGGTTTCAGTGTGTACCTTACTCCTGAAGTTGTCAACCCCTTGAAACTTTCAAACTGGCTTATCTCATGAAGGATTTTTGTTCAGAAAATTTGATGGCATATATTTTGATCAGCTCTTCAAGGGCTATCGATTGCCCTAACCACAACAAAAGCATATCGGAAAAAGGGACTAAATTGACTTTGCAGTCAGTTGAACTTTATCCTTTTCAATCGTAGACATCGTGACGGATGAAAACTTGGAATAATATCCTATATAATCTAGTTGGTATTATAAAGCTATCCGTAACTTTTTAGGATTAAAATACCATAGATGACACTATTAATTATTACGAAACTACCTTTTTTACATTACAGTATCGTTTGTACCCGTTGCGTTAACAGTAAATCCTAGGTTACAGCGATAGACCAACGATACAAACTTTCTTACCGTCAGATTTATATAAATCGAATACAATGTGCAACAATTTGCACTAATTTCTAGCCCCTCGTGCACCGATTCTACTGACAAGTCCCTTTCCCGTGATCAAGTTCACCGGATAAAAATAATGGGTATACCGACTAGCAAAAGTTGCAAACCCCTCATCGCTGAAGATTTGTGTAGCATAACAGCCGATTATTACTTACAAGTCCCTTGCATGTTTTACATTTGGGAACCAAATTGTTCATCAAATGACAGGTACGCCAACTAGCGAGAGCTGCAAACCCCTCATTGCCGAAGATGATTATGAGCTAACAGTTGCCTGTCGCGTACAAATCCCCTAAATGTCTCACAACTGGTATCGCCTATTTTTGGTTTCAGTGTGTACCTTACTACTGAAGTTGTCAACCCCTTGAAACTTTCAAACTGGTGTATCTCATAAAGGAATTTTTTTTACAAAAAAATGGATGTCATATACTTTGATCAGCTCATCAGCGGCTATCGATTGCCGTCGAAGTTGAACTTTATCCTTTTCAATCGTAGATATCGTGACGGATGAAAACTTGGAACAATATCTTATATAATCTAGTTGATATTATAAAGCTATCCGTAACTTTTCAGGATTAAAATACCATAGATGACACTATTAATTATTACAAAATTACCTTATTGTTTTACATTACCGTATCGTTTGTACCCGTTGCGTAAACAGTTAATCCTAGGTTATAGTGATAGACCATCGATACAAACTTTCTTACTGTCATATTTACAGAAATCGAATACAATGTGCACCAATTTTCAAAAATTTCTAGCCTCTCGTGAACCGATTCTTGCTTACAAGTCCGTCTCCCGTGATTGACATCAAATTCATCGGAAACAAATAATGGATATACCAGCTATCAAAAGTTGCAAGCCCCTCATCGCTGAAGATGATTATAGCATAATCTTTTTAAACGGGATGTTCTAAAAAAAATAATCATATGATCAAAAGGTATTCTTCAGCGTTGTAAAAACAACAACACAAAAATATAGGAAGAAGGGACTAAATTAACTTTGCAGTCAGTTGTACTTTATCCTTTTCAATCGTAGACATCGTGACGGATGAAAACTTGGAACAATATCTTATATAATCTAGTTGGTAATAGAAAGCTATCCGTAACTTTTCAGGATTAAAATACTATAGATGACCCTATTAATTATTATGAAACTACCTCATTGCTTTACATTTTCGTTTGTATCCGTTGTGTAAACAGTTAATCCTCGGTTACATTGATAGACCATCGACACAAACTTTCGTACCGTCAGATTTATAGAAATCGAATACAATGTGCACCCATTTGCAAAAATTCCTAGCCCCTCGTGAACCGATTCCTACTTACAAGTCCCTCTCCCGTGATATACATTAAGTTAACCGGAAACAAATAATGGGTACACCAGGTAGCAAAAGCTGCAAACCCATCATCGCAGAAGATGATTGTAGCATAACAGCCGATTATTACTTAGAAGTCCCTTGCATATCTTACCATTGGGAACCAAATTGTTCTTACCATCGAATACACCGGAAACAAATAACAGGTATACCAACTAGCAAAAGCTGCAAACCCCTCATTACCGAAGATGATTATGGGCTAACAGTCGACTGTTGCTTAAAAGTCCCCTATATGTATCATAACTGGTATCGCCTATTTTTGGTTTCAATGTACCTTACTATGAAGTTGTCAACCCCTTTGAAATTTTCAAACTGGTGTATCTCATGAAGGAATTTTTGTACCAAAAAATGGATGGCATATACTTTGATCGGCTCATCAATGGCTATCGATTGCCGTCGAAAAAAAATTCTACCTGTCTTAGTTCAAAAGTTGACTTTTTTGCCGTAGGCCAACTTTCTAACGTCACGACTTAGAAAGGAGCAAAGGATAAGCTCTAGTTTCTTTAGCAATGAGAGAACTTTTAAAGTTTAAGAGGCACATCTGATACCGTTACTCTACCACAAACCAAAGTGCAAAAAAAAAAAATTATAAACTCAGCTGAAATCGTCGCAGACATGGACAGAAACAATAGATGGCAGCACTTTCGGACCCGTGGGAAAAAGCCACTTTTTTGTCTCTGTAGATTTTTCTATTTATCACTCAAAGAAGATATGTTGGCTGTGGGGCCGGGTAACTGCCGCATATATTTAACACTTATAGATTTTAGTCCATCTTCAATTTGAAACTAGTGCCTGCCTGCTTGCGTGCTAGAACGGAGCTTTCCACTCGAAAGCAGAAACATCTTTTGATGAAACGAAAGGTTCGCTACACAACTTCAGATAGTCCTCTCTGACATAGGCTATACAACTCCACTTCACTTCGCAAACCGTAGGCTCTGGCTCGATGACAAGCAAAAACCATCCTTATTGGCCCCAGGCAAGAGTTCTACGGAGCTTTCCAAAATGTAATGTCATATTCATCAATCCGGCCTAAGGTCCACACTTTCCGTAAAAACCGCACAGGTTAGACCCTTCTCAGTTACCAGGAATAAAATGAAATCGGAGTCATAGGAAAAAAAAAAAAAAAAAAAAAACGAGGACAAAACCAAAGTGTTGCTCTCGCAACACAATAAACAGGTTAAATCACCGAATTGACGCAGGAACGCACCGAATGCGGCGAAATCGATGCGGACTGAACAAAAGTTGGATGAGTTATCGTATTCGGTCACGAATCAGAATCTGATTAATGACCGAATTATGAAATGGACTGACCTAACAGATACCCAATTTCGAAATTTTTCCCAATGACCGAATTTTTGCCTTCGATGAAAATTTGACCGAACGCCCAAAACGTAGGGGGGGGGGGGGGGGGGCGCTGCCCTCCTCCCCCCCCCCCCCCCCCCCCCCCGACCCCCCTGCTCGCCAAAGATAGGCTATGAGATAGAAACAAGACAATACAAAGATAGAATATGCCTCGAACCAACCGTCATCGTCATAGCACTGACCACGGATAAAGTACCTACCTATGGTAGCCCCAAAGATTATTCACAATCATCAACAGTCAAAGCAAGACTACTAGGATTATGTTCCTCCAGAAGAAATTAAGGTGTAAACCTCCCTGACGAATAGAGCTTTGCACTACCCTTCAATCTCAAAAGTGAAAGCTTCTCGTGTCAGTTCAATGAACTTAATAGTACCCCGATGAAAAATTTGCAGCCTATGTTGTTATAAAATACTTGTACGAAAAAGTTGCAAGTTTTGATGTGTAATAGTACAGAATACTATCATTTAATGCGCCTCAGACTGGGCCAATCTTAAGCAGTAGTATCCTGTAGCATCCTGTCTTGCTTTAGTAACATCCATTATTGCTAACAGTAGCGTGTAGAGGTAACAGTATGTTACTGTATAACTGTATGTTATCAAAACTCACAACTCCATATAACTAATTCTTGAAAAATTTTCATCAAAACTATCTCTATGTGATTGACGCTGATAATGAGGCGAGGATGGATAAAGGCCAATTACAGATGCTAAGATTGGCTTTGCTTCCTAAAGGTACTTGTGTTGTTTTACGAGGCTCTTTCTGTTCTCATAAAAAAATTCTGAACTATCAGAGCAAAGTTGACGACCGGGAAAATACTGAAGGCCCGGTTACGCCCTATAGTGTTTTTTAAGGGCTTTAGATAGAAGGGAAGACAACGTAATGGGTGAGAGAAGCAGTATGGCACATAATAGGACAGAAATTACGGAACTGACAACTTTCTACCAAGAAACTAGGCCAGCAGGAATGTTTTAAAGCACGACTCTTACTAGAAATGATCTGTTCACGATAAAATGGATAAGAAAAACCGTTTTTCAAAAACACAATTATTTTCATCATGGACTTAACGATATCTTGTTAGGCTTGTCGACTGTAGGCTATCCAGCGCTCTCGCTCTCCGCACGACGGCAGGACGCAAATTATCTGAACAATGAGCGCACCGAGGTTGAAAAGTTGGAGAACCAAGCAAAACAAGTACAAAAAAGAAGCAAGACCTGATCGTACCATGTCTACCAGAAGGAACAAGACCAAAGGTTTCGATGGGATCCCAAAAATTCAATATTTGATCCAGACAATTGGGTCTTGTCTTCGCCAGACTCTTTGAATGTTTTTACTATTCAAATTCAGAAACAGATTAAGGCCAAATAGCTAATCATCTTAGAAAACCAATTTCAGATATGGATTCAGCATGTGAGTTTACCCCTATAAGTCATATCTGTTTTGCCGAAAACTTCCTGCCTTACTTATGCCAATTTCCCGGTTTCGACCGAATTTTTCGACGGAAAAAGAAAGCTTTCCCATATCGAACATCTAATAAAGTTCAAATAAAAATTTAACTTATAGCAAATTTTCCGTTTCCAACCAGATTCCAGACGAACTATATATCCGGGTAAAAAATGATTGTCATACACAGATTCAGCATCTCTTCTTACCCCTAAATCGGATATGTAATCAACTACAAAAAAATTTAACTAACAATTTTCCGATTTTGGCCGGACTCCGGGCGAACTACTCGTCCGGGTAGAAAATGGTTTTCATATTCGTGTTTAGTATGTCTTCTTACCCCTAAATCGAACATCTAACCAACTTCAAATAAAACTTTTACTTTTAACGAACTTGCGAACTACTTGTCCGGGAGAAAATAGTTTTCAGCATGTTTACCCCTTAATCGACAATCTCATTAGCTGTTTAAAAAAAAAATGTTTTTCCCTTAATTTGAGCCCCCTCCCCCACCCCTAAATGTAGTGCTACAGAGCCCATCTACGAACTCGACCTTTCCCTTGACACAAACGATCCTCCCACTACGTTTCATCAACATATCTCATTCCCTTCGAGAGTTATCGTGCTTACAGACGAACGGACAACTGCTGCGATGTCATAGGTATCCCTCCATTCACGTTTTGGGTCCCAAAAACAACACTTTGAAGCTTCTCATCTCCTCATGTGTGACAGACTTTTCGGTGAACATCGGAGCTTTCGCGAAGTTTTCGTTGCGTTACTGGCAACACTTGGCTCGGCCGGAAAAGTGCTGGAATAGTTCCTTAAGGGGAGCAAGCGATGGTATAAAAAGCAGAACCGACCCCTTCAAATCCGTATCAAACTTGGCCACAGCAGTGTAAGCTTGTGCTTGAGACACACTTACCCTCTCTTGTGAGTCGCCATGACCAGGGTTGCCGCTTGTCGCACGATAGTGTGAATTGTCACTCTATTTTGTTTTTGTCACTCTTGTCCTACATAGGACATACAAATCCCTCTATTTCCGATTACGCCCAAACGTATCCCTTTTGCAGCAGGGATTCCGAAAAGATGTGGCTATTTCACGTATTTTCGGGAAAATAAAATTAAGATGCGTTGTTTTTGCAGAGGCGATTCCCACCAAAAGTTACCATTTCGCTTTTTTCGTCAATAAAAATTTCACTCCCAATTCACTCTCGGTTTTGCGCCAAAAGTCACTCTGTAAATGTTTCTGATGTGGCAACCCTGGCCATGACTACAAATCAAGATTTCAGGCGTGAAATAGCTTTAAAGGACACCTGAACAATGAAACCATACTTGAACACACCATGGAGAAGGCATTTACACACATGTCCACGGAGAGCATTCTTCTCCTGAGCGTGACGTTTTCAAAATAGGGATGTTCGTTTCTGGAAGTTTGCACATGCAGACTCCAAGACAAAATGCGCAATTCATTCAAATCTTGTACAGCGCTGGCCGGATCGCATTGGAATTTCTTAGAATTTCTAGATATTACATAGAATTTCTAGATTTCTAGATGAAATTTCTAGATATACGTTTGGGCTTAACTGGTTAAAAAATATTTCAGAAGAAGGGTTGATTGGAGACGTTTGTTCATTGCTAAAATTGTTCGGCACTGAAATAAGGACAGATGCAACATGGAGCAAAAATCATAGCTTGGAAACACTATTTCGTATTTGGATACGGTTTTCTGCAGGCAATCTTAAACGGAAGTCAGACAGATAGGGATGATACTTGGTACTCTTCATTCAGGTGTCCTTTAAAAAGTCAACCTCTGATCTACCACTGCACAGTCAACCGCGACGAATCACGTAAACTCAATTTGCCGAGAATGGAAAATATTTAAAATGACCATGGCTGCGTTTTTATTGAAGTTTTGTTGTCGTTTGCTTGGCCAGTTGCTTAATTTTCGTTTTCAAACGCCCTCGAAGTTCACCGTTTGCTTAATTAGCGTTTTTTCGACTCCGGCAGTCCTTGCCCTGTTGCCGTTTCTATCATCTTGTTGGCAAACTTCGAACTTGCTGGCTGACCAAGCTCGACGTTCAAAGTTTGAACGAAAGGGAGAAAAAGATAATCGCGAAGGATAATGATACGGGTTTGGAATTTATACATCGAGCAGAAAATATTACGGCTATTTTTGACAGTGCAAAACTAATACGTCAGCTGAATTTTATTAGAGCTATATTTCAGCCCTTAACAAGGGTCCTTTTAAGCCTCAGGCGGCTCGAGCTAGAGAATGAACTAGTTATTGGTGCTATAAAACAAGATTATTAGTTGAGTGTTGCTTGGAACAATCTACTATTGCGAGCGCTGTAGCAGCTTTCGGTTTCCGGCTTTCACCGTATATTGTGGAGCTTATAACTCGTGAACCACTGTAGGTATCAAGTTCGAACTTGGTACACTAGTGGGTATTGGGGTCTAGTAGTGCCTCTTGGGGGTCCAACCCTACACCTCAACCTGGTTCAGGGGCAATTGGGCCCAGATTGTCCAGTGAATAATGTTCATAACTTAACCATAACTGGACATACGACGATGAAATTCCTTGTACATGTAGATCATAGGGCTGGCAAATTCCTTTAAAAGTTGCAACACCCCCACCCACCCCGTTTCTGGGCAACCGGGCCCATATTCCCCAGGAGTAAAGTTCGTTACCCGTGACAAGAATCAAAAGGTACCAAGGTGAAACTTGGTAGGTCTGTGAGCATTGGGGCCTCTTTTTATTTTCTGCGGGTCCCAAACTCCACCACCACTTGGTTCAGGACCAATTGGACCAGGCCCGTATCCAGGAATTTATTTTGGGGGGGGGGGGGGGGGGGGGGGGGGGGGGGGGGGGGGGGGGGGGGGGGGGGGGGGGGGGGGGGGGGGGGGGGGGTTGCCTGCTGGTCGGACAAAAAAGTACACAAAACATGCAGATCAGAGGGAAAAGCCAATACAAATCGTTCTTTTTGTGTGTTTCGGGGGGGGGGGGGGTTATCCCCCCCTGGATACGACCTTGAATTGGAACCAGATCGCCCATTTTGTTAATGTTTTAACTTGACAAGAAATAGAGATAAGGCGATGGAATTCCTTTGTGCTTTTGGATCATAAGGGTTCGGGATATATATGTGGAGTTGACCCCCCCCCCCCCCCCCTCACGTTTATGGGCAGCTGGGCCCACATTTATGATGAGCTGAGTTCGTCTATGACAGGTCTCAAGTACAACTCTTGTATATTTGGGGAGACATATCCATGGACGAGGATTTCGGTTTAATAGCAACAAATAAGACGACGCGACGTACTTTAATCTTTAATGAACAGTTGGAAGCTGGACTGTTTTGTCATATGATCGACGATATGCCGTTCTCGATGAATTGTGACAAGGGTGGTATTAGGCTGCTACGATTTGGTTTATTGCAAATGTTATTACCTTGCTAATGGTAAAGAGGTTTAAAGGGTCGGACTGCCTGGCAGACCATTTTTGGAACTCAAGCTATGCGTGCAAGATCTTCAACATTTATTTGGATTTATACTTGCGGTTTGCATACACTTGAAGCTTTTAAGGTGGGATGATTACGAATCAGATCAATACTTGTTTAGTTATTTGGGATGTGAAATGTCTTGGTTCTAAAGCTGTCTGTATATAAAATGTGGTTAAAGGAGTTACATCATAAGCAGTCTAGCACTTGCAACGTCTAGACTCCCCCCCTCACCCCCCCCCCCACACACAAGACCCAAGATGAAGCCACGACTCGATCCGACCGCTGGGTGATCTGGCGGTGCGGGATCGGAAGCGCCCGATATGGGGAGGATGGAATCATAGTTTGACTTTGGATCTAACAAAATGTTTTTATTGTAGCAGGCATGTGGAAAATGTGTAGAAAAATTAAACTAACTATTTGTATTATGGATTTCTTTAAGTATTGTGTTTTCTGATTTTTCTTATTAATTCCAGGAAGTCCAAAGAATTAAGGATGTAAACTGGATCACAATAAACAAACGCCGTAAATTATACTAAATTCGTTATAGTGATTCCTTGAAGATTCTGCAATTGAGCTAAATAATATTCAGCTTCCCAGACCAGAAAATGTCAAACTGGCCGATGATTTCTTCTTCCAACATACTAAACGTCCACAAGGTGATATACTTGGTTGTTTTAATACTCTTACACGCCACTCCATCTTCTCGAAGGTTCTAGTAATCGTTTGACCAGCGACAGGAGATAAGGAGTGAATTGTCTTCAAGTAATTTGTGGATAACGTTGGCTACCGTGAGGATTTTGGGGAAAACAAAGGTAACAGTGTGTTCGTACAAATCCGACCCATCGAAAAATGATGGTGTCTCCCACCTTATCATCACACATGAATCAAAGACTTTAAAATTTTACTTTCACACTCCTCGTCTGAGCGCTTGCGCACTTGTATTTAGTACGAAAATGCTAAATGTCGCTTTTGCTAAGAATTAACGCTGGCCAGCTACGGCGACTAAGGAAGGGCGACCAGCGACCAACAACCGAATTTAAGAAGAGACCTTCGAATCTGAAGGTAATCTCAAACTTCGATAAAAAAAAATGCAGCTAATTTCTGTCCAACGAATAGTTGAGTTGAACGCAGCTAACATCGGACCTGGTCTTATACAGAAGCAAATGTTGTCTCAAGTTTGGGAGCCCCGTTTGCACTTACGATCGCTAAAAGCTAAAGATTAATTTCCCTCAAGATTAATTTCCCTCGTCCCTAGTCCTAATCTTAGTGAAAAGTTGGCCGCAAACTCCAGTTCGGGGCTAAGACTTGGTAATTAGGATGTACTCTACCACTAGGGATGAGAAGCTAGACTGGTTAATGCGCTTTGCAAACAGGACGTGACTTGCCAAAGATCTAACTGAGGGATTGGTACGTAGAGAAACCCAGGAGAAAATCAGGAGGATCCAACATAGCACTCCGGGAATAGGTTAGGAGGCGGAATTAAGTATTTCTAGGCCCTATCGATCTCAGCATATTTGGCGGTGCAAAACGGATAAGTCAGCTACACCGTCAAATATGATTCGCAGTCAGCTTGGGCTGAAGGACTATTTAGATCTCAGCATATAACTCTTCACCCCCTCTTGCCAAGTCTTGCATCTCTTGAGAGAAAATTCGACTCCACACCAGATCCACGGCTTTGGTGGGATCATGCTCCTCAAAATCGCAGTGCAGAGAAGCAGCGGGTCTCATGGATGAAATCTTACGAGATTTCCGAAATCTTACGAGATTTTCTATAGCACTTTTAAATTAATACTGAAAAATTTGAAAATATTTGGGTGTGGTTCCGTCTAGCCTAGGGTAGTAGATCTTATAAGATTTGGATCATATCTGTTGCAATAATTCTTTCTTTTCGGACCTTGAGCGGGCGCAGTTCGCTCAATATCCGGCACATGACCCTCAGTTTACATGTTGACACGTTGTCACTTTAGCATTCGAACAGCATATGCTGCACATCCTCTTCTTCTTTGTGACACGTTCAACCGTCTGGGGTATTGTGGAGCTCACAGTCGTGCAATGCTTTGTTCAACTGAAGTGTATTTGTCTTTAGCCTGCTCTAATGCTGGAACCTAAAACCGTGAACAGACGATCAGGCTCTGGTGATTGCAGACTAGAATTTCTGACCTGATTTTTGGCTACCACCATAAATTCCATATGGTAAAGTTGAGATTTTTTCAACTTGATGATAACAGCTCAGAAAATCCGACCGGGAATTCCTGATGGTGTGTTCGCACTATAAAGGGTGACGGGTATAGCCACAGTGATCCGGGTGGCACAGATTGAAATTCGGTCAAACATCGGTGCTCTGACTAAATACCGTCAACTCACCAACCCTTAATTTCTCAATTCTGTCGGAATACTCACTTAGTAAATTTCAACGGGACACACAACGAAATAAAACGAGACTTAAACGTACCTTTCACACGAAAAGTGGAAGACTGACTGGTCAGGGTCTGAAGAACTTGCCGGTTCCAAGGGTCTAATACTTCTAGCTCAAAAGACTGGGAAAGACCTCCGTCCCACGACGCATCACAGCTGATTTGGAAGGAGTCGAACGAAACGTTCGACGCCGAACAGTTTCGAAGGGGTGAAGGCCGGCCTGCAAGATGGTCTAGTAACAGTTATGGGAGCTTATCATAAGGTCAGGAGAGCCTGCTTACGATATTAATAATATTTATTGTTTTGGAAACAAAAACCGATACCATACCAATCATGGTTAATAAAACAAGAGCTGCAAGCTCATATGGCACTTGCAAGGCTGGGTCAGAGGATGAAAGTAGGAATTCTTCAGTTCGTGGGTTTGTTGTGATTATTTGTAAGCAAAACCCTTGAGATAATGGGTCCTTGGAAATCACGAGAACGTATCGTTTGGTGATATATTTGGCTGTGATGATGCGGACTTTAGGGGCGCTAGATTCATCTGTAATCAAAACGCTTGAAGCAAAAATGATGATGAGCTCATCGGGAGAATGAAATGTATATTTTAATCAAAAATATCATTTGTACTTTAAGAAATTCAGTTGTAAGCAAAGCCCATGAGGCAAAAATATTCTAATCATGTCAAGTCTCAAATGTTCAAGTTTCATGGTCCTAGCACATCTGAAAGTACTTTAACTGGTGATCACCGGAATTCCAGACCCCCCTTCCTCCCCCCACAGTGCTCGATCCCGATCCAGTTCTGTCACTGATAAATCTAGGGCTTGTGTTTGTTCGTCCCACCAAGTTTCATCCCAATCGCTCCACTCTTAGCGTGTCACAAGATTTACGGCTCCCCCTGACTCCCCCCCACAATAATCGGATCCTGTTCGGACTTCACATGGGACATTCGAGACACGAGGTCTTTCCAAATATCAAGTTTCATTAAGATCTGATCACCCGTTCCAAAGTTATACGTACCTCTAGATTCCGGATTCCCCTTCCCTCCACTCCCCCCACGGTGGTCGGATCGGGGAAGTGACTATTTCCAAGTTGGTTTGGTCGGGTCCCTGGTACGCTTGCCAAGTTTCACTGTCCCAGTCCACCTAAAAGTAACTTAACTCCGTATCACCGGAATTCCGCCCCCCCCCCCTCCAACTCCCACCACAGTGCACGAATCCCGTCCGCGTCTGCCAATGATGGACCTAGGGCTTGTGCTTGTTCCTCTCACCAAGTTCCATCCCGATCCCTCCACTTTAAGCTTGTCATATGATTTCCGGCCCCCCCCCCTGCACCCCCCCCCCCACATTCATCGGATTCGGTCCGGACTTGAAATGGAACATCTGAGACATGACGTCTCTCCAAATATCAACTTTCATTGAGATCCGATAACCCGTTCGAAAGTTATGCATGCCACTAAATTCCGGATTCCGGCTCCCCTCCCTCCCCCCACGATGTTCGGATCGGGCAAGTGACTATTTTCAACTTAGTTTGGTCGGGTCTCTAATACGCCTGCCAAGTTTCATCGTCCTAGCATATCTGGAAGTACCCTAACTCGCAAACACCGGACTAACCGACCGACCGACAGACCGACGGAAAAGTGATCGGTATATGGCACTTGGCCGGAAGACAAGTGCCATAAAAACAAACAAAAAAAGCAATTTATCGCACTCCAGGAAGAGAGCAGAGTACGCCTATTAGTGTGAACGCACAGTATCAGGAGATCGGCACCTGCGCAGTGCAAACCTTAACCGGTAATAATTATTCAAAATTTCACACATTTACTCAAGTCCGAGAAAAACGTTGCCTATCGCCTTCTGGAAAAACCTTAACAGGCTAGCATGCAAAGTTTACTAAAATAAGGGAACCATTGCAGGGATGAAGCTCCTGTTATTTTTTCCACTTTCTGTACACTGGAGGGATAAGGACTAGTGAAATGTTTAGGAACAGACGTATCGACGGTATTTTTCCCCAAAGGTGAAAAGAAACATTTTTAAAATTTATAAGGGCCAACGAAAAACCATTCACAATATGGCACAGCTTCTGAGAAAACTGAATATCTCGGTAGGGGTGGCTCCTATTTGGCTGAAATTTCTACCCCACACGCCGGATAGCAGGACAAATTTCCCATATTTACTCGAATTCGAGAAAAACGCTACCTATCACATTCTGGAAAATACCGTCGATATCACCCGGCTTAATACCCCGGGGTTTGGCAATGCTAGTATGTTCATTTCGCTGTCAGACATTTGACCGAGCTTGTCAGGGAAAGAGTGACGGTCGACAGTGGGCCCTTGATTCGCAAGGACAAGCTAGACAAGTGCTACTGGGGCCGAAATAAAATTGATTGACAAATCCGGCCGCGATTCTCATTTTGGCTAGTACACCCACCCTAAATTGCACAAGGAAACTGGCAGGGACCGTCTCTCTATCGACCCCTCAGCGTAACAGGCGGGCGCAGCGTTGGAAGAATTGGACGTTCTTACGGATTCTGTCGTACAGGGGAGCGAGTGGGATTATTGACGGATTTTGGTGGACGAAATGTTGGGTAGCTGAACAGACGGTTGGAGGACTGACAGGTAGGCAAACGGACTGGTGGTCGAACTGACAGGTAGGCTAGCGGATGGACCGGCGGTCGGAGGCAGGACCAACCGATGGGTGAGACAACTGCCAGAACAAATAGAGTAGGGGCGGGATTTGGTTTGTCAACTTTACGGGTGGACGAGGGCGTAGGTACATATCTCGGTAGGTGAACTGATGGGTCGATGAATTAACGGGCGGGCGTACTTAGGGGTGATCAGATTAGAGGCGTTAAAGCAAGAGACACAAACCGAGAGTCACCCACTTTCTGGCTCATCCAACGACCTCTCGGAGATTAAACCTTATCCAAACTTCGCCACGCCTGATTAATAAACTGTGACTCGGAATTAGTCATGCCCTTTGGCAAAAGGCAACCTCCAAATTGCGCTGTACATAAATCTATCAGCAGTCGAGTCAAGGAGTACTTATAAATCCGAACCAGAGTATGAACACTATTACGGAAAACTGTCCGACAGGATCCGGAGATATGAAGCAGTGAACAAAAAGACGGGACAAAAAAAGAGGGACGTGTGGAACAGCAGCAACATAACTAAGCTATTCGCCCCTTAACAAAAACAAATACCCTATCGATCAATTGTTCTAATAAATTCGTTAACGTCTATCTTTGTTTCTGTAACTACTTGCTCCGCCTCCCTTTCTACACCCAAAGTTTAAAAAGCTGCCACCTACAAATTTACTGAAATGAAAACTTACTGACCCGACGAAAATTTTTTCTCAAAATAGTACTACGAAGTAGTACGAAAAAGTAGCATGCAGTACTAAGTGATGCTACTATATGCTTCTACTTCAAGACTATCGCGTTACTGCATACTACTATAGGCTACTATTAGCAAGACTGGATGCTAATATGGCAAGACAGGATGCTACTGGATACTACTACTTAAGACTAGACCAGTCAGAGGAACATTATTAGTCCTCCACTGTCAATCGTAACTCCGTCGGAACCGTAGCCGTATGGACCGGCGTGCTCACATTGGCTGAAAACCGCCAAAGTGGCAGCTTACGACAGGTTACGATCGCTTCCACCAGCTTTTTACGATTGCCGCTGAAAATGCTTTACTATGTTATTCCGCTGTTCACGAATAATCGATTTTCAAATAATGGGATTTCCGTGTGATTTGTGCTTTGTGATATCTCTATGCGGTTGTGTTTTTGTTGTATGCCTTACGAGAAAGATTCATCATTTTTTTTGTTCAGCCACTAAGCAATCTTCGCCAATTCAGCCGAATGAAGATTTTACTTTCATTCAATCAATCAATCAACTTTATTACCAAATAGGTTAAAGCTAGAAGAGTTCAAAATGCGAAATAAACACAAAATATATAAAAACAGCTTTACGAGTAATTCTTAACATAAATACTGGAATAAAACTGCTTAAGAATTGGGATGACGAACCGTTAGGATACGGAACATCTTTTTCACATCTTATAAACAAACAGCGTTAAAACCAAGACATTTCACATCCCCAAATAACCAACTAAAATTTAAATAATATATTTTGCAATCATCCCAGTTTAAGAGCTTTTAATGTAAACAAACCGCATTTAGAAATCCAAAGGGGATGTTCAAGAGCTTGCACGAACGGTTTCAATTTCGATACTGAATGTCTTGCTAGACAGTCCGACCCATTGAACCTCTTTTCCATTAGCAAGATAACAACAATGGCAGGCTGACACTAACAATGACGCACCGTGTTCTCATTTATGCTACACCAAAATCTGCATCTATAGGCTACATGCATATCCACAAGTATACAAGAGCTGAACTCGAGATATGTCATAGACGAACGTAACTCATGGGAATTTTGGGCCCAGTTACCCACGCACGGGAGGGTTGGGGGGGGGGGGGGGTCGGGACCCGTCAAATTGCATATCTAGACCTAAATATACTCGTCTATACCAGCTTAGAGTTTGATTCCAGTTACGGGTCAAAAACTTAACTCATGGGCAAATTGGGCCCACTTGCCAATGAACCGGGAGGGTTGGGAGTGGTTCAACTTCACACACATACCCACAACCCCTATAATCCAAAAGCACAAAGGACTTTCGTAGCCATGGTCAATCTGAGGGTAAAAAAAAAGGTCAATCTGGGCCCAAATCCCCCTGAACCAAGTGGGGGTGGGGCTTGGGACCCGCAAAATGGAAAAAGAGACCCTAATACTCACAAACCTACCAAGTTTTAACTTGATACCTTTTGATTCCTGTCACTGGTAACGAACTTTACTCCTGGGCAATCAGGGCGCAGTGGCCCCTGAACGGGGTGGGTGGGGCAGGTGCAACTTTAAAAGCAGTTTCCAAGCCCTAGGGTCTACAAGTACAAGGAATTTCGTCGTATTATATCCAGGTCTGGTCAAGTTATGAACCTTATTCACTCGCCAATCGGGGCCCATTTGCCCCTGAAACGGGTGGGACCCCCCCCCAAACAAAATCACAACTAGACCCCAATGCCCACAAGCGTACCGAGTTTGAACTTGATACTTGCACTGGTTCACGATCTATCAGCTCCACAAAATACGGTGAAAACCGAAAACTTAAAGCTGCTACAGCGCTCGCAATACTAAATCTTTCCAAGGAACACTACTAAAATGCATAAAGGTCGTCCCTCAGCCCATGAAATTATTAGCCAGTTTTTCATTCCTAAACCCGATTAATGTGTAAAACTGTGTCAATGTCACTGTGTAAAAATTTTAAGTCTTATTTAGTGTGTTTTTAAACGAAAAGAATGTTGTCATGTTTATTTACATTGTTTTGTTCAAGTGTTTTAATATGTACATTTTACTTTGTGTATTTTATTCATACTCCGCTGTTATGCAAAAAGCGGGTCACAAATAAATAAAAACAAATTGAGGTGATAATCCATTTACACCCACGAATCAGATGATACTGTCCGATATTTCAGTACAATACTCGATACTCAGTCCAAAGCATTCCCCGCACTATTTACTGTTTTCGTTCCATAAATTGCTGAATACTTTTGAAACTAAGCTCTGCTTTTAACAAATTATACACGGCTTTCGCTATTTTAAGAACAAATGGAGAGATTATGGAAGTAGGTTGAACTGGCACTATACGTCCGACGGGTACTTTAATGACCGAATTCCAGAACTAGTAAGTAAATTTATGGGCCTGACATTCAAGTCAGGAGCAAGGCTAGGGGAACAAGACCAAAGGTTTCGATGGGATCCCAAAAATTCAATATTTCAATTGGGTCTTGTCTTCGCCAGATCCAGTCTTCGCCAGACTCCTTGAACACTTGTACTATTAAAATTTAGAAAAAGATTAAGGCAAAATAGCTCATCATATGAGAAAACCAAGTTCAGATATGGATTCAGCGTGTGTGTTTACCCTTTAAGTCATATCTATTTTGACGAAGCAGATCGAAACTTCCTGCCTTACTTCTGCCAATTTTCCGGTTTCAGCGGAATTCCGGAACTACTTGTCCGGCGAAAAAATAAAGCTCAAAAACGAATTCAGCATGTCTCCTTACTCCTACATCCAACCTCTAATCAACTTCTAATTAAACTTTTACTTTTAACAAATTCTCCGATTTTGGCCGGATTCCGGCCGAACTAATTGTCCGGCGAGAAAATAATTTTCATATTCGGACTCAGCACGTTTCCTTGCCCCTTAATCGAACCTCCAATCAACTTCATATTACTTTTCACAAATATTCCGGTTTTCACCGGATTCCGGGTGAACTATTTGTAAGGCGAGAAAAAAAATTTCATATTCGGATTCAGCATGTCTCCTTACCTCTAAATCGACTATTTCATTAGCTTTTTAAAAATATGTTTTGTTTCCCTTAATTTTAAACCCCTCCCCCACCCCTAAATATAGAGCTACATAGCTCATCTTCGAACTTGACCTGTACTTTGACCTAAAGAGTCCTCATGCCAAGTTTGATCAAAATATCTCAACCCCTTCGAGAGTTATCGTGCTAACAGACGGACGGACGGATAGACAGACAACTTTACAATGTCATAGGTATCCCTCAACTTACGTTTTGGGATCCCAAAAACAAAGACACCACTCCTACCACCCAGCAGTTTCACTCGAATCAGGTATTCTTTTGGGAATCTAGTATGATATAAGGTCCTGAATTTCGACTGCCCCCCCCCCCACGCTGGAAGGATCCGGACAACGAAGGGTTTTCCATATCAAATCTTTTGGGTCCTTTATGCTTCCGCCAACTGACCTCCTCCTGGACTAAATGAAAGTAATCAAAACAGACATACTTCTATCGATGGATAAGAATTACGATCGGTACATCCAGCTTCGACCGCTGTTGCAAGAGGTATAAACTTTGAAGTTCAAGTGCTTCAGTTCTACTTCAATTTAATTTGTTATCGAGAGTCACTGAGATCATTATAAGCTCTGGCTCGAATGCTGAGGTGGCTTTTCCTTCATCGCAAGCATCCATGACAAATTAGTTGGCAAGCGCCGCCAAGGGACGGACTGACGCACAATAAAACTACATTCTGGCGAACGAAACGCAACAAACGGCTATTTCTGTCTGCTAACGGGTGGGCCTAATGAAAATATAGCCGTGTTAATATACACTCGGACAAGCGTGACATCCCGTCTTTCTGTCAGTGAGTTCTGAATAGCGTATGACGGCCATACCAGGGAGATTTCATGCAAGCAACAAGAGAGACGCTTGAAGCGAGCGGGTACCAACTCCCCGGCACCTGTTGTACACTCTATCCCGGCACCGACCGAAATCGATAAACTTAGTGATTTTGCTTCTAAACATACTGATTTTAACGTTCTAGCACGTGGCAAGTGGTGGCAACCGGTGCCACTTGATGTCTCCCGGTCCCGGCACCGGCTGTGCATCACGGCACCGGGCACTTGCTGTACAATAAAATCGAGAGTGGGCAACCTATGGCTCGACTAATTTTGTAGGCCTAGTGAAAACGGACTAAAACAATATCGATTTCATCTTGAAAGAAAATCAGAATCAAGCATTCTTACATCGTTTCGCTCCAAACAACGTAAATGGAAACAATATAGTCATGGAAATGGAAAAGAGTGAGCTAGCCCATCTTTCGGCCGGCGTACAAACTACTTAGGTCAATGATATCCGCTAGAGTGCGCGCGTCAGACCTTTAAAAAAGCAAACCTCCATTAGACTAAAAATTAGCCTTTCAGTTTTTTCCTTTCCCTTTAAATTCTTCACGCCTACGGATTCGGCTCTCTGAAAGCAATGCTCCATTCATTAATTCCAGTTACGTAATTCACCAAGTCCCGCACAAAGATTTCATATATATTTCCTTCCGGCTGCAAGACTCGAACTAAGGAAAGCAATCAGCCTGGCTTTCGGGACAAGCCCTATTTGTTATTGCTGAAATATGTCTGTTTTGATTTCGTCTCGCATCACACTTTTATTTTTGCAACGGGCAGATTTCCCAAGATATCCAAGTTCTGGCAAATAAACATGACATTCCTACCGGCAAAGAAATTAATTAAACTCGAAACATCGGAACGCAAATCTGCACGTTCTGCAACCTGAGTGGGAGGATTGTAGCAGAAATCGCACTTATGGCAAAACAGTCCCAGAACTGTGTGAACACCGAGTGAGAGGATGCTCTGTCGCTTAGAATGCCCTGGACACTGTTATGGCATCGATAACCATATAGAAGATTATGTATGTTGTTTTATTCTTACGAGCCAATTCTGATTCATCTTCAAGATGAAGTCATCGCTCCACGAGTTAATTCTTTCACGTCCTGCGACACGCAGGATCCTCCATCCTAAACCTTCAAATACGCGGAGCTCACATGTACTTTGCTGTCTCAAGAGGCTAACTGGTCTCGCCTAAAAAAGTGTATTGCCCTTTTCCTCTAACTTGGGGGCGTCGAAAAGTACCAACTGGTCACCTCTTTGGAGGTTGAGTCTTAGGGACCAACACAGGGTTAACCCCTGTGCCCAACTGGGTGTGCAACTGCAAACTAAGAACCAAGTGGTCACCTCTTCGGAGGTTGGGTAGAGAAGCCGGAGGGGGCATTGCTTGCAATCGCCCTCGCCCAACTGGGCACGAGTTCCAACTGGTTTTTAGTAGTCCTAAGATCGCTTTTAGGCTGAATTCTTGGGGACGGAAAACTAATCTTGAATTGACTACGTTTGGTTTGCGAGCCGAGCATCTCGCAGAAGAAAGAAGAAACTGGCTTGGTTGAAGATCCGGAACACTGAGAATTAATAAAGTATTTTTGGTCGTAATTTGTGTTTATAAATCAATCTATTCGTATTCTCTAGAACCATCTGAACCAAGTCTCCGCAGGTGTTGTTAAGGTCGTGTTGTGTTTAGTTGTCACGGTCGGTTGCGCCACGCTACCCTACGGGCAACGAGTGACGACTAAAAGCAACTCCATTGTAGGGAGATACCTTCTACATACAATAGCTGGTATAACCGTGCAAAGAAGACCAATATTAATCTACATTTATACATCTCCAACATGTCCACAACACCATAGTGTTTCAACTGGTCCAAGAATTCTGCGACTTGTCACAAGCCTGATAATTCTACCCAGGATATCCGCGACAAAATTTGTCACGAAATCGCACTTATGCCAAAAATGTCGAAATTTTGCGATTTAGTTCTATTTTTTTTGCAAACCGAGTGGGAGAATGTCCTCACAGCAACAAACAGATAGAAGACCTGCCACCTGTTCTTGGATGTCGATAGCCTTGGGCAGTGTTGCCACCGGTTGAAGAGTTCTGCAACTTATCACAGGTTTGCTAAGTCTACCAAGGCTTATCGCCACGATAAAAATTGTCTCGGAAGTCTCTTATGCCAAAAAAGTCACATAATTTGGAGATTTCAATTGGCAAGCTGAGTGGGAGTATGTCCTAGCATCAGCGAACAGACAATAGCCTGTTGCCTATCTTGCGTGCCCTGGGCACTGTTACCAGTTGTCACGGGTTTTCGACGTCCCCTAGTTTCATTGGTGCGACAAAATTTGTTGTAGAAATCACACTTATCCCAAAAATGTACAAGACTTTTGCGATTCCTGGTGAAGCTATTAGGAAACCCAAGTGGGACTAAGCCCTGGCATCAGCCACCGGATTGAAGAGTATTCGCGTTTGCAGCGGGCAGTGTTGCCATAGATCAAAAAGTTCTGCGATTTGCCAAAGGCTTTCGACTTCTCCCCAGGTTCATAGCCGCGACAAAATTTGTCGCAAAATCCGTATTTATAACAAAAATATCGGAGAACTTTGGGATTCATTTGTTTTTTGGGAAAGTGAGTAGGTTGATGCCCTCGCAGCAGCCTACCGATAAAATAACCGAAGCCTATTCCTGTATGCCCTGGGCAGTGTTGCGACTAGTCGCGGAATTCTGCGACTTGTCACAGGTTTTTTACTTCTCCGGAGGTTCATACTATGACAGACTTTGTCACAGGAATCGCACTTATAACAGAAATGTCACAGATTTTCCGATTCCATGGATGTTTGCGAACAACGGGTATGCTAAAGATCTGGAACCTAGCGGCAGAAAAAAGAAGCTAACTCACCAGCTGGGACCAGCTGGAAGACACAGGGTTCCCTCTGACTTCCAGCGTTATTACTTGCCCAGCATCCAATTGACCCGAAATCCCCTTCGCTTTTTGGTACATATTTCAGAACACTTCTAGTTCCAACCGTCGAAAACGAAGAGCGCGGCAACAGGATAGATTCGGACACAGAGCTGGCAGCAGCGATGAATGTCCACCAGAAGTGAACGTCCGTTGGATCCGAATCCACTTGACAAACGAGGGTGGTGGTTTCACCCCTTGCACCCCCTGCTTTTACAATCTCATCGGACTGGCATCGAGGAGCATCTGGAATAAAAACAAAAAAAGATGAATTTTGTTGTAAAGGACACGTCGTACTTTTGATTGTAATTATATCTACTTTAGCAGTATTTCCATCCATTATTTTTCCCGAGATTCTTCACTTCATAAGAGTGTCCTATCCCGATGAAAAATTTATCTCAAAATAGTACTATGAAGTAGTACGAAGAAGTTGCATGCAGTACTAACGATGCTACTACATGCTTCTACTTCAAGGCTACCGTGTTACTGCATACTACTATATGCTACTATTAGCAAGACTGGATGCTACTATGGCAAGACAGGATGCTACTGGATACTACTACATAAGATTGGACCAGTCTGAGGCACATTAAATTATAGTATTCTTGCTGAAGCTGAAGTATAATTGCTGAAGTATAAATGCTGTGTTTATTTGAAGAAGTCTTTCCATCCCGTGCATTACGAATTTGTCTTCTCAGCCGGGCTCTGGACATTTTCTTATTTAGTTTGTAATTAAAAAGAACCTGAACCTGAACCTATTACATAGTATTACATGCAACGTTTTAGTACTACTAACCATACTATTACGCAGGCTACAAGTTTTTCATCGGGATCTCCTTTACTAGCAATGCACCGATATTCGTTTCTTATCTTTACGGGCAGTAATAGGCGCCCGATCACTGTTTCCGAGGAGCTTATTGGTCCGGAGAATTTTCTGTAAGCCTAACTTACTTATAAAGCGGTCAACTATATCAGAACATCTGAGCAGAAACACTGTGTAGTGCGGGTTGTCCTTTAAGGCGGGATTCTGCCCAGAGAACTAAAACTGGCAGTTAGTCTAACGGGGGTTGGCTGCCATTACGGAAGAATAGGAAATAAGTGGAAAATTGAAATGGAGCTCTCTACATCTATAGTAAGCTGTCGGGACCCATGTGTCGTAACCACTATTTTTGACATGTTTTTAGCCAATGAGAGCACGCCAGATCTGGACGAGCACGGTTACGAGAGCCAGTGGAGTTGCCACTTGAGATCGAAGGCGGGTCCATACTCATGCCCAATGTATGGATGTCTACTAGATGAAAGTGTTAATAGTCGTTTCATACGCGAATTTGCAGAGCTGTGAATGCAGAATAGAAGCGTTTCGAGTAAATTGGTTATTCAAGAAAACTAAAGAAATAGAAAACCGTGATTTCTCGTGATTTCACTTGGCCGAAGGGCAAGTGCCATATAGCGACTGTAATTTTTGTCCGTCAGTCGGTCTGTCGGTCCCGGTTTTGCTAGTTCGGGCACTTCCAGATAAACTAGGACGATGAAACTTTGCAGGCTTATGAGGGACCGGACAAAAATAAATTGGAAATAGTCGTTTTCGGGATCCGACCATCTGTAGGGGAGTGGAGGGAGGGGGAATCCGGAAAAACGAGGATTTTTAGCTTACGAACGGGTGATCGGATCTTAATGAAACTTGATGAATGGAAGGAAAGCATGTCTCAGATGTTCCATTTTAAATCCAGACCGGATCTGATGACACTGGGGGGAGTTGGAGGGGAAAACCGGAAAACTTGAGAAACACATCCCTCCACGAGTGCAGGGATGGGATCTGGGCACTGTGGGGGAGTTGGGGGGGGGGGGGGGGTCGGATTTCTAGCGATCACGCGAGTTCGGCATACTTCCTGATGTGCTAGGACGATTAAACTTAGCAGATATGTCAGGGATCCGAACAGATTGACTTGAAAATAGTAGTTTCCCTGATCCAATCATCGCGGGTGGAGTGGATGGATGGGGAGTTCGGAATCTAGTGACATGCTTAACTTTTGAACGGGCGATCGGATTTGAATGTAACTTGTATGGTGGAAAGAGCTATCACCTCAGATGTTCAGTTTTAAGTCCGGGTCGAGTCCGATACATCTGGGGGATTTGGGGGGGGGGCGGGAAACTTAAGAAACGCTTAAAGCAGAGGGATTGCAGACCATCCGGAACTGCTCAAAACTGAGTGAAGAAATATCCTATTTCTCTTTTCGAACCGCATTTTTGGATGGCGGGTGTATTTTGTGACGTTCTCATCTACTTTCTTGTACCGCCTACTCGTAACAAATGCCATATGAGCTCGTAGCTCTTATTTTTCTTCTTGATCAGCTACTTAAGATGATATGTGAGCTTCAGATGATGTGCGTGCTTCAAACCTTATATTCAGGAAAACTATAGAGGAATTAATAAAAGTAAAACTTTTATCAGTATTTAAAATTTAGCTACGGTCCTCAGGGTTGCCCTACACCATCGAGATGCAAGCCTTCCAGTTTGATGTATCGTTAGTATTTTTTATTTCTTTTTACTGTGGCCAGTTTGCTTTTTGGATGCAGACAATAGCATTGAAAAACATAAGCACGGGCATGGAGTACTTTGTAAAGATGTTTCTCTTGGTGAAACAAGACCAAAGGTTTCCATGGGATCCCAAAATTCAATATCTGATCCAGACAACTGGGTCTTGTCTTAGCCAGATCCAGTCATCGCCAGACTCCTTGAACATTTTTACAATTAAAATTCAGAAACAGATTAAGGCCAAATAGCTAACACCCGAGAAAACCAAGTTCAGATACGGATTCAGCAAGTGTGTTTACCGCTATAAGTCATATCTGTTTTGACGAAAACTTCCTGCCACTTCTGCCAATTTCCCGGTTCCGGCCGAACTCCAGAACTACTTGTCCGGCGAAAAAAGAAAGATCAAAGACGAAATCAGGGTATCTTCTTTCCCCAGTAATGAATATCTAATCAACTTCAAATAAAAATTTAGCTTATAACAAATTTTCCAATTCCAGCCGGATTCCAGTCGAACCATATGTCCGGGTAAAATATGATTGTCATACAGGGACTCAGCATCTCTTCTTACCCCTAAATCGCTTATCTAATCAACTAGAAATAAAACTTTAACTTCCAACAGTTTTCCGGTTTTGGCCAAATTACGGGCGAACTACATGTCCGGGTAGAAAATTGATTTGACATAAGTGTTCAGCATGTCTTCTTGCCCTAAATCGAACATATAATCAACTCCAAATAAAACTTTTAATTTTGACAAACTTTCCGGTTTGGGCCGGATTCCGGTCGAAATACTTGTCCGTCGAGAAAATAGTTTTCACCATCGTCTTCAGCATGTCTTCCTACCTCTAAATCGAGCATCTAATCAACTTCAAATTAAACTTTTACTTTCAACAGACTTTCCGGTTTGGACCGGATTCCGGGCGAACAACTTGTCCGATGACAAAATGGTTTTCACCATCGTGTTCAGCATGTTTTCTTACTCCATAATCGACTATCACATTAGGTGTTTCAAAATATTTGTTTTGCCCCTTAATCTGAACCCCCTACCCCACCCCTAAATGTAGGGCTACAAAGCCCATCTACGAACTTGACTGGTCAGTCGAACCAACGAATCCTTACACCAAGCTTCATCAAAATATCTCATTCCCTTCGAGAGTTATCGTGCTTACAGACGGCCGGACGGACAGAAGGACAACTTTTGCGATGTCATAGGTATCCCTCCACTTACGTTTTGGGATCCCAAAAATAAAAAGTTAACGTAGTTCGATCCACTGTTTATTAACAAGACCAAAGGTTTCGATGGGATCCCAAAAATTTAATATTTGATCCAGAAATTGCGTCTTGTAGTTATCTGGTCTTCACCGGAGTCCTTGAACACTTTTACTATTAGCTAGTCATCTGAGAAACCAAGTTCAGGTATTGATTAAGCATGTGTGGTTACCTCTATACATCATATCTACTTTGACGAAACTGATCAAAACTTCCTGCCTTACTTCTGCCAAATATCCGGTTTCGGCCGAATTCCGGGTGCACTGCTTGTCCGGCAAAAAACTAAAGCTCAAGACGGATTCAGCATATCTCCTTATCCTATATCGAACCTTAACCAACTTCAAACAAACTTTAACTTAACAAATTTTCAGGTTTTGGCCGGATTCCGGGTGAACTATTTGTCCGGCGAGAAGATAATTTTCATGAACGAATTCAACATGCACCCTTACAACTACATCGAACCTCTAATCAACTTCAGATAAAACTTTTAAAAAATTTCTGGGTTCTGACAGATTCCGGGCGAAGCATATGTCGGGTGGAAAATGATTGTCATATATGGATTCAGCATGTCTCCTTACAAGCAAATCGAACATTTAATCAACTTCAAATATAACTTTATTTTGAACAAATTTTCCGGTTTTCTCCGGATTCCGGGCGAACTTTACGTCCGGGCAGAGAATGATTCTCATACACCAATTCAGCATGTCTCACTTAATCTGGCGACACATGATTATTAGCTTAACGCGAATGGAAAAGCCCGAGTAGCACGAACTAAGTCACACAAGGAAATGGACTTCTAGCTCTCTTGTTTTCCTTTTTTTTCTCTTTCTGTTCTCCTCTGTTCTTCTTTTCAATCTTGATACTTTCAGCTAATCTGTTGGTTCTGTTTGTTTTAATTACTATTGACTAGTCTCCTGCCCTATTATTGCACCTATAATTACTTATTATGATATTTTTATTTTTTTTTCTTATTTTTGTGTGCTTTCCTAGTATAAATATTTTACTAGTTGCGCATTTTTCTTAAAATATAGTTAAATGAAACTCAAACTGAACTGTACTGAGCCACGGCCTGAAGAGGATCCTTGCCAAGAGAGATAAATACCGTTGGAATACAGTGGAGGTACATGCTTATTTCAACAGTTACTTGAAGCACAACTCTTACTAGAAATGGTCTTTTCAAGATGAAATAGTCAGAAACATCATTTTCAAAAATGCTATTACTTCCCATATGAAATTAGCGATTTTCTTGTTGGGGCTTGCTAACTCTTTCCAGCCACTCTCTCCGGCGGCTGGACGCAAAGTATTTGAAAACTGAACGTGCCTTAGATAAAAAGTGGAAAAATCAAATAAAAAAATAAGTCCAGGTTTGCGCTGCGTGATTTCAAAACTAGCGTAGGCCCAAAAAGCGCTAAAAAGCCGTAAGTACAAAACGAAACAATTGCGATGGCGGGGATTACAGAATCTTGTAATCCCATAAGGGGTATACATTATAGTATGTTATAATGGTAGAATGGAGGGACCTTCAAATAGCTACTTTGACTAGCTGAAGTTGACTTTAATCACAGCAAGGGCATGAGAATGGCACTGTCCAAAGTTAACAAACATTCAAATAAGCATACCTCTACTGTCCATCTTAGCTGAATTATCCGTTCAAAACATCACCATTACTGTTCTTTAATTTTTTAATGGATGACCGAAGGAACTCCTCGTTTCATTACATTTCTGCTACGAAGATACCCCAGAAGTTCTAACGCTTCGAGCGCGTTTCTCTCAACTTATTTCCTGAAGTCTGAGCAGAGAAATGCATGTACACTGGTTTCTATTCGTCATCTAATAGTGGCAGACGCGGAATAAGGAAAAAAACGGAAAAAACTTTTCTTCAAGTTTGTATTTCCAACTTCTGTCTGTTGTTGTGACATATCCACAGGCTTTGAAGGAAACTTTCCGGGAAATAAATTTTTAGAGAACGCACCAGATAGACAACGGAAAGATTGGAAAAGGGGTTCCTCCAAGTTTCGAGTGTATGTGTGAAGCTGGTTTAAGGAAGGATACAAAAATTATACATTTAATAATTGTAATAGTGCTTTGTAATTGTAATAGTGGGACCTACACATTTTTATCCCACTTTCACCTTCAACTTACTACTGTTTACTTCTCTCCTTGGTTTTGTTTCCAGGAAATTACTTAATGCTGGACTGGTTTGTGAACGTAGTTAAATGAAAGATGTTGAAAAATCGTACCAACCAATAAAATGAATACTAACATTCAACTTAACTTTTTTTTTTATTAAGATATGTATTTGACGGCGCAAAGCGGATAAGCCAGCTACCTTTTATTAGAGCTATAGTTCGGCCCTTCTTGGCAAGGGTCCTCTTCAGGGTCAAGGAGCTTCAGCTGGAAAATGAACTTGTGGAAAAACAATGACTCCAAAACCCCATTCTTCAAATCGCTGAAGAAACTTTAACTGTTTTCCCACTAAGTTCATTTTCCAGCTTGAGCGGCTTGAGCCTGAAGAGCACCCTTGCCAAGAAGGGCCGAAATATACCTTTAATAAAATGTAGCAGACTTATCTGTCTTGCACCGTCAAATATGATTCGCAGCCAGCTTTGGCTGAAGAAATCTTCAATTAAAATATGGTTTATATTCTAATCTGATTTGACTCGCAGGCTCAATTTTCCAGTTTGAGCCTAAAAAGGACCCTTGCCAAGAAGGGCCAAAATATCGATAAAATAAATCTCAACTGAAGTAACCGTTTCCGTAACCGTTCATTATTAGTTGCGTTTTTGCTGATACCATGGTATCTGTTACCACGGTCTAAAGTCGTTTTTGCAGTTATCGTGGTCTGAAACCACGGTCAAAAGGCGTTTTTGCAGTTATCTTGGTATCTGGCCAGTTATCGTGGTATCAGATATCTGAAGAGTCATCTGACTTTCATCAAATTTTGTCAGATTGGTGAGAAAGAAGTTTAGCACTTAGTGATGTAACTGGATATCTGTTTTTCATTTGGGATGACTTCGAAAAATGCAATTTCGGCAATAGTCGTTTGCAGTTTGCAGTTTTGCAGTTATCGTGGTATCAGATACCACGATAACTGCAAAAAGGACTAATTGCAGACCCAGTTACCGTGGTAACAGATACCATGGTATCAGCAAAAACGCAACTATTTATTCCGTTGTTTTGACTGAGATTATTGTTTTAATATCATGTGTCTTGACTCAAACAACACGTCATTTGGCCCTAAACCCCGATTTGTGTTAACGCTTTGAAATAAACTGAATCGAATTGATTTAAACATGATTCTCAATCAGTTAGGGTTGAACAAACATACATTTGTGTTAGGCGAACAGCCATTTGAACTAATTATTAGAGTACATTGGGAACTAATTATGGTTAGTTTTTCATAAAATGATTTACATGTCATCATTTCTGCCCCCTCCCCCCCCCCCGGAATGGCGCTTCGAAATACGCTGTTGTCTTCTTATCCCTTGTCATTACCTAATTGATATCTCGGCCGAGAGATTTCGGAGAATGCACTCGCAAGGCGCGGAAAATTCAAAATCTCTCGGTCACGCCGAAAGGATATTTTTTTTTCAATTAATTTATTCAGTCATTTGAAGGAAGGATATCAATCATTTTATGTAGCTGAATAATAAAGAATGACATGACGGCCAAAATAAACCATTTCTGCGGCTGACATTGCAGATTACTCAAATGTTGTCTGACGAAAGTTCTATTTCTTGTAGAAGCAAAATTATTTCTTGATGTGAGGTTATAGAAAAAAAAAAACTGTTTATAGTTTATACTGAATTTTAATTATTTTGGTAGTTGCTGATGTTGTTGTTTCTCTGCCTTTTCATTTTTTACCATACGTCGTGTTTACCTAGACGGGTTACAAATAAAATTTAATTTAACTTAACTTGGTAAAGCTAGTAAATTAGAGGACAGAGGATAGAGGAAGCAAAAATGCTGCAGCGATACATTAGCGAAAATAAATTGTCTAGGAATCGACTGATTTGTGGTAATATGACTTCATTATACTTTGATCCGCTCATTTTCTAAGTTGCTATTTATTCAAACCGGTAAGAAAGCAACAGCATTTGTTTTGAACAGTCCGCTCAAAGCTCCCTAGAAATCCCCTCCCAGAATTCTGCTAAATCATCTAAATTGGACATAGAGCTCTCACTTAAATCATAACAGAGGGGGAACGTAATCCCAGTTGATACCGCAGGGCTGATTAAGCCTTAATTTTCAAGTACTGTTGTCTACGCCGGCTTCTGGGACAACTGGAAATGATACAAATGAGGATTTTAAGCCCAAGAGAATACAAACTCAGCGCTTATGAAAAGGAAAGGATATGGTGGATCGCAATCGTTTGATAAGAGGGATTTAAGGTAGAACAATATCATACAAAAACAAAAACTGGCGAAAAAAATCTAGAGGAAAGGACAACTATTAATCAATATTTCAATGACAAAAAGGTGATCAAGTGGAGATGCGTTCCGGATTTCTAAAAAGAGAGAAGAAAATGTTTTCATCAATCAAGAACGAAAGTTACGAGGTTCGAACGCGATCGGATACCGCACACTTCTAACCATAAACGATGCTCACCAGCGAACTGCAGAGGTTACTTCAATGACTCTGCCGGCAGCTTCTGGGAAATAACAAAGAATAATTTGATCTTCAGAAACAAAAAAACAACCAGGCCAAGTGGTGGGTCAAGGGGCTTAAAGAGGATCTTGAAATACCCTGTTTCTGCTTGAGAAAAATTCCTCTCACTGTTTCGAGATGACTATAACCTTTTCTTTCAACACCACCAGTATCATAATAACTACAGTGCACTTCGTTAATTTCCTTCAAGAAGTCCTCTTGCTTATCCTGTGTTTTGGTTTCTCCCTAGCTCCCTTCTGAAATTATAAACTTCTGAAATCCAAGCATTTTGCAATTGCTTCGTTAATCTGTTATTACTATTTTTTTTTCAATGAATTTATTCTCTAAATTTCAACCAATTATTTGCCATTTTACAACTTGCTATGCAATTTCATCATTGTTGTGGGGGGGGGGGACCAGTGCCAGCGGGTCGCCCCTATCGGGGGGAGCCAGGACCAGGGATTCGAAGTAGGAGTTATTAGTTACCTTTTTTGTCTCTGTTCTGATCGCTGTTTTCTCTCTGTTTTATATTTTTCCCGTTTTTGTCAAATGACGGGAAACTCTGTTTCTCATTTTTCTGTTTTAGTACGCTGTTCCGTGTTCCATGTTCTGTGTTCCGCTATCTGTTTTACAAAACACGGAACTTGCTCTCCTAGTATGTTTTACCACTGTTCAGATAGAAAATTGCCCAGAGATTCGCAGACAGAACAGAAAGAATTGTAGAACTTCACAGGATAAAGATGGACCCTAAACTAGGGTGGTTTTGGTATTTATTTTGCAATTTAACAGATTTCCCGCCTAAGACATGCTCAGGAATCTAAATCTGGCTTTTCGTCGGAACAGCGACAAAACACGAAACATGGAACAGCGTAAGCGAAAATACCTTTTTTCTTAAATCCAAACCAGACAACTGTGAACACAGAACACGGAACAGGAACCAGAGACAAAAAAGCAACTATTAGAACTTGGCCCAGTTAGAGCTAGATGTCTTTTTTGTCTCTAATCATAGCTTGATGCCTCTCTGCAACACTTTGGTTGAAATAGTTTTATTTTTCTGGCTACTTTTGGATTACATAGCTCATGCGCTGCACTCAAAAGTTCCTTACGTCGTTTAGCCAGCTCACGGGGCAGGTCGGTGCTTACACTTTTCCCAGACCCTTCTGGGTTTCCAACACACGCCAAAAATGCTGTCCTTGTCCTATAGATTTACGACTCATACTGTAACTGGGTCAGTGTCCGGGGGCGTGTTTGGTCGGTTGGGTTGCTTGGTCTTGTTTTTAATCGGGTAAACGTTTGGGACTTCTTTTGTTCTGTTTGGTTTCCCCACTGTTTAACCAAGGCAAGTTCAGTTTTCAAATATTTTGCTTCCAATCACCGCGTAGGTGAGAAAAAAGGTTGACAATTGACAACCACTAATAAGAAAACCGCTAAGTTCACGTGGAAAGTAATGGTGTTTTCGAAAAATGATATCGCTGAGCTATTTTATCATGGAAAGCTTATTTCTAGTAAGAGTTGTTCGTCCAAGTTGTAGCGTTTGGTCGAAACTATTTGCTATATAGGAAAAGAATACTTGAAGCTTGCATCCTGATATAAGTACAAGCAAGTATATAAGTTTGGGTTGTTTCGGGTTGTCATTAATAGTAATAATAAGTGTATTTCAAAGCGCAATGGCCACATACAGACTAAAAACAAACTAGACCTACGTTGCCCGGGCAACGTGAAGTGTTGCGGCAACCTTTGTCCGGCTTCGCCGGCTAAAGTGTTGCGAGAGCAACACTTTGGTTTTGTTTCTTCGCTGTCGGTTAAATGCTGAAATTGTCAACTTATCGAAGCTTTTAAAACTGTATGTTCTAAAAAGAATAATCACATAATCAAAAGCTGTTCTTTAGCGTTGTAAAACCAACAACAAAACAATATCGGAAGAAGGCTATCCGTAACGTTTCAGGATTAAAATACCATAGATGACACTATTAATTATTGCAAAACTACCTTATTGTTTTACATTACCGTATCGTTTGTACCCGTTGCGTAAACAGTTAATCCTAGGTTATAGCGATAGACCATCGATCCAAACTTTCTTACTGTCATATTTACAGAAATCGAATACAATGTGCACCAATTTTCAAAAATTTCTAGCCCCTCGTGAACCGATCTTACTTACAAGTCCGTCTCCCGTGATTGACATCAAATTCACCGGAAACAAATAATGGATACACCAGCTATCAAAAGTTGCAAACCCCTCATCGCTGAAGATGATTATAGCATAAAAGCCGATTATTACTTACAAGTCCCATGCGTGTCTTACAATTGGGAACAAAATTGTTCTTACCATCGAATACACCTGAGACAAATAACAGGTATACCAACTAGCAAAAGCTGCAAACTCCTCGTTGCCGAAGATGATTATGAGCTAACAGTTGACTGTTGCTTACAGTCGACTGTTGCTTACAAGTCCCTTACATGTCTCACAACTGGTATCGCCTATTTTTGGTTTAAGTGTGTACCTTACTCCTGAAGTTGTCAACCCCTTCAAACTTTCAAACTGGTTTATCTCATGAAGGATTTTTGTTCAAAAAAATGGATGGCATATATTTTGATCAGCTCTTCAAGGGCTATCGATTGCCCTAACCACAACAAAAGCATATCGGAAAAAGGGACTAAATTGACTTTGCAGTCAGTTGAACTTTATCCTTTTCAATCGTAGACATCGTGACGGATGAAAACTTGGAATAATATCCTATATAATCTAGTTGGTATTATAAAGCTATCCGTAACTTTTTAGGATTAAAATACAATAGATGACACTATTAATTATTACGAAACTACCTTGTTTTACATTACAGTATCGTTTGTTCCCGTTGTGTTAACAGTAAATCCTAGGTTACAGCGATAGACCAACGATACAAACTTTCTTACCGTCAGATTTATATAAATCGAATACAGTGTGCAACAATTTGCACAAATTTCTAGCCCCTCGTGCACCGATTCTACTGACAAGTCCCTTTCCCGTGATAGACATCAAGTTCACCGGATAAAAATAATGGGTACACCGACTAGCAAAAGTTGCAAACCCCTCATCACTGAAGATTTGTGTAGCATAACAGCCGATTATTACTTACAAGTCCCTTGCATGTTTACATTTGGGAACCAAATTGTTCATCAAATGACAGATACGCCAACTAGCGAGAGCTGCAAACCCCTCATTGCCGAAGATGATTATGAGCTAACAGTCGCCTGTCGCGTACAAGTCCCCTAAGTGTCTCACAACTGGTATCGCCTATTTTTGGTTTCAGTGTGTTTTTTTACCAAAAAATGGATGTCATATACTTTGATCAGCTCATCAGCGGCTATCGATTGCCGTCGAAGTTGAACTTTATCCTTTTCAATCGTAGATATCGTGACGGATGAAAACTTGGAACAATATCTTATATAATCTAGTTGATATTATAAAGCTATCCGTAACTTTTCAGGATTAAAATACCATAGATGACACTATTAATTATTACAAAATTACCTTATTGTTTTACATTACCGTATCGTTTGTACCCGTCGTAAACAGTTAATCCTAGGTTATAGCGACAGACCATCGATACAAACTTTCTTACTGTCATATTTACAGAAATCGAATACAATGTGCACCAATTTTTAAAAATTTCTAGCCCCTCGTGAACCGATTCTTACTTACAAGTCCCACTCCCGTGATTGACATCAAATTCAGCGGAAACAAATAATGGATATACCAGCTATCAAGAGTTGCAAGCCCCTCTGCTTTACATTTTCGTTTGTATCCGTTGTGTAAACAGTTAATCCTCGGTTACATTGATAGACCATCGACACAAACTTTCTTACCGTCAGATTAATAGAAATCGAATACAATGTGCACCCATTTGCGAAAAATTCCTAGCCCCTCGTGAACCGATTCCTACTTACAAGTTCCTCTCCCGTGATATACAGTTAACCGGCATAATAGCATAACAGCCGATTATTACTTACAAGTCCCTTGCATATCTTACCATTGGGAACCAAATTGTTCTTACCATCGAATACACCGGAAACAAATAACAGGTATACCAACTAGCAAAAGCTGCAAACCCCTCATTACCGAAGATGATTATGGGCTAACAGTCGACTGTTGCTTAAAAGTCCCCTATATGTATCATAACTGGTATCGCCTATTTTTGGTTTCAATGTACCTTACTATGAAGTTGTCAACCCCTTTGAAATTTTCAAACTGGTGTATCTCATGAAGGAATTTTTGTACCAAAAAATGGATGACATATACTTTGATCAGCTCATCAGTGGCTATCGATTGCCGTCGAAAAAAAAATTCTACCTGTCTTAGTTCAAAAGTTGACTTTTTTGCCTTAGGCCAACTTTCTAACGTCACGACTTAGAAAGGAGCAAAGGATAAGCTCTAGTTTCTTTAGCAATGAGAGAACTTTTAAAGTTTAAGAGGCACATCTGATACCGTTACTCTACCACAAACCAAAGTGCAAAAAAAAAAAATTATAAACTCAGCTGAAATCGTCGCAGACATGGACAGAAACAATAGATGGCAGCACTTTCGAACCCATGGGAAAAAGCCACTTTTTTGTCTCTGTAGATTTTTCTATTTATCACTCAAAGAAGATATGTCGGCTGTGGGGCCGGGTAACTACCGCATATATGTAACACTTATAGATTTTAGTCCATCTTCAATTTGAAACTGGTGCCTGCCTGCTTGCGTGCTAGAACGGAGCTTTCCACTCGAAAGCAGAAACATCTTTTGATGAAACGAAAGGTTCGCTACACAACTTCAGATAGTCCTCTCTGACATAGGCTATACAACTCCACTTCACTTCGCAAACCGTAGGCTCTGGCTCGAGGACAAGCAAAAACCATCCTTATTGGCCCCAGGCAAGAGTTCTACGGAGCTTTCCAAAATGTAATGTCATATTCATCAATCCGGCCTAAGGTCCACACTTTCCGTAAAAACCGCACAGGTTAGACCCTTCTCAGTTACCAGGAATAAAATGAAATCGGAGTCATAGGAAAAAAAAAAAAAAAAAAAAAAAAACGAGGACAAAACCAAAGTGTTGCTCTCGCAACACAATTCAAAATACCATTATTTCCATGCGGACATGGAGCCTCACTACGTATCTTAATCGATCTTAGGCTTCTGCCCTCTATCAACATAATCACATTTATTGTTTATAAAAGCCAGTCTTTATCTTCCAGATTCCCAGACATCCGGACTTCCGTCTAGTCAAGTCAACCCTTCTATATTTTCATGATAGTGATTACAGCTAATTTTGCTATTTGTCAACATTTCCTAGATGTCCCCTTTGCCATTAGCTTTTCAATTATTTCTTTCAACCCAACCACAACTATCAATTTCTTTCCTGTTTTCTTCCTGTATTTACATATTTGGTGTGTCTCTCAAATCGGGTGCCTCTATGGCACCTTCCAGGCGTCCAGAATCTGGAGTGTCCAACACCCCCGACTTCCAGACATTTTTGGCCTGGCTTCACCTTCGAGATCCGTCTCGACGGAACGGCTGTCTGGAATCCAGAAGAAAGATCTGGAAGGTGAAGTCTGGCTTTAACCCTTTCAGTGGTAACCCTTTCCAGATATCGCGAACGCGAAAAATTTTACCCTTTAAAACAAAGCCCCATAAAAGACCATCGCACTCGCCTACATAGGCTATTGAACTATTTCCATGTCCCATCCCTTGCCTTGGATGTGTTATGAATGCTTTACTGTGTTGTTGGATGCCTTGGATGTGTTAATCAAGCTTGGCTAAATTTGCATAACCGATCTTTTGATCAATCAGCTTCTCGGAAACAATGATCGGGATCCACATGCGGCCCCGTTAAGATAACAAACTTGGCAAGCAAGATAATCAGTGCAGTAGCGTAATACTAATAGAGGACAAAGGATGTACTTATGAAATGGAGAATCTTGGCACGAGAAGAGTGGAAATGCTACAGAGGTAGAATGAATTACTATCATAAGTACTACATGTCCTTGGACTCCGAAAGCTCCTGGCATTGGTTGAGAAAATGTTCCGTACTTTCCTATTCACCAATAAAATCTGCAAAATGGGCAGTTATTATTCTCATGAAAAAGTTTCACTTAGAGCTTTAGTTAAATTCAGTTAACACATTTTGTGATCAAAAGCTATAACAAACGTAACAGCCTTATTCTGAACACTATTTACATGCTTATGTGACTATTCCAGAGCAAACTGAGATTAGGGGGGTCGCGCCAAGACCAATGTTTTCCATGCATCGGAAACGGGCCTGAAGTGTGTCCTCCACTGGCAATCGTACCAGTTGACAAATTTATCTCAAAATAGTACTATGGAGTAGTACGAAAAAGTTGCATGCAGTACTAACGATGCTACTACATGCTTCTACTTCAAGGTTACCGTGTTACTGCATACTCTATATGCTACTGTTAGCAAGACTGGATGCTACTATGGCAAGACAGGATGCTAATGGATACTACTACATAAGATTGGACCAGTCTGAGGCGCATTAATTGATAGTATTCTTTGCTATTACATAGTATTACAAGCAACGTTTTCGTACTACTACCAAACTACTACGCAGGCTACAAATTTTTCATCGGGTAAAGTGTCGTAATCGGCCATTTTGGTGGTTTTCAGCCAATGAGGGCAGCCGGGTCCAGACGAGCATGGTTATGACGGACTGGCGATTGTTTTCAGTTCATTTTCAGTTTCACTGGACTATATTTAAAGAAAAAAAAATACAAAATTAACATTCCTGCCAGGAAAGCATAAAAGGAGTGCCTGGCTAGGGCAGGCAAATAACCGATAATAATAAAAAAAAAAAAAACAGAATCAACTAACTGAATACCCTATAGAAAGAAAAAAGGAGGAGAGGAAAAAATAACCTATGGTTTCCACTTAAGATGAACAAGACCAAAAGTTCGATGGGATCCCGAAAATTTAATATCCGATACAGACAATTGGGTTTTGTCTTTGCCAGACTCCTTGAATACTTTTACTATTCAAATTTAGAAAGAGATTAATACCAAATAACTATTCATCTGAGAAAACCAAGTTCAGATATGGATTCAGCATGTGTGTTTACCCCTATAAGACCTATCTATTTTGACGGGGGGGGGGGGGGATAACCAAGAAATCAAATGGGGGTCTGGCAGTGCGTCCAATAAAATCAGTGAGGCTAGTTAAGTGCACCAGAAAACTGAGTTGACATCCAGCTTGGATATCGGCCGTTCGGGAGCTACAGAACCCATCTATGAAATCGACCTGTCCCTTGACCCAAAGAATCCTCACTCCAAGTTTCATCCAAATATCTCGTTCCCTTCGAGAGTTATCGTGCTCACCGACAGACGGACAATTGTCCGGCAAATAAAAGCTATAAACAAATTCAACGTATCACCTTACCCCTCCCTATAACCAACACCTAATTCACTTCAAATGAAGATTTAATTTATATCAAATTTTCCGGTTTTAGCCGGGTTCTGGACAAACTGTATGTCAGGCTAAAACATGATTATCATATACGAATTCAGCATCTCTTCTTACCCCCAAATCGGACATATAATCAACTACAAATACAACTTTTGCTTTTAACAAATTTTCCGGTTTGGTCCGGGTTCCGGGCAAAGTACTTTTCCGCGTAAAAAATGATTTTCACATAAATTTTTAGCGTGCCTTCTTACCCCTAAATCGATCATCTAATCAACTTGAAATAAAACTCTTACTTTTAACAAACTTTCCGGTTTTGGCTGGATTCCGGGCGAACTACTTGTCCGGCAAGAAAATGGTTTTCATATTCATGTTCAGAATAACTTCTTACCTCTAAATCGACTATCTCAGTAGCTGTTTAAAAATATTTTGTTTGTCCCTTAATTTGAACCCCCTCCCCCACCCCTAAAATAGGGCTACAGAGCACATCTACGAACTCGACCTTTCGCTTGCCCCAAAGGAACCTCCCACCAAAATTCATCAAAATATCTCATTCCCTTCGAGAGTTATCGCGCTCACAGACAGGGAGTCAGACGGACAACTTTTGTCGTAGGTATCCCTTCACTTACGTTTTCGGATCCTAAAAAGAGAGAAAAACAAGGGAAGCGAGGAACGAGAAAGAAATAAAACAAAACACGGTGGGGGGGGGGGGGGGTCTGGAGAAGGAGAACACTTAATAATTTAACAAACTTTCCGGCTTCTTGGACGTTTTCAAAAGCGATTTGGATGTCATAAGAATGCAGTTCTTAATTTAGTGTTATCATATTTGGGAGGAAGACGGAAGGAGGTTATTGAAATACTTAAAGCACAAAGCTGCGATCTGGAAATCTCAAGTCTTCGAAACATCGAATATTAAATCAAGATTAATCTTATTTGTGTGTGGAACCGGTGATATAGTTTGAATTGCCTTATTTGGATGATTTGAACTATTTTATAACAAGAAATGAAGTTAATTGCCCATATGGAGCACCCATACGACAATTGAGGATGAACAATAGAACGCTAAATCACTTTTGGTATTTTTTTTTATGAAAACGGAATTTAAGGCGGCGGATGACTCCAAGGGACCTTAATTTCGCATGATCTTTCCACGAAAAATTCTCATCAACTATGAATCCAAGATATCTACTGGTTTTTGGGATCCCAAAACGTAAGTGGAGGCATACCTATGACATCGCAAAAGTTGTTCGTCCGTCCGTCTATCAGCACGATAACTCTCGAAGGGAATGAGATATTTCGACGAAACGTGGTGTGAGAACTCTTCGAGTCAAGGGAATGGTCGAGTTCGTAGATGGGCCCGATAACTGCATATTTAGGGGAGGGGGAAGGGTTTCAAATTAAAGGGCAAAAAAAATATTTCTTAAAAGCTAATGAGATAGTTGATTAAAGGGTTAGAAGACATGCTGAACATGAACGTGAAAAACATTTTCTTGCCGGACAAGTACTTCACCCGGAATCCGGCTAAAACCGGAAAGTTTGTTAAAAGTAAAAGTTTTATCTGAAGTTGATTAGATATCCGATTGAGGGGTAAAGAGACATGCTGAATCAGAATATGAAAATGATTTTCTCGTCGGATAAGTAGATCGGCCGGAATCCGGCCAAAACCGGAAAGTTTGTCGAAAATAAAAGATTAATCTCAAGTTGATTAGAGGTTGGATTTAAGGATAGTGAAACATGCTGAATCCGAATATGAACACTATTTTGTCGCCGGACAAGTACATGCCCAAAATCCGGCCATAACCAGAAAATCTGTTAAAAGTAAAAGTTTCATATGAATTTCATTAGGCGTTCGATTTACGGGTAAGAATTCCTGCTGAATTCTTGTGTGACAATCATTTTATACCTGGACACATTTCACCACGAATCCTGCTGAAATCGGAAAATTTGTTAAAAGTTGAAGTTTTATGTGAAGTTGATTATGGAGATATGGATCGTATGGAGATACGCTGAATCTGTTTTTTAAACTTCAATTTTTTTGCAAGACAAGTAGTTCGCCCGGAATCCGGCTAAAACCGGAAATTTGGCAGAAATAAGGCAGGAACTTTCGGCAAAGTAGAAATGACGCAGGCTATATGGGTAAACTCACATGCTGAATCCATATTTGGATTTCGTCTTCTACGATGATTACCAGTGGATCACTACAAGACCCGATTGTCTGTAAATATTAAATTTTTGGGATCCCATCGTTACCTTTGGTCTTGTTACTGTATCTCTTGTATCATTGGCTGGTTGGGCGCCTGTTCATGGACAGCAGGGCCCAACCAGCGCACGACCTTATCCACTGCTTCCTGGCCAAAGATTGAAAATTAAGTGTCTTTTTCTGTGTGCCTATGTGTTTTATTTATTTTCTTTCATTTACTACACTTTTTCAAAATGGCGGGTTAAAAATAAATTAGCCTACTTACTTACCTACTTATTTTTAACCACTCATAATTCCCTATCTGTTTGGATTGATGCTATTCTAGAAAATAAAATATAATTTGTTTTACTGTAATTTAGAGTTAAATAATTCGAATCAGCCCATGACACAAATTCAGTGAGAACTGTTTACATTTTTCTAAACAAAGAAAACATACTTTCACATTCAACAAAAAGAAGTGTATCATATGCGTAAAGTATTATATTAGCTTCAGTTAAATAATATTGTATTCGGTCAACATAAATAAGAACAAGACCAAAGGTGTCGATGGGATCTCAAAAATCTAATATTCGATTCAGACAATAGGGTCTTGTCTTCGCCAGATCCAGTCTTCGCCATGCTAAGCATCAGAGAAAACCAAGTTCAGATATACCTCTATAAGCCATATCTATTTTGACGAGACTGACCGAGACTTCCTGCTTTATTTCTGCCAAGTTTCCGGTTTCGCCCGAATTCCGAGCAAACTACTATTCCAGCAAAAAAAGAAAATTCAGAAACAAACTCAGCGTCGTTGATGTTGGAACAAATCCAGCATCTAATCAACTTTGAATAAAAATTTGACTTAACCGGTTACAACCAGATTCTGGACTAATTATATGTCCGGTTAAAAAATGATTGTCATATACAGACTCAGCATCTCTTCTTACCCCTTGATCTGTCATCTAATCAAACTTTTGCTTTTAACAAATTTTCCAGCTTTGGCCGGATTCCGGGCGAACTAGTTGTCCGGCGAAAAAATGATTTTCACCATCGTGTTCAGCATGTCTTCTTACCCCTAAATCGACCATTTAATCAGCTTCCCGGTTTTTGCCGGATTCTGGACGAACTACTTTTCCGGCGAGAAAATGGTTTTCACTATCGTGCTCAGCATGCCTTCTTACACCATAATCGACTATCACATTAGCTGTTTAAAAATATTTTGTTGTCCCTTAATCTGAACCCCCTCCCCACCCCTAAATGTAGGGCTAAAGAGCCCATCTATGAACTTGACCTTACCCTTAACCCAATGAATCCTAACATCAAGTTTCATCAAAATATCTCATTCCCTTCGAGAGTTATAGCTCGCACAGACGGACAGACGGACGGACGGACAACTTTTGCGATGACATAGGTATCCCTCCACTTACGTTTTAGGATCCCAATATTGACCCTTGCGGGACTCCCCACGTTATAAAATGGCTCTCAGATGTTACGTTTGAGTTATGCAGGACTCAGGACCTATTAATCAACCAAGACCAAAGATGTGCTACCAAAAATTCAATGACTGATCCAGACAATTGGGTTTTGTGGGATCTTGCCAGATCCATTCTTCGCCAGACTCCTTGAATATTTTTACTATTAAAATTCAGAAACAGATTTAGTCCAAATAGCTAATTCATCTGAGAAAACCAAGTTCAGGTATGGATTCAGCATGTGTGTTCACCCCTGAAAGTCTGAACTGTTTTGACGAAACAGATCGAATTCTGCCAATTTTCCGGTATCGGCCGAATTCCAGAACTACTTCTCCGGTTGAAAAAAAAATCTAAAAAACGAATTCAGCGTATCTCCTTACCCATATATCGAACATCTCAATCAATCAATCAATCTATTTATTATCGTCAAAAGAAACAATTGAGGGCGTGTAGCCCTAGTGACGGAGTACAAATAAAAAAGAAAGAAAAAACAAAAACAAGGAACAAGACCAAAGCTTTCGATGGGATCCCAAAAATCTAATACTTGGTCCAGACAATTGCAAACGAACTACCATACTTGTCCCGAAAAAAAAAATTCAGAAGCGAATTCAGCGTATCTCCTGATCCGTATAAAGAACATTTAATCAACTTCAAGTAAAACTTCTTATAAAAAAAAACCGGTTTCAACCGGATTCCGAACGAGCTATATGTCCCGGTAAAAAAAAAAAGATTGTCATATACAAATTCAGCGTGTCTTCTTACCCCTAAATCTGTCATCTAATCAACTTCAAATAAAACTTCTGATTTTAACAAATTTTCCGGTTTCGGCCTGATTCCGGGCCAACAAGTTGTCCGGGTAGAAAATACACTTCAAATAAGTGTTCAGCATGTCTTGTTACCCCTTAACAGAACATCTAATCAACTTCAGATAAAACTTTTAATTTTAACAAACTTTCCAGTTTGGGCCGAATTTCGGGCAAACTTCTTGCCCTGCGAGAAAATGGTATTCACCATCGTGTTCAGCATGTCTTTCTACCCCTAAATCAGAGATATAATCAACTTCAAATAAAACTTTTACTTTTAAAAGACTTTCGGGTGTTGGCCGGATTCCGAGCTACCTACTTGTCCGGCAAAAAAACTGGTTGTGTTCAGCGTGTCTTCTTACCCCTAAACGGAACATCTAATCAATTTCAAATAAAACTTACTTTTAAAAGACTTTCCGGATTTGGATGGATTCCGGCCTAACAACTTGTCCGGCGAGAAAATGGTTTTCACCACCGTGTTCAGCAAGTTTTCTTACCCCATAATCGACTATCACATCATCTGTTTAAAATATTTCATTCGCTCCTTAATTTAAACCCCCTCCCCCACCCTTAAATGTAGGGCTACAGAGCCCATCTACGAACTCGACCTTACTCTTGACCCAAAGAGTCCTCACACCAAGTTTCATCAAAATATCTCATTCCCTTCGAGAGGGCGGACGGACGGACAACTTCTGCGATGTCATAGGTATCACTCCACTTACGTTTTGGGATCCCAAAAAGACAACGCACGTAGGAAAACTTTACACTAAACGCAGCACAAACATAACTACAGATTACACGAAAAGGAAAGACCACTGGTGGTTTGGTTTACTAGCCGAAGATTTGAAATCTTCCACTCTTTTATCAATAATCTTAGCAGGCAGAACCAGATGGAATTTCTGCGCCAAGAAAGAATTGCTGGACCAAGGGGGCAAATGCATCAGATACTTGGGAAACTTAAAATAGATTCGGTAGATTCTAAAATTTCTTATTAGAAGCAGAAAAAAATTGCCAAATTTTTGGCTATCAACTATCAACTTCTAATCTAATCAACTTCAAACAAAAATGTAACCTATAACAAATTTTCTGGATACAGTCTAGTCCCCCGAAGCCGCGCCGAAAGTCGGCGGCGTGCCGCAGAAAATAACTTAGCGGGCCGCCGCCAACAATTAATCACCGGGCCGCCGCCGATAATAACTCAGCGGGCCGGCGCCGAAAACATTTCGACGCGCCGCCGTTGGTGCCGGCGGCGGTGGCCCGCCGGTAAAATTCTGACGCCGGATCTTTTTAGGTGATATGTATCAGATTAGGCTTCCATTCAGTTTTATCTTCCCTGGGCTCAAGGTTGTTGTTCGGTTTTTGCTGCAGAAAGTGTGGCGGCAGTGCAAGAATGACAATTTCTACCAAAAATTGTATATTGGCTCCAAACCGTGTAAACAAAGTGCCAAATAGCGTTCGTGCTGCCTGTCGTTTCGCCACTCTGTCCAACTTTTTCTAGTTCAGACACTTCCACACAAAATAGAGGCGTATTCTCGCCGTTCCCCAAGGACTCTTCGGGGAATCAAGGGGAACGGCAAGATTAGAAGGAGTCACTCCGCGCGTACGGAAAACAACGAGAACACGGGGAATGCTTCCAAGATGGATTTTGTTCGAAAAAAAATATGTAGTTGACGAAATTAGACCCCACTTTGTTTTTGGTTTTGTTTATTCTGATTGTTTTTAATTAATTTTACATTGCACCAAGACCAGCAAAACTTGCTTCCCCTTCGAATCTGAAAGGGAGTCCTTTCCTTTTTGATGATGGTGATGATAACTGGAGCCTTCCCCGTCCGTGGGGACTCGCCAGAATACGGGGAGTGAGTCCCTAGGACAAAGAAAAAAGCAGGGACTCCTCAAAAGGAGTACTCGGGGAACAGCGAGAATACGCCTTATGTCCAATTTTGCTAGTCCTAGAATTTCTTTATAAGCTAAGACTATGAAGGACTATAAAGGACCCGGCTGAAAAACGGTCATGGGTCCTAGACAGCCGAGAGTTGAACCTAGGACCTTCGGCTTTCAAGGCCACTGTTCTACCACTGAGGTACAGAGGGGCTTTTGAACTTAGTTCGCAAACCACTACCATGGTCACGAAGAAGCAGGAGACAGGAACACCTATCCCGCCAAAAACAAGTCTATCTAAGCACTTTACATACGCATGCCACGGGATTAGATAGTAGATGGAAAATTTTATACGAGGTACTTGTCCTGTGACAAATAAACTAGCTGATTTGTCTCGGTAAAGTCACTTGACTAGTATTCCGTCTACATAGTATCTGGTCACATCCGGTCCAGACCTCAAATGGCACATCCGGGTCCATGGCATGTGTGCCTTCCAAGTTTCTCACTCTCTTCTTTTGGTTCCTAATGCGCATCACAAAATTTCAGGAACCTCCCTCAATCCCCAATGTGTCCACATGCTATTCGGACACGTAAGTATTATCTGTAGGGAATTTGCTCCTATCACCCACAGGGTTCGAATGGAAGCCCTTCCGGATTTCGGGCCCGTTACCTTTGAACAATCGAAGTTTCACCCCAATCCCCCTATCCATCTGGTTCCTACGCATGTTACGGAGCCTCTCCTTCCATCCCACCACCGTAGTCGGAAGCGATCCGGACAAGCAAATATTGTATCTACGGCACTTATTACCCACAAATTTGGCCTAGAAACATCCGGAAATTTTCGGTGACACACAACTCACCCTGTCGAGACCGGATCCGGTCTCGACCTCAAACTAACATATCTAGGTTCCATGACCTTCGGACGCTACATATGTTAAATGATTTCCGGGACCCCCCCCCCCCCCTCCCCCCGAAGTCGAATGTGATTCGGAAAACTTATGTTGCATCTAGCATCTCCCTAATCTCCCGAATTGAAGTACTTACGGAAATTTTAAGGCTCGCCTCTTCCAGCACCCCGAACCAAGGTCGTATTCGGTCCGGACTACAAAATCACACATCTTAGAACCACAATCTTTGTAACGTCCAAGTTTCATCCCAATCCCTATATTCCTTTGCAACGAATGTTCCAAAACTGTTCGCATGTTCCAAATATGGAATCCTTATATTCCACCGCAACGTTCCAAAGTTCCCAGAGTCCCCCGTCGCCCCGTGGTCGGATGCGATTCGGCATAATAAGTGGAATATCACTCTGCTCCTCTGAATCGGGTCACGCGGGCCAATAGTTTCCCTTTTCCCCCTCCCTCCACCGCCACACTAGCGGCTGGATATAATCCGAGAAAACACGGTTTCGCTGAGCATTTATAAGCATGTCAAGTGTCATCGTCTTTAGCTTATGTGGAATAGATGTACCCAAAAGTGAGACAGATGGATCACCATTACGAAGCTATATGGCACTTGAACCGAAAATTGCAAGTACCATAACAACGCTGACGATTTGTGGTACAAACACTGCAAAAGTTTGTTGGAAAATTGAAAAATAACCCAAAAAATGCTACAACTAGAGCAAACGCCGATAAGTCGGCGGCGCGCCGCCAAAGAAATTTCGGCGCGCCGGCGGCGCGGCTCTGGGGACTAGTTCAGTCAGGTACGGGCGAACTATATGTCCGGGTAAAAAATCATTGTCATATACGGATTCGGCATCTCTTCTTATCCCGAAACGAAATCGGATATCTAATCAACTTACAAATTAAACTCTTGCTTTTAACAAACTTTTTCGGTTTAGGCCGGATCCAGGGCGAACTACTTGTCCGGGTAGGAAATGATTTTCACATAAGTGCTCAGAATGTCTTCTCGCCCCTAAACCGAACATCTAATCAACATCAAATAAAACTTTTACTTTGAACAGACTTTACGGTTTTAGCCAGATTCCAGGCGAACTACTTGTCCGGCGGGAAAATGGTTTTCATAATCGTGTTCAGCATGTCTTCTTAGCCCTTTATCGACTATCTCAATAGCTGTTTAACGACCACTCCTAATGTAGGACTACATAGCCTATCTACGAACTTGACCTTTCTCTTGACCCAAAGAATTCTCACAACAAGTTTCACGAAATATCTCATTCCCTTCGAGAGTTATCGTGCTCACAGACGGACGGACGGACGAAAAAACGGACAACTTTTGCGATGTCATAAGTATCTTTCCACTTACGTTTTGGGATCGCAAACACTAATCAAACCATTTTAAAGCTACGTTATCTACCGCTATTGATTTACGAATCTGGAGCGAATGTTCGTGATAATTGTATCAAATGCCTTTTTAATGTCTACAAATAATGATGCGGGACTTAGATCCTTGACAAATGCGTCGTTCACAAATTAACCAATTTTGAAATGATAAGATCCGTTGAAAGTCCTTTCCGAAAACCAGACTGCGTTTTGCAAAGTGTATCCTGGTTTAGAATCAACCTTGGATGAACTCTGTCTGAATGATAAATCGGTAGTATCGTTACTGGGAACGATTGTCAGTGGAGGATCCACTTTATCCACTTAACCACTTTAGCTTGCGAGATTCAAAGCGAGACAAACTTGTAGATTTAGAAGATTCTAGTACAGCAAGATGCGGTCATACCTTTTGTAGAGGAAAGACGGTAGGTTGTATCGTATTTGTTGCTGTTTTTGGAATATGAAGCTATCGGAGCCACCCCTGGTGAACGACTGAGTACTTTTTGAGTTTCAGTAGGGACGTTATCTATCGCTAGTGGTGCTATTGTCGCTGCTATTCGAGTGTGTGTCACTTTTTTTCACTCTTGGCACTATACCCTAGCGTTAATTTGCTCTGATCAATATTTAAATACGAAATTAAACAAGCTCAACACTTACACTGAATCCGAAGCTGAAGAGCGTTGCTCTCAGACTCTCCTCGCTGATTAGTTGCTCGACAGGTGTACGCACCGATCCGAGCAAGCGTTATCCTCTGCAGCACTAGGCTATAGTTACTCAGAATTATCCCAGCTGATGAGTTTTGAACTACGGGTGCATCCTGTAAAAGAGGTTCTGTCAAATGACTGGTTAATTAGGGCGAACTTATAAGCAAGGAGTTTTACTCATGTACCACTGCAACCATACCAAGTACCAATCCCGCTCAAGAAACTAGGTCCGAGGATTCGACTGGCATTATACCGGTTCAGCGCTCCAAGCGCTTTAGTCTCTACTTGCCTCCAACGCCTCATTATCAGCATCAATCACACAGACAGAGTAGGCTAAAATGGATCCATAAGTTGATGGACAGGAACGTAACGCTTTCATTTTGTACAAGGACAGTGAAAAGCTCTCGTCAAGGATGTTCGCACCTTTTTTCAGCTGTAGAACATAATCAACACATTTCCTAGCAGAGTTTAACTTAAGGGTTGATGACAGAGTGATATGTTGGCCCTCGCTCTCCAAAGCCTTTCTCTCTATTGCTCCATCGACAAAACACAATGAGCGTGTTCCACCCTACTTACCGTGGTTACTACGCATGACGTCACGAATTCTGGCTTCTTGCGTCAAGGCTGGAATACATTTTTCTATTTTCAGCATAATATAGTGCCACGGACTGATCCGGTCGATCACGTCACAGATATCCGTAGTTACCACCTTACTACTGCTGACCCAATGGTAAGCAAATAGTTACTATTAGTTACTATTTCGAGAAGGTTGGAACGAAAATGGTAACTAATAATACGATTCTAAGAAGGGTGGAACACGCTCAATGTGACATTCGAGGAAGCTGAAGAAACCACTTCTCGTCAAGGGTGGTGAAACTTGCTAACTTTCAAACTTGCTGTCCAAATCCAAGGTAACGATTAAAGGACACCTGAACAATGAAACCATACTTGAACACACCATGGAGAATGCATTTACAGACATGGCCACGGAGAGCATTTCTTCAACTGAGCGTGACGTTTTCAAAATGGGGATGTTCGTTTCTGGAGGTTTGGACATGCAGACTCCAAGACAAACGCGCAATTCATTCAAATATATTTGAATGAATTCATTCAAATAATCGATTCATTTTTGTTTGTGCTCGGAGGAAGATCAGACCCATGTCGCAAACCTTTTTTATTTTTCATTTTTTCTTTAGTCATATGTCTGTTGTAGTAAATCCTCGTATTGTCCTTAAATTTTAGTGTTGATGTGTGATAGTTGTTCGTTTGTTTTTTCTTTACAATGGTTAAGGGCTAGAATTGTATTAATAATTACAAACCCATCAGAATTAGTGAAGCGTCGTTTTTTATGCCACTGGCAAGTCTGATGCTTTTAAGAAACACCAGGTTTATTTATATTTGCCATTAAAATTGTACCTTACCTTACCTTAAATCTTGTACAGCGATGGCCAGATCGTATTGGAATTTCTTCTAGATATACGTTTGGGCTTAACTGGTTAAAAAATATTCCAGAAGAAGGGTTGATTGGAGACATTTGTTCATTTCTAAAATTGTTCGGTACTGAAATAAGGACAGATGCAAAAAGGAGCAAAAATCATAGCTTGGAAACTATATTTCGTATTTGGATTGGGTTTTCTGCAGGCAATGTTAACGGAAGTCATACAGATAGGGATGATACTTGGTACTCTTCATTCAGGTGTCCTTTAAGCCTCGTTTAGACGAGGTGTGCGAGAAAAAAACATTCAGATACCGATGGGATTATAAATCCTGTTGAGTCCGCCCTCAAAACCAACATTAAAAGCGAAGAAGACAATAGAAAACCGCCCAACAATAAAATCAGAGCATAGACACTGGAGTTTTTCCGTAACTGTTCTGGTTACGAACAAATATAACAGGTGTACAACCAAAATCTGAGGCCCCTTAAAAAAGCATTATAGCCATACCATACCAAATGTGAGGCCATTTATCTGTTTCAACATGAAACCTTCTTCGTTACAGATGACACGACACGCAAGCTCGAAGTTGTCACTGTCTTTCAGAGACCCTCTCAAGAGCTCGAGAGTGTTATAGCCCCCCCCCCCCACGAGACACTGACATTCTTTATATAAAAGACACTTTCTTCGCCAATCCCTATTAACCCCTCCTCCAGTACACATTTCCGAGCGCTACCTAAAGTCTTGTGTACCATATTTTGTTGACAATTTAATTTTTTCTTAACTAAGTAATTTCGGACAGTTTTTATTTTGAAATGTTATAATTTTTATTAAGAACTGAGTGCCTAAAAGGTTGGGACATCCAAAGCTATCTTCACGTAGTTTAGAGATATTATGGATTCTACCATTATTATTCCTGATACTATTTAAAACGCCATCGCCATCGAGCTTTCCATTTCCACTTTCCTTCAAATGGTGTACGACCATTCCAGGTTCCGAATTCGAATCCACCATTTCATCCTGAAAAATTCGAATCCGCAACACAATCCGACCTTCTTAAAAATCAAATCATGTACATAGGTTACAGTTCAGAATTGACAAAAATGCACTGATGACTAAGGCAAATGAGACGGTTAATTGAACGATGTAAACTATATTTCTTGGTTTTCATGTCTGCAGAATGGGTTTCTCTCTCGGCAACCAGGAATTAATCTAGGGCTCGTTAAGCACAGTCTGTAATAATTGGGAAAATATTAGAACTTGGAGCAAATTCTTAAGGTTCACGGATTGGAATCCGAATCCAGCCCAACAAGCAGAAGATTAAAATCCGGATTCGAAACAAGAGCTGGAAGCTCATATGGCACTTGCAAAGCCGGGGCAGATGGAAGTGATGGTCAAAAGTATTTTTTTCACCTTCGGTTAAGATGTGCCAAACTTGCAAGGCAGGTTCAGAGAATGGAAGTGACGGTCAATTTTTTTTTTTCACTTTTCGGTTAAGATGATTAAATTTTGCTTAAAAGTATTTTTTGTATTTTGCGGTTAAGATGAATTATTTAAGGGATGGTTAGATCGGAGAAGTGACGATGTTTAACCCAATGATGTCAAGTTTCTAGGCTAATACTCCGGCAAAGGTTTGATCGTCCTAGCACATCTGGAAGTACCTTAACTCACGATAACCGTAGTTCCGGACACCCCCTAAAGCCCCCCCCCTCGGTACTCGAATCCGGTCCTATTCTGTCACTGATGCACCTAGGACTAGTGCCTGTACTTCCGACCAAGTTTCATCGTGATCGCTCCACTCTCTGCGTGTCACAAGATATCCGGTTCTCCCCTCCCGACCCCCCCCCCCCCCCAGTTCATCGGGTCCAGCCCGGACTTGGAACGGGACATCTGAGACATAAGGTCTTTCAATATATAAAGTTTCATTAAGATCCTATGAGCTGTTCGAAAGTTATGCATGCCACTAATTCCGGATTCCGCCGTCTCCCCCTCCCCCCGCGATGGTCGGATCAGGCGAGTGACTCTTTCCAAGTTAATCTTGTCGGGTCCCTGATATGCCTGCCAAGTTATATCGTCCCAGCCCACCTGGAAGTACATTAACTACGGATCTCCGGATTCCCCCTCCAGCTCCCCCACAGTGTCCGAATCCAATCCATTTCTGTCAGCTATGTATCTAGAGCTTGTGCTTGTTCTTCCCAACAAGTTTCATCCCGATGACTCCACTCTGAGAGTTTCAAACGATTTCCGGTTCCGCCCTCCGAATCCCCCCCCCCAGATTCATCAGATCCGATCTGGACTTGAAATGAGACACCTGAGACACGAGGTCTTTCCAGATATCAAGTTTGATCAAGATCCGATTACCCATTTGAAAGTCATGCATGCCCCTATTTTCAAGATTCCGTCGACTCCCTCTCCCCCCACGAAGGTCGGATCGGGCAAGTGACTATTTTCAAGTTAGTTTGATCGGGTCCCCAATATGCCTGCCAAGTTTCATCGTCCTAGGACATCTGGAAGTACCCTAACTCGCAAACACCGGACTGACCGACCGACCGACAGACCCACGGAAAAGTGATCGGTATATGGCACTGGGCCGGAAGGCAAGTGCCATAAAAGGACAAATCCTAGCTTCGAATCCGAATAAGGATTCGACCAGAGATGACTATACCCTGTTGGATGACACACCTGCTTTCACCCGACTGTTTTTATTCTCCACTGCCAATCCTCAGAGCGACCCTCACTGTCCTTGATAGGTCCAATTTCCGCAACCGAATCGCTCCCCGTCACTCCGCACTAGCAAGCGACGAAAGATGGACATAAATATATCCCCTGCTGACCCCCAATTAGCAAGTCTTTCACGGAAGTCTGATTGCAGCAGTTGTCAATAAATTCCCCCGACTGTTGACTTGTTATGCCTCCAAGCAACAGGAATTTCGGGACCTGAGAGATGTTTCAAGGCAGCTGGCCTGCGACAATTTGAAGTTGTCTGAACAAGATTGTGCTTCGACAGCTAATAAAAAATAAATAAAAGGTCAGGTCAATGAAAGAAACTTGTAACTCCCCCCGCCCCCCGAGGACTATTGATTTGTATGCCAAAGCAAAGGCTATCTTGACACAAGTTCGCGTTAGACAAGTTTCTCATAAGGAAAGTTGCCACAGAGCAAATCCACCAAAAGGCAAGTTTTCTTCTGAAAAGTTGAGCACTTGACAAAGGTCGAGTAAAAAACTTATTGACTGACGAAACGACAGATGACAAAACCAAAGGTTTTTATGGGATCCCGAAAATTCCATATTTGATCCAGACAACTGTGTCTTTTCTTCGCCAGATCCGTTCTTCGCCAGACTCCTTGAACATTTTTACTAGTAAAATTCAGAAACATATTAAGGCCAAATAGCTAATCATCTGAGAAAATGAAGTTCAAATATGGATTCAGCATGTGTTTTTACCCCTATAAGTCATATCTATTTTGACAATAACTTCCTGCCTTATAATTCTTCCAATTTTCCGGTTTCTGCCGTATTCCGAAACTACCTTGTCTGGCGAAAAAAGTAAGCTAAAAAACGAATTCAGCGTATCTTCTTTCCCCTATCGACCATCTAATTAACTTCAAATAAAATTTAACTCCTAACAAATTTTCGGTTCCAGCCGGATTCCAGGCGAATTATATGTCCGGGTAAAAAATGATTGTCGTATAGGGATTTAGCATCTCTTGTGACCCCTCAATCGGATATCTAATCAACTAAAAATAACAGTTTTACTTCTAGAAAAATGTCCGGTGTTTGGCCGGATTCCGGGCGAACTACTTGGAACTAAACTACTACCAACTAGTGTTTCCGAGCATGTACCATCGCCAGAACAAGTGCCAACTGAGCTCTTGTTCTTAATCCCCAGTGGCAGAGTGCACTTCCTTCAGAAAACTCCCCCTTGGAGGCCTAAGAGGATTGGGGAGAAGACCTATTCTAAGGAGGGTCAAAATAGGGTTGAGCTAAAATGAGTGACGGCCTAAGGGAGTCAGGAGTGATCTTTCATCTTGTCTGACGGGAGGAGAGGTGTTCGAAAACCTGGAAAATCTGTTGAGTGTTCTCCACTCATCGTGGAGAATCTCTTATCTGCGAGGATTAGAGTAGACATATATTTTTAAAATCTGAATACACAAACGCAACAAGGACCATCAACCAAAAAATAACGTATGAAACATTAACAATGTACCTATACTCCAAACTACAGGGATATACAATTCTCTTAATGAACTAGCCCTATCCGCGGAAACTTCCAAACATTTTAATAGCCTGGAACTGTTTTTTCATCATTCTCCCAATAATCCACTCACTCCCACACATTCTCACTCCAAACAACTCTTGTCTCAACTCAGTTCCACACACTCTCCCACGAAACGACTCATACTTTCCTTCTCGAATCCACACATAAAGCAAGAGTATAAGCAAAGAGAGCAAGGACCAGCTCTGTCAGGACATGCTGAAACGTGCCAATGCGAGAATACAAAACCTAAAACTTCTTTCAAAAATGAAACCCCAGTGTCACCAACTTCGAGTTTATACTTCTTTCATTAGACTCACCCTGGACTACGCAGCACCTGTTTGGCATTTTTCATTATCGCAGGAACAAAGAGATAAACTTATTGTTCATAGTGGACCGAAGCTTCCATACTGCAGGAGCGCAGAAAGGAGCTAAGCGCTGACTTCGGTTCAGCCATGGTATATCAACCTCTCCACTCCCAAATCCTCCCTCCCCCCTATCAGAATGTTAGAAGTCGACCAGACCGAGTGGTAAGTTTTATGGTTCCCAAGCTCTGTCCCGTACCTACAAAACACGCTAGATATGCAAAAAGTTTTGTTCCCGAATTCGTGAAATATTTTAACAAAGCGTGAATTCTTTTAAGCGTACTGACATTAGATACACATACTGGAATTTTTTCTGTTTGTTTGACAATAATCGCAAATTTGGTTTATAACCACAATAGTCGATTTTTACAATAAACTTTATATCTATCTATCTATTTATCTAATCCCCCAGGACAACCTGGACGCCAGGGTTTTTGGGTGACTGGTTTATTTGAAGATGTATCGTTTAGTTTTCATGTTTTTTGTTACAAGTTGTTTACTGTCATTTTGTGTAAAATAAAGAATAAGAATAACCTAACCTAACCCTAAAGTGAGGAGGGAAATGTACGGAGTGGGCGTTTTGGTGTCTCGGCTCGTCAAGTATTCTGTATTGACGAATCTTGTTTGACCAACACAAAATCTGTAATGGTTTATTTATTTGGAGATGTCTATACCTTCCTGTAGCCCTATCTACGAAGAGGTTCAGGTAAAGGCTGATATTGGCTCTTGCATGACTTGTGGAGGAAAATTTTAGTTTTTTCATGGAATGAGTGGCATTTAGAAGTATCTTCTGTGGTTTCTCGAAATCATTCGTTTGGAAATTCTACCCCTAGCTGCTCTTGTTGTAATGGACGAATAAGCTCTGGTTTAACTGGATCTTCTTACTGGGATCGAATAAAAGAAGACACGGTATTCCAGGAATAAGATAAGATAAGATTTATTTCCGGAAAAGTACAAAGGGCCATGGCAACAACAAAACATCAGAAAAAACGAAACCATAACCTCCACCACTATTTACAAAAAACTTTCCCTCTGAATCATGGCTACCTTTGGGAATCTTCCCAAATTTCTAATATCTCTAAAAACTTCTACTTTCAAAATTTGTTTAAACCTTTCCTCCCCCCAAATCATTTTTAAAAATATTTCCATCCTCAGGTCTTTTAACTCCTGACACACACACTATGTAAATGTATCGTTTCGCCAAAAGCATTTTTGTACTGTGCGGTCAAGATGCACACTTTAAGTCTACTAGTCTACTAGTTTAAGTCTACTAGTAATTTGTTTGTAAGGAAAACTCCTGTGGCAGAAATGATCATGGGCCCTTTAAGAACATGAACAATTATTGCTTGACCAAGAATAATTTGTGCACTTCGTGGGAAAAGTGCACACTTTAAGGGCGGTACGAATTCAGTTGTGTGAAAAATCATTTCGGCAGAAATAGTCAAGTCAGGAGCCTAAAAGAAGGCACGCTGAACATAGTCACCTGGCCTCGATGTTTTTCTTCAATTATTTTTATAAAATGCATGGACAAGCGTGCCACCTCGGGTAAGAATGCCTTTTATGGTGTTCTGTGCTTCCTTTTAGCATACGTGCCTCTCTATTTCTTACATACTTCGTCTTCTTTAATTTTCTTTACATTTATTTTGAGTCCTTAATGATTCGTACTATGTTTTTAATTTTAGTTTGAGGTTACTAGTCTTGATGTTTACTTTCTTTCTTACACACTTCATGCACTTCTTTTTATTTTATTAGGGATGAACCCGTCCCCCCTGCAGCATGCCGTGCCATTCCTTCTTTTAATCGATCCCCATCTTACTTACATCATCCACATGGAGGAGTTATATCATCCACACACTTTCACAGTCCGTATATAATGTTTTGCTAGATCTATGTTCTCGACCAACCGAAAGAGACTAAGAGCAAAATGAATTAACGAATGAATGAATTTATTACGTGCAGCCTAGTTGTTAGGCATTTGCAAAGTATATACAAACAAAAAGAGATAAATAAACGCTTATTAAGAAATACAGAAAGGCATACTTACAAAAACAACAAAAGAACGCACAACAAGAAATACACAATGAAACACGAAAAGAACAATAAATTTACTGAAATAGCTGGCGCATTGAATAATCGGCATAAGGCAGCTAGAAGATGGCAGTAGATGGTACAGGTCACAACAGACGTGGTTACATAAACGAGTTTCTACAACCTAAGGTCTTATAAAAAGGTTTTGTTCTTGCCATTGTCTTTACCGGGCTAGTGGTTAACATAAACCAACTTCCTCTTTGAAAATACAGTGTTCTTTGTCGGAAAACGCTACTATTTTCTGTTCTTAAATTATTTCTCCAGTTCGTGTACTTTCCGTTTTAGCAAGTCGTAAATTAAGTTATCCCCAAGTTCCTTTTTCATGCAGAAATTCCGAATTCCTATCTTCCATTGAGGTTAGAAAACCCGTGGGAACACACTCTCGAATTCGGTGGAGTTCGAAGGAAAGAAATAACAGACAGAAAATACGGTCGAACACCTTTTCCCTTTGTTTGACAGCTCTGGTCGTGACAGTCGCTAAAGGGTCGGGAATTTCAGAGAAGAAAATGACAGGTTTCTACGGGATTTAAAGAATTCGAATCAGAGGATTTTTGTCTCTTGTGAACTTCGAGAGGAAGATCTTTCTTTCTGAAACCGCTATGCTAACATTGTTTGCTGAAGTAATTTTCCCTATCTTTAACGAAGCGGCTGCGGAACCTCGTTCACATACGAGGGGTTGCTCACTTGGTTGGCACCACTATACATCCTCCCGTACGGGGCACCGACTCGTCACCAATTAGGACCTTGCCGTACTTTACACCTATATTTAGGAGTGACCAACCCTTCCGGTCACATAATCTAATAATAATTATAGTTGTGTTTGAAATCACGGCTATATACAAAAAGAAAAAGATCAATTTAACACATTCACACCAAAGGAAGAGAACCTGATAATATGACGATACACATGTAGCTACTCTAATGTTCTATGTATTTAACATATTTTATATTTGATGGGGCAAAACGGATAAGTCAGCTACATTTATTCGAGCTATAAAATATAAAAAAGATCGAATAAAATGTAGCTTATTTATCCGTTATGCCCCGTCAAATATGATTCGCAGTCAGCTTGGGCTGAAAGAACATCTATTAACATATTTTTTTTAAGGTTACGGCACTTTGCATACAACTGTAATTATTACCTATTCCGAGGAGTTCGGCAAGACACGAGGGAACGGCAGAACTTTCCTCTACAAATTTTCCGCTCAGTTCAGAAAGATAATCCTCTGAAACACTTGAACACTTGAAACTTGGACCAAAGAGGTGGTAGGAGAGACCAGCCATAATTGGTACAAAAACTTTTTGTCTTGCTATAACTTCAAAAGTTACGAACCGATTTTTATTTTTAAGGATGGCAAATGGAAGTCTAATCTATAATCTGCTTACCTATTCTTTTCCAGTATTGTGTTGCTGTTAGTTTAAGAGTAGAAAGAGAAATAGCGAAGTCCACTATTTTGTCCCAATCCCAATCATCTGTTGGTAATTTTTGTGACTTTTGTTCGTCCAACCCTGGAATATTGTTGCCAGGTTTGGCATTTCGGGTTGACCAGGGATCAGGCGGATATACTCGAACGGGTGCAGTATAGAGCCCTCCTTGTGGCCTCGAAGTCCCCTAAAGTCCCATATTTCAAATTGTTGAAAAGATTTAATTTAGAATTGTTAGCACAGCGCCGAAAAAAGTTGTGTTTCAGTTTTGGTCTAAAAACGTTGGAGAGCCCTGGCCTACGAGAAATTCTTCCCCCTGCATATCTATCTATTAGGCCAAGACCGGCACGAGCTGCTGCCCAGCCTGTTCCAAAGTTGCAGCCAGTACCCTGTTCCCATGACCGATACAGAAAAAGTTTTGTTCCTTCGTCCACTGACCTTTTTAACCGGCATTCCGAACCACCTCCATAATTTAATCGTATTTTTGTGTGTGTTGTTATTGAATTGTAAATATAATAATTTTTGATATTATCTAGTTTTTAGTTTGGGGTGAATTTGACCGAATTATGAGTTTTGTCTATAGATGTTTTGATAAGTTGACATGTTACGTATGATTGAAGGTTTTACTTAGAGTTTTATTGTGAGATACATGTATAGATAGATAGATACTTTAATTTTAGCCGTTAGGCCATACACAAAATCATACATTTTTAAACACTTCGAGAGAACGGTTATATAAACTCACATGTAAAACGATTTAAACTCCCACTACCAATAACTATTTACATCTCCTTAACGCTTCTTTAACAAAACCTGTAACTGCCATTATCGCTGACCGTGAAGATGACTTTAGGATACCAGGAAAGAGCAACCCATCTTCACCAAAAAATCTTACTCTCAAATCCGAGAGCCCCTTGCATCTTGACAGGAAGTGAGACAGATTTTCCTCTTCCAAACCACATAACGAGCAAGTATAACATGACTTCGGGTTTCGGGAATTTCTTTCAAATAATTTAACCCTACTCTTAAGAGGGAGACTATTCGCTCGGATCTGGAACCACAAACGCAGGTTTTCAGTCGGTAAACGTAACTTAAAATAAAATTCAAAACCAATCGACTCTTTAATATTCCTATAATCTTTCAGAGTCTCTGAATTAGCAGTCTGTGCATGCCAAAGTTGAATTTCCTGATCCTCCTGAACTCGCGCAAAACTGCGACAAAGTTTATCTTGATCAGTTGTAGGACCGAGACCCTCATTCCAAGCATAAGATAGCCCTGCTTTATCAAGTAGGGCTTTCACTTGAAATGGCCAGGATCTCTTCTTTCCCTGCTTTAATAGTTCCAAATACGCTGCCTTCAACAGCCTCTCATCTGGCAGTTGAAGAAGTTTTATCCAAAACCTAATAACCTGGACAGCTCTATCTTTCTGCAAAGTACAGAGTCCTAAATCCCCCTTAAGGGCTAGCGTGGGAATTGTAGGATGGACCCCCATTAATTTCTTATAATGTTGCAGCTGAACGGTTTCAAGTTGCGGGATAGCCTCATACCCCCAAAGCTCAGCCCCATAATGGATAGTAGGGCGAATTTTTGACTGAAATATTTGCTTATGCATTTTTAAATTTTTTATTCCACTTATGACTGAGTTTCTCAACACAGCAGCAGACACTGCTTTACCTCTACGAATCATTTCTTTAATATGATCTTTCCAGTTTCCTTTTTCATTCAACAAAAACCCAAGATACTTGAAAGTATCACTTCTTTTTAAATCAGTACCTTTATAGAAAAATTTGTGATTATTTTTATTATTACCAAAAACTACTATTTCTGTTTTTTTAACATTCAACTTCATCTTCTTTTTGTCCAAATAATCTGCTAATATATTTAACAAACTCTGCAGTTCTTCGGGGGATTTAGCTACCAACGCAGCATCGTCAGCAAATAGCAACAGTGATAATGTCAAATTCCCTAGACGCACCGTGGGTGCCCATTTCTCCTGGAAATATTCAACAATATCATTTACATAAATACAAAAAAGCCTCGGTGACAAAGTGCTTCCCTGCTTCACTCCTACCTCACAATCAAATAAATCTGAAAATCCCTTCCCTGCTACTTTAACCATTCCTTTAGTAAGCCTATACATATCCCCAACTAATCTAACAAAAATCCGGGGCAAGCCTATCCTCAACAACTCTTTACAAAGCAGGATTCTATCTACGCTATCAAAAGCCTTCTCTAAGTCTATGAAAACAATAAACAGGTTATTCCTCCCTCTACAATACTTCTCTATCAATGACTTGAGTATAAAAACCCTATCAATTGTGCTATAACCTTCCCTAAAGCCTCCTTGCTCCTCAAAAATAATTCTATTCCTACTTAACCACGATGCTAGCCTATTATCAATTATCTTTTCTAGAATCTTACTTAAACATGAAACTAGAGCAATTGGACGGTAATTACCATGTAGTGATGGGCTCCCCTTCTTAAACAATGGCAAAATCAGAGATGTCTTCCATCCTGAAATCCACTTTCCAGAAGAAATCACATTATTAAATAACATAATAAATATTGGCATAAACAGACTGGAAAATTTCTTATATAACCGAGTGGGGAGCCCGTCCATACCTGGTGCCGAACCTCCATCCATCTTTTTTAACGCCTCACTTACTTCTTCACGAGTCACTTCACCTACAAGCGAATAATCTTCTTCCCTCATAGGATAACTAACTTCTATATTAAGACCACCAAATTCTTCTTCACACCACTTACCAAGATCTCCTTCTTCTTTACTTGAGAAATGTTCCGGCCAGGTTTCAGGATCAGGGATTCCAAGTGATGTTTTTCCTTGTTTATGGTTCACCCGTCTCCAGAATTCTTTCATATTACTTTCCACGTAGAGGCGACTCGTCTCCTCCATTTGGCGAAGAAGGAATGATCTTTTCTTCGACTTAATTAGCCTCTTGTGACAACTTCTCAGCTCGCGAAATCTAGTTAATAGACTAAAACTTTGAACCTCATCCCTCGCCTGCTTTACTAATTCTAGAGCTTTTACTAATACTTTCTTGCTTCTAATACACTCTATATCGTAATAACTATCAATCAATGGCTCCGACGACCCTAAAACTGGAGTAGACAATTCCAGCAATAATGAACTGAACTTAGCTTCTAGATCTTCAGCATTACTACTAGTTAACCTCATCTGTTCTAGCTTTTGATGCACAACTTCTTCACTAAAAATCGCGCTTAATACCTTTTGTTCCATCTCACCCCACGCACTCTTAAGCCGACGAGGCAGCGGTAAGTTTTTTGGCGGGGGTGATTCTTCAATTTTTTTACGGGCCTGAACTAGACTCAACTTAATAGGTAAATGGTCAGAAACCTGAATATTTAAAACCTGAACATCTAGCGATTCCGGATCCAGGCGAATATCAATTAAAACATAATCAATAACACTTGGCCTAAGACCCGAAATACATGTATACTCACCCGCCAACTTATCAACTCCAAATCTCCCATTACCAATGGCAACTCCAACTTCCGCACAAAATGCCAGGAGCTTTCTACCCCAAACGTTCAATCTTCTTTTAACATCCATACTCTTTCGTGGTATCCTATACATCAGTGGGATAACAGAATAATTATCTGGAATTTCCACTTCGGGTAACTCAATTGAATCCGCTGTATACGCGTTGAAGTCTCCTAACAACAAAAAACTATGGTTCATAAATTTACATCGAAGAGCTGAAGTTTCCTTTTCTAAAAAATCCCACGTATCCTCTGCATTATAAGAACTATTCTGGGGAGGGATATAAACTGAACAAACAACCAATTTCAGCCCTGTATGGCATACCAGTCTTATCCAAATTAGGTTTTTTGATTCGCTTTTTAACCTTTCATAAACCAAAAACTCATTTTTCTTTATTAGCACTAGAATACCTCCATAAGTCCGCAAATTCCTCGACAAAGGACGCGATACACTTTCTACCGCAAAACCGCGAAAAGATGGCACATCGTCGCTACTGTGCCACGACTCAGTAAGTGCCACAAAATCAAACTTAGATATTTCGTTCTCCACTTCACACATTTTATTTTTTAACCCTTGAACATTCCAGGAAACGAATTTCAAATCACTTCGCTGTGTATGGCCATCGCACCACTAGTCTACATTACGGCTTGGACCAGGCTCGGGTTGGGAAGGCATTTGCGGGGGCGTAATGACTGGTTCACTGAAGTCCATTCTGTAATAATCTGGATGTGGACTGTAAGCCCCCCTACCTCCAGTGCTGCGGTCGTAGCTGCGACTTCTCATATTTTCTTTCCAGCGGCCACCGCGGACATTTCTTGATTGGGTTCTAAGTGGGTCATCCGGGCTTATTTCCGAGCTCTTGCGTCGGCGCTCCGACAAAACCTGCGCATCGACTACAGTGCTCGTATCACTTTCTTCACTTGCAGAGGTATCACCCCCTGAGCTTCCTTGATAATTCGGATTTGCTCCCATCGCCGGGATAGTGTTATTGCTAACTATAGGGGTCTGGGAGCCACTCCTTTGGTTAGCAATACGGACAGTGTCATTTCCAGGTGCTCGATGTTGAGTACTTTCGGTCACTTTATTAAGTTTCGAATCATAAACGAAAATGCGACCTTGAATAAACAGTTTCGTACCCCTGAGTTTGGCATTTTTTCCATCAGATACTGCGCGATCTAGTACTGGTTTCAAGTGGCTGCGGGCTTCCCTTTGTGCGTACGTATAATCCGGAGCTACTTTTACTCCAAACATCTGTAAAACTCTGCTGTGGCGCAAGATATAGTCACGAAGATCAATCACATTAAACTTGATCACCACCGGTCCCGTAGCACCTAGTCTGTGAACGTCTTTTAAGTCGTACCTTGATAGATCGAGTCTCGGAAAAGCTTGTTCTAGTAACGACATCACCCCCTCCTTTAACGTTGTGTTGGCCTGCTGCGTCGTAGTGAAATCATATAGAATGAGGTTAGCGCGTTTCATCTCAGATTCTAACAAATCAGCCCTCCGATTTGCTGTCGATAAGCGCTCGCTCATTTCACGCATTTTTTCCGCCATTTCTTTGTTAGCCTCTAAAGCTTTTGAAAGCTGTTCTTGTACTTGGCTTACATCTTGCTGAACGACCGATACTGCTGTAGACAACTTCGGCAGGAGATCTAACTTAAAACTTATCTCCTGCAAATGCTGGTTCATCACCGCAGCATCCATAAACCCAGTCACGCTGCTGGCGCATGTACTTTGAAGGCTCGCTTGCTGCAAATGCTGGTTCATCACCGGGGCATCCGTAAATCCAGTCACGCTGCTGTTGCGTGAACTATGAAGGCTCGCTTGATGCGTGGATTCCATTTTCACTGCAAAAATTCTCTGCAGCGTATTCACTGAAATCAGGAATAATCGTTCGTCGAGTCCAAAGTCCAAGGACAGTGCAAGTTCGTTATCCGGTAATGGTAATACAATCACTAGGGCAGAATGCGACCGCTCTCATCGAACGCTGAATGAATACTCGATGGGGTTGGGTGGGGTTCAAATGAATAACATTAGTTATAGTTGTTTTAACATTAGTTAATTGTTAAGTTATACATGACGGAAGAAATTCAATGTTCGGCTTCGTCCGTGAGCGAATTTTTGAAAATAAAATGAATTGGAATTGGAATTGGAAACTTGCCGTCTACCGGCCCCTGGTGTATTATGATGGGGTTCATTGGGACACCGTTAGTTCAGATGCGCTAATTGTTTAAAGATTAAAAAAAAAACGTGGAAAGGAACATAAGGTGCAGACAGGAGATAAAAAGAAACAAAAACATGAAACTCAATTTCTGGGGGATCTTCAGCAAAGACGAAATGCCTCACCACTCGTTCTGCTGCACCCGAAGTCATGTGAGCGCCTGTACAAGTACTATAGTAGTACAAAACTTGTTTTTTCTTAAACGAATTTCCCATAAGTCCATACATATTTACATGATTTCCGCATTTTTTTTTGTAAAACTTTTTCTCTATAAATGACAAATTTACACTTCGCTTTCTTTTTTGTGAAACCTCTACACTACTCCCCGTCTTTGGTAGCATGCTCCAGCTTTGTGTACCCCCACATAAGTGAGCAGAGCTAGAATGAATGAATTTATGACGCACTGCCCAAGGGCGTAAGTGCAAAGCTAGAGCTACTTGCTGAGCTTTGAGTTGATGCCCGTCTACTTCCGCGATGACTTCACATTGTCAGACAACCAATGGTCGCTTACTCTTGACTTTTTTCTCGGGGGCCCTACTCCGATGAGCTATTTGTAGGGGTAACGAACTGTGATGTTCCGTGTAGCCCCTAACCTCCGGTCGTTTGCATCAGGCAGGGCATCGGGAATTTATTCGACTCCGCATCGTAGTGTTACAAAGATCGGGAGACGACGGTTCTCCTGCTTGTTTGTTCTTGATGTAGTTGACCGTGGGTTATAAGGTAGATAAGCATCATATACCCGTTCGTGAAAGATTATGAGACGTTATGTGTCTGTTGATGTTACACATTTATGATCTTTTAATTATTATTTTTTTGTCTGGCAGTAACGTTGGAACTAGTGTTTCATGTTAAAATAACCAACTTTGGGGGGAGGGGGGGGGGGGTCCTTTGATGTGACCAGCCAGTTGGTAAGACACCTTAACAGGGTTTGGGTATTTGTAAAGTATCTTAATAGGGTATTTTAGGTTCTCTTGAAATAGTGAGAGCTCGTAATGTTCGATCGAGTCCGTATCTTTTTCTTTCCAGACCATGATGCCGAACCGCATAAGCATGAACCAAACGGAAACCAGGACAACGAGGTTTTACTGAAGAAAAGTTAGAGCAAAGATTTTAGTTAATTCACTTGAACCGCCATCTATTGGTGGACGTTTAAATCTAGTTACAGCCGTTACTGGATCGAAAATTATTGAAATAAGTTTGTCGGCCCTGTTTGTAAATTCGACGGAGAACTTTAAAGTTGGGCAGATCTTCACAGGATAAAGACAGAAGATCCGCCCTTTGTTGGCCAATCATGTTGTTGACCAATGAGAATCGAGAAGCTTTCCAGGTTCTTGATTCTGAAAAAAACGCAATAACAGGAAAATTGGCTTCACCCCAATAGTGAAACAAGACCAAAGGTTTCGATGGAATCCCAAAAATATTTACTATTATATTTAGAAACATATCAAGGCCAATGGCTAATCATCTGAGAAAACCAAGTTCAGATATTTATTCAGAACGTGGGTTTCCCCCTACAAGCCATATCTACTTTGAAGCAATTCATTGAAACTTCCTGCCTCACTTTGCCAAATTTGTGGTTTCGCCCGGATTCCAGCTTGAGCTCAAAACAAATTCAGCATATCTCCTTACCCCTATATCAACTTCAGATAAACTTTAATTTTAAACAAGTTTTAGGTTTAGGTTAACAATATATTGAAAATGATAGTCATATCCGGATTCTGCACGTCTTATACACTTAATTCGAACATTTAATCGATTTCAAATAAAACTTTTACTTTCAACAAATTTTCTGGTTTTGCCGGGTTCTGGCCGAGCTAATTGTCCGGCGGGAAATTAAGTTTCACATATGGATTTAGCATGTCTCCTTACGCCTAGATCGACTATCTCGTTGGTTTTTAAAAACTTTCTGTTCTTACCTGAATTTGAGACCCCTCTCCCACCCCTAAATATACAGCAATTGGGTCCAACTATGAACTTGAACCGCATTTTGACCCAACGTATCTTCGAACTAAGTTTACAAACAATATCTTAATCCCTTCGACAGTTATCGTGCTAATAGACAGACAGAGGACGTACAACTTTACGAAGTCATAGATATCCCGTCACTTGTATTTGGATCCCAAAAACGCGGTAGGAGAATCGATAGGGCGAATCTCGAACAGAACTGAGATAAAAAAAAAACGCAACTGTTGTATTTCATGTGCTTTGCATAGCGCCAGAGCAAATGTGCTGAAGTTGCAGAGATTCGAGAATGCAGAAGTTTCGCTTATCGCAGAAAGGGTAAATTGGGACAATAAGGTCCGGATGTCCTATGACGCAGTTCTCGGTTCGCTAGACAGTAGATTGGGGAAGTGGGGATCTTAATCCATTTGAAATGTTTCGCGCAAATGCATGATAAATATTTGTTAATTCATTCAAAATATCACTTTCAAAATATGGACCTCATCATAGTTTTTTAGGTAAAGATGGAATTTACAGAAGGGACGTGAATGAACCAGGAAATAATTTGTAATTTAATCTAATTTAGAAGTCGAAGGCTCCGATGAGGAGAGACAGAGACAGAGCTCATCGAGAAATGCAAAGAAGACTCAAAGGGGAAGGGTACCTTTGAGGTGGGAACATTAAGTAGCGAACGGAAAAAGGGAACCAAAAAACCGAAAGACTCTGCTACAGGACGGGTATCCAACCTGGAATTTTTACAAGCTTGAACTTAATCTAAAAAAGTTAAGAGCAAAGATCAGTCCTAACTAGGTCCTAACTGTCAAGAAAGACACCCTGAATGACCTAAAGGGTAAATTTAGGACTGTACAGAAGTTTCCTTGTAGTGTTACCAGTCCAAGTTCCAGGTTATACAAATTCGACGTTGGGTACCCCTCCTGTATATTACTAAGTAAAAGAATCATGTTGCTGCACATAAGGTACTGGAAAAGATTTTTCCAAACGATATTTTTCACAACTTCACAGAAACAAAGAGAAACCTCTAATCTGTCGGCCATGAAAAGGAGCTTGTCACCTTTGAGTCAAAGGTTGCACTGACTTGGTTGACATACATGCAGGGTCCAAGTTCGGATAAGGCATTACTAATATATCAATTTCGAGCAAACTGTCACTTATCACCTTTTGGAAAACTCCGTTGATACATTTCCGTACCTTGGCTAAAAGATTAGTTATTAACAAAAAGCTCAGGGGTTTCCCAGAAGTGTCAGGCTAACGGAAGCAAAACATTAATATCACGTGAGAATCGACAAAGTCCGTGACTAGTGAAATAGTGACAAAGAAAGGAGCGATAACTGTTTACCGAAAAGTAATCATTACTATTATATTCTTTGCCCATGCCGTGTTACAAAGAGAAAGAAACAACAAAACAAGTAAGAAATATACAACTGAACTAGAAGCACATAATCGTCCAACATTAGGCTGGTTAGAGCATACTCAGCCCAATGCTCGAGGGCCCATGATGCAGATTGCTTTTCTACTGACTCGTATTTTATATTCGGATCAATAATTCCGACGTCACGCATGGTATTAGAACTTGAAAGCCACAGGAGATATTTTGCAACTAATTTTCCCACTTCTTTCTTCTGCCAACGTGAGTCATTAAGAAGTGCAGTATTAAATGGAGATTTAAGCCTACTTACACTTCGAAACAGTAGGTTAGTTAGCATGATTGAGTTTTGGGCAAAACTGTGTCGGTATCTACAATAGTCTACGTCTTCTTAATGCCGCTTAAATGCAGGCTTTACGAGATGAATACACCAATTCATGGGCCCAGCAAGTTGAGTGTATATTGGACAAGTGTAGAAAGTCAGATTTGGGGGGAGGCGAGAGGGGGAGGGGGAGCAATAGGGGAGAAAAGAAAACTTATTGATAAAAACCGGGTACGTAATGGTCCTAACTTGTACACAATGGGTGGCACGATGATGAGATTGTGTGCCATGTTTATTCTGAATGCCATGAACTGAAAGATTTAAGGGAAGACATTGTATGGCAAGGCATCATGAGTGAGGAATGGTTAGTGGATAAGATAGGAAGTACAAATATGAGGGAAGTTCATGAATTGGTAAATTCCTCCCAGTTGCAATGTCCTATAGAGAACTATTTATGTAGTAACTTGTTTTTTTCCTTGTATTGTTGTTATGGCCCATGGTTTTTTTGTGCACTACATTTATTTATTTATAGTGAAACATACAAGAAGTGAAGCGTAACCAGTAGTTGCGTTTTTGTTCTACTTTTGCCATTCCTTTTTTGCCTCTATAGTACAGGCAAATGGAAGTTTGACCCGAAATAAATTGCAACAGAAATGATTTTTACACCATCTAGTAGAGAAAAAAAAGCTGAACAACATATCCAAAGTTGCATATTCTGGCTCGACGCAAAATAAGCCTTTTTTGGCTTTTAATACCATTTTTTGCGTATTTCGAACAAAAATATAAAATTTTCGTGGTTGTCCGTTATTCTTGAACTGTAGTATGATTCTAATGCAAAATGACAAGCGGAAACCGAAAGTGAAGTCAGATTTGGCGTATAAAGCACCAGAAAAAAGTCAATGCCATTTTTTCAACCCATTTTGCAAAAAATTTCAAATTTTCGTACCGGTCCGGTTTTCTTGAACGAAGTGCGACCTTGACATATAATCCCGAGCTGAGACCGAAAATGGGATCAAAAAAGTGCTCTAGTGCACCAGAAAGAAGTTTCATAATCATCAACATGTGATCTCTATGAATTTCAATAAAACACGAAAATTATTAAGAAAAGTAAATTACGAACCAAACTGGTTTCAAGGTCATTGTTCGAAAACTTGTTTAACACCCTTCTTAGCCTACACCTTATACGTTGTTTTCAAAAGAAATAATCAAATTCTAACTAGTGTTCACAGCTTCGTCCTTTGGAATGGATTAGGCTTTTGGGTTTTCTGCATCATACTAGTTGTTAATTTTGTAGAGTCTGAACACATTGTCCCCCTTGCAGGTTCTGCATATTGGAGTAGAAACTAAATCGTTTTTTAAGGCCGCTACATCTCTCTGAATTAGACTACTGCAGTCGACACGAGCACTTAACGAATTTTAAGAGCATGTGCGTTAATATAATATGATCGTTTAAATAGAATGATAAGATCAGAAAGCCCCTTGTGTCATCTGTGTGGAGAAACGGTTAGTGACGGTATGATGCATGAACTAATCGAATGTCCTGAGAACTGAGAGATTTTTTTTGAGGATTTTTGAGGTATTTGAGCGAGAGGATCTGAATGCAGCGACTGTAGAGGAGAAAAAGAAAATTCTGAAGTTATGTTTTGAAGTGGAAGATAAACTTAAAGAACGAGCTATGTGTTTCATGGTTATGTGCGCATGCGTGTATGTGTGGAAAAGACGAAGAAAACGAGGGAAAGTGAAAGCTAACCAGTTTGAGACGTGGTTGAAAGGGCTGATAAAAGTGAATTCGCAGTGTGCGAAGTGGTCGAGAACGGTTGATTGCGAGTGGCTGGAGAGTTTAAATTTGAACAGTCAAATTTCAATTCAATTATATTTGAAAATAATTGTAAATATGTTAATATAATTTTAATGAGAAAGTAGTAATAATTTGATTTTAAATTTTATTTTGTTTTTTAACGAAAAGCATTCAAAGTTGTATTTTGTTTTTGTTTTTTTGTTTTTTAGAAAAATGAAATGGTATTTAAAATGTTTGTGTGTGTGGCATGATTTCAGGGTGTTCTATTACCAATGTTTTGTTTTTTGCAATAATAGAGCACATTGAAATCATTTTGTTTGTTTATGGGAAAATCTAAATAGAATTTTTTGATTCAGTGTAAAGTTTTAAAGTTGGGAGGCTGGTGTGTTTGTTTTTTATTGTAAAAGAATTCGAGTCTTGTTTTTGTTTTGGATATAGTTGTTTTTGCCACCACAGTAGAGGTGCCCTATGGCGGAAGGGCACCTTTCGGCGTGGGTTGTGCTCTTCTGTTTTGTTTTTTGTTCGGTTAGTGTGTGTTTTGACTCGTTTTCATGTTACAATAATCATTTTGAATGCTTTTCATTGATTTTGATTTTTAATAGTTTTTTTTTTTATGTAAAAAGTAAAGGTGAAAATATTAAGGTAATTGTTAAGTTATGAATAGAAATGTAAAGATAATATAATTTTAAAGTAAAATAGAAAGAGTAAGTGCCACACTTGTGTCACTGAGTGGAGAAGGAGGAAAAAAAAAAAAAAAAAAAAAAAAGTGCTAACGGGTACAAGAAGTCACCTTGATTCTTCCATCCCCATTTCCTCGATTTTCATCCCCAGTTCATACCTAAACTTGAAAGAAAAATATATAAAAACAAGAGCTACGAGCTCATATGGCACTTGTTACGAGTAGGCACGGCTCGGTTATGTCAATGATATATCTAGTGTTTGCTAGGTTTCTTTCCACCAAGTTTCATCTCGATCCCTCCACTCATAGCGTTTTCCAATATTTCCGGTTCTCCCCTCCAGCTCCCCCCCCAAAAGTCACCGGATCCGGTCCGGATTTTAAGTGGGTCGTCTGAGGCATGAGGTCTTTCCAAATATCAAGTTTCATCGAGATCCGGTCACCCGTTCAAAAGTTATAAATACCTCAAGATTCCGGATTCCCCCTCCCTCCACTCCCCCGACAGTGCCCGAATCGGCTCGGTCATGTCAATGATGTATCTAGTGTTTGCTAGGGTCTCACCACCAAGTTTCAGCTTGATCCCTCCACTCATAGCGTTTCCCAAGATTTCTGGTTGCCCCCTCCAGCTCCCCCCAAAAGTCACCGGATCCGGTCCGGATTTTAAGTGGGTCGTCTGAGGCATGAGGCCTTTCCAAATATCAAGTTCCATCGAGATCCGATCACCCGTTCAAAAGTTATAAATACCTCAAGATTCTGGATTCCACCTCCCTCCACTCCCCCCACAGTGCCCAAATTGGCTCGGTTATGTCAATGATGTATCTAGTGTTTGCTAGGTGTCTTCACACCAATTTTCATCTCGATCCCTCCACTCATAGCGTTTCCCAAGATTTCCGGTTGCCCCTCCAGCGCCCCCCAAAAGTCACCGGATCCGGTCCGGATTTTAAGTGGGTCGTCTGAGGCATGAGGTCATTCCAAATATAAAGTTTCATCGAGATCCGGTCACCCGTTCAAAAGTTATAAATACCTCAAGATTCCGGATTCCCCCTCCCTCCACTCCCCCGACAGTGCCCGAATCGGCTTGGTCATGTCAATGATGTATCTAGTGTTTGCTAGGTGTCTTCCCACCAAGTTTCATCTCGACCCCTCCACTCATAGCATTTCCCAAGATTTCCGGTTGCCCCCTCCAGCTCCCCCCAAAAGTCACCGGATCCGGTCCGGATTTTAAGTGGGTCGTCTGAGGCATGAGGTCTTTCCAAATATCAAGTTCCATCGAGATCCGATCACCCGTTCAAAAGTTATAAATACCTCAAGATTCCGGATTCCCCCTCCCTCCACTCCCCCCACAGTACCCGAATCGGCTCGGTTATGTCAATGATGTATCTAGTGTATGCTAGGTGTCTTCCCACCAAGTTTCATCTCGATCCCTCCACTCATAGCGTTTCCCAAGATTTCCGGTTGCCCCCTCCAGCTCCCCCCAAAAGTCACCGGATCCGGTCCGGATTTTAAGTAGGTCGTCTGAGGCATGAGCTCTTTCCAAATATCAAGTTTCATCGAGATCCGATCACCCGTTCAAAAGTTATAAATTCCTCAAGATTCCGGATTCCCCCTCCCTCCACTCCCCCCACAGTGCCCGAATCGGCTCGGTGATGTCAATGAGGTATCTAGTGTTTGCTAGGTGTCTTCCCACCAAGTTTCATCTCGATCCCTCCACTCATAGCGTTTCCCAAGATTTCCGGTTACCCCCTCCAGCTCCCCCCAAAAGTCACCGGATCCAGTCCAGATTTTAAGTGGGTCGTCTGAGGCATGAGGTCGTTCCAAATATCAAGTTTCATCGAGATCCGATCACCCGTTCAAAAGTTAAAAATACCTCAAGATTCCGGATTCCCCCTCCCTCCACTCCCCCCACGGTGCTCGGATCGGGGAAGTGACTATTTCCAACTTAATCATTTGGGGTCCCTGATATGCCTGCCAAGTTTTATCATCCTAGCATATGTGGAAGTGCCCGAACTAGCAAAACCTGGACAGACCGACAGACCGACGGACGGACAGAAATTGCGATCGCTATATGGCACTTGGCCTAAGGGCAAGTGCCATAAAAACCGGTAGCTGTACTATTTGCTACATCAGCCGTTCGTGGTGACTGTTCTGGGTAAAAAAACGACCTTGTCTTAGTCACTTTTTTCGAAATCTTGTCTTTGGAGCTTTTCAGCTCTCCTCCTTTCGACGCACCATAGACCATGAGCACGGCGTCTTAACCAGCAGTCTTGACTTCCCATGATCCAGATAGTTTACTTTTTATGAAGTTTCGCAGCCAATCAATCAATCTTATCTTTATTCTTTAAAATCATTCCTTACGGTATTAACAAAAAAACGAATATTTGTTCTCTCGTCAAACATAATTATATACAATTGTGCTCTAACATAGTCAAATTTTCATACATTACACAACAACAAAATTAAACCGCTAAACTTCAAACATCAACAAAAAAAAAGAAAAGGATTTTACTTAAAATTTCGCATTGAAAAAACTCACAAAGGAGGGGACACAACTTCTTTCATACCACGCGAGAATTGCCCGTACTGGTAGGATCTTAGGAACTGGTTGTGCGGCCATTCTCTGTGGCCTTATACGGTCAGGAATGTGGGGAGGGGGAAGTAAGTTACGATGGGTGGGGTCTTCCAGTAATTGGTCGCCAAACTTAGTAGAAAGTTGGTGTCTACGGTTTGACAAAGATGTGAGGCCAAACTCGTTAAGAAGGGAAATGTATGGGATTTTGATATTAATAGTAAATAACGGTACTGGATCCTCTCGAGTCGTTCCGACTGCTCCCGCGTTAAATCGAAGTGCCATACCGGACAGCAGTATTCGAGGGAAGGGCGAATGAACACAAGGTAAATGCGAAGGAGATGGTGTTTAGGGGTACCATGGCGGGAGAGCATTTTGAGGGAACTTATGCCCATATTGGCTCTTTTTAACATAGATTGAACCTGCTTATCCCACTTGAGATTTGAAGTTAGATGGACACCTAGAAGTTTGATATAGTTTGAGAATGTTGTCGCAGTATGTAAGCATCTCAAATACTGGAACCACATCATTGACATCCGATACCAAAGCAGTCCTGATTAATTCATGTATTTTTTCTAAGGAATGATTACCCTCCAAGTCCGGACAGCTCCGAGTCCCGACTCCAAGTCCGGACTCCTCCAGTATAGCACAATGCTCCGAATAAGCTCATCGTGGTATAGAATCCTATAGAAGTCCGTACATCTCCGAGTCCTGACTCCAAGTCCGGAAATCTCCGAGTCCTCACTCCTCCAGTACGTAGCGCAATGCTCCGAATAACCTCATCGTAGTAAAGAATCTTCGAAGTTTCAGGGCGAACTATGAAAGCTCACTTCATGGTGAAGCTGCTTCGACGCATTTTCATGACTTTCGACGACAGGGGTTGGTGAAAGGTTACATCGAGAGTAATTACATGTGGGCCCGCGTGGTCTGCGATAAAAAGCATAACCGAGTAAATAGATGTGTCGTCAGTAGCTGCAAGAACAAATAACGAGTAAGAACAATGGTCTCTCGTCCATCCACCGACTAAAAATGTTCCGACAACAATGAGCGGAGGTGGAGCCATTTCTTGGTCGCCCGTGTATACTCGTTGGTCTCCGTCTCTCCGCAGTTACACACTTGAGTCAATTACGAAGAAAACAACGTAGCCACTAGCGAGGCGGATGTTCTGGCCTGTTCACACGGGAAGGAAACAGCGTTGATTTTGTTTGAGTAGACGCTGGCGTCTGATTAGTGAATATTAGTGATGCGAAAAATAAAAGCGAACTTGACGATGGTCATTCATAATCGCTTTTGTTATAGCATGGCCATCAATATGAAGATTGAAATCCCTTGTGACATTCCTTTTTATGTCTCAGGGGAGAACCATGCAATGCAAACCGGGATTTGAAGCACACTCACTGAAGTCATGACCCATTGAGTTTCAACATCTGTAGTATTAACTTTGTCAGACGAGTGTAAACTAAGAGTAACGTAATGAAGGCTTTCGAGGATTACTGAAATTACCGAAATGGTAGAATAGCATGGCATATTCAAAATAATACCAGTAGGTGAGTGTATATTTTGTGTTTTTTCTTCTTTTTTTCCGAAATGTATAATTGTATACATTTCGATTTAGTGAGTTAGATTTCGATTCAGTAGTTAATTGAAAGACGAAAGTTCACCTCAACCTGGTCTATCTTATCTCGCTTGTCTTTTAGTTCACTACTTACAGATAATTCGATGTCAACGGTGTATTTTCCCATCAAATAAAGTCTTTGGTTTTCGTACTGAGGCCTTGCCACATGGGTTCTAGTTTGTCTAGGACCCACATAGAAGTCCTATTTTTTTTTTTAAATTTAATTCAAAATTGTTTCTGTTATTTGTTCATTTCCACTGAGCCTATTAAACCTGAAACACGGCCTTTTTTTTTTTTTTAAGAATCTGCCTGTTTTCATCTGATATTCTCAGATGAGAGCAAATACCTGGAATAAAATTTATCTCTTCTTGTTCTGGATATTGACACCACTTAATTGAATTGTCTCCGAAAAGATACAATTTACGTTACCACATAGCTTACGTTACCTGTATACGGCCTTTGGGTTTTTCAATACATATATATATACAGTTTGTCGTACTTTTAACTAAATTTGACGCATTTGTAAAATCTGCTTTGCATCAAATGGCAGTTTCTGTATATTTTGATATATTCTTAATTGCTCCGGAATTTTCTTGTCAACCCCCGAAAGCTTGTCTGAATCAATGAGCCGGCAATCCCAGTGTGAACAGGCTTATTACTGCTGCCTCCATTCGATTTTTCTTCCTCAGTGGTTTACTGCGTTACACCTTCTCTGTAGAGGTAACGACTTTTGATGTCCCGGGTAAGATGATAAGATCCACCTCCGCTCGTTTGCGTCTGGAGTCGACTCGACTCAGCTTGGTTGTGTGACAGAGATAGGGAGACAGCAGTTCTTGCTCTTATTTGTTCTTGGTAGCTGGAAGATCAATCACTGAGAGGAAAAGAGTAAAATATTTTCCTGGGTGATTCCCGACTATAAGTGATTGATGTGTCCCATTCTTATCCAAGCTTGGGTATCAGAGGGAAAGCCAGAGGATGCCAAGACTAAAGTAAGGAGTCGATGACATTTTGAAATTCTCCGAGACTTTCGGATCGAAGGATTTCCGATTTCGAACCTCAGATCTAATTTATTGTGCACAATTTGTAAAAAAATTGTTGTTGTAGGCAGTGGACTAGTCATGGGAATAAGTTTACCCGCATAGTTAATTAGATTCCGATATGGCAGAAATATCGAATAAACTTCAGTGTACGGCAGATAGGTCTCAGGGTAGATGGCGAAAAAAAATAAATATTATTACTTTGATTGATCAGTACCAATTCTGCATCCGGCTGCATTGTATTACTTGGGGTCTTCTTCTAAAGATATGTTATTTGATCTTCAAGAAGGTTCAGCTATATTAATGACCAGCTCAGATATACATTTTTATTTCTAACAATCGATCCTTTTGATGGATAATAAGTGCTGACTAAACTATCTTTAGAAAAATAATAAAGGCGCATATTAATGATATTGAATTTGTATTGAATACAAGATCCGAGCTCTTTTTAAGTCTCGGCTTGTCATTCTGCATCAGCATCGTACTTCAATCCAAAAAAAAATGGATGACCACGAAACTTTTAATATTTGTTCTTAAAACGTAAGAAATGGCAAATAAGAGCCGAAAAGGGCTTATTTTGCGTCAACTCACGATCTACATCTTTGGATATGTTGTATTTTTTTTTTTTAAATATTGAGCACCGAAAAGCAGTTTGATTTGTACTTTACTTTTCTTAATAATTTTCTTGTTTTCACAAAAAAGACGTAAGGATCACATATTTATGGTTACCAAACTTCTTTCAGGCACAGTAGATACCCAATTTGATTCCATTTTCGGTCTTAGGTCGTGATTCTATGTCGGGATCGCACTTTCATTCAAGAAAATCGGGCCACATAGAAAATTGCGATTTTTTGGGAAATAGGTAGAAAAAAAATGACAATAATGTGCTTTGTATGCCAAATCTGACCTCATTTTCGTTTTCAGCTTGACATTTTGCATCAGAACCGTACTTCAATTTAAGAATAACCGACGACCACGGAAATTCCATTTTTTTTTTCGAAAAACGGAAGAAAATGGTACTAAAAGCAAAAAAAAACACTTATTTTGCGTCGAGCCAGGATATGCAACTTAGGATATGTTGTTCAATTTTTTTTTCTCTAGAATATGGTGTAAAAATCATTTCTGTTGCAATTTTTTTCGGGTCGACCTCTTTTTAGAGCTCATTTTCCTGTACTATTAGCTTTTAGCCTAATTCAGGTCTTTTTGAACATTTTCACGTTTTTATAATTCGCCCTTTCCTGTAATTCGCCCTGTTTTTGTTAGTTTCGCTTTTCCCGGATATCAACGCATTTTGACAAATGTATTTTTACTTCGGTTTTAATATATTGTATCCTATCCATCGTTTGTAATGCAAGTCAGTCTACAAATACTGCATATAAGTTGATTCAAATTCATCTTTTGGTGGATGTTGTGGTAAATAAAAGCACTGAGACAAAAGCCAAACGGAGAGGGTAACTTGGTCAGCCACCCAGTTTGTCTCATTGCTAAACGCGAGGAAAAAGGCGAAAGTCGGCGTTTGCCTTTTTGACAAAATGGTAATTTGCCAAACAAGCGCTTAGGGCTATTTAAAGAAAACGCGGGAAAGGTAAAAAACCGTTGAGGTGAAAGGCAAACAAAAACGCAAAATAGTTCATTAGACACAAGACTTGGAATATTAGAATTAACAGAACGTTCGGGTTACGTAGGTAGGGGGTTAGTTCGAATACGCCCGGGGTATCATCTGCCAAACCGACCCGAAGGCGAGTGAGGAAGGCAGACTCCTACATATTGAATTGAAAGACAAAAGAGCTCCTGAAGCGGGGTTTGAACCCCATGACCTTCGGCTTACAGGGCAACTGCTCTGCCACTAAGGTACAGGAGGCTTGTGAGCATACTGCGCAAACCACTAAAATAGTCAGATAAAGCGGGCTAAAGAACACTGATCCCGAGGAAGCCAAATTCGCCGAAATAGTTCACATCCCATACTATGGAAATGGACGATCACACTTCTATTTTGCTATCTTTCTGTCTTAAACAAGAAAATAGCCAAGTTTATCACGAGCAAATTAAGCAGTTACACCACTACGGGGGAAATAACAAATTGGCTTGCGTGTATATAACCTCAGGAATGAGCTGCCAAGAAAAACAAAAGAATAAATTTCAGAGGAAGCAAATTGACATCAACCCTTCCGATATTTATAATATGATACTTATTTACATTAAAACGCCCAGGAGCCATAGCAAAGAAACATAATTAAATGAATGTCAATGTGGGAAGAAACTAACACACTATAATATCACACGCAACCACTAAAAATAGTGACCACTCAAACACTTTTCCCGGTGAAGGTAGACTAGCCACTTGGAGGAACACCGCCAGGTTTCTCAAACTAAGAGAAGATCTACGACGCATATTTTCACAAAACCAGTCTTCTACGAAATCCTCCTGTGAAATGTCCTTTCTTAACTCCTCCGGTTCATCGCAACCACACAAATGAATATCGGACAAAAGTAAGGACCAACTTTCTCCCCTAACACTTCCCCTAACACTTCAGCAAGTGGCAGATTATCTGTCTTCGAATTTATATATTACTTCATACGTTCCCCCAAGATTATCAGTGCAGTAACGTATTATGAGGGGTGGTGCACCTCTGCCGCTATTCATAAAGAGTTACTCGCCTCCGGAGTACACCCTGCCTCGGTTACTCCTAAGTATTTCCATTTCTTCAGTTTTTCATTCATCCGCACACTCGGCATTCGCTACTCCCTTCGACCTCACTTGGCCTCATTCCCCGCCGATGTTTAAGTACCTTTTAGAGAACCCCAAACTGAGGAAACAAAATAAACAAATCCTCAGTTTATTTGATGGAATGTAGGCTACCTAAACTCCCTACAGCCACAGGGAATGCGACACTGGAATCAAGAACATGAGTTAAAACCCGTCTGAGTCGTTTCATTAATGATATTATATATAGAAATATTACGTCATGAGGCTGGAGTATTCATGGGAATAGCGCTGGGTGTTTTGGATGTGTCTGTTTGACTAAAAGCCATAACACTCTGATTTAGCTGACTAAGCAAAATAAAGTTTTCTGTCTATTTAATTATTTGTTTACCAACAAGCGTTCACTTACATCGGCCTGCTTAGCAAAGTAATGTTTTAATGTTTGTTTATCTATTATCTTTTATTCCAACAATGTTTTCAACGGATACGTCAGCTACGATTCTTCATCAGCGATATTTACGATTCTTCATATTTACGATTCTTCATCAGCGAGATTACAGGTTTGTTTCCTTCCCCGAAGTTGAACAAGAGGATTGACAGCCTGACGAGGACCCTTGCAAAGAAGGGCCGAAATATCGCTGATGAAGAATCGTAGCTGACGTATCCGTTGAAAACATTGTTGGAATAAATGTTTCAAATCAGCTTGGGCTCAAAGAATATTTATCTATTATCACTAGACGAGTTGAGTCATTTGCACTCCTCACTAAGATGAACGGTACTGCTACAAAGTGGGAACCAGAAAATATAATAATCGCAAAACACAAATAAATTAATTTGGGCTTATGTCGACAAAACTGATAAAAAAAAACTGTTGATGTCAAAATTGATCGTTTGAAGATATTTACATTTACAGACACAAACGTCTCGTCAGGTAGGCTATCGCTTTCCAATCATCCAAACCCGAAAACTTCCTAGACATAGACACATAGAAATGTATTACCGCTAAAAGCCCTAATGGGCTTACTAGGCCCAACCTAAATCATATTGATATACCCAACCCCCCAAACTTCCTGTCACAATTCTTTTAAATTTTCACAAAAAGACATAAATTGCAGTAAATCTTCATTACTTTCTCTACAAAAATAGTGACCAACATTCGAACTCACGCTCGCTAAATACATCATCCTATTACCAAGTAGTAAAAAACTTACCCTTACAGCCCCTTTTTTTCCTCCCTATTGGCCCGTCAACACGTCGATTTGGTTTGGGGGTCCTCCCTTGGCCTCTCCCCCTCGCCCCTATTATTATTCCTCATTCCTATTAACTGGATGGTATTCAACTTCAGTAACAAAACGAGGAAATAAACCTCATTTACTCCTTTTTTCGGTCCATCGTCGCCAAAACAACAAGCTCATAAAAGACTCCTCGTCCATATCAAAGCAATTTAATTCATTTTAGACTCGAAAAACAAGGGCGAAGTTGTTACCACTCAAACACACTCTCTCTTCCCCTCAATCGCGGCAGCTAGGGAATAAAACGCGCAAGGAAGTCTTTTGTCATCTTTAGGAAGTTAAAGAAAAACAAAATTTAAAGGAGGCCAGCAACAACCACAGGAGACGCATCCATATTTGTCGCTGGACAATGCGATTTAAGGTAATTTAAGGAAAAGAATGTACTCCTAGTGTTTGCCGTTTCCTTTATAAGGAGGGGTTTGGTAAGAAATACATTTTTGGCAAAGAAAGATTTCTTGATTTCATTGTTTTCTTGCTTGAATGATTATGAAATGGCTTTATATTTCCCGTTTTTTTTCTTTTCTTTTTTCTTCCTCTTCTTGTCTCTCAGTGATCTTTCCTTTTTTGCAAAAGTATTATGGACTAACAAAATGTGAGGAGTTAATTTTGACTGTTCCCAGTCAAGTAAGCAAGTCAAGGGAGTCGAGTCGAAAGTCTAAGATATCCAAAGGTATTTATGTAGTCTATGTAATAATCGAGTTTCAAACGATAAGACATATTAGACTTAAAACTTGAATCAGAATCTGCCGGTGAGCTAACGTACCAAAACAGTTTATAACACTAGGGAGCAGTTACCGTCGATTGTCGTCAAATAGCATTTTGCCTCAGCTGCAATTTGTCGTCAAGTTAAAAGGTCAAGTTGTCGTCAAACTTCTAATAATATAACAAGAGCTACGAGCTCATATGGTACTTGTTAAGACTAGGCGCTACAAGAAAGTAGATGAGAACGTCACAAAAAACACCCGCCATCCAAAAATGTGGTTCGGAAATAGCAATACGATATTTAGTTTCATTCAATTCTGAGCAGTCCCGGCATCGTCTCGGATTATCCGTAGCAAATACGCACGACTTTTCAAACTTCCAAGTTTCAGCCCAATAAATTTACTAATTTGATCCCTAGACGTGCAACACGATTTCTGGTACTCCCTCCATCTCCCCCTACGTGGCCGAACCTGGTTCGGACTCAAAAATGGATCATTTAAAGCATCTTCTTTTATACCATCTATCAAAGTTTCACTCGAATCAGAGCATTTTGGAAAATTCCGCCCCCCCCCCCTAACTGTAGTCAGATCCGGTTCGGACCCTCAAATATTTCATCTAGGGTATATTCCCTCTCTACATTCCAAATTTCATTTAAATTGATGCACTCGTTTTACCCCTATGCGAGCCTCAAAGTTTCGAGCAATCTCCCTCCAAATCCCCCCACTGTGGCCGAAGAGGACTTGGAAACATAAACATCGTATCCTTAATCCACTCTTCCCGTCCATCATGTTTTGAAATCGGAGCAAAGCCTATCTGGAAATTTCCCGTACACCCCCCCCCCCCCCGCACCTTGGCCGAATCCGGCCCGGACGCCAAATAACAAATCTAGGCCGCACAAACTCGGCACTGTCGAACTTGCATCTCATTCGGTCCATCCGTTTGGTTTATGTGCATGTCAAAAGTTCCCACCCACCTCCCCAATTAACCCAACCGTGGTCGCATGAAGTTCGAACGGATATTTTACATGTCTAGGTCATCGATTCTTATCACCCACTAAGTTTCACTCGAATGAGACCACTAGTTCGCAATTTGTAAAAATCAATTTACGTTCCCTAGCTCCCCCAAAAATGCTCGGATATAGTTTCCGGGGTTATGTTGTGTCAGGTTCTTAAGTCAATTAAATCGGGTCATTAATATGCCTGCAAAGTTTTGTTGTCCGAGTATATCTGGAACTATTCTAACTCGCGACTACCGGAATTCCAGGAAACTCCAACTCCCCCAACAGAGCCCCAAAACCATCTGGCTCTGTCAATTTTGTATCTATGCCCAATGCGTGTTCTCTCCATTAAGTTCCGTCCCAATCCCTCTGCTTTAAGCGTTTGTAGAGTTTTCCTGTCCCCCCTCATCCCCCCACAGGTATCGGACCGGGCGTGGACTTGGCACTGAACATCTAAGGCGATAGCTTTTTCCACCTGACAAGTTTCATTCGAATCCAATCACCCGTTCAAAAGTTATACATACATGCCAATAGATTCCGGACCCATCCATCCACTCTCCCCACGATAGTCGGATCGGCGAAACGACTATTCGCAAGTCAATCTGTTCAGATCCCTGACATATTTGCCAAGTTTCATCGTCCTAGCACAACAGGAAGTATGCCAAACTCGCGGGATCGGTAGAAATCCCCCCCCCCCCCCAAACTGCCCCACAGTGCCCGGATCGGGTCCTGTTATGTCAATGACGTATCTAGGACTTGTGCTTGTTCTTCCCGCCAAGTTTCATCTCCATCCCTCCACTCTAAGCGTTTGTCAAGATTTCCGGTTCCCTCCTTCACCCCCCCCCCCCTCCCAGTGTCGTCGGATCCGGTCCGGATTTAAACTGGGAGGTCTGGGACACGAGGTCATCCTAAGTATCAACTTTCACAAGATCCGATCACCTGTTCGCAAGTTAAAAATACCTCAATTTTTCGGCTTCCCCTCCCTCCACTCCCCCCAGATTAGATGGTCGGATTGTAGAAGTGACTATTTTCTATTTAATCTGGTCGGGTCCCTGACAGGCCTGCCAATTTTCATCGTCCTAGCACATCAGGAAGCACCGAACTCGGGGGATCAATAGAAATTCGGACCCCCCCCCCCCAGCTCCCCCAAAGTGAGCGGATCCGTTCCGGTTAGTCAGTCACCTAGGGCTTGTTCTTTCCACCAAGTTTCATCCGGATCTCTCCCCTATAAGCTTTCCTGTTTCCGCCCCTCCCCCCAATGTCACCAAATCCGGTCTGGATTTAAAATAGAACGTGAGACACGAGGTCCCTCCATATATTAAGTTTCATTAAGATCCGATCACCCGTTCGTAAGCTAAAAATATCTCAGCTTTCCTAATTTTTCCACATTCCCCCTCCCTCCACTCCCATCCAGATAGTCGTATCGGGTAATCGACTATTTCCAATTTAATCTGGTCCGGTCCCTGATATGCCTGCCAAGTTTCATCGTCCTAGCTTATCTGGAAGTGCCTGAACTAGCAAAACTGGGACCGGCAGACCGACTGACGGAAAGAAATTGAAATCGCTATATGGCACATGGCCGAAGGGCAAGTGCCATATCAACTGAATTACGAAAACTCCAGCTTCGGATATATGAGAGTTACTTACGTTAAATTATTTACAATAATTGTAAATACACACATATCATTTTCGTTGTCGATGCGTTTGATACCCGATATCGATATTTGGTTTGACATAACGTTATCAATATCGAATATAGCCCATCACCATCCCGGCGTCGAAGATCGCAGCTACTTTATCGATGGCTATTAATAAGTCGAAGACAAGCTCTTTTCCGATTCCACTCGTGATATGCAGATGTAGGAGCTTTTCATGATGCAAATGATTTATTATTTTACAGCCCCTTTGATATTTTGCCAGTCAAGAGAAAGCGTCGCTGCAACTCCTTTAATGCGGGACTTTCCTCATGCTCTCTCGTTCTCATCGACTTCCTGCTTCAAAACACTCAGCACAGAAACCGCAAACCTAATGATGGTGAAAGAACTTGAGAAAATGAGCAAACATTCTAAACTACCGGGATAATATTTAAAAAAAAATACGTTTCAAGAGCCATAATAATAAAATAAGTTTTATTTCTAACCCATTAAAACGCATAAGCACAAAGTAATTCAACAAGACCAAAGGTTTCGATGGGATTCCAGAGGGGAATATTAGTTGGTCTGTCATTCAGGCGATAGGGTCTTAAATATGATAGGTCTTTCCTTGATCTCGTAAATTTAATATCTTCGATATTAAATTGATTTGGGGATTTTAACAGATTTTCTAAATTTAATATCTTCGATATTAAATTGATATAATATCTTCGTAAATTTAATATCTTCGATATTAAATTGATTTGGGATTTAAAAAGATTCTGGGATTTATGACGTTTTCAATATTTTTTACCTTATCATGTTTTAATTCTTTTATATCATTCTTTGATTGCGCCGTATATAAATTATGGATGCATGATTTGGGCTAGTAATTTTACGTGCAATTTCAAACGAGTGCAGATTCAGCAAAATAAAGCAGTGAGATTAATTGGTAAGTATGATACGGGAGTTTTAAGTACTGAGTCAATTTTTATGAAACTTAAGATTTTGAAGGTAGGTCAAATTAGAGATTTCAAAATTGGTATTTTTGTGTTTCAGAGTCTGAATGGTTTCCCGCCTGATGTTTTTAGTAATTTTGTTCGTTTTAACTCATTTTATCACGGACATGCTACGAGGCATGCTGGAGACCTGGTAAGTGAGCGAAGAAGTACGGTTCGTTCTAGCCATGTTGCAAGGCATTCAGGTACGGTGGTCTGGAATACTTTTCCAGACTCAATTCGAGAAGCTGAAAGTGTACCGCAATTTTAAAATCGGTTAAAGAAAGATCTCCTTGAGGGTAGTTGGTGAGTGTAGGGTTTGGAAGACGAGAGAGGACAAATTGACAAATTAATTAATTAATTTTTAGTTAATTTTAGTGAAGGTTTGATTAGAATATGATAGATAATGGGTACTGGTTGCGTTTTTCAAGCACGTATGTGCTTTGTGTGTACCCGATCGTCAAGCTGGAACGATTTTTTTTTTTAGTTAAGTTGTTGAATCCTTAAAAAAAACCTTAATCCTTAAGAATCCTTCGTAGTATCCCAGATAATTTAATCAGATCAACCGTCAATGCTTTCCAGACGATGAGGTTCTTTCGTAAGTACCCTTCTTTGACCTGGTTCCGGCCGGACTATCCATCCGAGGCGAGGAGAAATAATATTTTCCCATCAAACGTGTCGTTTCCAGCTGCACCAACCATGTCATCAATATTATCGGCACTTTGTATGCCCCTCAATGTCTAAGCCCTCCCCCTCCGCGACATATCAAGGTACCCCCATCTACAACTGGACTATTTTAACTGAGCTCCTGAACATTTAAAAAGAGCTGTAAGGTCATATGGCACTTGCAACTGTATGTAGTAGGTAAGGGCTCTGTAAGATTGATCGGGTCCTAGATGTGTCTGCCAAGTTTCGTCTTGAAAAACGTCATCACTGGAGCCGAAAGGCCCCCTCCACTCCCCAAAGTGTCCGGATCTAGTCTAATTGTACAAAGGATTTATCTAGAATAAATGATCGTTCTTCCCATCAAGTTTAACTCCGATCCCTCGATTCTAACCATTTCTTGAAATTTCCGATCACGCACTCCCACCTCCTCCATAGCTGGTGAATCCGCTATCATAAGTTGATATGAATCCTTTGATAAAAAGACCAAAGGTGTCGATGGGATCCCAAAAATCTAAGATTAGGTCCAGACAATTGGGTCTTGTCTTCGCCAGATCCAGTCTTCGCCAGGCTAATCATCAGAGAAAACCGAGTTCAGATATTCTATCTATCTATCTATACCTATCTATATAAGCCATATCTATTTTGACGATACTGACCGAAGCTTCCTGCTTTACTTCTGCCAAATTTGCGGTTTCGCCCGAATTCCGAGTGAACTATTCTAGTCCAGCAAAAAAAGGAAATTCAGAAACGAATTCAGCGTATATCCTTATCCCAATACAGAACATCTAATCAACTTCAAATAAAACTTTGACTTTTAAAACTTTTGCTTTTAACATATTTTCCGGTTTTGGCCGGATTCCAGGCGAACTAGTTGTCCGGCGAGAAAATGGTGTTCACCATCCTGTTCAGCACGTTCTTTTACCCCTAAATCAATCATTTAATCAATTGCAAATGGAACTTTTACTTGTAACCAACTTTCCTGTTTTTGCCAGATTCCGGACGAACTACTTGTCCAGCGAGAAAATGGTTTTCATGTCGTGTTCAGCATATCTTCTTACCCTTAATCAAACATTTAATCAACTTCAAATAAAACTTTTACTTTTAGCAAACTTTCCGGTTTTTGTCGGAATCCGCACGAACTACTTGTCCGGAGAGAAAATGATTTTCACCACCATGCTCAGCATGTCTTCTTACCCCTAAATCAGACATTTAAGCAACTTCAAATGAAACTTTTACTTTCAACCAACTTTCCGGTTTTTGCCGAATTCGGAACGAATTGCTTGTCCAGCGAGAAAACGGTTTTGACCATCGTGTGCAGCATATCTTCTTACCCCTAAATCAAACCTTTAATCAACTTCAAATGAAACTTCTGCTTTTAACAAACTTTCCGGGTTTTGCCGGATTCCGACGAACTACTAGTCCGGCGAGAAAATGAGTTTCACCATCGTGCTCAGCATGTCTTCTTATTCCACAATCGACTATCACATTAGCTGTTTAAAAATATTTTGTTTGTCCCTTAATTTGAACCCCCACCCCCAAATATACAGAGACCATCTCAAATATCTCATTCCCTTCGAGAGTTATCGTGCTTACAGACGGACGGACGGACAGACGGACAACTTTTACCATGTCATAGGTATCCCTCCACTTACGTTCTGGGATCCCAAAAAGTACTTTTTCGAATAATAATGGGCTCATGGGGATCATGAAAATGTATATTTCGATTAAACGTATTTTTCTTACTTTGCGGTCAAGATTGGTACTTTAAGGAATAGTCGGATTTGGAAAGTGGCGGTTACTAAGCCAATCTTGTAGAATGTCTAATATTCAAGCCAATTTGCATTTTCCTAGCACATCTGGAAGTACCTTAACTCGTGATAACCGGAATTCCGGACCCCCCCCCCCCCCTCAAACTCCCTCACAGTCGCCAGAGCGAATCCACTTCTGAAAAAGATTTATCCAGAGAATCTGTTTGTTATTTATTCAAACAATGTTTTCAACGGATCCGTCAGCTATGATTCTTGGTTTCAAAGTCAGCTTGGGCTCAAAGAATATTTATCTACGAAGTACGGAACTTTCACAGCCCAGACAAAAGAATCATAGCTGACGTATCCGTTGAAAACATTGTCTGAATAAATGTTTCAAAGTCAGCTTGGGCTCAAAGAATATTTATCTGTTTGTTACTCCCATAAAGTTCTATCCCGATCTCTCCAGTATAAGCCGGTTACGTATTTTCCGGTTTCCTCCCCCCCCCCAACTCTTATCGGATCCGGTCCGGACATGAAAAAGATCACCAGAGCATGTCCTCTGTCCGATTACCCGTTCCAAAGTTACGCATGACTCAATATTGCAGATTCCCCCTCTCTCCACTCCCCCACGACTATCGGATCGAGTAAGTTTTTATTTACAAGTCAGTTTGATCGGATCCCTGATACGCCTTCCAAGTTTCGTCGGGAAACCCCCAAGACTGACATTCCCATAATTCCAGAAAACTCCCCTCCACCCCCCACCCCGGGTCCGGATCCAGTCCAATTCTGTAAACGATTTATCTGGGGCAGATGTTTATTCTTGCCAGCAAGTTTCACTCCGATCCCTCCACTCTAACCGTTTCTCGAGATTCCGGTCTCCCCCCGAACTCCCCGATAGCTATCCGGATTTCAAATGGGATATCAGAGATATGTCCTTTACTCAGTTATCAAGTTTCATTTCAATACGGTAGTTACATACTACTCAATTTTCCCAATTCCCCCGCCCTCCACCCCCCCCCCCCAGATGGTCCGATCAGGAAACTCATAGTTTTCAAGTTAGTTTGGTTGGATCCCTGATACGCCTGCCAAGTTTCATCGTCCTAGCACATCTGGAAGTACCCGGACTCGAAAAAGTGTGAAAAAAAAAAACGGACCGACGGAATTGCGATCACTATATGGCATTTGAGCCAGAGGCTACAAGTGCCATAAGAACAACGGGACGCCGCGGTTATCTGCGGATTACAGCCAAACTACTGATCCGCTACGGAAACCAAGAACAGATAGGATTCAGCTTGAATTCATATTTTGATTTCTTCAGTGGTTTGCCCTACAAATGTTTGCAGGATTTTATTTCTTGCATATAAAACAAGAGCTACGAGCTCATATGGCACTTGTTACGAGTAGGCACGGCTCGATTATGTCAATGATATATCTAGTGTTTGCTAGGTGTCTTCCCACCAAGTTTCAAATCGATCCCTCCACTCATAGCGTTTTCCAATATTTCCGGTTCTCCCCCCCAGCTCCCCCCAAAAGTCACCGGATGCGGTCCGGATTTTAAGCGGGTCGTCTGAGGCATGAGGTCTTTCCAACTATCAAGTTTCATCGAGATCCGGTCACCCGTTCAAAAGTTATGAATACCTCAAGATTCCGGATTCCCCCTCCCTCCACTCCCCCGACAGTGCCCGAATCGGCTCGGTCATGTCAATGATGTATCTAGTGTTTGCTAGGTGTCTTCCCACCAAGTTTCATCTCGATCCCTCCACTCATAGCGTTTCCCAAGATTTCCGGTTGCCCCCTCCAGCTCCCCCAAAAGTCACCGGATCCGGTCCGGATTTTAAGTGGGTCGTCTGAGGCATGAGGCCTTTCCAAATATCAAGTTCCATCGAGATCCGATCACCCGTTCAAAAGTTATAAATACCTCAAGATTCCGGATTCCCCCTCCCTCCACTCCCCCGACAGTGCCCAAATCGGCTCGGTCATGTCAATGATGTATCTAGTGTTTGCTAGGTGTCTTCCCACCAAGTTTCATCTCGACCCCTCCACTCATAGCATTTCCCAAGATTTCCGGTTGCCTCCTCCAGCTCCCCCCAAAAGTCACCGGATCCGGTCCGGATTTTAAGTGGGTCGTCTGAGGCATGAGGTCTTTCCAAATTTCAAGTTCCATCGAGATCCGACCACCCGTTCAAAAGTTATAAATACCTCAAGATTCCGGATTCCCCCTCCCTCCACTCCCCCCACAGTGCCCCAATCGATTCGGTTATGTCAATGATGTATCTAGTGTTTGCTAGGTGTCTTCCCACCAAGTTTCATCTCGATCCCTCCACTCATAGCGTTTCCCAAGATTTCCGGTTGCCCCCTGCAGCTCCCCCCAAAAGTCACCGGATCCGGTCCAGATTTTAAGTGGGTCGTTTGAGGTATGAGGTCTTTCCAAATATCAAGTTCCATCGAGATCCGATCACCCGTTCAAAAGTTATAAATACCTCAAGATTCCGGATTCCCCCTCCCTCCACTCCCCCCACAGTACCCGAATCGGCTCGGTTATGTCAATGATGAATTTAGTGTTTGCTAGGTGTCTTCCCACCAAGTTTCATCTCGATCCCTCCACTCATAGCGTTTCCCAAGATTTCCGGTTGCCCCCTCCAGCTCCCCCCAAAAGTCACCGGATCCGGTCCGGATTTTAAGTAGGTTGTCTGAGGCATGAGGTCTTTCCAAATATCAAGTTCCATCGAGATCCGATCACCTGTTCAAAAGTTATAAATACCTCAAGATTCCGGATTCCCCCTCCCTCCACTCCCCCCCACAGTGCCCGAATCGGCTCGGTTATGTCAATGATGTATCTAGTGTTTGCTAGGTGTCTCCCCACCAAGTTTCATCTCGATCCCTCCACTCATAGCGTTTCCCAAGATTTCCGGTTGCCCCGTCCAGCTCCCCCCAAAAGTCACCGGATCCGGTCCGGATTTTAAGTGGGTCGTCTGAGGCATGAGGTCGTTCCAAATATCAAGTTTCATCGAGATCCGATCACCCGTTCAAAAGTTAAAAATATCTCAAGATTCCGGATTCCCCCTCCCTCCACTCCCCCCACGGTGCTCGAATCGGGGAAGTGACTATTTCCAACTTAATCATTTGGGGTCCCTGATACGCCTGCCAAGTATTATCGTCCTAGCTTATGTGGAAGTGCCCGAACTAGCAAAACCTGGACAGACCGACAGACCGATGGACGGACAGAAATTGCGATCGCTATATGGCACTTGGCCGAAGGGCAAGTGCCATAAAAACCCGATGTGTGACGAATCGATCGATGCCTGATAAAAAGCATACAACATTTTATTTGTTCTGCAGCATATCAGCATATCAGAGGACCAATCGACTTCAAAATTAACACGAAATTTACAGTTTTGGACGGATTCCGGTCCGTTTCTTTGTGACTTTGTCCAGCAAGAAAATGAAGTTTTAGGTTTGGATTCAACAATTATATCAACGTTAAAGTTTAACTGAAAAGCCACCTCATCTTTATCCATTGGATTTTAATACACTGAATTCTTTCGACTATGCTAAGGGATATTTAACTCGTGACGCTCAGAATATGCACCTACGACCTGGCCCGTACGCGGAGTGTTCAAATTTCAACTAATGCGTGCACTTCAATGGCTAATAAAGCAAGGCTCAGGAAATAATTCCAGATGTTAAAGTCACTTTTGAAAAAAGCCCACTAGCGTGTATAACAAGACAAATATTTTTTGTTGGCCAGTCATTTACCGCTGTAGTTGCTAAATATTTCAAGCAAAGAGGGACCATCACATAGAGGGAGGCTACCCACCACAATCACGACAGAAAAGTTCGTTCAATTAAAATCTGTTTATATGAATAATGGGTCAACGAAGTAGTGCATTTCTGCGGATCTTCAAGCCTATTTAAGGGAATATCTGATAGGGTAACTACGTTGTCGTATTTCAGCGTATTCTATTAAATTTTAATGTGGCAAAAGCCGCATGTTGCCGACGTCAAACAGAAAGCTGAATCCCCAGAGGTCATTTGCCGTTGATATGCCTCAATGACAGCAAGCGACAAACAATAAATCATGGCTCCTAATCGACGAAGCAGATTTTACTAACTCATTTTCCGAGCTCGATCTCTCTGCTCCATCTGCTGTCTTTGGTTGGAGCGGGGTTTCCCGACAAACTTACCCATTTGCAGAACGCAGAAGAAAGAAAGTTACTTTCCTGCTTCACTAAGTATTCTACAGAAGGCCGGGTTTATCGGCGGAAAATGGTACTCAGAAACTTGTAATGGAATAAGGCAGATGGAACTAATGCTTTTGCTAAAGCAAAATGGGCAACTAGAGTGACAAACATCTGACGATATCATGCAGACCAAAGGGAAGTTACCTCCTTGTGTTGAATATGTTTGATAATTAGTTTTGTTTAGAAATTATTTTGGACATGTTTGCTGTTAAACTTACTGACGACTAAACGAATATTCGACCTGACTGCGAATCATGTTTGACACTTCAAAACGGATGCATCAGCTACATTTGTGTATAGCTACACTGGCCCTAATACAGCTCTAAAAAAATGGGGCTGAAGGATTCGCAGTCAGCTTGGGCTGAAGGAATTTCTATCACCAAAGTACGGAACTTCAAATCGCCCATACGTACCGCAGAAAATTATCCATCTTAGCTGGAAAGAAGAAGAGACAGGCGACTCCAAAACCAAAATGCAGAAGAACCTCTACCCTTTCGACGACGCAATCTAACAGCAACAAGAGCTACGAGCTCATATGGCACTTGTTACGAGTAGGCACGGCTCGGTTATGTCAATGATATATCTAGTGTTTGCTAGGTGTCTTCCCACCAAGTTTCATCTCGATCCCTCCACTCATAGCGTTTTCCAATATTTCCGGTTCTCCCCTCCAGCTCCCCCCAAAAGTCACCGGATCCGGTCCGGATTTTAAGTGGGTCGTCTGAGGCATGAGGTCTTTCCAAATATCAAGTTTCATCGAGATCCGGTCACCCGTTCAAAAGTTATAAATACCTCAAGATTCCGGATTCCCCCCCCCCCTACACTCCCCCAACAGTGCCCGAATCGGCTCGGTCATGTCAATGATGTATCTAGTGTTTGCTAGGTGTCTTACCACCAAGTTTCATCTCGATCCCTCCTCTCATAGCGTTTCCCAAGATTTCCGGTTAACCCCTCCAGCTCCCCCAAAAGTCACCGGATCCGGTCCGGATTTTAAGTGGGTCGTCTGAGGCATGAGGCCTTTCCAAATATCAAGTTCCATCGAGATCCGATCACCCGTTCAAAAGTTATAAATACCTCAAGATTCCGGATTCCCCCTCCCTCCACTCCCCCCACAGTGCCCGAATTGGCTCGGTTATGTCAATGATGTATCTTCTCACCAAGTTTCATCTCGATCCCTCCACTCACAGCGTTTCCCAAGATTTCCGGTTGCCCCCTCCAGCTCCCCCCAAAAGTCACCGGATCCGGTCCGGATTTTAAGTGGGTCGTCTGAGGCATGAGGTCGTTCCAAATATCAAGTTTCATCGAGATCCGGTGACCCGTTAAAAAGTTATAAATACCTCTAGATTCCGGATTCCCCTCCCTCCACTCCCCCCACAGTACCAGAATCGGTCAATGATGTATCTAGTGTTTGCTAGGTGTCTTCCCACCAAGTTTCATCTCGATCCCTCCACTCATAGCGTTTCCCAAGATTTCCGGTTGCCCCCTCCAGCTCCCCCAAAAGTCACCGGATCCGGTCCGGATTTTAAGTACGTCGTCTGAGGCATGAGGTCGTTCCAAATATCAAGTTCCATCGAGATCGGATCATCCGTTCAAAAGTTATAAATAACTCAAGGTTCCGGATTCCCCCTCCCTCCACTCCCCCCCCCCACAGTGCCCGAATCGGCTCGGTCATGTCAATGATGTATCTAGTGTTTGCTAGGTGTCTTCCCACCAAGTTTCATCTCGATCCCTCCACTCATAGCGTTTCCCAAGATTTCCGGTTGCCCCCTCCAGCTCCCCCCAAAAGTCACCGGATCCGGTCCGGATTTTAAGTGGGTCGTCTGAGGCATGAGGTCGTTCCAAATATCAAGTTTCATCGAGATCCGATCACCCGTTCAAAAGTTAAAAATACCTCAAGATTCCGGATTCCCCCTCCCTCCACTCCCCCCACGGTGCTCGGATCGGGGAAGTGACTATTTCCAACTTAATCATTTGGGGTCCTTGATACGCTTGCCAAGTTTTATCGTCCTAGCTTATCTGGAAGTGCCCGAACTAGCAAAACCTGGACAGACCGACAGACCGACAGACCGACGGACGGACAGAAATTGCGATCGCTATATGGCACTTGGCCGAAGGGCAAGTGCCATAAAAACAGCAGCCGTGTCCAGAATAAAATCACAGCACCAGCTTCAACTCCAACCAATTTTCAGAGAAGGTCTCAAAATGAGATTTTTAAGGAAGAATCTTTAATTGTTTTTCCACAAGTTCACTTTCCAGCTTGAGTGGCTTGAGCCTGAAGAAGACCCTTGCCAAGAAGGGCCGAAATATAGCTCTAATAAATGTAGTTGTCTTATCCGTTTTGCACCGTCAAATATGATTCGGCCCTCCTTGTCAAGAATCCTCGTGAAAATCCCTTGGAGTTGAAACTGGAGTTAAATGAACTTGACTGGCAAGACAAGAAATACTTAAATATTCTTTGAGCCCAAGCTGACTTTAAAACATATATTCAAATAACATATTCAACGGATACGACAGCTACAATTCTTCTTCAGCGATATTTCGGCCCTTCTTGGCAAGGGTCCTCGTCAGGCTGTCAATCTTCAGTGTCAACTTCGGGAAGGAAACAACCTGTAAACTTGATGAAGAATCATAGTTGACGAATCCGTTGTATATATTATTGTGTTGCGAGAGCAACACTTTGGTTTTGTCCTCGTTTTTTTTTTTTTTTTTTTTTTTTTTTCCTATGACTCCGATTTCATTTTATTCCTGGTAACTGGGAAGGGTCTAACCTGTGCGGTTTTTACGGAAAGTGTGGACCTTAGGCCGGATTGATGAATATGACATTACATTTTGGAAAGCTCCGTAGAACTCTTGCCTGGGGCCAATAAGGATGGTTTTTGCTTGTCATCGAGCCAGAGCCTACGGTTTGCGAAGTGAAGTGGAGTTGTATAGCCTATGTCGGAGAGGACCATCTCAAGTTGTGTAGCGAACCTTTCGTTTCATCAAACCATGTTTCTGCTTTCGAGTGGAAAGCTCCGTTCTAGCACGCTAGCAGGCAGGCACCAGTTTCAAATTGAAGATGGACTAAAATCTATAAGTGTTAAATATATGCGGCAGTTACCCGGCCCCACAGCCAACATATCTTCTTTGAGTGATAAATAGAAAAATCTACAGAGACAAAAAAGTGGCTTTTTCCCACGGGTCCGAAAGTGCTGCCATCTATTGTTTCTGTCCATGTCTGCGACGATTCCAGCTGAGTTTATAAAAAAAAAATTTTGCACTTGGGTTTGCGGTAGAGTAACGGTATCAGATGTGCCCCTTAAACTTTAAAAGTTCTCTCATTGCTAAAGAAACTAGAGCTTATCCTTTGCTCCTTTCTAAGTCGTGACGTTAGAAAGTTGGCCTACGGCAAAAAAGTCAACTTTTGAACTAAGACAGGTAGAATTTTTTTTTCGACGGCAATCGATAGCCACTGATGAGCTGATCAAAGTATATGTCATCCATTTTTTGGTACAAAAATTCCTTCATGAGATACACCAGTTTGAAAATTTCAAAGGGGTTGACAACTTCAGTAGTAAGGTACATTGAAACCAAAAATAGGCGATAGCAGTTATGAGCCATGTAGGGGACTTTTAAACAACAGTCGACTGTTAGCTCATAATCATCTTCGGTAATGAGGGCCTTGCAGCTTTTGCTAGTTGGTGTACCTGTTATTTGTTTCCGGTGTATTCGATGGTAAGAACAATTTGGTTCCATTTCTGTACGCGATTTCAGCTGAGTTTATCATTCGTCTTTTTGCACTTGGCTTTGCGGTAGAGAAATGGTATCAGATGTACCTCTTAAACTTTAGAAGTTCTCTCATTGCTAAAGAAACTAGAGCTTATCCTTTGCTCCTTTCTAAGTGGTGACGTTAGAAAGTTGGCCTACGGCAAAAAAAGTCAACTTTTGAACTAAGACAGGTAGAATTTTTTTTTTCGACGGCAATCGATAGCCGCTGATGAGCTGATCAAAGTATATGTCATCCATTTTTTGATACACAAATTCCTTCATGAGATACACCAGTTTCAAAGGGTTGACAACTTCAGTAGTAAGGTACACACTGAAACCAAAAATAGGTGATACCAGTTGTGAGACATGTAGGGGACTTGTACGCGGCAGTCGAGTGTTAGCTCATAATCATCTTCGGCAATGAGGGGTTTGCAGCTTTCGCTAGTTGGCGTACCTGTCATTTGATGGTAAGAACAATTAGGTTCCCAATTGTAAGACATGCAAGGGACTTGTCAGTAATAATAGGCTGTTATGCTACAAAAATCTTCAGCGATGAGGGGTTTGCAACTTTTGCTAGCCGGTGTACCCATTATTTTTATCCGGTGAGCTTGATGTCTATCACGGGAAAGGGACTTGTCAGTAGAATCGGTGCACGAGGGGCTAGAAATTTGTGCAAATTGTTGCACATTGTATTCGATTTATATAAAACTGACGGTAAGAAAGTTTGTATCGATGGTCTCTCGCTGTATCCTAGGATTTACTGTTTTCGCAACGGGTACAAACGATAATGTAAAACAAGGTAGTTTCGTAATAATTAATAGTGTCATCTATGGTATTTTAATCCTGAAAAGTTACGGATAGCTTTATAATACCAACTAGATTATATAGGATATTGTTCCAAGTTTTCATCCGTCACGATGTCTACGATTGAAAAGGATAAAGTTCAACTGACTGCAAAGTCAATTTAGTCCCTTTTTCCGATATTCTTTTGTTGTGGTTAGGGCAATCGATGCCCTTGATGAGCTGATCAAAGTATATGTCATCCATTTTTTTGAACAAAAATCCTTCATGAGATAAACCAGTTTGAAAGTTTCAAGGGGTTGACAACTTCAGGAGTAAGGTACACACTGAAACCAAAAATAGGCGATACCAGTTGTGAGACATGTAAGGGACTTGTAAGCAACAGTCGACTGTATGCAACAGTCGACTGTTAGCTCATAATCATCTTCGGCAATGAGGAGTTTTCAGCTTTTGCTAGTTGGTATACCTGTTATTTGTATCAGGTGTATTAGATGGTAAGAACAATTTTGTTCCCAAAAAGCCAAAACGGCTTTTATGCTATAATCATCTTCAGCGATGAGGGGTTTGCAACTTTTAATAACTGGTGTATCCATTATTTGTTCCGATGAATTTGATGTCAATCACGGGAGAGGGACTTGTAAGTAAGAATCGGTTCACGAGGGGCTAGAAATTTTTGAAAATTGGTGCACATTGTATTCGATATCTGTAAATATGACGGTAAGAAAGTTTGTATTGATGGTCTATCGCTATAACCGAGGATTAACTGTTTACACAACGGGTACAAACGATACGGTAATCTAAAACAATAAGGTAGTTTTGTAATAATTAATAGTGTCATCTATGGTATTTTAATCCTGAAACGTTACGGATAGCTTTATAAAACCAACTAGATTATATAAGATATTGTTCCAAGTTTTCATCCGTCACGATATCTACGATTGAAAAGGATAAAGTCCAACTGACCGCCAAGTCAATTTAGTCCCTTCTTCCGATATTGTTTTGTTGTTGGTTTTACAACGCTAAAGAACAGCTTTTGATCATGTGATTATTCTTTTTAGAACATACCATTTTAAAAGCTTCGATAAGTTGACAATTTCAGCATTTAACCGACAGCGAAGAAACAAAACCAAAGTGTTGCTCTCGCAACACTTTAGTCGGCGAAGCCGGACAAAGGTTGCGGCAACACTTCACGTTGCCCCGGCAACGTAGGTCTAGTTTGAATATAAGAAAGACCTGAGAAATTAATTTTCCAGTTTGAGCGGTTTGAGTCTGAAGAGAAACCTTGCCAAGAAAGACGAAATATTGCTCTTATAAAAATCAGCTGACGTATTTTTTTTAGCCCTGCCAATTATGTTTCGTAGTCACCTTGGGCTGAAAGAATATTTATAGATTTTCCATAAGCGAAGCTTTTGTTGCATCTTCGAAAACACCGCACTAGTTTTGTGTATCTCTGTGTGAAAGGCCCACGCTTCAATGCAAAAGCAGCATTTTAAGTTTCATCTAGATTCAGTTTCATTTATCTACATATAAACAAAAATCCAAAACTAATCCAATTAACCTGCCAAGAAAGCATATAAACTGTGTGCTTGGCTAGGCCAGGGCACTAAACTAATAATAATGAAAAAAAAAAAAAAAAAAAAAGAGTCAAGAGATTAACTGGATTTATCATGAACAAGAAACCCCAAGAAAGACAGAAGGGAGGAAAAGAAGAAAAAGCTGGCGACAAAATCTAACGGCAAATCTGAACACTATTCTTCAAAGGTGTTAATCCGAGTCGCTAATAAACTATTATGATTTTCCTTTGCTGGGCTTATTATTAACGCTAAAAACCAATACTACAAAAAACATTGGCCATGGTCCAAAATTTTCGCTTCTCTTGCTACGCAATCTTGTGTCAAGCCTCTGGCAACACTAGTAACGTTACTGGCGTCGTAGCGACTGAAATTCACCGGCATTCTCTTGTGCCCAAGTTGAATAACAAAGTGCCCTTTTTGTATATTTATTGTTGAACTCGATAGTGGCCCAAACTTATTCGGTAAATGGAAAATAAAAAACGGCATTGTGTAACACAGAAGTTTGGAATATATTTAAACTTTGTCGCTCCTGACCTAGCGACTGCGCAGCAAACTTATCACAAAACGGAGGATAAAATAGTTTTTTATGGCACTTGAGCATACTCAAGTGCCATATAGCGATCGTAATTTCTGTCGGTCTGTCGGTCTGTCTGTCTGTCGTTCTGTCGTTCTGTCGTTCTGTCCAGGTTTTGCTAGTTTGGGCACTTCCACACAAGCTAGGACGATGAAACTTCACAGGCATATCAGGGACCCGACCAGATCAACTTACAAATAATCACTTCCCCAATCCAACTTTCCCCGGATCCGGGAGTCCGGAAACTATAAAGTAAAACGGGAGCAAAAAGTAAAACGGGAGCAAAACAAAGCACTGGTCAATCGCGGGATCGAACCAGGAACCTTTGGGTTGACAGTCCAGTATTTTACCACTGAGCTATGCGACTATGTATCAAAAAGCGAATGCGGGAATAATTAGGGCTTAAAGATGATCAGTCCAAGTCTAAACAAATCTAGTGAAACGTTTGGCAGGAATATCAGCGAACCGACCAGATTAACTTGGATATAATCATATTCCGGATCCGATCATAGTGGGGGGAGTGGAGGGATGGGAAATCCGGAAACTATTAACATGCATAACTTTGGAAAGGGTAATCAGACATACGTGAAACTTGACCTTTGTGTTGCCAGTCCAGTTTTCTACCACTGAGCCATGCTATGATGTATAACAAGAGCTACGAGCTCATATGGCACTTGTACGAGTAGGCTGTACAAGAAAGTAGATGAAAACGTCACAAAATACACCCGCCATCCAAAAAGGCGGTTCGGAAATAGAAATAGGATATTTAGTTTCACTCAATCTGAGCAGTTCCGGCATCGTCTAGATTGCAAATGCACATGACTGTTCAAACTTTCATCCCAATAAATCCATTTGTTTGATCCCTAGACGTGCTACACGATTTCCGGTACTCACTCTATTTCCACCTACCTTGGCCGAATCTGGTTCGGAATAAAAAAAAATCGACCACCTAAAGCATCTTCGTTTATACCATCTACCAAGTTTCACTCGAATCTGAGCATTTTTGGAAAGTTCCGGTACCCCCCCCCCCCCCCCTTCCCACCAACGTTGTCGGAGCCGGTTCGGGCCTAATCTCTTAATTCCCTCATCAAGTTTGACTGAAATTGGAGCATAGCCTATCTGCAAGTTTCCAGTACCCCCCCCCCCCCTACCTTGGCCGAATCCGGCCAGACGCCAAATAACAAATCTAGGCCGCATAAACTCGGCACTGTCGAATTGCATCTCATTCGGTCCATCCGTTTGGTTTTTGTGCATGTCAAAAGTCCCCCCACCCCCAATTCCCCTAATCGTGGTCGCATATGGTTCGAACGCATGTTTTAGATGTCGAGGCCATCGATTCGTATCACCCATGAAGTTTCACTCGAATCAGACCACTCGTTCGCAATTTATAGAAGTCCATATTTCTCTTCTCTTGCTCCCCCAAAAATGCTCGGATCTAGGAACGGAAGTTTCCGGGGTATGTTGCGTCAGGTTTTTAAGTCAAGATAATTCGGGTCGCTAATATGCCTGCAAAGTTTCGTTGTCGTTTTACATCTGGAACTATTCTAACTCACGACTACCGGAATTCCAGGAAACCCCCTCCAACTCCCCCCACAGAGCCCCGAAACCATCTGGCTCCGTCAATTTCATCTAGGCCTAATGCTTGTTCCATCCATTAAGTTTCGTCCCAATCCCTCTACTTTTAGAGTTTCTTGAGTTTTCCACCCCCCCCATCCCCACAGGTATCGGACCCGACTCGGACGTGACACTGAACGTCCGAGGCGATAGCTCACCAGACAAGTTTCATTCAAATCCGATCACCCGTTCAAAAGTTATGCACGCCACTAGATTCCGGACTCCCCATCCACCCACTCCCCCCACGATGGTCGGGTCGGGGAAACGGCTGTTCTCAAGTCAATCTGTTCGGATCCCTGACATACCTGCCAAGTTTCATCGCCCTAGGACATCAGGAAGTATGCCGAACTCGCGGGATCGCTAGAAATCCGGACCCCCACCCCAACTCCCCCACAGTGCCCTGATCCGGTCCGGTTATGTCAATGACGTGTCGAGGACCTGTGCTTGTTTTTCCCACCAAGTTTCATCCCGATCCCTCCACTTTAAGCGTTTCTCAAAATTTCCGGTTCCCTCCTCCAACTCCTCCCAGTGTCATCGGATCCGGTCCGGTTATGTCAATGACGTGTCTAGGACCTGTGCTTGTTTTTCCCACCAAGTTTCATCCCGATCCCTCCACTTTAAGAGTTTCTCAAAATTTCCGGTTACCTCCTCCAACTCCCCCCAGTGTCATCGGATCCGGCCCGGATTTAAAGTGAGGTGTCTTAGACACAAGGTCATCCTAAATATCAATTTTCATCAAGATCCGATCACCCGTTCAAAAGTTATGCACGCCACTAGATTCCGGACTCCCCATCCACCCACTCCCCCCACGATGGTCGGGTCGGGGAAACGGCTGTTCTCAAGTTAATCTGTTCGGATCCTTGACATACCTGCCAAGTTTCATCGCCCTAGGACACCAGGAAGTATGCCGAACTCGCGGGATCGCTAGAAATCCGGACCCCCATCCCAACTCCCCCACAGTACCCTGATCCGGTCCGGTTATGTCAATGACGTGTCTAGGACCTGTGCTTGTTTTTCCCACCAAGTTTCATCCCGATCCCTCCACTTTAAGCGTTTCTCAAAATTTCCGGTTCCCCACCCCAACTCCCCCACAGTGTCCTGATCTGGTCCGGTATGTCAATGACGTTTCTAGGACCTGTGCTTGTTTTTCCCACCAAGTTTCATCCCGATCCCTCCACTTTAAGCGTTTCTCAAAATTTCCGGTTCCCTCCTCCAACTCCCCCCAGTGTCATCGGATCCGGCCCGGATTTAAAGTGAGGTGTCTGAGACACGAGGTCATCCTAAATATCAATTTTCATCAAGATCCGATCACCCGTTCACAAGCTAAAAATACCTCAAATTTTGGCTTCACCCTCCCTCCACTCCCCCCCCAGATGGTCGAATCGGGGAATTGATGATTTCCTATTTAAGCTGGTCGGGTCCCAGACATGCCTGTCAATTTCCATCGTCCCAGCACATCAGGAAGCACGGAACTCGCGGGATCACTACAAATTCGGACTTCTCTCCCCCCCCCCCCCAACTCCCCCAAAGTGACCGGATCCGTTCCGGTTATATCAGTCACGTATCTAGGACTTTTGCTTGTACTTTTCACCAAGTTTCATTCGGATCCCTCCACTCTAAGTGTTTTCCAAGATTTCCGGTTTCCCCCTCTAACTCCCCCCAGTGTCACCGGATCCGGTCTGGATTTAAAATGGAGGGTCTGAGACACGAAGTCCTTCCATGTATCAAGTTTCATTAAGATCCGATCACCCGTTCGTAAGCTAAAAATATCTCATTTTTCCTATTTTTTCCGGATTCCCCCTCCCTCCACTCCCCTCCAGATGGTCGGATCGAGGAAGCGACAATTTCTAATTTAATCTGGTCCAGTTCCTGATATGCTTGCCAAGTTTCATCGTCCTAGCTTATCTGGAAGTGCCCGAACTAGCAAAACCGGGACCGACAGACCGACAGACCGACTGACGGACAGAAATAACAATCGCTATATGGCACTTGAGTAAGCTCAAGTGCCATAAAAAGCGAATGCGAGAATAGATACGGTTTAAGATGGTCAGTCTAAGTCAAACAAATCTAGTGAAACGCTTAGCAGGAATATCAGGGAACCGACCAGATTAACTTGGATATAATCATATTCCGGATACGATCATAGTGGGGGGGGGGGTGGAGGGATGAGAAATCCGGAAACGACGGTCTGTCGGTCTGTCCCGGTTTTGGTAGTTTGGGCACTTCCACATAAGCTAGGACGATGAAACTTGGCAGGCGTATAAGGGACCGAACCAGATTAACATGGAAACAGTCACTTCCCCGATCCGGCCATCGTGGGGGGGGGGGGGGGGGTGGAGCAACAAGAAATCCGGAAACTAGTAACATGCATAACTTTAGAACGGGTAATCGGACTTGCGTGAAACTTGACATATGTCAAGAACAATTGCCCCACCTCGTGAAACGCTTCCACATAAGCTAGCACGATGAAACTTGGCAGGCGTGTTGGGAAACCGACCAGATTAACTTGGAAATAATCACTTCCCGATCCGGCCATCTTGGGGGCAGTGGAGGGATGGGAAATCCGGAAAGTAGTAGCATGCCTAACTTTTGAACGGGTAATCAGATATGCCTGAAACTTGACATATGTCAAGAACAAGTGCTTCAGAAGCTCTATTTCAAATCCGGACCAGATCCGATAACTGTGGGGGGGGGGGGGCTGGAGGGGGCACCGGAAATCTCATGAAACGCTTCCACATAAGCTAGGACAATGAAAATGAGGGAACCAACCAGATTAACATGGAAATAATCGCTTCCCCGATCCTGCTATCGCGGGGAGGGGGGTGGAGGGAAGGGGAATCCGGAAACTAGAAACATGCATAACTCTGGAATGGATAATCGGACATGCATAAAACTTGACAATTGTGAAGAACAAGTGTCTCAGATTTTCAGTTTCAAATCTGGACCAAATCCGAAGAGAGGGGGATTAGAGGGGGGACCGGAAATGTCGTGAAATGCTTAGAGTCGATGGATCGGGATGTCACAGTAGAGGGGTTGGAAGGGGTTTACCCGGATTTCCGGTGATCACGAGTTAGGGTACTTCGAGGGGTACTTCCACATGTACTAGGACCATGAAACTTGGCAGACATATTAGGTACTCTTCCAGGTCAACTTGAAAATAGTTCTTTTCCCGATCCGATGATCATGGGGGAGATTCTATTGACATGCATAACTTTGGAACAGGTGATCAGACGTGCATGAAACTTGTCAAGTGTCAAGAACAAGTGACTCAGATGATCAATTTCAAGTCTGGAACGGATCTGATAACATCGGGAGGAGCTGAAGGGGGGGGGGGGGGGGTGAAATCTCTTGAAGCGCTTCCGAGTCGAGAGATCGGGATGGGACTTGGAGGGAAGAACAAGCATATGCCATAGATACATTGTAGAGGCTTAACCTTAACGGCCTGCCATTCAATTTGCAAATATATTATTATTATTATTATTATTGACAAAACAGGACCGATCGTGTCACAGTGGGGGGAGTTGGAGGGGGTTTTCCCTAATTCCGGTGATCACGAGTTAGGGTACTTCCAGATGTGCTATGACCGTGAAACTTTGCAGGCATGTTAGGGACTCTATTAGATTGGCTCGAAAATATAGTCCCTCCCCGATCCGATCATGGTTGGAGGAAGATACAGTTGTCAATGAGTGGTATAACCATTTCAGATCTACTAGATCAAGCCCATTTTCTGATGAAATGAATATCGGGAGAGAGATCCAGCCTTGAAAACTGCAAACCGTATCTGACAAACATGCTAACTGTTCTTACAAGTGCCATATGAGCTTTCAGCTCTTGTTTTAACAAAGAAGTTAGGGAAGAGGAGACAGGGGTTGCGTTCCCCCAACTTAACAATTGTTAACAATCGTCAACTTTACTTCGGGGCGGAGCTAACTGCAGTTTTAACGATCGTTAACTTTTCCCAGTTCTACAATTATTAACTATTTTGTGACGATGCATGAGTCTAACCTTCAACAAGTGCCTTCGAAAAAAAATAGGCTACACATGAACTTTCTTTATCCCTTCTTAGAGGGTGTCAGGGACGGGGATGTGGGTCCAAGACGAAGGAAGACTCTTGCAGTAAATCCTGTACCTATTCATACACCCTCTCCCCCCCCCCCCCCCGTTCCCGAAAGAGAAATCGCAAATCCCAAACCTGTTTCAGAAGTACATTAGGAAGCTAGCAAAAATAAACCATACTCACGTCATGAAACCACTGGAGTTTGTGCGGAGCAGGGTTGCCGTGTACCTTACATTCCATGTACGTGTCCTCCCCCTCTTTGATGTCTTCGGCATTAATCTTACTCCCAAACTCGAGGGTGATAGTAGGTGGATCTGCAAAAGGAATAAAGATATCAAGCTTAAATAGCAGAGTTGAGGGCTTAAAGGAAACCTCACACTACATAGGGTTTCTACTAAGCTGTTCTAAGATAGTTGATTATGCTTACAGATGCACAAGGTTTCTGCTCTGTTTTAGCCTCTCTCCATGTCCCCTGCGTCCCTGATACGTCATGTAAAGAGAACAAAACGTGGCATGCGTGATAATCAGCGCAGTGCAAACACAGGAGATGTGAGACATTTATGAAGAGCAGAATCTCGGGAAAAAGAAAGGATGCAAATACGACTGAAGTAAAATGAATTAGTATCGTAGGTACGACGTATCCTTAAGCCAAACTTGTTCGCGAGATTCAGCGCTATCGAGGTCTGGCACGAAAATACTAACGTCCGACGTACATCGAGACAATTTGTCCTAATGCTTCAGGGTCTGCGGTTTATCTTCTCTGTCATCTAATACTTTTCCTAACGACTCCAGACTCAATTTTTTCTGATTGGCTTCTACCCGAGGTGCGCAGAGTTTTCAAATGTTTTGCTTGAAACCTCCGCTTCAGGAAGCGGGAAGTTCGGACAGAGTCGACACGTGCCATTAGGAAAATCGCTTACTTCACGTGGCAAATATTTCGTATTTTCAAAAAACAAAATTTCGGAACCATTTTATCATGAAAAGATCATTTTCAGTTTAGATGCTGAGTGAAGTAAAAACTTCACCCTACATTAATAAGAAAAACAAAATGGCGACTCAGTAGGGAAGACAAAATGCACGAGTCGGTGCCTGCAGCATGAAACGCTGCAACTGGATTTTTAGCGGAATTGGCACGGCAGAACCTAACAGTACCATTGAAGACTGATGAAAATCGTGGCCTTGTTCGTTACTGATCAGTATCGACGACTTCTGTGGGTTGACTTGACCAATGCTCACTTTTTCTCGGAAGTTCACTCAGTTGCAATAAAGAGCAGGTTCATAAGCCCTCCAGATTCGGATAATGGCAACACTGTTGGGGATTTAGTTTCATTCGTGCTCGTGTTTATCCTGGCACTACTTTAAGTCTATGCTTCCAGTCTTAAAGTGCCGTTCCGAAGGCGTGCCATTTACGTCCAACCATATTTCCCAGGATATGGGTAAGGTGGCATTTCAAAGACATAACTTTCTTCTATGAAAAGTCGACTGAGTATAATAATATGAAAGAGATACGGAGATAAAGATATACAAGAAAGCCAGCTTGTCCAAATCGTACAGGGAGAAGAAACAATAGTAATTATAAAAGCCTAATACAGTGATTCGAAAAGGCCTCAGGACTCTGTATAGCTCGTCAAAGAAAATGGTCTCGACAAACTTTTCCGGAAGAAGTAGAAGAACGAGCGGACAAAAACGATATTACAAGTTTTGGAAAAACATGACATATTTGGTGGTCAATACAAATGAGAGAAGAAATAGGGATCCACCGAAAGAAGGAAGGTAAGGAATAGTGAAGAAGGAAAGAGTACTAAAAGAAGTGAGCCTACAAAAAGGATGAAAGATTAGATTTAAGTGATGGAGAATTTGAGAAATCAGAGAAATTTGGCAAGGTCCATCCGGAATAAATCCGGATATCAGCAAAACATCGAGAAGGCTTTATGTAAATAAATATGTTTGTTACGATGAGTATGAGATCTGTGATTTGATTTGTGTTGTTCGTTTCTTCTTTTTGAGTGCATTTGTTCTTGCTATGGCTTATTAGCTTTTACAATAAAATATCACATTATATCGTATCATAAGACCCACTCGGATTGCGCGGGCAGCCGGACTACACGGACAGCTGGGTTTAGCGTTTTCATACACTGATTTTATATATATACATATATATATAAATAATAAACGGATGTCTTCCAGATTGCTTGAAGAAATTTTAGTGACAGTTCAGATGTTCACCGCCGCGATACTTGGATAAGAGGTGACACTGAAGTTCCTTGCCAGGTTTTAAGTAGATCTTCTTTTTCATTGGCTTATAAAGCGTCTAAACTTTGTAATAGGTATATATGCAAAGGAATTGGGTAGTTTTAATCAATCCAAATCTGAGCTACATTTGAAGTCGCTCGGTAGGTGTACTTTCGAAATAAATCAATGGGATCGTTTTAGTTTTTCTTCTTTATTATTTTTATTTTTTATTAATTTTGAATCACGACACATTATTATTAGGCCTAGGCCTATACACATTATTATTAGCCTACACTTAATAAGTATATATTATGTTTAATATTTTATTTTATTATTTTAGTTTATTCTTCTTTATATTTAATTTTCATTGTTTTATTTGTACTTGTTTTGTTTTTTTTGCTTCAGGATCACAACACATAATTTTTCTGTGGAACTAAATTTGTGGTAAACTGTCGTTTCGTTTAAGTACATGGTTCACCCTCCAATTCCTTTTCAGTTTTGTGGTGTCGTACAACAGCCCATCCTGGCAAACATGCAGCGCTTTTGCTGTGCTATTTACAGACTCTACATTGTGACTGCTAACAAAATTATTCTACTGCTAAATTGTCATAAATGCCATTTTCGACGATTTTTCAGCCAATGAGCGAGGGGTTGTCCACTCTCGATTTTAGCAGACAGACAGTGGTCGGCGCCACCATATTTACTTCATATATTGTGTGGGTGATAAATAAATTAAATTAAATTATTAATAAGAATGTTTCCGGTTTCAGCCGGATTCCGGGCAAACCATATGTCCGGGTAGAAAATGATTCTCATATACGGATTCAGCATGTCTTCTTATCCCTGAATCAAACATTAGTTCAAGTTAAAATAAAATTTACTATAAACAAATTTTTCGGTATGGGCCGGATTCCTGGCGAACTAAGTGTCCGGCGACAAAAATAATTTGTTTGAAAACTGAACCTCTAATCCACTTAAGATTAAACTTCCATTTTTCAGAAGTTTTCTGGTTTGTGCTCCGGGTGAACTACTAGTCCGGCGAGCAAATGTTAGAATGACAGTCGTATGTTTCAAACTTGTCGGAGTGACACAAATACCATTACCAAATCGTGATTTTCACTCTGTGTCGCTGAAAACAGGCTGATTTTCGAAAATGTCGCGGCGCGACATTTCAACATTATCCTATCTGGTTTTGTGCAAAAATCTACATATCTTAAAAATAAACACGTTTATTTTTTTTAAATGGCTAGCGGAGTAAGGTTTGCACATAAACAGGCTTTGTAAGCACTGTATGACGGGCATGATGATTGCACTATTTATTTTTGTCGAAATTCACTATCACGTACCAACTTCCGGGAAAATATCCCACTCCGTTTGCGAGTTACCGGGGCACGGACAAATATGTGATATCATAGACAACCTTGATGTTTCACAAAATGTTTCACAAAACTTTACCTGCGCCGTCTTTCATAGTAGCGGACTCGCTATATGGTTGGAATGGCCCGTAATTTAGGTGAGGTGTTAGGCCTAAGATTACAGCTACCTTAAAAGCTAGAAATGCCAGAAAAAGGTCGGATAACAAAAACTGCCTGCGGTGCTGAGTTTAAATTTGTCTTGGGTAGATACGGTAAAAGCTGCTGCTTGGGATCTGAGCCACGTTAAAAGCAAGAGTTTGTGTGGGAAGTACTAGAATATTGCCAAATCAAGGCCGATTTAACAAATATTGCCTGCGGCTCTTTCGTAACCCTACCCTATTTCCATGTAGCTGAAGTGTGCATTATTTATGTGCGGTTTCAAGCTTGAGATTTCGGGTCTAAGCTACATTAAAAGGTAGAAGTTGTAAAGGAGAAATTGAATGTTACTCGGATTGAAAAAACTTCACCTGTGGCACTCACTTTAGTTCGTCTCCGGTAGATATGTCAGAAGCTGGTACCGAGACGTGTGTTCTCTCCAATAAAATTTTATATGAAACGGCATCGCCTATTTCCTGTTTCCTCATTAGTTTATTATTTTATTACAGAATTGCATCTTCCGTTAACGTTTTAAAACTTTAAACGTAATATTTCTTGAGCCTGCCGGTGGTGTGTTTTTAGCCAGTCGGATATTTTGAAGTCCTCAACCCCATGCCCAAGCCCTTCGAACCGCCCCTTAACGAACGGACAGACGGACAACTTGAAGTCATAGGTATCCCTCCACTTACGCTTTAGGATCCCAAACATAAGGGAAACAACGGGATCGACCGAAAGAAGGAAGGAAAGGTATAGTGCAAAAGGAAAGATTACTAAAAGGAAAACGTATTAAGGAGAGGAAAGACAAGGACCATTCAAAGAAGAAGTCATTACGTCACACGAAAACTCGAGACCACCCTCCAGATATAAGATGAAAACACACACCCTGCGACAAAATGAAGTCGCACTCGAGAACTCGGCCCCAACCCCCATTTGTGAATTTCCTTCCGGAGCAGCTTACCACTCTTAGTAGGCTGTTTCCTTTATAGTCTTATTTCTTTCAGCAGCATTTCTTCCCCTTTCTATCCCTCTTTTAATCGATCCCAAAGAAAGAAGATATAAAAAAAATATGGACAATAGGTAACGGCAATTTCCATTTTCTGGCGGAAATATTCCAGCCTGATTCTTTAGTATTATACAGCTAAGTGCAAAGCCCTGTTTTTGAAATATCACCATAACCTTATCCTGGAAAAAATGGTTGGACATTAAACGACCATACCAGACTTTTATAATTCCAGAATGGCACTCTAAAACTCGACATGAAAATTTAAAAAGCTAGAGCATACGGAAGCCTAATTCCTCCTTCAGTATACTGAACGAGGAATTAGGCCTTAGTTAGGAAGGAGGAATGTATACATTCATCCGGGCGTTACGAAGTCTACTATGATGGTCCCAGATTTTGTCAAAAATGTTGGTTGTTCTTAAGAACGGGATTCAAGGAGTCTTTGTTGACATTTTGATTAACTTTGAGCCGGAGGCATAAAATATAAGTAAAACAATTCGGTTACTTTTCGGTTTCAGAACTTTTTGATATATTTGATATATTAACTCACTTGTTATAGTTTAACCGAAAAGGGATGTAGGTCAATCTAGTAACCCATGACTTATTCACTTAAAAAGGCTTGAAGACCCGATAAAAATGCGTTACTTCGTTTCTCAGCTATTCACGAATAATCCATCATCATATAGTGGAATTTCTCTGTTTGATTGTGGTACCTCTATGCGCTTGTATCTCTGTTGTATGCTTGACGAAAACGAAATCGAAAAATAATAGCTTGTTCACACGGGACTGAAATAAGCGCGTAAACAGCCGCTGATCTGTTCAGACGACAAATCAACTGTTTGGGGTTGACGGGAGAATTAAAAAGAAAAACCTAATTCCGAATATTCTTTTTGTTTGTAACAAAATATATAAAATTAACACAAACATCTTGTGAGCTTGTCAAAGTCAAATGTAGTTGATTTGTAGTCTTTAGAGTAGATAAAAGCCACAAATCGAATATTGACAGATTTTAGGCGAATCGGTAAATTTCAAGTTAAAAAGGAAATAAAATTAATTTACATATTGTTATTTCTAAAACTGAACATCAAATATAACTAATAGTAAATATAAATAATACAAGAAGACAATGCAATCATTTGGCGTTGTTCAGTCACTTTTCAGTGAAGGTTGAATGGGAAAATTATTCAAATTATTGTTTTATCTAAGAAAAACATTGAAAAAGTATCAGACATAAACAGAACATACGCTATTGAAATTAGAAACTTATTCTACCTTTTTTTCGAAATCATCCTTGTATGCTCGTTGTAAAAATCATGTTATGTTCACATTTCTCTGACAGAATTTGAACTGGATTGACCTAAAACTCGCCAAGCTTGACTAATTCCCTTAATTACAGTCTGTTTACTGTCCCTAGAGTCATAAAAGGTCACATTCCAAAGGATTTAGTTTATCCCGACCGGTGACCGCTACGAAAATAAGCGCCTATTTGGAAAATCAGCAGCTGATTTTTGGAATTTTTTCAACCGCTATTTACACGCGTAAATCAGCCGCTGATCGAGAATCGGCCGCTGTTTCAGCCCCGTGTGAACAAGCTATAAGTGTCCACACAGTGCGCCACCTCCCACGAGCTGATCCCTGACCACTGAAAAGCCGCGTTAGTATTGAGATTCAAAGTTTCCGCGTCATAGTAGAAATTTGCGTTGTGAGGAAGGCCGTTGATGTTCTGAACGTCATACTAAAGCAAATCGGGGAAAATAAAAAAAAAGTCCCTTAACACAATCAAAATAATGCAGTATTGTCAGTTAAAATTTTACAAGATAAGTTGGCTTTTCAGTTAAACTTTAAAACATTGCCATATTCAAGGCTATTCTATAATTTTTAAAGATATCAGCCTTCGAATTAAATATATTTACTTATTATGGCTGGATCCTTCGTCCTATCCCCCTCCCCCCCTATCTAAACCTTATTAACTTGTTAACAATTAAATACTTATTGCTGTTGTATTATATATATAGCGTATACATTAAACGTTGTCCGCCTCCTAACATTAGTTCCTATTTTCGTTCCAACCTCGTGAACAGTTGCAACACTGACCGCTCCACCCTTCTCGAAATAGTAACTATAATAGTTATTATTTGCATAGCATCAGGAGCGTCACAATGGGGGGGGGGGGGGGGGGCAGCCCCCCATAACTTTCTGAGATTCGGTAAAATATTTGGCTGGAGGCATAAAATATAACTAAAACTATTCGGATATTTTTCGGTTTCAGAACTTTTTGATATATTTACGGGGATTGGGTAGTTATAAAGAATCTCGAATAAGCTATCGGTACAAGTATACTCTGTATAATCATCGGGATTCGGTAGTTATCACGAATAGGGTGAACGAATTTACTGAAATTTTTCGATAATTTTTCAATACCAGAACAATCCGATATATTTATGGAGATTCGATAGTTACACGGAATCCCGAATTTGCTGTCGGTCCAAAATTATTCGGTATCATAACTGAGGCTCGGTAATTATTCGGTATATTTCTCAGGACGTTACCACGAATCCCGACTTTAGGTCAAAGCTTCGACGAAACTATACCGAATCCGAATGTTATTCGGTATTTTTCGATGCCAGAACTATTCAGTAGGCCTATAATTACGGATTCGGTAGTTATACAGAATCCCGAACAGGCTTTCGGTACCAAATTATTCGGTATTATAACTGGGATTCGGTAATTATGCTGTAGCCTATTATTGCCAGGATTTGGTATAATAGATACCACGAACCCCTAACTTCGGTCCGATTTCGTCGACATTTTACCGAATTCCAAATATCAGTCCATAATTATTCGCTATATGCTTCTCTGGAATTCCAAACTTCGGTCCAATTTCGACGTCAACCCTAAAATCCGGTGCATCCCCCCCCCCCCCCCCCGCCCCCCACACACATGCCGCAGAGAATCTTACTCTTAATTGTAGGTTATGATCTTGTCAGAACATCAGTCACCTTGACAGAATTACATAAATGTAGTTACCAAACTTTTCGCAGTCGTAGTCGCTTGTACCGAAATCTTTCGGAAAGCGTAGAGGCCTATTTTTGAAAGGTTTGCCTGCGGCGCAAATAGTTTCAACGTTCTTGGTTCTGTGCAAAAATCTTTTATTTTAGCAGAGGTAGGTTTTTAAAAAAAATCATGCAGGGCAAGGTTTGGACATAAATTGGATTTGTAAGCAGTCCTTACTTTTACTTCGGATCCCCAAAAGAATCCCGCAAAAAATTCCACCTACGAAAGGTGCCACACCTTTCGTAGATTCTTTATTGTCTGGAAGGACACGTAATTTAGCTGGGGTTTTAAACCAGCTTTAGGCTTGGGCTTTGAGAAACACTAAAAGATAGGATTTGCACGGAAATCTTTAAATTTGGCAGAAAAAAGCGAATTTAAAAAAACCTCACCTGCGGCACGTATCTTATGAGGCCATGGGTAGTATTGGGTAACCTACCATAGCTACAAGCTGCTGCCGGGACGTCGCTCCAACCGTTTTTGAGGTTTCTGGAAATGCTTGGGATCTTGTGGCGTTATCGAGGGTAAAATATAGAATTTATATGGGAAGTTGTTAAATTTTGCAGGAAAAAAAAGGAACAAATTGAATTTTGCAAAAACGACGCCTAGTAGCTGTCCAATCATCTTTCATGTTACCCTTTAGTGTTACTCTTTGTCCTAATCTTTTCTATTTAAAAATTTAGAGCTCAAGTTCTCTGTTTCTACGATTCGATAGAAGAAAACGCTTGGAAATGTAGTGAGCGAGTCCGAATCGAGTCGCCCAGGAAAATTTCGCACAAAATTCTGCAATTAATGTCGCGATAGTGTCCGAATTAGATAGTTTCATTTCTTCTGTAAAAAGTGGAGACTTTGCGTTTCAGCAGAAGAGAACACAACTTTGAGCAATACGGTAGCGAAAATCGGCCGATGTTCAGCATAATTAGAGCTTGAAAATCGGCGCGTACTTTCATCGCGACCACCGATGGGGCTTTACAAATCCTTTGGAATGTGATTTTTGATGACTCCGGGGGGGGGGGGGGACAGTAAGCAGTCTGCTGTTTGGGGAATTAGGTCAAACTTGAGGAGTCTCAGTTCAAATTCTTTCAGACAAGAGTGAACACAGCATTGTTTTTACATTAAGCTTTCTGGGATTGTGAGAAAAGGTAGAACCATTCTAATTTATACTTCTGATCTATTTTTGCCTTGTATTTTTTTTTCGTTTGAAAAAGAATAATTTAAGTACTTTTTCCTGTCATCCCACAGTGAAAAAAGTACCGTATTATTTGTATTGATATTAATTGAAATGAATTTAATCTGTTTTTGTTTTAACTTCAAACAACCATCTGTAACTATTTGTTTTAGTGTTTTCAGGCCATTTTGCCCTAGAAAACCTCCTATTATTCATTTTTGCAGGTCGTGACTTCAGCGCACCTTCCGCTTCTTCCTGAAAATTCCGCATCAAATGCTGCATCGTCGCAGCATTTCTCGTGACATTTTTCGCGGTATTAAATTGCACGTAAAATTTCACGAAAATTCTAGTCCGAAACCAAAACGTTACAAAAACTGCAGAGATAATGTAGCATTTTCTAAGTGTGGTAAGGTCTCATTACAGATTCTTGGAAATACTCACATTGGACATCCAGCTTCGCGGTATCCTCCAGTGCTGTCCCTGGAAGCATTGGGTTTTCCACTCGACATGTTATATGTTTTCCATCGTCACCAGGAACTGGAATTAGGGACAAGATGCTAACCGTGATGTTTCCATCGTCCGTATTCTGAAAGAGAAGGCTAAATGAGGAACGACCAGGCCGGGTTAATTTAGCCTATGCATTAGGCTAAAACACATAACTCGAATTTCACTCGCACAGCACGCAGAAACAAGATCCAACACTTAACCCCCACAGAGAAATTGAGTAAATATTTGGTTATTGTTTCTTCTGTATATAGCTCTGAGTGCTAAGCCGACCTAAATTCAAATTCAAATCATTTATTCATTAAGAATCTTACTCACGGTCTGTGTCGACTAACTGATTCCAACGTCGATATGTAAATACACATCAATGTGTATATAAACAAACAAACAAAAATAGTGTAACTGCCGAGTCAACTGCTATTTCGGTTTGCATTGAAACAACAGAAAAAAAATAAACAATTACACTATAGTAAACGGTCAAACGTATGTGTTTAAAAACCAACATAAAATCACGTGGGCTCTTTAATGGTGGATGAAGTGTTAAACAGTTTAACAAATGCCGGAACAAAGCGGTTACTGTATCTTACGTTTTGGAATTCGGGCCATTCGGTTTCAAAATCAGGGGGGAGGATTTTACGGAGGATTAGGTGTTTAAGAGTTTTTAGACCAAAATCTACTGACAGTTTTTCACGACGACTCGCTAATCTACTAAGATTGAAAGTGTTTAAAAGGTCTATTTTAGGAGATTTAGGTGCAACAAGTTCTGCTGACAACGTTATGTGATCGGTACTGTGCATTTAGTGGTCACCCCCAGGACAACCTGGACGCCCAGGTTCTCGGGTGACTGGTTTATCTGAAGATGTATTGTTTAGTTCCTATGGTTTTTTGTTAGAAGTTGTTTAATGTTATTTTGTGTAAATAAAGAATAACCTAACCTAACCTAACCTGTATTGGATTCTCTCAAGCGAGTCGGACTGGTCGAGTGTAAGCCCAAAATGCCAAAAAGGGCAACAGTACTCTAAAGTAGGACGGATGAACGAAAAGTGAATTTTAAGGAGACATTCAGTTCAAACGCCAAAGTGAGAAAGTAGCTTAAGGGAACGGATGGCCATGTTCCCTCGTTTCAGCATCGAATCTGTGTGTTTTTTCCACTTTATATCTGTCATTAAGTAAACACCAAGAAGTTTAATTTCATCACCTAGTTGGATTTGGGATAGGGGTGGAAAAACTGAGGTTGGTGTTTTAGAAAAGAAAAAGTTAGGACAATCGATTTGTCCATATTCACGAACATACAATCTGCTGCCGCTTCATCGCATATTTCATCAGAGCCTCGTTTTTGTTGCACGCTGCAGGTCCGCTTCTCGGCCACTTCCGGACTGATTCTTTCTACATCCGTTTTTGCACTGCAGTGCTTCCGAGGAAGACGGCAGCGCTTCTCGAGAATCGCGGACTTGCTCACCAACCAAGTCCGTGCTTCCCTGCAAGATGCTGCAGCAGCGACGCGGCAGCGCTATTGCAACACAAACGAGGCTCAGTTACAACTTTTCCGGAACTCTTAAAATTCTTACGGCAACATCCAAATCGATCAACAAGTCGTCAACATATTTCCAACGATCAGGAAGAGGACGTTGCAAGCTCGTTAATCATTACTAAAAACAATAAAGGACCCAAAAGTGTCCCTTGCGGGACGGAAATTGGTAAACTATCTGAAAAGACTCCTTTATATTTTGTTCGCTGAGTTCTGCCGGTTAAAAAAATTTGCCACTATCTTAACTAGAAAGGGATCAATATTAAATTTGTTTAAAAGTTTATCCACGAGCTTGCTGTGGCCCAGGGTTGGTCACCAAGAACCAGGGTGTACGAGTTACTTCAGAATACTTTGGGTTACTCCGGGTTACTTTTGGTAACATTGGGTTACATTGCATTGGGTTACATTGGGTTACTTTGGGTTGCATTAGGTTACATTGGGTTACTTTGAGATACTTTTCGGTTACTTTCCAGGGTGTACGAAGTTACTTTTGGTGACCAACCCTGGGCTGTGGCTAATGAGTTCAAACGCATTTTTGGGATCCCAAAACGTAAGTGGAGGGATATCTATGACATGACAAAAGTTATCCGTCTGTTAGTCTGTGCGCGCTATAACTCTCGAAGGGAATGAGATATTTTGATGAAACGTGGTGTGAGGATTGTTTGGGTCAAGGGTAAGGTCAAGTTCGTAGATGGGCTCTGTAGCCCTACATTTAGGGGTGGGGGAGGGGGGTTCAACTAAGGGAAAAACAAAATATTTTTAAACAGCTAATGTGATAGTCGATTATGGTGAGCACGATAGTCCAGAATCCGGCAAAAACCGGAAAGTTGGTTAAAAGTTGAATAAATGATCGATTTAGGGGTAAAAAGACATGCTCAACACGATGGTGAAAACCATTTTCTCGCCGGACAACTAGTTCGCCCGTAATCCGGCCAAAACCGGAAAATTTGTTAAAAGCCAAAGATTGATTAGAGGACAGATTAAGGGTTAAGAAGAGAGGCCGAGTCTGTATATGACATTCATTTTTTACCCGGATATATAATTAGTCCGGAATCCGGTTGTAACCGATTTCTTATGGCACTTGCCTTCCGGCCAAGCCATCACTTTTCTGTTGGTCTGTCGGTCGGTCGGTCGGTCGATGAGTCCGGTGTTTGCGAGTTAGGGTACTTCCAGATATGCTAGGACGATGAAACTTGGCAGGCATATTAGGGACCCGACCAAACTAAGTTGGAAATAGTCACTTGCCCGATCCGACCATCGTGGGGGGAAGGAGGGTAGCCGGAATCCGGAATTTAGTGGCAAGCATTACTTTCGAACGGGTTATCGGATCTTAATGAAAGTTGAAATTTGGGGAGACGTCATGTCTGAGATGTTCCATTTCAAGTCCGGACTGAATCCGATGAATGTGGGAGGGGGGCGCAAGGGGGGGGGGGGCGGAAATCATATGACAAGCTTAGAGTGGAGGGATCGGGATGAAACTTGGTGAGAGGAACAAGCACAAGCCATAGGTACATCATTGGCAGACGCGGACGGGATTCGTGCACTCTGTTGGGAGTTGGAGGGGGGGGGGCAGAATTTCTGTGATACGGAGTTAAGTTACTTTTAGGTGGACTGGGACAGTGAAACTTGGCAAGCTACCAGGGACCCGACCAAACTAACTTGGAAATAGTCACTTCCCCGATCCGACCACCGTGGGGGGAGTGGAGGGAAGGGGAATCCGGAATCTAGAGGTACGTATAACTTTGGAACGGGTGATCAGATCTTAATGAAACTTGATATTTGGAAAGACCTCGTGTCTCGGATGTCCCATGTGAAGTCCGAACCGGATCCGATTATTGTGGGGGGGAACCGTAAATCTTGTGACACGCTAAGAGTGGAGCGATTGGGATGAAACTTGGTGGGAAGAACAAGCACAAGCCCTAGATTCATCAGTGACAGAACTGGATCGGGTTCGAGCACTGTGGGGGGAGGAAGGGGGGTCAGGAATTCCGATGATCACCAGTTAAAGTACTTCCAGATGTGCTAGGACCATGAAACTTGAACATTTGAGACTTGACATGATTAGAATATTTTTGCCTCATGGGTTTTGCTTACAACTGAATTTCTTAAAGTACAAATGATACTTTTGATTAAAATATACATTTCGTTATCCCGATGAGCTCAGCATCATTTTTGCTTCAAGAGTTTTGATTACAGATGAATTTCTAGCGCCCCGAAAGTGCGTATCATCACAGCCAAATGTATTACCAAACGATATATTCTCGTGATTTCCAAGGACCCATTATCTCAAGGGTTTTGCTTAAAAATAATCACAACAAGCCCACGAACTGAAGAATTCCTACTTTCATCCTCTGACCCAGCCTTACAAGTGCCACATGAGCTTGCAGCTCTTGTTTTTTTAAGTCGGACTTTTATTCAAAGTTGATTAGATGTTCTTTATAGGGATTCGACGCTGGATTTGTTTCTGAATTTTCTTTTTTTGCTGGACTAGTAGTTTGATCGGAATTCGGGCGAAACCGGAAACTTGGCAGAAGTAAAGCAGGAAGTCTCGGTCAGTATCGTCAAAATAGATATGGCTTATAGAGGTATATCTGAACTTGGTTTTCTCTGATGATTAGCCTGGCGAAGACTGGATCTGGCGAAGACAAGACCCTATTTTCTGAATCAAATATTAGATTGTTGGGATCCCATCGACACCTTTGATCTTGTTTTAAATCGATGGCAATAAGGTTGATCCAATGATTAGGTACATCTAAATATTTAAGGATCTTATCAACTAAGCTAACTCAATAATGGGTTGTAGAGGTTTTTGGCAGATTACCAAATTGGATTGGGTCAATATCTTTTAGAATCGATTCTTTGAGCCAAGATGACAGGAATTGCTCGTAAACCTTACTAAAGATTGGTGTAATTGTTATCGGACGGATACCACTGAAGTCATTTAAGGAATCTTTCTTTGGAATAGGGGCGACAAAACCACTTTTCCAAAAAGAAGGGTATTTTCCAAATGTGTTTACTTTATTAAATATCTGAGAGAGACATTTGGATATTTCAAAGTAAAAGCTTTTATTAAACTAACTGGAATATCAGTTGGGGATATACTCGTTCTTTGTAGTGCTTTGGGCTGATGTTCCACATCTTCGGTGTTTATAAAGGGAATTTTTTTTTAACTTTGGGGGCACTTCCGGAATTTCTTCCTTAGGGAGAGGTGGTAGGGTCTGCACTATATCAACAAGATGGGCGTTTAACTTATTTGCAGTGCTAAACTTCCTTTCCGTCAAGATTGAAGTCAATTCCCTTTTGCATCCTCGTTTGCACCTTACCGACTAAAAGTTTTATATTTCTATTCTATACCACTGTGACTGCTTTGTTCAGCAAGGTGTTGAACTTTCGTAGAGTAATAGGCAGATCCAGCTTGACTTGTAAGTTTGCGCAGTTTATTTTTCAATTTATTTGCCTCTTTCGTTCTTCCACTTCGAATAACCGATGTTTTTCGTGAACTATATCTGTAACCTCTTTCGTAACAAATGGGCGGTCTGCTGAGTATTTATTTGTCCTTTTACAGAAAACAGATTATCGAATTCCAAACACCATGGATACATTTAATTTATGACCCACCAAATGCACAAGACGACAATGGCGGAAAAAGAAAAGCAACACAAGTAAAAATAAACATAAAGAACGACAATTTAGACTGAATTACTAACAGGGCCTAAAAAATAACACTGGAAACACAGTGGAAACTGAAGGGATTTAGACGATCAGGCCGACCGAATAATACTCGTTAACCAAAATATCTCACGTCTTTTCAAAAAATTTCTTGATTTCTTAAGTGGGGTCTTCACCGGCAACCGTAAGCTGTCGGAAGATATCGTAACGGGTCGTAACTGCCATTTTTGGCAACTTTCAGACACTGACATCACACAGGGTCTGAACGAGCACGGTTACGAGGGCTTTGCGATTGTCAGTGGAGTTCCATTTTGTAGTGTTCCGGTTTAGTTTACTGGACTTTATTTCGTTTCTTTTAAACCTAGAAACTGCAGCACGAATAAAGTTCGGCGAGCCCCCGAGAAAGCAGAATTTCACGCACCATTCTGACATAAACAAAACAACAACAGCAATGTGTCTGAATCAAAACCTGCTCTTGCTAGTTCTTATCCAATCTTTAGCTTTTGCGTGGATGTAAGCTTAACATCAGCCTGTAATGTGAGGCCCCTGACTTTTGCGACATCAGATCAGAATATATATTTATATCTATCTATATATAAACCCGAGCTGCCAGCGAGGCGCCGGATGCGTTTACATTAATAAACCGATCTAGGTACAATTATTTCCGTTAGTAAATAGACAAGAGCTACGAGCTCATATGGCACTTGTTACGAGTAGGCAGTACAAGAAAGTAGATGAGAACGTGATAAAATACACCCGCCATCCAAAAATGCGGTTTGGAAATAGAAGTAGGATAGTTTGTTTCACTCACTTCTAAGCAGTTCCGGCATCGTCTCGATTATCAAATGCACATGACTGTTCAAACTTCCAAGTTTCAGCCTAATAAATCCACTAGTTTGATCCCTAGACGTGCTACAATATTTCCGGTACTCCCTCCATCTCCCCCTACCGTGGCCGAATCTGGTTCGGACTAAAAAATGGATCATCTAAAGTATCTTCTTTTATACCACCGTTAAAGTTTCGGTCGAGTCTGAGCATTTTTGGAAAATTGTGGTACCCCCTCCCCCCACCAACGTTGTCGGATCCGGATCCTTGCCCAAAATATGTCATCTAGGGTATATGCTCTCTCTAAGTTCTATGTTTCATTTAAACTGATGCACTCGTTTGACTCCTATGCGAGCCTCAAAGTTTCCGGCAATCTCCCTCCAATTCCCGCCACTGTGGCCGAACAGGACTTGAAAACATAAACGTCATATCTCCTAATTCCCTCTTCCTGTCCATCAAGTTTCACTGAAATTGGAGCATAGCCTATCTGCAAGTTTCCAGTACCCCCCCCCCCCCCCCTACCTTGGCCGCATCCGGCCCGGACGCCAAAGAACAAATCTAGGCCGCATAAACTCGGTACTGTCGAACTAGCATCTCATTCGGGCCATTCGTTTGGTTTTTGTGCATGTCAAAAGTCCCCCCCCCCCAATTCCCCCAACCGTGTTCGCATTTGTTCGAACGCATCTTTTACATGTCGAGGCCATCGATTCTTATCACCCATTTGTTTGACCCTAGTTAGTCGTATCCTAGTTTAAATAAATAAGTCAATTAAGTCGGGTCGCTAATATGCCTGCAAAGTTTCATTGTCTTAGTACTTCTGGAACTATTCTAACCCCCGACTACCGGTATTCTAGGAAACCCCCTCTACCCCCCCCACACAGAGCCCCGAAACCATCTGGCTCCGTCAAATTCGGATCTAGGCCTAATGCTTGTTCTCTCCATTAAATTCCGTCCCAATCCCTCTGCTTTAAGCGTTTCTTGAGTTTTCGGGTCCCCCCCCCCCCATCACCACAGGTATAACCCGACCCCCCCAACTCCCCCAGAGTGCCCGGATCTGGTCCGCTTATATCAATGACGTATCTAGGATTTGTGCTTGTTCTTCCACCAAGTTTCATCCCGATCCCTCCACTCTAAGCGTTTCTCAAGATTTCCGGTTCCCTCCTCCAACTCCCCCTAGTGTCATCGGATCCGGTCCGGATTTATAGTGGGACGTCTGAAACACGAGGTCATCCTAAACATAAAATTTCATCAAGATCCGATCACCCGTTCAAAAGTTATACACGCCACTAGATTCCGGACTCCCCATCCATCCACTCCCCCCACTATGGTCGGATCGGGGAAACGGCTGTTCTCAAGTGAACCTGTTCGGGTCCCTGACATACCTGCCAAGTTTCATCGCCCTAGCACATCAGGAAGTATGCCGAACTCGCGGGATCGCTAGAAATCCGGAACCCCCCAACTCCCCCAGAGTGCCCGGATCTGGTCCGCTTATATCAATGACGTATCTAGGACTTGTGCTTGTTCTTCCACCAAGTTTCATCCCGATCCCTCCACTCTAAGCGTTTCTCAAGATTTCCGGTTCCCTCCTCCAACTCCCCCCAGTGTCATCGGATCCGGTCGGGATTTATAGTGGGACGTCTGAAACAACGAGGTCATCCTAAATATAAAATTTCATCAAGATCCGATCACCCGTTCAAAAGTTATACACGCCACTAGATTCCGGACTCCCCATCCATCCACTCCCCCCACTATGGTCGGATTGGAGAAACGGCTGTTCTCAAGTGAACCTGTTCGGGTCCCTGACATACCTGCAAAGTTTCATCGCCCTAGCACATAAGGAAGTATGCCGAACTCGCGGGATCGCTAGAAATCTAGACCCCCCCCCCAACTCCCCCAGAGTGCCCGGATCTGGTCCGCTTATATCAATGACGTATCTAGGACTTGTGCTTGTTCTTCCCACCAAGTTTCATCCCGATCCCTCCACTCTAAGCGTTTCTCAAGATTTCCGGTTCCCTCCTCCAACTCCCCCCAGTGTCATCGGATCCGGTCCGGATTTATAGTGGGACGTCTGAGACACGAGGTCATCCTAAATATAAAATTTCATCAAGATCCGATGACTCGTTCGCAAGATAAAAATACCACACATTTTGGCTTCCCCCTCCCTCCACTCCCCCTCCCAGATGGTCGGATCGGGGAAATGACTATCTCCCATTTAATCTGGTCGGGTCCCTGACGTGCCTGCCAATTTTCAGCGTCCCAGCACATCAGGAAGCACCAAACTCGTAGGATCACTAAAAATTCGGACTTCTCCCCCCCCCCAACTCCCCCAAAGTGAGCGGATCCGTTCCGGTTATATCCATCACGTATCTAGGACTTCTGCTTGTTCTTTCCACCAAGTTTCATCCGGATTCCTTCACTCTAAGTGTTTTCAAAGATTTCCGGTTTCCCCCTCCAACTCCCCCCAGTGTCACCGGATCCGGTCTGGATTTAAAATGGAGGGTCTGAGACACGAAGTCCTTCCATATATCAAGTTTCATTAAGATCCGATCACCCGTTCGTAAGCTAAAAATATTTCATTTTTCCTGTTTTTTCCGGATTCCCCCTCCCTCCACTCCCCTCCAGATGGTCGGATCGAGGAAGCGACAATTTCTAATTTAATCTGGTCCAGTTCCTGATATGCCTGCCAAGTTTCATCGTCCTAGCTTATCTGGAAGTGCCCGAACTAGCAAAACCGGGACCGACAGACCGACAGACCGACAGACCGACTGACGGACAGAAATAACAATCGCTATATGGCACTTGAGTAAGCTCAAGTGCCATAAAAATATAAACTTCCCGTGTGACGTGACAAGCCTCATTTAATCGGCTGAGGTTTAGTCGACACTTCTGCCTGACAAGGGCCTACCCTCTCTTGTGGATCAGCACCAATACCAGCCGAGACTTCAGGCGTGAGACATTCTTGTCTTAAATAGCAACCGATTTCTAGCAAGAACAGAAAAGTAAATAAAGGAGACACTGGAAATATTCGCAAGAATAGACTTATTCCATGCAGAAATTCAGAAGTCAGAGATATTGCACTAGTAATTAGTTAATGATCTTCCACTACACCATGGAAGTAAATTAAGCGACACCTCGTCACCGAGCATCATCTAAGCAAGAATAAATAATCCAATAGAGTCTTTGGTCACGTGCAGCGACTAAGGATACCCCGAGCGGAGATAGAGGTACTTGCTGTGAGGTCTGAGTTGATGCCCGTCTACTTCCCTCTTCGCCGCTGCGCATATAGATGAAAAACTGTAGTAATCCTGCAGAGATGGCGAACCCGCTCTGCAGCGAGTCAGACCTGACATCACAATGGTAGACAACCAATCAGCAATAAAGGGAAACTCAGACGGCGTCCGTATTCTTCTGTGCAATTCTAATGTGATGTAGCAATTTGTAGATGTAACAAACTATGACGTGTAGCTCCTCCTCCGCTCATTTACATCGGGAAGGGTATCAGAATATATTCGACATCGCATGGTCGTATTAGAGAGATAGGGAGACGGAGGTTCTTGCAATTATTTTTTCTTGATCTAAGAGATAAGCTTACATGCTAGTAACAGCCTCGAGGAAGTGAATGTTTGTGATATGTCAATGCTTGTTGCACTTTTTCTGTGTGTGAACATATATTAGATCAAATATCACGTAATTTAGGTTGCTTATAGTGCAGCTCGGCTTTCTCTATCTATCTCCATCTTTCTCTTCACAAGGGACTTCTGTTACAGTAGATGGATTTTATTTCGGGCGTCGCCTAACGTTGAACGCCTAGCGTCTCGGAGCCTAACTTTGAACATCACCTCGTTGAACGTCGCCGTCTGACTCGCGCCGTATCGGCACCTAATGTTGAAGGATCTGATGAAAATCAAACCAGGCAAATAAATGATGAGCTCAAAAAAAAATTTAAGTAGATAAAGCCAAATGAAAGCCGTTAACAGTATTTTTTTTTTCATTGTCCTCTTTTGCTTAAAGCGAACTCTAACTGAAAACCTACGACGTCCGAAGAATTGCCAGTTTTTCACTTTTCATATAACCGTGCGAAGTACCCCACCCGAAGAAAAAGAATATTAGGAAAAGAATAGCATATTAATTAAAGATCAGATTTCATTCTTCAAAAGTTCAGACAGTTGGCTCTTGGCAGACGTCGGGTCTTAACTTACCATTTGCATTTAACTGTTCTAGAGGCAAAAAAAAGCAAGGTAGCCTTGCTCAAAATTCAGACAAGTGTTAAAAAAAACTCAACTGCACCTATCCTTTTACAGAGTAATATTTCTCCCTCTTTCATTCGAATCACGTTTGTCCACTCCGACGGACGGCCCTTTTACTTGATAGGATAAACTTCTGTTTCTTTTCAAAATGACCAAATAAATTTTCTCGGTCCAATGAACTTATTGTCGTAGCTGTCGGTCAACTACAGAAGAGACTTTTCAGGGATGAACATAATTTGATCACAGATTGTTTAATCCGGCCTGGATGGAAATCAAGGGGTTGTCCACTCCCAATTTTACTCTACAGCAAGTGCCCAGTGCCGCGGTTGCCACGTGTTACAATATTAAAATCAGCTGCTTCAAAGATGAACTGAACTCTATACCCGGCAACGCTGAGTTAGGCCGTTGCCGTGAAAGGGTATGCAACCCCTCGGGCAACATCAGGGTTTCAGCTTCAAACGAATTCTCTAAAATCTTTCAGGAACTTGCAGGAGGGTTAAGGATAAAGGAGATTCGTATGAAATATTATTTTAAACAGAGTTACAGGCACACTTGGAAATCCAGGGTTGGTCACAAAGAACCAGGGTGTACGAGTTACTTCAGGATATTTTGGGTTACATTAGAATTACATTAGAAAAAAAATTGGGTTACCATCTATGGATTAATTTCCGTGACATGGGGATGTGAACTGGTGAGATGAATTAGCCTTCGGGCAGGATCACTGTTCCTATGGCTGGCTTCTATCAGACTATTGTAGTGGTTTGCGAACTCTGTTCACAAGCCCCTCGGTAGCTCAGTTGGTAGAGCGACTGCCTTGTAAGCAGAGGGTACTGGGTTCAAATCCCGGCTGAGGAGCATTTTTGTCGATCAGTTCACTACTTATAAAATGGTTACATTAGATATTCCTTCGTCCCAAGCTGACTGCGAATCATATTTGACGGTGCAAAACGGATAAGCCAGCTATATTTTATTCGATCTATATTTCGGCCCTTGCCAAGAAGGGCCGAAATATAACTCGAATAAAATATAGCTGGCTTATCCGTTTTGCACCGTCAAATATGGTTACATTAGGTTACATTCGGTTACTTTGATACTTTTGGGTTACTTTCCAGGGTCTACGACGTTACTTTTGGTGAGCAACCCTGGTTGGAAATTATGCTTCAAGCTTCTAACAACTAAGCTACCACTCGGATTCAGAAAACATGGATTCGAGGAGGACAGATTTGTCGAGGTAACTACGAGAAAGTGCCTGCTGACACACCTCTCAATTATAACAAGAGCGGTCTGCGCTGACACGACTTCTAGCTAAGCTGGCGATTTTCAAAAAAACATTGGCAGATGGTCTTTTCAGAACAGAGTTCTGGACTGTACGCTGAGAAAATGTATGATGAAAAGTGTTTCAAACGTACAATGAAGAGAGCATGGCTTATTTTGTGTGCATTCTCAAACAAGGAAGGGGAAAAGGTAATAATTGCAGGTGCCCGCTCTGTTCGACCTGAGGAGATAACGTAGGCAACTTCCTAGAGCAGTGCCCAGTCCCAGGAATTCTGCAGGCCATTAGTTACACAATATGGTAGTAAATGTGTACTGGTTGCGTTTTTCAAGCACGTATGTGCTTTGTTTGTAAGTTACAAAATTGTAACTTACAAACTTGTAACTGCTTTGTTGGAGTTACAAAATTTCACCTTCTCAGAACAGGGATCCTGACTTAAGGAAGAGGAAACTAAAGGAACAGGGATTCTGACTCGTTTTTCGGTTTCTCCACGTTGCGTCAGAATTTGACAACTTGACCGAAAACTGACAGGTGCATAAAAGACCGGATGGAGATAACTATAGTTCGCACGATCTGAAAAATGATTCCCAAGAAATGATCCTCATTGGCACGGCGGCAATGATAACTGAGCCTCGTTTTTGTTGCAATACCGCTGCCGCATCGCTGCTGCAGCACTTGTTTGCTTTTGCACAATATGCGTTTTTCGACTCACTATCTTCTTGGTTGAAGCGGCAGCGCTGCAGCATCTTGCAGGGAAGCACGGACTTCGTCGGTGAGCAAGTCCTCGATTCTCGAGAAGCGCTGCCGTATTCCTCGGAAGCGCTGCAGTGCAAAAACGGATGTATAAAGAATCAGTCCGGAATCGGCCGAGAAGTGGACCTGCAGCATGCAACAAAAACGAGGCTCTGGTAGACTTAACAGGCGAAGCAACAACGGTAAGATTCTTACTCCACCAATCCAAACTTCTTACTCCACCAATCCAATCATCCGAGTGGTATCTGATGTCATACATCCCATGTTTTTTTTTTATCAACCATTTCAATTCTAGTCGTTTCATTTTTCTTGTGTGTGCCTTCTTACCAGAAATAATCTTTTCGCCATAACATGGCTCAGAATTATGACTTAACGAAAATATCATTATTTGCCAATTCAGATTAGCGCTTGCCAACCTTATCCAGCCTTCCCACTTTCGGACGCGACGACTGGACGCAATATATTTGAAATTTGAACGCGCCGTGGTGAAAATTTCCAACATGAAAAACAACAATTTGAACCTTCTATTGTGAAAGAGTTCTTGACGGACATTGAACCGTTCGACGAAGTTTTGGTTGCGTGACTCGCTAAAGTCGGCTCGAGCGAAAAAGCGCTAAAAAGTCGAAAGTACAAAATGAAACCATGGCGAAAGTCGAGGTATTTCAAAAGCTTGTAATTAGATCAGGTAGTTAGGGATAATAAAAAAGGAAAATAAGTAAGAGGAGTCCATGAAGTGTTACGCGAATTTTTGCCCAGTGCTAAGACGGTTGCAATAAAATCCGATTTCCTGTCATCCTTTCCCTGTTTCATTCCAAACTATCTCGACCTGCTTGTTTAAGACCCAGACAACAGTATCATATTTTTCAAGGCCCTTCCCCCACTTCCTGGATTCTCTACATACGCTAACAGAATTTACGTCAGATTAAGCTGGGAATACAAAAATTCCATTTTTCGAAATCCCAAGTGAACAATATTTTGCAACAAGCTTTCACTGATCTGTTTACAGCCGAGTTGTTTGTCATCAAATATACAGAGAGGAAGAAGATAGGAGAATAGATCGCATAAAAAATAGGAAGAGAAAGCCGAGAAGCACATTGTCACATAGCTGAGTATTTCATTTCGTGAGCGAGATAGAGAGCGTTTGGAGAAAAGGAAGGTTAGCTTTAGGGGCTCGTCCTTGAACCTCTGTCAACGATCCAAACGTGTCCAAAATGAATTCTCAGCACTAAGTTTGATATTCAGTTTATGATGTCAGACAACGAACAAAAAAGTCAGTAGATGCTTTTTCGGCTTTTCTTGGCAATGCCTGTTACGCAAACATTTAAATTAGTATGTTTTCAAAATCTTAACAGATTACATTCAAGTGTTGTCTGTTGAAACTGCGCATCCTTGTGTTATCTGTTATTACCTTAAATAACATTTCCAGCAGGATAAGGTGGGGTAATCCTCCTGCAGAGTCCCTCGCTGGTTGGCAGCTTGATTGGTAGATTTATTGTTACATCGAATCGCTGGCACTCCAGTGTAGCCGACATTCCTTGGTTGGCATATGTTGTTGTCACACCGGGTAACTGGCATCCAAGTATAGCCGACTTTTAGCATTTTTCCAGTCTTCGTCCACACCTTTTTAGAAACCATCCGGGCGAGCAGCGTTGATGGTTTTCTCCGCAAGGCTGTTCCAAAGTGGTACAATCCGAACAGAGAACAAGGGCTGTAAGCTCATATGGCACTTGCAAGCATACGACGTAGGTAAGGGAATTTGTGCTGTGCTGAAGATACGCACTTTAAGTGGTTTCGAAATGAATTTGTGAGCAAAATATTTTAGCACAAACCATCATGGGCCCTTGGGGATCTTGAAATATGTATCGTTTCTTAAACCTGTTTTTTGCACATACCGGATCCTGTCCGCACTTGAAATGGGACATCTGAGAATTGACTTCTTTCGAATATCAAGTTTCATTAAGATCCGATCACCCGTTCAAAAGTTGGACACAACTCAAGACTACGGATTCCCTTCCCTTCACTCCCCCACAATGGTCAAATCCGAGAAATGACTGTTCTTAAGTTAAAACTGTCGAGTCCCTAATATGCCTGCCAAGTTTCAGCGTGCTCGCACATGTGTAAGCATCTTAAGTTGGGATCACCAGAATTCCGGAACCCTACCTCCAACTTCCCCCGCAGTGCTCGGATCCGGTCCGGTCTTGTCAATTATGTATATAGGGCTTGTGCATTTTCTTCCAACCAAGTTTCATCGCGACCCGTCCACTCTGAACACGTTACACGATTTCCGGCTACCCCTTCCAACTCCCCACAAAGTCACCGGATCCAATCCGGACTTGAAGTGTGACATCTGAGACACGAGGTCATTCCAAATATCAAGTTTCATTAAGATCCAATCACCTGTTAAAAGTTGGACATATCTCAAGATTCCGGATTCCCACTCCCCCCAAGATGGTCAAATCGGAAAAAATTACTATTCTTGAGTTAAAGTTGTCGAGTCCCCGATATGCCTGCCAATTCTCACAGTCCTAGCACATGCGTAAGCATCTTAACTCGGGATCACCGGCATTCCGAACCCTCCTCCAACTCCAACCACAGTGTACGAATCCGGTTCAGTTCTGTCAGTGATGTACCTAGGGCTTGTGATTGTTCTTCCAGCGAAGTTTCATCCCGATCACATCACTCTCAGCTTGACACAAGATTTCCGGTTCCCCCCTGCGACCCCCCCCTCCCACCCACTTTCATCGGAGTCGATCCGGACTTGAAATGGGACATCTGAAACATGACGTCTTTCCAGATGTCAAGATTCATCCGATCACCTGTTCGAAAGTTATGCCTGCCCCTAAATTCCGGATTCTTTCGTCTCCCCCCCCCCCTCACGACAGTCGGATCTGGTAAATTACTATTTCCAAGATAGTTTGGTCTGGTCCCTGATAGGCCTGCCAAGTTTCATCATCTTAGCACTTCTGGAAGTACCCTAACTCGAGAACAATGGACCGACAGACCGTACGACCGACTGACAGACCGAAAAGTGATTGATATATGGCACTAGGTGCCATAAAAACTGTGTCGCTCACGTCACTTACAGCCGGTCAGTCGGAGCTTTTTGGAATAGCCTCTCTTCGACTTTGATTGGGAGCTCTCGAATAATCTAGCTGTGAAACTCTGACAGTGTAGCTAATCCTAAGAAGCAACTGCACGAAATAGGATATGTATCCTTAGAGAGTGTTCCACCCTTCTAACAATAGTAACTATTACTTACTATTTTCGTTCCAGCCTCGTGAAAAGTTTCCGGGCTTCTCGAAATGGTAGATAATAGTAACTATTTGCTTACCACACTCGGGAGCATAGTAAGCGTGGTAACTACGAATCTCTTTGACGTGATTGCTCGGATTAGCCCGTGGCACGTTATGAAAATAGAAAAATGTCTTCCAGACTCGACGCCAAGAGGCCCAAATCCTTGAAGTAATGCGTAGGAACAAAGGTAAGTAGGATGGAACACGCTCTTAGATAGAAACTTCATTCCCTTGATTGTAAGTTCGTTCTTCTAGCTACAGTCTGACGAGTGCCCTTGCCAAGAAGAGCCGAATCGAGCTGGGACGCACCTCAGCTGAGTTAGTCCCATCTGTTTACCACCATCGAATATGATTCGCAGTTTCGAGTTTGAATTTATTTCAAAATACCAGCACAAGTCGTGGCTTAGGGAAAAATGGCATGTTGACTCACTTGAAGGATCGGCTAAAGAAACATTTCTTGACAGACGACCAGAGCAAAGAGTTGAAAGAGTAAAAGTTTACTTCATTTGTTTCGTTAATTGGTTGATTTTGGTACGATGGTACGGTTTCCCACTTATTCTTGTTTTTGTTGCTTTCTTCCTTCCTTTCTTTTTATTCTTCCTCTTTCAGTTTTCTTCTTTTTTTGTTGAAAAAGAATGTGAAAATTAATTTAATGTCACCTGACGCCTGACAAAAGCATGCACAATCTTATTTCTTTTCTGTTTGCCAGCGCTTCGCGCCGACAAACAAGTGAACTATCGCCAGGCTTCGCCCGACGGAAGTACTTTCTCAAGACCTTTGGGGGGGGGGAGTCCCACCTCGCCCCCCATAGTGACGCCCCTGAAGATCCTTGTTGATATCCCCAACAAGATCCCATTTCATTCCTTTCCGTGAAATGTCAGATATAAGTGTTTTTTCTGGAAAGCCTTAGCAAAGCTTACTTAAATGGGCGACTGTTTGACAAGCCAACGGCCATACCACGTTGAAAACAAGTTTAAAAGAAATAATAAACATGACTAAATTCTATGAGCTACTCTGAAACACCAATTTTACCCTGTACCTCCCATTAAATACCTATTTTACCCTATATTTCCCCCAAAATACCTTATTTTTACCAATTTTAACTTATTTTAGCGATTTTACTTAACGACTTTTATTTTATCAGATCAGTACCGAGATGGGTGACCGCTTAGAAAGCCAACGGTCATACTACGCTGAGAGCCGAAATATCGCTGGCAAACTCTCAGCTGACGCGTCCGTTTCGCACCATCGACCAATGCAAAAATCCCCTCGACGACTCGACCCCTCACGCTCCTGGAACCAAATTCAAGGAAACTCAATCAGCCCTCATTCGAATCAAGAGGCTTCCCGTATCTTTTTCACGCCCGTCCAAAATGACAAAGTCACTTAGTATTACTTATTCAGTTGCATTCCGGAAGCACGACAAACTAGAAACTGTTCACATGAGACTCCGGGGATCGAGGTTAAAAGCACTAACAGACATTCCAGCGATTACACACGGTTTTCCCGAAATGTAAACAGATTACTGTTTTCGCTTGGCACAGCTGAAGTTGTACGCTGGCTTTCGGGTAAAGGACATGTCGCGCTTCCCAGTTCCCAGTTTCACTGATAGTTGACCACTTTACAACTAAGCTATGCTTACAGAAACTACACGCGGCGTCAGCTGTTTTTAACCCCTTTCCATGCCCCTTGCCTTGGGTGGCAATCTTGGCAAAACGTTGCATTACCAGTCTTCGAGAGCAAACAGCTCCTCGGTTACAATGATCCGACGCCTGGTATGTCATGTGAAGAGAGGAAGTCATGGCAAGCGAGATAATCAGTATTGCTAATAAGAGAAAGGATATACTTATGAAGTGAAGAACCTCGGGAATATGAGTAGATGAAAATCCTACTGAAGTAGTATGAGTTACAATCATTAGTACGTGACGCCACAATGATAGATAACCAATCGGCTGCTAAGGACGACTCAGCCGGCGTTCGTATGGATAGTTCTTCTGCGGGGCTCTACTGCGATAGAGCGGTTTGTAGAGGTAACGAACATGATGTTGAGTGTAGCTCCTACTCTTCGCTCCTTGCATCGACAGGGTATCGATAATCTATTCGACTGCACATGGTCATATTGCAGAGATAATGAGACGGAAGTTCTTGTAGTTGATATTACATAGATATTACCTTCCCTGACCTGTGGATGTGAACTCTTCAGGCGGGATCACTGTTCCAATATCTACGATTAATAATTATGTTTAAACCCTCCATACAAATACAAGGTAAATGGTCGGAGAAGTTGGTAAGGAAACAAAAGGAAAAGAAAAGAAAAAAGAAATCACAACACTACAAGACAAAATTAGGCTGTGATAACTAAACATAACCAAACCAAAACAAAAACAAACTTAAGTCACAAGATTACACCAGGCTAGCTAGTGGAAAACCATGCAGTTTTCTACTTCGATTGATGAAACGACTAGTTACCTCATTAACTTTTTCGCTTATTTCAAACATACGATACCTTTGTGATACCATATGACCACCAGACCCATATGGGAATTCCCAGTAAATATTTATTAGCTATTGTAATAAATATTGACCTATTGTAGCAGGTCTGCGAACTGTTCACAAGCCCCTCGGTAGCTCAATTAGTAGAGCGGTCGCCTCGTAAGCAGATGTTCCTGGGTTCAAATTTCTGCGTCAGGGGCATTTTGTCTTTCAGGTCACTACTTCTAAACACGATGCAGTGCATTGTCGCGAATAGCAATTCACGCGAAAATTCCCCAAGTAAATGCAACTTTCACTCCCTTTCTAGTTACGGATGAGCGTCTGTTATTCTTGGAATATTCGGTGTTTTAGCTTGGTTTACTTGGGGAGTTCGACCAAATTTCAGACAGGTCTGTTTTAAGATTTCATACGGTCGAACTTTGCGAAATATATGAGTTAAACCACATCTATTACTAGAAATACCTTTTTTAACGACAAAATGGTCAGGAAATAGTTTTTTTCAAAAATACTGATACATGCATCGTCAAATAAGGGATTATATTGTTGGTGCTTGCCGAGTTTAACCGGGCTTCATGCGCAAATACTTGGTTTTCCTCCCGTAAAATTCAAAACAAATGGTCATACACGGATTCACCATCTCTTTACCCCTAAATCGAATATCTAATCAACTACAAATCAAACTCTAACTTTTAACAATTTTCGGTTTTGGCCGGATTCCGGCGAACTACTACGGTTTTCACCATCGTGTTTAGCATGTCTTCTTACCCCTAAATTAAACATCTAATCAACCTCAAATAAAACTTTTACTTTTAACAAACTTTCCGGTTTTAGCCGGATTCCGGGCGAACTACTTTTCCAATGACAAAACGGTTTTCACCATCGTGTTCAACATGTCTTCTTACCCCATGATCGACTATCACATTGTCTGTTTAAAAATATTTCACTTGCCCCTTAATTTAAAACGCCTCCCCCACCCCTAAATGTAGGGCTACATAGCCCATCTACGAACTTGACCTTACTCTTGATCCAAAGAATCCTCACACCAAGTTTCATCAAAATATCTCATTCCCTTCGAGAGTTATTGTGCGCACAGACGGACGGACGGACAGACGGACAACTTTTGCTATGTCATAGGTATCCCGCCACTTACGTTTTGGGATCCCAAAAATAAGCCCATGAGAAGGCGACAGTCATGAAATCAGGCGCAGTCACGGCGCGGTCATAGAATCAGATTTGGCAGCGCCTGTTTGCTGACGTCTCAAGATAAAAGTGGTCCATAAGAATGGTGTAAAGAGGGATATTTCTGGCATCATAAGTCGCCATTCAGGGGGTGGAAACGGTGAAAAGAAGAGGGGTCCTTTAAGTATATTTATGTTTGCATACTTTTTGGTGTGTAAATAATATGAGTTTTAGCTCAGCTCTCGATTCCGTTCCGGCGTAGGAATAACCAAACAGGCCAAGGTTCTTGTAATACTGATCCGAGAAAGGGGCTCCCACAACAGTTCAGGGTATTTTCAAGGACGTTATGGAGTCCTAATCCAATTCTGAAAGCACAAGTCACAGTTGACACAGTTTATGTCACAATGAACCTGCTGGGTTTTCCAAAGATTACAAAACCGTCTAGCCTGTTTTCAATCTCGTGCTGTTGACTACGCAGTCAGCTTGGGCTGAAGGAATATTTATACTCACCGCAGCCCCAAGAGGCCCCTTGGTTTTGACGAGAAACACGGAGGAACTTGCACACTCTGAATATCTACCAAGGAGACAGACTTCATGAGCTTCACGTGTCCAAAATTCGCCAAACAAGGAGAATGGAAGAATCATCGAAAGTGCCTTTTTTGTGCTGATAAAATTACGGTAAGCGCGAAAAGATCGACGGCATCCACGCGACAACATCCGTTAAGCGCGACGGGGCCAGAGCCATCCACACGAAAATACCCCCTTATACACTTTGCGAAAAAAATTACAAATACAAATGCTGTAGAAACTGTCTTATGACTGAGTTTATGAATGGGCAGGATACGGCAACGACCGATTTTCAGTGCTTTTTTGTGCTAATTCAAATTATAATAAAGCATATTTTTTACGTTAATTCATCCACTTCCTTCTTGACGGCACTGCAACCATAGCGATAGAGACTACCCCCCCCCCCCCCTCGTCCCATCCGCTCAATGAAGTATCGCTCAAAAATCCACTTACTTTCGTTGAGACACCCTTGACCAGCTGTTTCCCGGCGATCCACCAAGAGAGAAGCGCCGCCGGACGAGATCCCACGGCTCGGCATTTGATCTCCGCTGTTTGATTAGCAATTAGAGGTTTCGATGGAAACTCCAACGATACGGAGAGTGGCTCCACTAGAAAACAAAACAACAATGAGAAGAAGATATACGGATATAAATGTCTTTTGGGAAATGAAGGAGAATCCGAGGGACAATCCTTCCTCAGACTAACTTGAATCGCAGCTGATGGTCCATTTACACACTGCGTAAAGTCCGAGCGTATTTTGAAATCCGAGCGTATTTTACGCACGTTTTGAGCTTGAAAAGATTTCTAGCAATACGAACGTTTTTGAATACAAAACGGACCGATTTCTCTATTTACATCCGCATTACTAGAAATCTTTTCAAGCTCAAAACGTGCGTAAAATACGCTCGGATTTCAAAATACGCTCGGATTTTACGCAGTGTGTAAACCCACCATGAGAGCAAATGCGATTCAAAGAGTGGAAAATGAGACATGTCTCCTCTGTCACCAGAGGGGTTATAGTCAAATTTTTGGAAGGGCACAATTGCTATTTAACAACAGGCTGGTCATTTTTTCCGACTCGCTTACCGAAAACCCAACTGTTTTTAAAGAAAAATCGATAGTCTGTCTTGATGAAAAGATTGGCTGTTTAAATGAAAAACCGTAAAAAAAAAATCTCGCGGCTTTCCGCCGACTCATTCTTTTCCATCGATTGGCCGAGAATATTGGGGGATGGCCCCCATATTTAACATCTCTGGCTGCGATGGCAGTACCTGCCACTGCAACTACTGTTAGGCGATTTTCGATATCGAAATATCAGACCAAATATCGAAATCGAAATGTAAATAACGATTTCAAAACACTGTTTGAAAATTTGGATTGATTTCTGATTAGTGTAAATAATCTAATACAACATATAACTAACTCTAATATCCGAAGTTGGAGAGATATACTTTTCGTGATTCAATTTTGTATTATTCAAAGTTCTGAACAAAGATAATGCAAAATGCTATTTCACTTGATTTCTAATTATTTTAAATAATCTAATACAGCATATAACTAACTTTAATTTCCGAAGTTGGAGGAATTTGCTTTTCGTAAGTAATTTTCTATTATTCAAAGTTTTCAACAAATACAATACAAAGTGCTATTTGACAATTACCTTAATAATGAATTACCTTAATTAATGATTCGCACTTCGGAGCACATAAGTTTCATGATGGATCTGTTAATACATTGTTGGTTGACTGGTTAGATGGTCTTTTGTTGTCTTGAACGCTTAGGCTATACTGTTGATTTCGAGGACTGACTCAATAGGATTATAATCCAATCGGTATATATTTTTTTGTTCTCCCACTACTTGTCTAGACAAGTCTTAAGTGAAACAAGTTGAATCAGAGAGAGAAAACCAGTCCCAAAATATCGATATCGTTTATCGAAAGTGATAAATGATATCAATTACATAACGACATCATTCGTAGCACTGAATGTACAAATTTGTTATTCCCCACATTGCTTGTTGAATGTATAGTTTAGTGTCAAAAAAAAAAAAAAAAAACTGGAACTGAACTTGAACAACGTCGATATATCGAACAAGAGCTACGAGCTCATATGACACTTGTTACGAGTAGGCGTTACAAGAAAGTAGATGAGAATGTCACAAAATAAACCGGCCATCAAAAAACGCGATTCGGACCTAGAAATAGTACCTGTAGTTTCACTCAAGTCTGAGTATTGGCGGCATCGCCTCGGTTCATCAAGGACAAATGATTGCTCTAACTTGTAAGTTTCAGGCCAATTAATCCACTTGTTTGATCCCTAGACGAGCCACAAGATTTCCGGTACCTTCCTCCAACTCCCCCTACCGTGGCCGAATCTGGATCGGACACGCGAATAGATAATATAAAGCGTCTTCTCTTACGACCTATCAAGTTTCACTCGAATCTGAGCTTTTTTTTGGAAAATTCCGTTAGACTACCCCCCCCCCCCTCACCACCACCAAGTGGGAGTGGGGTTTGGGACCCCCTAAAAGCAAAACTTAGAAGTAATTTCACAGTTTTAGGTCTACGAGGAGGTACAAGAAATTTCACAGTCCTATGTCCAAGTTTCAGTTTCAGTTCAGTTTCAAAGAAAACAAAATTGAAGTTATAAACATTATTCACTGAGCAACCTGGGCACATTTTCCCCTGAGCCAGGTGGGTGTGGGGGAGGGGGGGGGGGACTCTCAAAAGGTACAACTAGACCTCAGTACCCACAAGTTTACCAAAGTCTGAAAATGATAACTGCACTGGTTCGCGAGTTATGAGTTACAAAAAAAGAGATACGAGCTCATATGGCACTTGTAGGAGTGCGTGATGTATGAAAACAGATGATAACGTAACCCCCCCCCCCCCCAGGATCGGACCTAGAAATAGGATATCTAGTTTCACGCGAGTCTGAATGTTTCCGATACCGCCTGGATCATCTAGGGTAAATGTTTCATCCCATTACTTTGGTCCCTAGGAGTGCTACACTATTTTCGGTACCCCTCACCTCAAACTCCCAATACAGGGGCCGAATGAGCTTCAGACACACACAACGGATCATCTAAAGCATCTTCTGGTAAGATGTTCCTTCCGCCCGGGTATCTTCTGGTACCGGGTATCAAGTTTCAATCGAGTCTGAGGATTTCTCGGGACCACCCCCCCCCCCCCCCCACCGTGCTCAGATCCGGTTCGTACTATAAAATTTGACATCTAGTGCATATGGTCGCTCTGTTTCCGTGTTTCATTCAAACCAATCGAGTCGTTTGAACCCTATGCGAGCAACAAAATTTCCGTGACTCCCCATCCAACTCCCTCCCAGTGTGGCCTAGGACACATAAACTTCGCATCTCTGACATCTCTTCTCGTCCTTTAAGTTTGAGTCAAATCGGACCAAGTTTCCGGATTCCGCTTCATCATCCTCCTGCTGTAGCCGAATCCGGTTCGGACGACAAATAACAAACTAGGCCACACAAACTCGACACTGTCCAACTCGCATTCCATCCGACCCATTCGTTTGTTTTTTGTATGCATGTCAGAAAGTTTCCGGACCTCCCCCCCCCCCCCCCCCTCTCCAATTCCCCCTGTCATAATTGCTGTCTGTGGCTCGGAGACATGTTTTGCACATCTAGGTCATTAGTTCTTAACATCCATAGAGTTTCACCGGAATCGGACCACCCGTTCGCAATCTATAGAAGTCGGTAATTATCGGATTCCACTTCCATTAACTCCACCAAAAGTGACCCAGGAACGGAAGTTTTCCTAGGGCGTAGTGGAAGGTCCTTAAGTCTATATGGTCGGTTATTAACACGCCTGCCAAGTTTCATCGTCCTTAGCACACCTGGAAGTATCCAAACACGCGATCACTATTAATAAAACTAGATTCCGGATTCCCCATCCCTACACTCCCCCCACGATGGTCGGGTCGTACAAATGACTATTCTCAATTTGGCTTGTTCAAGTCCCTGACATGCCAGCCAAATTTCATCGTCCTATTACACCAGGAAGTACCGAACTCGCGGGATCACCAGAATTCTGGACCCCCCCCCCCTCTCCCCCAACTTCCTTCTTGAGTTCCCCGAATCCGGTCCAGTTATGTCAATGTTGTGCCTAGGACTTGTGTTTGCTCTTCCCACCCCGTTTTCCAAGATTTCCGATTCCTCCCGAAGTCCCCGGATCCGGTCCAGACTTTAATTGGGTAGTCCGAGACACGAGGTCTTTCCAAATATCAAGTTTCGTTAAGATCCGATTACCTGTTCAAAAGTGAAAAATACCTCAAAATTCGGGATTCCCTCTCCCTCCACTCCCCTCACGATGCTCGGATAGGGAAGTAAGCATCTCGGATACACCTGCCAAGTCTCATCGTCCTAGATTATATGGAAGTGCGCGAACTAGCAAACCCCGTACCGACCGACGACGGACGGACAGAAATTGCGATCGCTATATGGCACTTGGCATAAAGCGATCGCAGTCGGATGCGATCAAGAGCAAAATAACTCTAAGGAGTAGCGCCAAGACCTATGCTCAGGGGCGTCGCAAGGGGGGGGTGCTTTTTGAGATTCGGTAAAGTTTTGGGCCGGAGGCCCAAAAGTTTACTAAAATCGTTCGGTATTTTTTCGATTTACGGGGATTCGGTAGTTATACAGACGCCTAAATAGGCTATCTGTACAAATCTTTACGGTATAATGATCGGGATTCGGTATAGTTGCCAGTATTCGTTAGTTATCACGAATTTGGTGAGAGAATTTACTGAAATCATTTGGTAATTTTTCGATGCCGAAACTATTCGGTATATTTATGGAGATTCCGTAGTTACACAGACTCCCGAATAAGCTATTGGTTCAGAATTATTCGGTGTCATGATTGGGATTCGGTAATTTATTAAGTGTAATTTCCAGGATTCGGAAGTTAACCACGAATCCTGACTTCGTTCCAGTTTCGACGAAAGTATACCGAATATGAATATTGTTCGGTAGTGTTTCGATACCGAAACAATTCGGTATACTAACCGGGATACGGTGGTTATACAGAATCCGGAACACGCTATCGGTCTAAACTTATTCGGTATAATAACTGAGATTCGGTAACTTATTCGTTGTAATTGCCAGGATCCGGAAGTTACCACGAACCTCGAAATTCAGAAGAGGTCGAGTGAAGCACTGGTTGCAGACAAAAGGGATGATCTGTGATATCATCGATATTCCTTACTTTTATTTTGGATCCCAAAAAGAAAATCTGATCATAAATATTTCGAAAATTTCGCCTGCAGCACTTTTCGTAATGTTCTCTATTTGGTGGAAGGGCGCGTCATTTGACGGGGGTTTTAAGCCAGTTTTAGGATTGAGATTTCGAAACATTAAAAGCTAGAATTTGAATGGAAATTAAATTTGGCAGGAAAAAGCAACAAAAAAATTCGCCTGCGGCGCTCACTTTCTCTTATCATAGGTAGCATATTGACTAGACTACAGTTGCTGCTGCTGCCGTAACGTCGCTCCATCCGTTTTCTAGAACCTCTTAAGAGTCTCGGTATTTCATCAACGGTAAATGATAGAATTTGTAAGAGAAGAAGTTAAATTTTAGCCTACAAAAACAAAAAAAAATGGATTTCGAAAATTTTCGCCTGCGGCGCTAGATTTAATTTTCTGTTGGCTATAATATATAGTAGCTGTTACTGCAATCATACCCGGCAACGTATTCTCTATGTTTGCTTCGCCAAAACGCCGCCTAATAGTTGGCTTATCGTCGTTCATGATGCCTTTTATTGCCACTCTTCCTGCGTAATCGTTTCTGTTCAATAATTTAAAGCTCGAAATCTTAGTTCTAGGATTCGGTAAAAATTTTGAAAGATTCGGTAAAATTTTGGCTTTGCACCCCCCCCCCACCGAAAATGCACTTGCGACGCCCCTGCCTATGCTTTCCATGCTTTGCAAACGCCTAATACGCAAAGCAACGCCGCCCACTACGCTTGCTGGCTCTGGTAACATCATATTCTGAACATTGCACAAAAATGATACAGCCTAACATTGTCTCCTTGGTGTGTGGAGACAGCACCTTTGCTTTACTAGCAATGTATAAATCCGCAAATTTGTCTCGCTTTAAATTCCGCAAGCGTAGTGGTGGGTCTACGCGTATGACCCGTTTGCCAAGCACGAAAAGCATAGGTCCTGGCGCTACTCCCTAGCATTATTTTGCTCTGGCTGGCTCCGATAACTCCATATTCCGAAAAAAAAACATAAAAATATACAAACGCCCTATTTCCTCGATGGTACGGAGACCGCATCTTGGATGTACTACAATTTTCTAAACCCGCAAGTTTGTCTCGCTTTGAATGTCCCGACCGCCACGGGCGGCGCTACCAGTAAGTCCCGTTCAAATGCATGAACAGCTTGGGTCTTGGCGCTACCCACAAGCAAGAACAAATGTTCTTGCCACTAGCGTTATTTTGCTCTGGATGTTATTTTCCTCCTCTGCTCCTACTTCGGACGCATTACGTGAATGCATCCGGAATTGAAAAGAAAATGTTCTTCTTTTGTTGTAGTGATTTTAAACACAAGAAAAATTGTCTTCTGTACCCAGAATTCCTGTATACAAATAGTACTGAGATACAAATGGAAAAATTGGCATGGACAAGCAAATTTGAAGGCAAAATATTATTAGACTGTGTCTGCACGCACCTTAAAGGACACCTGCACAATGAAACCATACTTGAACACACCATGGAGCATGCATTTACAGACATGGCCACGGAGAGCATTCTTCTCTTGAGCGTGACCTTTTCAAAATAGGGATGTTCGTTTCTCTAGGTTTGCAAATGCAGACTATTTCTTCTAGATATACATTTGTGTTTAACTGGTTAAGAAATATTCCAGAAGAAGGGTTGATTGGAGACATTTGTTCGTTTCTAAAATTGTTCGGTACTAAAATAAGGACAGATGCAAAATGGAGCAAAAATCATAGCTTGGAAACACTATTTCGTATTTGGAGTGGGTTTTCTTCAGGCAATGTTAACGGAAGTCATACAGATAGGGATGATACTTGGTACTCTTCATTCACGTGTCCTTTAAGGCCGCTCAGTGGGGCCACTCCAATGCACCTTGGAGAGGGGTTGGAACAAAGATCAATTTTGGCCCCCGAATCCCACGTTTATTACACAAAGTCAAATTTTAACTACTCTCTTGGGAGAAAATTTGAATTCGTTTTCGAATATAGGCTACAGTCATCGTTTTGATTAGCGTCTAAAAATATCACCAAAGAGAAAGATTCTGAAATGCAGGGGGGGGGATGCAGAATCCAAAAAAAAAAAAAAGGGAACCGCAGATTCAATTGAGAAGTACTTCTTAACACCACTTTTCTTTCAGTGGCGGTGACACCCAAAATTATTTTCATTCTAGGCTACACCACTGAATATAATTTTGTTTTCCTGAACGTGGTCCTGCGAAACGAACTTTCTTTTAATCCTTCTTAGAGTCCTCTTGAATTCTGCAAGTCTGTCTTTCCTCGAAAATATCCCTTATTTTAGTATCTTAGTTCGCTCGTTCTGTTTTAAGGACCGCCGACTCAGTTGCCTCCGTAATTAAATAGAGACGCAAGCTTCTGTCCCACGAATATTTTTTGGAAAATACTGTCACAGATGAGAGAGACACTGGCTATGAAAGATTATCTTTATTTTCGAAAGCAAGTGCTCGGAGTCGCTCCTTCTAAAACCGACAGTTCCCTTTGTAACGCTCTGTCAGAGGAGACAGTCGCGTCCAAGCCGAGCAAAAAAACACTAGAGAGTAGCGCCAAAATTACACAAAATCGAAAAGCAGCGACGCTAGCACTACTAGTGACAGAGAACCTCCCTACTGAAAATCAATCAGTCGTGTACCAGCGCTGGCTCCAATAACTAGACTTAAAATTCTGAACACAACGGTACAATATCCCCTGTTTCCCTTATGTGTGCAGACCGCATCTTAGCTTTACTAGAAATTTCTAAACCCGCAAGTTTGACCCGCGTTAAATGGCACAAGCGTAGTGGACGGTGCTACAAGCATGGCCCGATTGTGAAGCATGAAACGTATAGTGACTACTCCCTAGTGTTACTTTGCTCTGCGTCCAAGACTGCAGATGTCTTCAAACGTTCCTTGGACACTCCATGACAAACAAATCCCAGAAAGCTTTACTGGGAATTGGATGGTCCTACGGAATTATGTAGAGTAAAACGATTTAAAAGTTGAAATATTTGGGTAGCAAATTTTGGGGGAAGGATGGTTGGCTGAAACGCTTAAGGAAGTCTGTTTGGGGTTAGGCAAGGCAACTTGGAAGGTTTTTGCGGATAGGTCGGAAGCACAGAGAAAAGTTTTTGTCGTCAGGATTCATTAGAATGAATTTTTGTATTGACCCACTTCTATAAAATAGAAATAGTGGGAGTACATAAAGAAAAGAAAGAAACACAACTTAAATTAGGATACAAATTTACACTTCGAACAGATTACACTTCAAACAAACCGACAAGACCGTGATGCGGAGAAAACGCGGCGACCGACAGATTCCTATGCAGCTCGTTAAGTTTAGCAATTATATTAGTTACTGAAAATTTAAACGGGATTTTCGGGTTTTATAAATCAGCTAATCAACCCCCTAAAATGTTAGGCGAGGGATTCTCAGTAACGATTGTGTGTGAGTTTGACTGATGTGTTGGAATCAAATAAAGAATAATAATAATAAAAGATAAGTTTGAATATTTCGGCTGCACTGCCGGCGACCGTCTTCAGCGAAGAACAAACTAAACTAGACCTACGTTGCCCGGGCAACGTGAAGTGTTGCGGCAACCTTTGTCCGGCTTCGCCGACTAAAGTGTTGCGAGAGCAACACTTTGGTTTTGTTTCTTCGCTGTCGGTTAAATGCTGAAATTGTCAACTTATCGAAGCTTTTAAAACGGTATGTTCTAAAAAGAATAATCACATAATCAAAAGCTGTTCTTTAGCGTTGTAAAACCAACAACAAAACAATATCGGAAGAAGGCTATCCGTAACGTTTCAGGATTAAAATACCATAGATGACACTATTAATTATTACACATCTACCTTATTGTTTTACATTACCGTATCGTTTGTACCCGTTGCGTAAACAGTTAATCCTAGGTTATAGCGATAGACCATCGATACAAACTTTCTTACTGTCATATTTACAGAAATCGAATAGAATGTGCACCAATTTTCAAAAATTTCTAGCCCCTCGTGAACCGATCTTACTTACAAGTCCGTCTCCCGTGATTGACATCAAATTCACCGGAAACAAATAATGGATACACCAGCTATCAAAAGTTGCAAACCCCTCATCGCTGAAGATGATTATAGCATAAAAGCCGATTATTACTTACAAGTCCCATGCATGTCTTACAATTGGGAACAAAATTGTTCTTACCATCGAATACATATCCTGAGACAAATAACAGGTATACCAACTAGCAAAAGCTTTAAACTCCTCGTTGCTGAAGATGATTTTGAGCTAACAGTCGACTGTTGCTTACAGTCGACTGTTGCTTACAAGTCCCTTACATGTCTCATAACTGGTATCGCCTATTTTTGGTTTCAGTGTGTACCTTACTCCTGAAGTTGTCAACCCCTTGAAACTTTCAGACTGGTTTATCTCATGAAGGATTTTTGTTCAAAAAAATGGATGGCATATATTTTGATCAGCTCTTCAAGGGCTATCGATTGCCCTAACCACAACAAAAGCATATCGGAAAAAGGGACTAAATTGACTTTGCAGTCAGTTGAACTTTATCCTTTTCAATCGTAGACATCGTGACGGATGAAAACTTGGAATAATATCCTATATAATCTAGTTGGTATTATAAAGCTATCCGTAACTTTTTAGGATTAAAATACCATAGATGACACTATTAATTATTACGAAACTACCTTGTTTTACATTACAGTATCGTTTGTACCCGTTGCGTTAACAGTAAATCCTAGGTTACAGCGATAGACCAACGATACAAACTTTCTTACCGTCAGATTTATATAAATCGAATACAATGTGCAACAATTTGAACAAATTTCTAGCCCCTCGTGCACCGATTCTACTGACAAGTCCCTTTCCCGTGATAGACATCAAGTTCACCGGATAAAAATAATGGGTACACCGACTAGCAAAAGTTGCAAACCCCTCATCGCTGAAGATTTGTGTATCATAACAGCCGATTATTACTTACAAGTCCCTTGCATGTTTTACATTTGGGAACCAAATTGTTCATCAAATGACAGGTACGCCAACTAGCGAGAGCTACAAACCCCTCATTGCCGAAGATGATTATGAGCTAACAGTCGCCTGTCGCGTACAAGTCCCCTAAATGTCTCACAACTGGTATCGCCTATTTTTGGTTTCAGTGTGTACCTTACTACTGAAGTTGTCAACCCCTTGAAACTTTCAAACTGGTATATCTCATAAAGGAATTTTTTTTACCAAAAAATGGATGTCATATACTTTAATCAGCTCATTAGCGGCTATCGATTGCCGTCGAAGTTGAATTTTATCCTTTTCAATCGTAGATATCGTGACGGATGAAAACTTGGAACAATATCTTATATAATCTAGTTGATATTATAAAGCTATCCGTAACTTTTCAGGATTAAAATACCATAGATGACACTATTAATTATTACAAAATTACCTTATTGTTTTACATTACCGTATCGTTTGTACCCGTTGCGTAAACAGTTAATCCTAGGTTATAGCGATAGACCATCGATACAAACTTTCTTACTGTCATATGTACAGATATCGAATACAATGTGCACCAATTTTCATAAATTTCTAGCCCCTCGTGAACCGATTCTTACTTACAAGTCCCTCTCCCGTGATTGACATCAAATTCACCGGAAATAAATAAAGGATATACCAGCTATCAAAAGTTGCAAGCCCCTCTTCGCTGAAGATGATTATAGCATAAGCTTTTTAAACGGGATGTTCTAAAAAAATTAATCACATGATCAAAAGGTATTCTTCAGCGTTGTAGAGAGAACAACACAATAATATAGGAAGAAGGGACTAAATTAACTTTGCAGTCAGTTGTACTTTATCCTTTTCAATCGTAGACATCGTGACGGATGAAAACTTGGAACAATATCTTATATAATCTAGTTGGTAATAGAAACCTATCCGTAACTTTTCAGGATTAAAATACCATAGATGACACTATTAATTATTATGAAACTACCTCATTGCTTTACATTTTCGTTTGTATCCGTTTTGTAAACAGTTAATCCTCGGTTACATTGATAGACCATCGACACAAACTTTCTTACCGTCAGATTTATAGAAATCGAATACAATGTGCACCCATTTGCAGAAATTCCTAGCCCCTCGTGAACCGATTCCTACTTACCAAGTCCCTCTCCCGTGATATACATTAAGTTAACCGGAAACAAATAATGGGTACACCAGCTAGCAAAAGCTGCAAACCCATCATCGCAGAAGATGATTGTAGCATAACAGCCGATTATTACTTACAAGTCCCTTGCATATCTTACCATTGGGAACCAAATTGTTCTTACCATCGAATTCACCGGAAACAAATAACAGGTATACCAACTAGCAAAAGCTGCAAACCCCTCATTACCGAAGATGATTATGGGCTAACAGTCGACTGTTGCTTAAAAGTCCCCTATATGTATCATAACTGGTATCGCCTATTTTTGGTTTCAATGTACCTTACTATGAAGTTGTCAACCCCTTTGAAATTTTCAAACTGGTGTATCTCATGAAGGAATTTTTGTACCAAAAAATGGATTACATATACTTTGATCAGCTCATCAATGGCTATCGATTGCCGTCGAAAAAAAAATTCTACCTGTCTTAGTTCAAAAGTTGACTTTTTTGCCGTAGGCCAACTTTCTAACGTCACGACTTTGAAAGGAGCAAAGGATAAGCTCTAGTTTCTTTAGCAATGAGAGAACTTTTAAAGTTTAAGAGGCACATCTGATACCGTTACTCTACCACAAACCAAAGTGCAAAAAAAAAAAATTATAAACTCAGCTGAAATCGTCGCAGACATGGACAGAAACAATAGATGGCAGCACTTTCGGACCCGTGGGAAAAAGCCACTTTTTTGTCTCTGTAGATTTTTCTATTTATCACTCAAAGAAGATATGTTGGCTATGGGGCCGGGTAACTGCCGCATATATTTAACACTTATAGATTTTAGTCTATCTTCAATTTGAAACTGGTGCCTGCCTGCTTGCGTGCTAGAACGGAGCTTTCCACTCGAAAGCAGAAACATCTTTTGATGAAACGAAAGGTTCGCTACACAACTTCAGATAGTCCTCTCTGACATAGGCTATACAACTCCACTTCACTTCGCAAACCGTAGGCTCTGGCTCGATGACAAGCAAAAACCATCCTTATTGGCCCCAGGCAAGAGTTCTACGGAGCTTTCCAAAACGTAATGTCATATTCATCAATCCGGCCTAAGGTCCACACTTTCCGTAAAAACCGCACAGGTTAGACCCTTCTCAGTTACCAGGAATAAAATGAAATCGGAGTCATAGGAAAAAAAAAAAAAAAAAAAAAAAACGAGGACAAAACCAAAGTGTTGCTCTCGCAACACAATTACATACTCTTAACACAACAACAACAGAGGAAACGACGCAGGCTCGACAAACCACGAGATGACCAAAAAAAAACAAGCAAACTACGAAAAAGATAAAATGTTAAAATGCGCGTGTTTAAAATGTGTTTATATACAATTCTGTGATTTTTACCATTAATTGCTGTCTACGTACAATTCAGAATTAATTTACAACTATTTTCCAGAGAAAGCGGAGAAGCTTTCACTCAGAATTCCAGCCACTTCTAACTCACACCTCTATCCACGAATCTGAACAAACTATTTCATACGAATGGTCTTTCCTCCAGTCGAAAAAGTCTAGACTGGTCGTGACATTTCAATTCAGTTCAAATCAAACCTATTTCAACACCAACTAGACCTACGTTGCCCGGGCAACGTGAAGTGTTGCGGCAACCTTTGTCCGGCTTCGCCGGCTAAAGTGTTGCGAGAGCAACACTTTGGTTTTGTTTCTTCGCTGTCGGTTAAATGCTGAAATTGTCAACTTATCGAAGCTTTTAAAACGGTATGTTCTAAAAAGAATAATCACATAATCAAAAGCTGTTCTTTAGCGTTGTAAAACCAACAACAAAACAATATCGGAAGAAGGCTATCCGTAACGTTTCAGGATTAAAATACCATAGATGACACTATTAATTATTACAAAACTACCTTATTGTTTTACATTACCGTATCGTTTGTACCCGTTGCGTAAACAGTTAATCCTAGGTTATAGCGATAGACCATCGATACAAACTTTCTTACTGTCATATTTACAGAAATCGAATACAATGTGCACCAATTTTAAAAAATTTCTAGCCCCTCGTGAACCGATCTTACTTACAAGTCCGTCTGCCGTGATTGACATTAAATTCACCGGAAACAAATAATGGATCCACCAGCTATCAAAAGTTGCAAACCCCTCATCGCTGAAGATGATTATAGCATAAAAGCCGATTATTACTTACAAGTCCCATGCATGTCTTACAATTGGGAACAAAATTGTTCTTACCATCGAATACACCTGAGACAAATAACAGGTATACCAACTAGTAAAAGCTGCAAACTCCTCGTTGCCGAAGATGATTATGAGCTAACAGTCGACTGTTGCTTACAGTCGATTGTTGCTTACAAGTCCCTTACATGTCTCACAACTGGTATCGCCTATTTTTGGTTTCAGTGTGTACCTTACTACTGAAGTTGTCAACCCCTTGAAACTTTCAAACTGGTGTATCTCATAAAGGAATTTTTAACCCAAAAATGGATGTCATATACTTTGATCAGCTCATCAGCGGCTATCGATTGCCGTCGAAGTTGAACTTTGTCCTTTTCAATCGTAGATATCGTGACGGATGAAAACTTGGAACAATATCTTATATAATCTAGTTGATATTATAAAGCTATCCGTAACTTTTCAGGATTAAAATACCATAGATGACACTATTAATTATTACAAAATTACCTTATTATTTTACATTACCGTATCGTTTGTACCCGTTGCGTAAACAGTTAATCATAGGTTATAGCGATAGACCATCGATACAAACTTTCTTACTGTCATATTTACAGAAATCGAATACAATGTGCACCAATTTTCAAAAATTTCTAGCCCCTCGTGAAACGATTCTTACTTACTATTCCGAACCCGAAGCGCAACCCGGACTAGGTTAGTCGCTTCCCGAATCTCAGCCGGGCTGGATCAGCGATAGAGTGAAAAGGCTCATTGCGCCAAGATGGATATTGGAAGGATTTTAGTGAGAAGTTTGATTTGGATTTAAATGAAAGAGGTTGAACGGAGTGGGGGTGGGCGCTTGGGGTCGCCCACGATTGTCAAAAATTTATTTCGGACACGTCCGGAATCAGTGAACGTCACTCGGTGTTGCTGGTGAAGGAGAAGCCGGTGACACTCTCGAGAGTGACACAGATAGCACACGTCGCTACTGGTGATCTTGAGTCCCAATCTGGTGCACCTTCATTAGGTGCAAGCCAAACGATTCTGTGTTTCAGCCAGGAACAAGCGGAGAAAATTCGCAGGTAAAGACCGTTACAATTTCTGTAAAGAACTGCCAGCTTTTAATAGTCACTTCTTTTTTGAGACAGACAAGGGAGTTTGAGATGAAAATCTTATGGAGGGAGGCCGTTTATTCGGCACGGTTTCAGGTGGCTACCATAACAAACTTTAATTGTTCAGATATTGCGTATGCTGTTCGTAATCTATTTGTTTCAACGCGTGTTCGTCGAAACGTTGCTATGTCGTATTCGCTGACAGCGTCAGGATGACAAAGGACGGTTCGTTGACATGGCGCTGGTTGCCACGGTAGTATACTGAGCTAAAAACGAGAAAGAGAAAGTAAATTGGTCCCACGAAGGACTAAAAAACGAAGAAAGAGAAAGTAAATTGGTCCATGAAGGACTGGGGGGCTTTTGGCTATTTGTTGGTTGAATGGGAAGAACCATAATAATGATGACAAGGTTGTTTCTGTATTACGTACCATGATTCTGTATTACACATTCAATTATTTCACGCTTTTCATTCTCTATTTCTGTTATTTATTGTTTCGTTCCATTCCAGTTTTGGGTCGTTTCCATACATTTAAGGGCGAGTTCTCTTCTAATGTTCTATATTAAGTTTCATATTTTTTATTACGTATCCATTTATTTTTATTTCTTTACCTCTTTCAATGTTATTCCTGTTGTTTATTTTCTTCTATCTAAAAAAAAAAAAAAAAAAAATGCAGTGCCGTGTCGTTTCTTATACTAAAGGAAATGTCACGGTGCTGGTGAAAGTAAAGGAAAGATTATAATTTTAAAGCTTTGGGCGAGGTCCTGTTGATGTTGTTTTGAAACCCGATTGTTTGTGTTGAATTAAACTGCTGCTTGGCCTACAGTATGAAGGCTGTGTGAGCTGGAGGTTGCTCTAAAACCCGAGTTTCTTTGCTCAATTTTCATGTAGAGACCGAGGCGTGACTTATGAGCTGGAGGTTGCTCTGAAAGCTGAGTATAGATTTTTGCGTAGATCATGACTTCAGTCATGCTTGGATTCTAGCAAGAGAATTTAACTTTAAAGTCATTTGGCCTGTCGTAGGCTGTTTAAGCTGGAGGTTGCCCTGAACCCGATTTCCGCCACAGCAAAATTTTCACGAAGGTGTGTTTCTTTCCTGCAGTTACATGAGAAATAGCTGTGGGCAAAGTCCTGTGAGGTTGATTGTCTGTGCTGAATTAAACTGCTGTTTGGCCTACAGTATGGAGGCTGTGTGAGCTGGAGGTTGCTCTAAAACCCGAGTTTTTTCTGCTACGTTTTATGTAGAGGCCCAGGGGTGACTGTGTGAGCTGGAGGTTGCTCTGAAACCCGAGTACAGATTTCTGCGTAGATCGTGACTTCAGTCATGCTTGGATTCTAGCGAGAGAATTTAATTTTAAAGTTATTTGGCCTGTCGTAGGCTGTTTAAGCTGGGGGTTGCTTTGAACCCGATTTCCGCCACAATAAACTTTTCACGACGGTGTGTTTCTTTCCTGCAGTTACAGGCGAGATAGCTGTGAGCAAAGTCCTGTTGAGGTTGTTCTGAAACCCGATTGCTTGTGCTGAATTAAACTGCTGTTGGGCCTACAGTATGGAGGCTGTCTGAGCCGGAGGTTGCTCTAAAACCCGAGTTTTTTCTGCTACATTTCATGTAGAGGCCGAGGAGTGACTGTGTGAGCTGGAGGTTGCTCTGAAACCCGAGTATAGCTCCCTGCCTAGATCATGATTTCAATCATGATTGGATTCTAGCGAAAAAATTTAACTTTAAAGTCATTTGCCCATCGGCGAGGCTGTGTAAGCTGTGGGTTGTTCTGAGCCCGATTTCCGCCACACCAAAGTTTTCACTAAGGTGTGTTTCTTTCCTGCGGTTACAGGAAAAATTGTCAAAACCCGAAAGCTGGCGGGAAGCCAGGGACATAGGCAAGTTGTCTGGAAGAATTAAAGCATACCTGATAGCAGAAGCTAAAAAGACAAGGGACGAGGTCACGTCACCGTATAATTTGAGTCGGAGTACGCACAGACTGGAAGCGCAGAAATGCCGCACCAAGAGTAACTGGCAGAAGAGAGCCACCGAGTATCCAAGTTATAATAAATTCAGAGGTCAAGGGATGTTTGAAGTGTAATGTCATCACGCGTTTTTGTCCACGATTGCCCGCACTGTTCTGACCAGCGGTCATTCAAACCCCTCGTCGCGGGAGAAATAATTAATTTCCGGCGTCACGTTCCCGATTAGTTGAAATTTGTATAATTGGATTTGCCTTGTATATGATGAAGGGTTACGGATTGGAGAAAACATCCAAAAAAGTTAAAGTTTGGAATGATTGCGAATCGGATTTTTTGTAACAGAGAATTTAAAAAGATTTAGGGGCTCTTTCAAAGGTATTTAATATGAAAGTGACTGGCCTTCTCGACGAGAATTTAAAACAATGTTTCAACAAGATGGAGGAATTCATAACGAGTATTTCGGAAGCTCGGGTTAAAAATGGACTGATATCATCATCGGAGAAGTTGGAGAGGTCGAGCCCCCCAAGATGATTTTAACCCTGACTACCGAGCTAAATAAGCCGCGGCTGGTAGCCGGACGCGAGATATGTCAATTTTTGGATAGTCAGAAAACAAGATTGATTGAAGGAGATTTCAAATGTGGTAGAGCAACGGGTTTTGGTAAGAGGGGAGGTCAACGTATGCCCCTGTCTGTTAGAAACGGGTGGCATGTTTATTCGGAATGTTTTTCGGAATTTCAGCATAACAATCGGAAGATGAGTCGACGACACACTTGTGGGAGAGACCACGGAAGTTGTGCATTATTTTCTGTTTGGGTTACGTGCTGTCAGACAAGTACGTTTTAACGCCGTTTGCCACGTTGCGACGTTTAGGGATGAACGTCGACATGTAATGTAGTAAGGTAGTAAAAGTCATTGTAAAAACGGGGGAGCTAAAATGGGTTATGGTTTACGCTATTTTGCTCCAGCAGGCACTTCGTCGCACCCGTTTGTTCAGATCAAGATGTGCTGATGCGGTTGTTAAGTTACCAGTGATGGCGCAATGGATTTGTAGACGCATAGGCTGCGGCTCTGATGATTTCAGATTTCTGGTATTTGTTTCGAGATTCCCCAGGGGTTTTCCCGTTGTACCATGAGAATGTTACAATATCCATTATCACCGATGTGTCGGGGTATTCTTCGAGAGGTTATAGACAAATTTCCGGGGCAGGAACCTCTAGTTATGAGAGATATGTAATAAAGGTATCTCAGCAAAATTAGCCCTCGTTTTGTAAAAAGTGTTAGTTTCTGTAGAGAGCGAAGTCCGAAATAACCGTATCACGGTGAAAATTGACAACACTGCAATGATAAACCGATTGGAAACGGGACGAGGCGATTCCGAGGAAACAGAAGAAGCCGTCAAGTCGATATTTTTCGCATCTGTTTAGTTGACGTTCTGACTAGGCTCACGTCGCCTCAAAAGCTAATTTGGCTGACTATTGGTCTATGGTTTTGCAACCGTGTAATGCAACTCTGTCAAAGGACTCGTGGGAGAAAAATACAGTAGGCTACTGATCTGGGGGATTGATGGTGTTACGTTCGATCTGATGGAACTGGATTGAAATGCAATGAGAGAAATGAGGGGTCGACCATTCTATATTTTTTCGTTTTTTCCGTTGCATTCGCAAATACAGTACCGAAAGGGAAGGTTTACGTTTTACGTTCACCATTTTCAATGGAAATCTCATATGCCCGCAAATCTCACCGGTCTTGTGAATACACGCTTGTTATTCTGGTATTCTTGGAAGCACCTTTTTGGTGGCCCATGATGTTTGCAAGAGCTGAAACATGGACGAAAATCGGGCAATGTCGCCAAGTAGGGCCGTTGCTATTCCCTTCGGCCGACGGATATGTTCGGAAGACTTTGCGGTGTGATTTCTATGCGGTCAGACTGTGCATTGGATCCTATTACTTATTTGCGGTACACAGAGTACAAAATTGAGGATTAATAAATAAAGATTGTTTTCCATTTCTCTTTTTAGAGTTTCCTCGTTTATATAGAAAGACGACGTCAAGAACAGTTTCAAGAGACCACAAACAAACGGCAATATGGGTGCCAAAAGCTCTCTGTAAGAACAGCCTTGGATCATTTTTGGGAGTTTGGCATGATTCACGGTTCCAGTTAAGCAAATGGGCCCTTCCTTTTGGACGGTTTGTAATTTCGAAAGACAAAGGTGGACAGACGGTCGTTCATTCGGAGAATGGCAGGGTTAAGGGAAAGTCTGCCGTGGCAGAACGTGGTTGTCCCAGCGATTGAATGTAAGTACTGTAAACACTTTGCGTGGTGAATTATCAGTTGTATTCAACGACTTGGGAGTCACGAGCGATTGTATTTGTCAGTTAAGATGCGGGAATCCAGTTTCTTTTTATGAGGTACGAAACTACGCAAAATCACTGACGTTTCAGCAGAAAAATTGTTTTTTGTCAGTAAAACAAGCAGTCCCCTTATCGCTGGCAAAATTTACATGCATTGCAGAACCCTGAAACGATTTGCAGAAAAGGAACAAAATATTTCGAAACAGTTCACATTTTGAAACCAAGTTCTCTATTTCGTATAGCTTTTTATTGTTTCGCGGTTGTTTGACATACAGAGGATCCCAATGGCGGGTGTCCGGAAGTTTTCATAGAGCGTTTTGGTATTTCAGTAGGACGAAGGGAAAACCACGAACATTTTAAGTCAGGTTTTTGGCCATAAAGAAAAAACAAAAAATTCAGATTCATGGCCTTGGCTTGCTTTGGTGTCATGCTTGGCCCGTGTCAGTGCTAGACCATAACATGAAATTTTGCCGTTCGAATGACGAATTTTCGGCCCACATAAATTATTTTGTTCCCCAAGATAAGAGGTGGAGAAAATTCAGGGAAAACCTATACACTGATGACGCCCCGATTGGCACTGGAAAAACTGTTGTCTGACATAGACGTGTATGACGGGGTAACGCCTCACGCGCTTTGAGCAGGGGCAACAATCAAAATGAGTATATCAGACGATGCAGTAGTTCAAGCTTGTATGGGATGGAAATCGAACGGCATGGCTGAAAGATATACAGGCACAGAGAGGCTTACCAGCCTGTCCATTTTTCGGCGAAATGGGCTGGGATAAGCGCGGTTCTCACCTTTACGGCCACACAAGACCCGTCCGCCCCGACATTTGCGTACCCATTTCAAGTGAACAAAGGGAAATTTGGCAACCGGAGCAGTGTCAAGTTCAGAATTTACACATTATTATATGAAATAATAACTTAACGGTATATCGCGTTATTCCATTTGGGATTGGATTTGGGTTTGGAGGAATGGTGAGAAAAGGGGAAAGAGTAGGTGGTTGCGGGCTCTACCCTCCGATACTTAACAACCAAGGACGGGTTCATGCGGTTTGGATTCGGAATATATTACTATTCCGAACCCGAAGCGCAACCCGGACTAGGTTAGTCGCTTCCCGAATCTCAGCCGGGCTGTGATGAGGGGTAGAGAGAAGAAAAAAAAAAAAAAGAAAAAAAAGGGTGGGGGAGAAGAAAGATAAGTGATATTTAGAAAAGTGTTTATAAGTTTTGTGGTAAAATGAAGTGGAGAAGATTGGGAAAATATCCATCTTGGCGCAGACCGTCCTGGTTAAACCGGGTCCGCGTTTCGTTTAAATGCGGGCTCTACCCTCCGATACTTAACAACCAAGGACGGGTTCATGCGGTTTGGATTCGGAATATATTACAAGTCCGTCTCCCGTGATTGACATCAAATTCACCGGAAACAAATAATGGATATACCAGCTATCAAAAGTTGCAAGCCCCTCATCGCTGAAGATGATTATAGCATGAGCTTTTTAAACGGGATGTTCTAAAAAAAAATAATCACATGATCAAAAGGTATTCTTCAGCGATGTAAAAACAACAACAAAATAATATAGGAAGAAGGGACTAAATTAACTTTGCAGTCAGTTGTACTTTATCCTTTTCAATCGTGGACATCGTGACGGATGAAAACTTGGAACAATATCTTATATAATCTAGTTGGTAATAGAAAGCTATCCGTAACTTTTCAGGATTAAAATACCATAGATGACAGTATTAATTATTATGAAACTACCTCATTGCTTTACATTTTCGTTTGTATCCGTTGTGTAAACAGTTAATCCTCGGTTACACTGATAGACCACCGACACAAACTTTCTTACCGTCAGATTTATAGAAATCGAATACAATATGCACCCATTTGCAAAAATTCCTAGCCCCTCGTGAACCGATTCCTACTTACAAGTCCCTCTCCTGTGATATACATTAAGTTAACCGGAAACAAATAATGGGTACACCAGCTAGCAAAAGCTGCAAACCCATCATCGCAGAAGATGATTGTAGCATAACAGCCGATTATTACTTACAAGTCCCTTGCATATCTTACCATTGGGAACCAATTGTTCTTACCATCGAATACACCGGAAACAAATAACAGGTATACCAACTAGCAAAAGCTGCAAACCCCTTATTACCGAAGATGATTATGGGCTAACAGTCGACTGTTGCTTAAAAGTCCCCTATACGTATCATAACTGGTATCGCCTATTTTTGGTTTCAGTGTACCTTACTATGAAGTTGTCAACCCCTTTGAAATTTTCAAACTGGTGTATCTCATGAAGGAATTTTTGTACCAAAAAATGGATGACATATACTTTGATCAGCTCATCAATGGCTATCGATTGCCGTCGAAAAAAAAATTCTACCTGTCTTAGTTCAAAAGTTGACTTTTTTGCCGTAGGCCAACTTTCTAACGTCACGACTTAGAAAGGAGCAAAGGATAAGCTCTAGTTTCTTTAGCAATGAGAGAACTTTTAAAGTTTAAGAGGCACATCTGATACCGTTACTCTACCACAAACCAAAGTGCAAAAAAAAAAATTTATAAACTCAGCTGAAATCGTCGCAGACATGGACAGAAACAATAGATGGCAGCACTTTCGGACCCGTGGGAAAAAGCCTCTTTTTTGTCTCTGTAGATTTTTCTATTTATCACTCAAAGAAGATATGTTGGCTGTGGGGCCGGCTAACTGCCGCATATATTTAACACTTATAGATTTTAGTCCATCTTCAATTTGAAACTGGTGCCTGCCTGCTTGCGTGCTAGAACGGAGCTTTCCACTCGAAAGCAGAAACATGTTTTGATGAAACGAAAGGTTCGCTACACAACTTCAGATAGTCCTCTCTGACATAGGCTATACAACTCCACTTCACTTCGCAAACCGTAGGCTCTGGCTCGATGACAAGCAAAAACCATCCTTATTGGCCCTAGGCAAGAGTTCTACGGAGCTTTCCAAAATGTAATGTCATATTCATCAATCCGGCCTAAGGTCCACACTTTCCGTAAAAACCGCACAGGTTAGACCCTTCCCAGTTACCAGGAATAAAATGAAATCGGAGTCATAGGAAAAAAAAAAAAAAAAAAAAAAAAAAACGAGGACAAAACCAAAGTGTTGCTCTCGCAACACAATTACGGACTAGCCGAATAGCAAGTGGTAAAGTCAAACTTGCATTAAAACTAACCGAAATTGTCGACATACACTAGAAAGTGGTCGAATTACAAATAAAACAAACATTATGAAAAATAACGATTGGGGTAATAGAAAACGGGGGGGAAATAATAACCTACTAAAAGTTGGTAGTTAGGTAGCAAATAATAACCTACTAAAAGTTGGTAGTTAGTATACGACCATTCTCTCTCAGCTCAGACAAGGACACTTTCTTCGGATAATCCGCTCGTTATGGTGGGAATCGGGGAACCTTTTTCCCCTGTCTCTGCCACTTTGGCTGGCTCGGTCTGGCAAGATTTACGCAGAACAAATTTGATGTTCAAGTACCACTTTTATTTGTGTTTGATTTCTTTCTTTCTTATTTTTCGTTATCGTTGTGCCTTTTGTTTCGCTTTTGTGTGTTTATATGAGTGGCATTTATTCAAACAATGTTTACAACGGATACGTCAGCTACAATTCTTCGTCAGCGATATTTCGGCCCTTCTTGGCAAGGGTCCTCGTCAGGCTGTCAATCCTCTGGTTCAACTTCGGGGAAGGAAACAAACCTGTAATAAATAACTGAAGCTTCTACCGACTACAAATATCTTATTAAAGTAAGTTATCTTCAAATACGACTATAATGAAAAAACTAGTCCAGAGATTTAATTTTTGACACGGACGCTCTTTTTGCTGCACGATTGGGGCGATGATAGGAAAGGGTTTTTCTGCAATTCGGTCAACTTCAGTTTTTTTTTATTAATAAGGGGCTGAAAACTTACTGCACGGAAGTGCTGAGATTTAATTTTTGACGCGGCTGCTGTTTTTGCTGCACGATTGGGGCGACGGCAGAAAAACAAATTTCTGCATTTTGATCGACTTCGGTTTTGTTGTTAATAAGGGACTGAGGCTTAAATTTTCTTAACCTTAATAACCTCGTTCCACAGTTCCGGTAGGGAGTACTCGCCGTTTTTATGGCACTTGCCCTTCGGCCAAGTGCCATATAGCGATTGCAATTTCTGTCCGTCCGTCGGTCTGTCGGTCTGTCCAGGTTTTGCTAGTTCGGGCACTTCCACATAAGCTAGGACGATAAAACTTGGCAGGCATATCAGGGACCCCAAATGATTAAGTTGGAAATAGTCACTTCCCCGATCCGAGCACCGTGGGGGGAGTGGAGGGAGGGGGAATCCGGAATCTTGAGGTATTTTTAACTTTTGAACGGGTGATCGGATCTCGATGAAACTTAATATTTGGAACGACCTCATGCCTCAGACGACCCACTTAAAATCCGGACCGGATTCGGTGACTTTTGGGGGGAGCTGGAGGGGGCAACCGGAAATCTTGGGAAACGCTATGAGTGGAGGGATCGAGATGAAACTTGGTGGGAAGACACCTAGCAAACACTAGATACATCATTGACATAACCGATCCGACTCGGGCTCTGTGGGGGAGTGGAGGGAGGGGGAATCCGGAATCTTGAGGTATTTATAACTTTTGAACGGGTGATCGGATCTCGATGGAACTTGATATTTGGAAAGACCTCATGCCTCAGACGACCTACTTAAAATCCGGACCGGATCCGGTGACTTTTGGGGGGAGCTGGAGGGGGCAACCGGAAATCTTGGGAAACGCTATGAGTGGAGGGATCGAGATGAAACTTGGTGGGAAGACACCTAGCAAAGACTAGATACATCATTTACATAACCGAGCCGATTCGGTTACTGTGGGGGAGTGGAGGGAGGGGGAATCCGGAATCTTGAGGTATTTTTAACTTTTGAACGGGTGATCGGATCACGATGGAACTTGATATTTGGAAAGACCTCATACCTCAGACGACCCACTTAAAATCTGGACCGGATCCGGTGACTTTTGGGGGGAGCTGCAGGGGGCAACCGGAAATCTTGGGAAACGCTATGAGTGGAGGGATCGAGATGAAACTTGGTGTGAAGACACCTAGCAAACACTAGATACATCATTGACATAACCGAGCCGATTCGGGCACTGTGGGGGGGAGTGGAGGGAGGGGGAATCCGGAATCTTGAGGTATTTATAACTTTTGAACGGGTGATCGGATCTCGATGGAACTTGATATTTGGAAAGACCTCATGCCTCAGACGACCCACTTAAAATCCGGACCGGATCCGGTGACTTTTGGGGGGAGCTGGAGGAGGCAACCGGAAATCTTGGGAAACGCTATGAGTGGAGGGGTCGAGATGAAACTTGGTGGGAAGACACCTAGCAAACACTAGATACATCATTGACATGACCGAGCCGATTCGGGCACTGTCGGGGGAGTGGAGGGAGGGGGAATCCGGAACCTTGAGGTATTTATAACTTTTGAACGGGTGACCGGATCTCGATGAAACTTGATATTTGGAACGGCCTCATGCCTCAGCGACCCACTTAAAATATGGACCGGATCCGGTGACTTTTGGGGGAGCTGGAGGGGGCAACCGGAAATCTTGGGAAACGCTATGAGTGGAGGGATCGAGATGAAACTTGGTGTGAAGACACCTAGCAAACACTAGATACATCATTGACATAACCGAGCCAATTCGGGCACTGTGGGGGGAGTGGAGGGAGGGGGAATCCGGAATCTTGAGGTATTTATAACTTTTGAACGGGTGATCGGATCTCGATGGAACTTGATATTTGGAAAGGCCTCATGCCTCAGACGACCCACTTAAAATCCGGACCGGATCCGGTGACTTTTGGGGGAGCTGGAGGGGTTAACCGGAAATCTTGGGAAACGCTATGAGTGGAGGGATCGAGATGAAACTTGGTGGGAAGACACCTAGCAAACACTAAATACATCATTGACATGACCGAGCCGATTCGGGCACTGTCGGGGGAGTGGAGGGAGGGGGAATCCGGAATCTTGAGGTATTTATAACTTTTGAACGGGTGACCGGATCTCGATGAAACTTGATATTTGGAAAGACCTCATGCCTCAGACGACCCACTTAAAATCCGGACCGGATCCGGTGACTTTTGGGGGGAGCTGGAGGGGAGAACCGGAAATATTGGAAAACGCTATGAGTGGAGGGATCGAGATGAAACTTGGTGGGAAGACACCTAGCAAACGCTAGATATATCATTGACATAACCGAGCCGTGCCTACTCGTAACAAGTGCCATATGAGCTCGTAGCTCTTGTTTTTTTAAGTCAAACTTTTATTCAAAGTTGATTAGATGTTCTTTATAGGGATAAGGAGATACGCTGGTTTTGTTTCTGATTTTTTATGGCACTTGCCCTTCGGACAAGTGCCATATAGCGATCGCAATTTCTGTCCGTCCGTCGGTCTGTCGGTCTGTCCAGGTTTTGCTAGTTCGGGCACTTCCACATAAGCTAGAACGATAAAACTTGGCAGGCGTATCAGGGACCCCAAATGATTAAGTTGGAAATAGTCACTTCCCCGATCCGAGCACCGTGGGGGGAGTGGAGGGAGGGGGAATCCGGAATCTTGAGGTATTTTTAACTTTTGAACGGGTGATCGGATCTCGATGAAACTTGCTATTTGGAACGACCTCATGCCTCAGACGACCCACTTAAAATCCGGACCGGATCTGGTGACTTTTGGGGGGAGCTGGAGGGGGCAACCGGAAATCTTGGGAAACGCTATGAGTGGAGGGATCGAGATGAAACTTGGTGGGAAGACACCTAGCAAACACTAGATACATCATTGACATAACCGAGCCGATTCGGGCACTGTGGGGGGAGTGGAGGGAGGGGGAATCCGGAATCTTGAGGTATTTATAACTTTTGAACGGGTGATCGGATCTCGTTGGAACTTGATATTTGGAAAGATCTCATGCCTCAGACGACCTACTTAAAATCCGGACCGGATCCGGTGACTTTTGGGGGGAGCTGGAGGGGGCAACCGGAAATCTTGAGAAACAATATGAGTGGTGGGATCGAGATGAAACTTGGTGGGAAGACACCTGGCAAACACTAGATACATCATTGACATAACCAAGCCGATTCGGGTACTGTGGGGGGATTGGAGGGAGGGGGAATCCGGAATCTTGAGGTATTTATAACTTTTGAACGGGTGATCGGATCTCGATGGAACTTGATATTTGGAAAGACGTCATACCTCAGACGACCCACTTATAATCTGGACCGGATCCGGTGACTTTTGGGGGGAGCTGGAGGAGGCAACCGGAAATCTTGGGAAATGCTATGAGTGGAGGGGTCGAGATGAAACTTGGTGGGAAGACACCTAGCAAACACTAGATACATCATTGACATGACCGAACCGATTCGGGCACTGTCGGGGGAGTGGAGGGAGGGGGAATCCGGAATCTTGAGGTATTTATAACTTTTGAACGGGTGACCGGATCTCGATGAAACTTGATATTTGGAACGACCTCATGCCTCAGACGACCCACTTAAAATTCGGACCGGATCCGGTGACTTTTGGGGGGAGCTGGAGGGGGCAACCGGAAATCTTGGGAACCGCTATGAGTGGAGGGATCGAGATGAAACTTGGTGTGCAGACACCTAGCAAATACTAGATACATCATTGACATAACCGAGCCAATTCGGGCACTGTGGGGGGAGTGGAAGGAGGGGGAATCCGGAATCTTGAGGTATTTATAACTTTTGAACGGGTGATCGGATCTCGATGGAACTTGATATTTGGAAAGGCCTCATGCCTCAGACGACCCACTTAAAATCCGGACCGGATCCGGTGACTTTTGGGGGAGCTGGAGGGGGCAACCGGAAATCTTGGGAAACGCTATGAGTGGAGGGATCGAGATGAAACTTGGTGGGAAGACACCTAGCAAACACTAGATACATCATTGACATGACCGAGCCGATTCGGGCACTGTCGGGGGAGTGGAGGGAGGGGGAATCCGGAATCTTGAGGTATTTATAACTTTTGAACGGGTGACCGGATCTCGATGAAACTTGATATTTGGAAAGACCTCATGCCTCAGACGACCCACTTAAAATCCGGACCGAATCCGGTGACTTTTGGGCGGAGCTGGAGGGGAGAACCGGAAATATTGGAAAACGCTAAGAGTGGATGGATCGAGATGAAACTTGGTGGGAAGACACCTAGCAAACACTAGATATATCATAGACATAACCGAGCCGTGCTTACTCGTAACAAGTGCCATATGAGCTCGTAGCTCTTGTTCTTTATCTCAACAGCTTCTCGAATGGTTTGATGGAGTCCGGTGCACGTTGCAAGAATTTGGTTTTTTTCAAAATACACTGAATGGGATGGGTTTTCGAAAATATGTTCTGCAAGTGCAGATTTGAAAGTATAGTTATGAAGGTGTCCGTTGGAGAGGGCGTGATCAATTTCTTGCTCATGCTCTGCAAGTCGTCTTCCGAAAGTTCTCTCTGTCCTTCCTACGTAACACTTTCCGCAATCACAAGGTATTGAATAAATGATTCTTTGGTACTGATTTGGGACTTTATCTTTTCCGGAGTTTAGGTAAGACAGTAGGCTAAAGTATTTTGGGTTCCGTGAAAGACTTGGATGTTGTATTTTTTTCAAACTTTTGGACAATTTTTCGGTTACTCCGCGGACGTACGGAAGGTAAACGCGGGCATTTTTTTCTTCTGCCTCACCATTACTACTGATAAATAATCGTAGATACGGAACCCGTTGTAAACATTGTTTGAATAAATGAATCAAAATCAGCTTCGGCTCAAAGAATATTTATATAAGTGGCCCTGGCCAGTTCAATAAATACCCATTTAAATAAATAACTAAAACAGTCAAGCTGGAAAACCGCTGGTTCAAAGAGACTTAGTTTTTGCACTCAAACGTAGCGTCCAGCTATTGCGTCTGTGTCCGAACACGACGCCATGGATTCAGTCTGTGTTAACGAAGGGTGGTCCAAACCGACAAAACTCGATTCACTTCGCAGAATGGGACAATCCTCTCGAAAATTTAAATCATCCGTGCCAGTAACTATGCTCATCCATTCTTCTCCATTCCCATTGTCATTTAAAGAATTTCCTGTTCTAGTCGTAGTCGGGCTTTATTTCGCCATGAACGTGGATAAGCAAATATTTGGTCCTGACCAGGGTTGAACCCGATCCAGTCCGAGAATCCGTAAGAAAATGCCGTAGGGTTAACAAAGTATACATTTTTGGACGAACTACCTTCTTATGGCGTCAAAAGGGCGAGTATAATCAGTTAACAAAATTATGGCATGAGTGCTTTAAGGGTTCCTAGCATTCTCTTCTGCTCCTAGCATGCGAGAGCGCCCTAAGTTTTTATAGATGCTAGACATAAAAAAAAAACACTTAAGAGCCGAAAAATAAGAAGATTTAAAGCAATGTTATTGTTTTCGTAAAGCTAAAACGATTTCCGAAGGCAATTAGTTATCATAACTGAGCCAAGGGATATATCTTTTCTCTGACATGAGGAGAACTATGGGAGCCATATAGGAACACAAAACAAAATCGGAGAGTACACGAAGGAGAGTATGTTCTGTGCAAGTAAGGTCCAATTATTGGTCAGACGTAAACCTATTGTTATAGTATTTGATTTTATATACACACCAGGATTGGCGGATGTAAATAACAAACATGAAATGAACTCTCTTATTTTTGGGATACCAAAACGTAAGTAGAGGGATACCTATGACATCGCAAAAGTTGTCCGTCTGTCCGTCCGTCCGTCTGTAAGCACGATAACTCTCGAAGGGAATGAGATATTTTGATGAAACTTGGTGTGAGGATTCGTTGGGTCGTCGGACCAGTCAAGTTCGTAGATGGGCTTAGTAGCCCTACATTTAGGGGTGGGGGAGGGGGTTCAAATTAAGGGGCAAACAAAATATTTTGAAACTGCTAATGTGATAGTCGATTATGGGGTAAGAAGATATGATGAGCACGATGGTGAAAACTATTTTATCATCGAACGAGTAGTTCGCCCGGAATCCGGCCAAAACCGGAAAGTTTGTTAAAAGTAAAAGTTTTATTTGAAGTTCATTAGATGTTCGATTTAGGGGTAGGAAGACATGCTGAAGACGATGGTGAAAACCATTTTCTCGACGGACAAGTAGTTCGCCCGGAATTCGCCCGAAAACGGAAAGTCTGTTAAAATTATAAGTTTTATTTCGAGTTGATTATATATTCGATTTAGGGCAAGAAGACATGTTGAACATTTATGTGAACAAAATTTCTACCCGGACATGTAGTTCGTCCGGAATCCGGCGAAAACCGGAAAGTTGGTCAAAAGTAAAAGTTAATCTGAAGTTGATTAAATGTTTGATTTATGGGCAAAAAGACATGCCGAACACGATGGTCAAAATCATTTTCTCGCTGGACAACTAGTCCGCCCGGAATCCGGCCAAAACCGGAAGATTTTTTAAGGCAAAAGTTCGATTAGATGACAGATTAAGGGGTAAGAAGAGAGGCTGAGTCGGTTTATGACAATGGTTTTTAACCCGGACATATAATTATTCCGGAATCCGGTTGTAACCGGATTTTTTTTTTAAGTCAAACTTTTATTCAAAGTTGATTAGATGTTCTTTATAGGGATAAGGAGATACGCTGGTTTTGTTTCTGTATTTTTTTTTGCTGGACTAGTAGTTCGCTCGGAAATCGGCAGGAAGTCTCGGTCAGTATCGTCAAAATAGATATTGCTTATAGAGTTATATCTGAACTTGGTTTTCTCTGATGATTAGCCTGTCCAAGACTGGATCTGGCGAAGACAAGACTCGATTGTCTGAATCAAATATTAGATTTTTGGGATCCCATCGACACCTTTGGTCTTGTTTATTCAGCGTACCTCTAACCCTTCAAAAACAAGGAAAAAGGAAAGAAGAAAAGTTGTACATTGAACAAACATAACAAACCAAGAAATCACACGAAGAGGGAGGCCACTGGTTGTACAATTCACTAGACGAAGGTTTGAAATCTTCCAGTCTATCAATAATTCATCAAGGCTGCAGAGATATATTCGTGAATCTTGGTATTAAGACTAGCCTCAAGACCGATGCCGACAATCTTGGTCTTGGTCTAAAGACCAGCGGCAAATTCTTATTCTTGTTCTTGCGCTTTCAGCGCTCAAGGCTTAGCCAGGTCTTCAAGATCTATTTAAAACAGATCCGATGACATTTTATTTACTGGAAAATATATTTTCGTCAGTAGCGTCTTCTTTCTTTAACATATGTCGTTTCAAGATAAGGCGGCAAACGTTTCCATCAACTTACAGGGTTAAAATAGTCCCTAAACGGCGAAAATTCAGTGGCGAAGTCGAAAATCCTTTGCCTCAAAAAATTAAATTCTTTGTATTAGATCTACCCTTCTCAATGATGGTGAAGAAATGTCCATTCCCGCTGGGTGAGCTGCAATCTCTCTATAAAGGGGAAAGCAAATTTTCTATCAGCCTCAGATTTGCATCATATATTATGTTTTTTCCGCGTACCATCTATTTTTATTTTTTATTTCTTAATTTTTGGGTTTGATTTAGAGTTAATTCATTTACCGTTTAACCTCGCCTACTCTTTATAAACAAAAGCCAAATTTCCTTAAAAAAAATTCAATTTCTTTCGAAGCACAGAATAGAGTTATATCCATACATTTAGGCTTCATATATTAAGAAAGTAAAGTAATTTATTTCTAACCCACTGTTTTTAAAAAAGCGGAGTAAATGAAAGAAAATAAACAATACAAATAAAAGACACATTACAGGACACTACTTTTCAATCTTCGGGTAATAAATTCTAGGAACTGTTTCGAACAAATCAAAGGTTAAAACTAGCTTAATACTACTTCATATTTTGTTATCTTTACGTCGCTCAGAAGCCAAATCTCAATGTAGGAAACAAAACAGAAGGGACGTGTTATTTGAAGTAAAAAATATAAAGCTACAGATTTTATCTCGGGACACGTCCTAAAATTTTTCATTCTCTCAAGTGATGGTGCAAAGTTTGTCAAGCTGTTCTCCGCATCGATAATCGCGGAATATATGAAAAAATCTGGAACACTATGTTTGTTTTTGCGCCAAGGTTGGCATTCCGAAAAGTTTTTTATTACGACGGCAAGATCCCGAGTTGCGGAAAAAGTCCGGATAATCAAATTCCGGTCGATCTTCACCCTGGGAAGCACATGCAGAGGATCGGAGATAATTATCATATTATCAGGTCAGCGCTCCAAGCGGATAGGTCTCTCTTTATCCAACTTGCCTCGGTATCGCGATCCATCATACAGATATAATACAATAGATCAAATATGAACAAGAAAGAGTGGGCTACAGTAGAGGCATGTTTATGTGAATAAACGGTCGCCAAACGAAACTGAAACCCATACCAGGCATTTTTTACTATAAAATACATGCCAAAAACGTTTGTTCCATTCATGTTTTCATCACTTTTTGAATATTTTGCTGTTACTAACAGTGTTAGTGACTCATCTGCCACCCGGTTTTTCTTTCACAATCTGAACACTTTGCCAGGAGTTTCGCACCTTAAGCTAAGGAGATAGCGGTTCGAACCAACAGACGCCTCATACAGAAGAAGAAGCACATATGTAAATTCAAAGTACAACATTTTAAATTAAATTTCTACTCAAAGTTTATGCCAGGATAACCCTTAAAGGGGAACTCCAGAATTAGACCTAAAATTCGTCAGAGACCCACAATGGGACAAGGGAATCCATTGCCGAAGTCCCGTGCTGGCGCATCAATTATTACCGGAGAAAACGGCGAAAAAAATAGTCTTGGTTGGCAACCCTGCTAGGTCCACTTGGCAGTCTTGCGGGAACGATTTGGCGACAAGTTTGAAGTTCGAAAACGTGTGATGTTTGCTGATAATTAGAAGTAGTATTGGTATTCTCACTACAAAGATAATCAAACAACCGGACTGAGTGAATCCCCAGATGAGCTGACTTCACCTTGACTTCTGTCACCCTCCTCATTGTTCTGGCACCTTTTTTACAGGGTTGTTTGAGACTCTGTGTTTATATTTACTTCACTGTAGTCACTCTCAACCTTGTGGTTAAGGCCCAACATTCAGCGCACCATACCTACCCATTGCCTATCTTATTCATCGGCGTTGTTTGCCCCCAGCACCCAGGGGGTAGCTGCCGGTAGAAACACTGGAAATTATGGTAAGCAGTTTTGGTCTCTCACCTACACTGTAAAAAGTTTCTGTGAATAAGGATCCAGTATTTGCTACTGGGAATAATCTTATCTCTATTGTGATGAAATCAGTCCGAATTAGGGATGATCTTATCTCAGATTGATCCTAGTATCAAATACTGCAATTTTTTTTTACAGTGTACTCTCTCGAAACTTTGATCTTTTCAAGCAGCTGATGACCTGAAATGACACCTCTGCTCTCTAAAAATGAAGCCCGTGATCACATTAAGAATGAAAAAATTGATTCCCGAAAAGCCTGGAAGGAAAACAAAATAGAAAACTCTCGAAAACACAATATAAAACACCAAAAAGAAAAAACTCTCTTTAAAAAAAAACACTCGCGATGCTACATAGCCTACCTGAAGGAACCTCCCATACCTACAAAGGCCAGGAATGTTTTTTTTTTCCTCGAGAAACAAATCAGATCATTCGCTCCCGTTGATTCCCACCAAAAGTTAGTGTTTTAAAAAATTTCAAATCTTTCCGCTTAAAATATCAACCCACTAAATGAAACACATCCTCCCCGTGTGAACCACACATATGCCGAAACTAAGGACCAGAATGTAACTTAATTTTCTTGTTTTCCAACCTACTCCCAAACTTACCATCCGTTTCAGTTCCTCTGGTCTAAGCCCCACTTTACAAAAACAGTTCCCGACCAGAATGTAACTTAATTTTCTTATTTCCCAATCCACCTCCAAACTTACCATCCATTTACTCTGGTCTAAGCCCCACCTTGGAAAAACAGTCCCCCCCCCCGTGCCGTTTTGGCTAAGATGTACCACTTCAAACAAGATGAATTCAGTTCTCTACAGTTGAATCTCATGATCTTTTACCATCTGGAGCAAATCATACTGACCAGTAACCCTCTGAGAATGGGACCAAGTCTATCTAGCTGTGTAGCAGAGATTTAATAGTTTCTTTCTTGATCATTAGGAACTTTTAGTCCTCTGTAGCTACTAGTATACTGTAGTCATCAAACATTCTGTTGTGCTTTGAACCTACCACATGGTGCCCATAGGAATGTTTTGGCACCTTTGTTACAGGTTTGGGTGTAGAATTGGGGTTTTACTTACGTTGCTGGTCTCTCTAAACACTGTGGACGATCAACATTTGACAGAGCTTACCTCAACATTTACAGACCATAGCGACCTAATACTTATAAGAGGAAAATCATTGCAAATAGTAATTCTCTAAGAATACAATCAGTAACGACCACAATGGACCCTAGCGTGATGTCCTAAAAACTAGGTGACAGTTTGTGAATGATGAGCCCTTGGTAGTATTAGCATTGTGGCTCCTTGCCTCACACTACAGGGTTTAGTTGAGCTCCGACAAACATCAAGAGCTCATAAACTGTATTAGTCGACAAATTACATTTACTCAGAGAAGTAGGCTATCTGATTATGTTACACTGCTTTAGTAACACAGCAGCATACAATAAAGACCAGACTGACTGCTTACAAAGACATAAGATGGCAAGGAATATACTTTAATTTATGCTATAGCATACAATGAAGCATTGGAAGGAAAACTGTATTATTCTTTACTTAATCAGTCTTGAACATTCTCAACCACTAAACACTAAATGTTGTTCATTCCGGTGCATACTTGACTGATGGTGACCCAATCAGCTCTTTCATTGTAACTGGCGTCCAAGGGAATATGAGACACACTTCTAAGTCTGACGAAGGTCAGGCGTTTATTATCCTGCAATTAAAAACTTCAATTAGAACGTAAATTAATGTCTGAATATAGGTGGTTGATGATGTTGTTTCCCTATAGCAAACCCATCCTCTATTTCAACTTCACAGCTGATTAAGCTTTCTTTTCTCATTAAGCGCATGAAAGATATGACCGTTTTATTGACACTTAGCACACTTTGTATCTGAACTCAGTCACATCCATATTTTCATAACAACAAAAACTTTTCGAGAAAAAAAAATGCATTTTTCACTGTCTAAATATTTCACATTTCCAAACATGGTTAAGCCAAGTGCAGTCACAAACCTGGGATGTGAGCACTCAACTCATAACATCTACTGTACTTTTTTAGGCTACTTGTACTTCTGCATGAAACATTTCTTATATGAGACCATTTTGTCACACTCACCATCCCTCCAGCTAAAGCTTCATATGAATCCATCCTCTGTTCCCATCCAATAATCTGTAGCTATGTTTGTTATGTGTTTAGTGTTAAGTTTTGCTACGTGCATTGTCTTTTTTCTTGTTGTTGTTGTTTTTTTCTTTTCTTTTTTGGATCCCAAAACGTAAGTGGAGGGATACCTATGACATCGCAAAAGTTGTCCGTCTGTCCGTCCGTCCGTCCGTCTGTAAGCACGATAACTCTCGAAGGGAATGAGATATTTTGATGAAACTTGGTGTGAGGTTGGGTCGTCGGACCAGTCGAGTTCGTAGATGGGCTTTGTAGCCCTACATTTAGGGGTGGGGGAGGGGGTTCAAATTAAGGGGCAAACAAAATAAGCTAATGTGATGGTCTATTATGGGGTGAGAAGATATGCTGAGCACGATGGTGAAAACCATTTTGTCATCGGAAGAGTAGTTCGCCCGGAATCCGGCCAAACCGGAAAGTTTGTTAAAAGTAAAAGTTTTATTTGAAGTTGATTAGATGTTCGATTTAGGGGTAGGAAGACATGCTGAAGACGATGGTGAAAACCATTTTCTCGACGGACAAGTAATTCGCCCGGAATCCGGCCGAACCCGGAAAGTTTGTTAAAATTAAAAGTTTTCTTTCGAGTTGGTTAGATGTTCGATTTCGGGCAAGAAGACATGCTGAACACTTATGTCAAAACAATTTTCTACCCGGACATGTAGTTCGCCCGGAATCCGGCGAAAACCGGAAAGTTGGTTAAAAGTAAAAGTTTAATTTGAAGTTGATTAAATGTGTGATTTATGGGTAAACAGACATGCCGAACACGATGGTGAAAATCATTTTCTCGCCGGACAACTAGTTCGCCCGGAATCCGGCCAAACCCGGAAAATTTGTTAAAAGCAAAAGTTCGATTAGATGACAGATTAAGGGGTAAGAAGAGATGCTGAGTCGGTATATGACAATGGTTTTTTACCCGGACATATAACTATTCCGGAATCCGGTAGTAACCGGATTTTTTTTTAAGTCAAACTTTTGTTCAAAGTTGATTAGATGTTCTTTATAGGGATAAGGAGATACGCTGGTTTTGTTTCTGTATTTTTTTTGCTGGACTAGTAGCTCGCTCGGAAATCGGCAGGAAGTCTCGGTCAGTATCGTCAAAATAGATATGGCTTATAGAGGTATATCTGAACTTGGTTTTCTCTGATGATTAGCCTGTCCAAGACTGGATCTGGCGAAGACAAGACTCGATTGTCTGAATCTAATATTAGATTTTTGGGATCCCACCGACACATTTGGTCTTGTTTTTGTACTCGGTCACTAGAGCTACATGCCCTTCATTGTTTTTCTTGACGGGTAATAAATATATTGATTGATTGTTCTAATCCATGGCCAAGGCAAGAAAAGATGTAGGTATTGAACATTTCCATCCTAAATAGCAACGACTTTCTAATAAGAAAGGTCATAAAAGTGAAAGAAGGCATTCAAACAGTTTCTAAAGAGGACTCATTTTTAACTGATATCCGAAAAAAATTTAGCTCGATCCAAAATAGCAACTGCTTCTGAGCAAGAACGGTAATCAAAATTAAAGAAGGCATTATAGATTTTAAGCGAACCTGGACACGTCAAAACGGATCATATTAATCCACATTTTGTTCTAATCCATGGCCAAGGCAAGAAAAGATTTCAGTATCGAAAGTAAATAGCAGCTAGCTTCGAACAAGGAAGGTAATGCAAATTTAAGAAGTCAGTACAAATTTGTATGCGGATGAAGCAAACCTGGCCACATCAAAGCGACTCATATAAATCCATATTCTAATTTAATGAACGGCAAAGGCAAGAAAAGATTTCAGTATTGAATATTTCCATCTTAAATAGCAACTACTTTCGAACAAGAAAGGTCATAAGATTTCAATATTCAATATTTCCATCTTAAATAGCAACTACTTTCGAACAAGAAAGGTCATACAAATGAAAGAAGACACTCATGTAAAGAGGACGAACTTTCTAACTGCTATCCGTAATAAATTAAATATTTTCATCCAAAGTAGCAACTGCCTCTGAGCAAGAAAGGTAATAAAAATTATAGAAGGACTGAAATTTGTGTGCGGATCAGAGCAAAATAACGCTAGGGAGTAGCGCCAACACCTATGCTTTCTATGCTTTATAAAAACGGGCCATACTCGTAACGCCACCAACTACACTGACGACATTTAAAGCGAGACAAACTTGCGGGTTAAGAAATTTCTAGTAAATAGATGTTCCTTCAGCCCAAGCTGACTGTGAATCATATTTGACGGTGCAAAACGGATGTCAGCTACATTTTCTAGTAAGCAAAGGTGCAGTCTGCACACACCGAGGAAAAAGTTGACATAATTTTTGTTGCAATGTAATGAGAACGAATTTTGTAACTGATGACCGTAAGAAATTAAATACTCTCATCCAAATAGCAACTGCCTCTGAGCAAGAAAGGTAGTAAAAATGAAACAAGAGACTGAAAATTTGTAAGTAAATAACACTAGGGAGCAGCGCCAAGACCTATGCTTTCCATGCTTTGCAAATGGTCCATACTTGTAGCGCCGCCCACTATGCTTGCAGCACTTGAAGTGAGACAAACTTGCGGGTTAACGAATTTCTAGTAAAGCAAAGGTGCGGTCTGCACACACTGAGGAAACAACTGAGGCTACATCATTTTTTTGCAATGTTCAGAATATGAAGTTATCGGAGCCAGCGTTAGTGAAAACTGAATAAGTCTCAGTAGGGACATTCTCTACCGTTAGGGGTGGTGGTATCGCTGCTATTCGAGTATCTTTCAATTTTGTCAAGTGTTGCTGCTACTCCCTAGTGTTATTTTCGCAAACGGGCCATAGTCCTTAGCGCCGCCCACTACACTTGCGGCATTTAAAGCGAGACAAACTTGCGGGTTAAGAAATGTATGCAAAGGTGGGGTTTGCAAACACCAAGGAAACAATGGAAGCTGTATCATTTTTGCAATGTTGCAAAAAGTTTTAGTAGGGACGTTCTCTACCACTAAGGCTGCTAGTATCGCTGCTATTTGAATGTGTGTCAATTTGGTCAAGTCTTGGTGGTACTTCCTAGTGTTATTTTGCTCTGGTGCAGAGGAAAAAAAATTTAAACATCAAAACAAATCAAATCTCTAGCTTATGCTTCTCACAAACAGATCCACTGTTCTGGTCAAGGATCAGGGCAAGAAAGGTTTCAGGTACTGAATATTCCATCTTAAGTAGCAACTAGTAACGAGCAAAAAAGGCAATACGAATTAAAGCCATTCAAATGTTTGCAGGGAGGACGCATTTGTAAACTGATATCCAAAATGTTGAACATATTCCCATCCTAAACAGCAACTACTTTCAAGCAAGAAAGATAATACAAAAATTAAACTCTTACCATTAACTACTGGCAAAATATTTACAACCACCAGTTACTTGGATGCAGTAAGGTTTCTTTTGATGTCATAGGTCCTTTGGATTGAAAACCATTGAAGCCCTTGTAAGTTACGTTTTGAGTTAAAAAACTTACCTAATGTGATTGTCTTCCAAGCCATGCTGATTCCTGTTACAGTTATGATGACAGAGCCTCTATAGATGCAGAAAGTTCCATGGGTACATACGTCTGTGTCCTTTGCTTTATGGATGGTACTGACTATGGGTTGATCTCGGCTGACGGTATTCTGAAGTTCAGAAGGCTTGACTGCACTTCAATCTAAAAGAGAAACCATTATCAATGACTGAATTTGCTGGTCAATTGTTTAGTTATCAGAATTTACCCCAAAATTTAATTGTGACCTCACCAAGAAGTATGACAAGATAGTTTCTTAGAAATCCCTGACCACATTTTTTAGATGCTACCTGAATGGATCATTCAATAAGAAAATGCTTTGGCCTAGAATACCACAACCAGTTACTATGGTCGGACCGTGGTATCTGAATATCTGATACCACGATAACTGGCCAGATACCACGATAACTGCAAAAACGACTTTAGACTGTGGTATCAGATACCATGGTATCTGCAAAAATGCAACTATTGTATAACACTTCAGGAATAAGTATATGGTGTCTGAGCCTTTAAAACCCAGTTCCATCACAAAATTTGGAGTTTTTAATAAGCTGTTTTTTTCTGGGTCTTCAATCGGCTCTGTTCGCTGGTTGGTTAACCAGCCCGAGGACTGAGGTGGGAGCTCCTTCTGACAGACCTACGTTCCTGGCGGGGCGCAAAATCAAAATCATCATTGGAGAGATGCTGCTGGCAACAGGAAGATGTCACATGCCTTTTTTTCTTATAAGTCATTTTTTAGAACTCAGTCAAACCTACCAATGAGATCAACAAACACTCACTAGCAACAAATAGGTCGGTTGACCGACTTACAGAGAAAAGTAACAAAAATGCAGGTAGCGTAAATTTCAAGTTTGTAAGTTGAAAGATGCCACTTTTAAGGTAGGCTAATTCAATGATTTTTGTTGGACAACTAGTCCTGTGACTCTAGTCCTCCCAGCGACACCTGAAGAGTTTCCTGGGGAAAAATTTTGGTAGACCTTGATAGCTCACATTTTCAGGACAAAAATTACCAGCAAAAACCGTTTGGCTTACCAGACCTCGCGAGAATCCTCTGCTCCATGGGATGAAACTGAAACTTCCTTCACAGAGAAGTAATCATGGTCACTCAAGTGGCATGACGCTGAGAGGCACTCATAGGTTGTTGAATTGAACGAAGCACTTGGGCAAGGGCTGTCCTGATTGTCCTGGGCCTGATCTGGCCTGATCTATTACAGCAGGAGTTACATCAATAGTTGACACATGAAACTGACATTGAATTTGAAATTGGATGCCCGAGAACCTGATGAACTGTGCATGGTTGGCACTGCAATACATGCTGAGCAAGTCTTTTAATACTGTCTTCCTATATAATCCTGACAGGAACTCAGAAAATCAGGTCCAAAATTGTTGGGAGACAGAAATCTGGGTGTTTGCTCTTGACAAAATTTTCCCAAGCACAGTACTTAGAAAATTTATTCTCCTCACTACTTGGCCAAGAAAAGAAAGCTATTCCAACAGTGGGCTTACGACCAGGGTAGCAACACACTCTGGTCTTGGACATTTCCATTTCACTCAGTTCAGCTGTCTTTTTTTGTTTGTGTTGTTTAATGGAGCTTCCAGAATTTCTTCTCTATGCTCTCTATTCTCACTACTTGGCCAAGAAAAGAAAGCTATTCCAACACTGGGCGTACAACCAGGCTAGCAACGCACTCTGGTCTTTGACATTTCCTTTTCACTCAGTTCTGCTCTCTTTTATTTGTCTGTTTGTTGTTTGTGTTTTGTATGGAATTCCGTCACAATTTAGTCAACACCTTCAGAATTTCTTCTATGGGTCACTTTTGTAAACAACGTTGATGCTGTGTTATGAATTTTGGCGTCGGTCCCATTCCCGCAAGACTACAGCATCAACATGACGGAACGAATGAGGGGTCTCATCAAAGGAGCCAATGGAATTAGACTTTATGAGGTATCTCTGCTTGGAGTTGACCCACGAGAATGCTCCTTACGTCAAAAAATTCAAAAAAAAATCAGGTATCGAACCCGGTCACCCGGAACCCTTATTTTTTAATTCTGGAGTTCACCTTTAAATAGTCGACTATCAGCTGACATCACTGTTTGTTATCTTTCCTTTCCATTTGACTGTTTTATAAGTTCAAATAAGCATACTTCTACTGTAGCTTTCAGTTTTTATGGCACTTGCCTTCCGGGCAAGTGCGATATACCCGTCGGTTAGTCGGGTGATCGCGAGTTAGGGGACTTCCGGATGTGCTAGGATGATGAGACTTGGCAGGCATATCAGAGACCCGACCAACCGACTTCAAAATAGTCACTTCCCGATTCGACCATCGTGGGGGAAGTCGAGGGAGGGGGAATCCGGAATATAAAGGCATGCGTCACTTTCGAACGGGTGATCAGGTTTAATGAAACTTGATACCTGGAAAGAACACATGATGTCCCATTTTGCGTCCGAACCGGATTCGACAACTGTGGGGGAGCTGGAGGGGGGGTACCGGAAATATCGCGACAGACTTAGAGTGAGGGATCGGAATGGAACTTGGTGGAAAGAACAAACACATTTCCTTGATCCATCGTTGACATAACCCAATCGGATCCGGGCACTGTTGGGGGGGGGAGGCTGGATCTCGGATTTCCGGTTTCACGGGTTAAGGTAGGCTACTTCCAGATGTGTTAGGATGATGAAACTTGGCACGCGTACCGGACCTGACCAAACTGACTTGGAAATAGTCAACTTGCCCGATTTAACCATCGTTGGGGGGGGAGGGGGTCCGGAATATTGAGGCGTGCGTACCTTTCGAATGGGTATCAGATCTGAATGAAACTTGATATGCGGAAAGAACAAATGCCTCATATGTCCCATTTTGTGTCCGGACCGGATCCGCCGATTGTTGGGCGATTTGGAGAGGGGGGTACCGGAAATATCGTGACACTTTTTGTAAGTAGTAGTGAGGGACAAAAATGCTTCTTAGCTGGGATTTGAACCCAGGACCCTTTGCTTACAAGGCAGGGCTCTAACCATTTGAGCTACCGAGGGGCTTGTGAACAAAGATCGCAAACCACTACACAAGCTCAAATGGTTAGAGCGCCTCCCTTGTAAGCAGCGGGTCCTGGGTTCAAACCCCGACTGAGGAGCATTTTTGCCTTTCAGTTCACTGCTTATAAAATGTTTCCATCTCAAGGGCGTCTTCCTCATCCCAATTATGTATATGATTTTATTTGGTTTTCACCATATGACCCGGCCTTGTGGGTATTGATATGTCTATGTGGCTCCGACAATGGAGTCTTAGACCTCTAAATTATATTCGAAAAAATTGTTTCTGGTTTATTGGTCACGGTACAAGTCCTTTGTATAAAGTGCCATCGTGACACACTTAGAGTGGAAGGATCGGGATGAAACTTGGTGGGAAGACCAAGCACATGTCCTTGGTATTTCGCTGACATAACCAGATCGATCCGGGCGCTGGGGGGGGGAGGCTGGGTCCCGGATTTCCGGTTACCGCGGGTTAAGGTACTTCCAGATGTGCTAGGACGATGAAATTTGGCAGACTTATCAGGGACCCGACCAGATTGCCCTAAGAAAAGTCATTTCCCAGATCCGACCATCGGGGGGGGGGAGAGGACGGAGGGGAAATCCGGAATCTTCAGGCAAGCGTAACTTTCGAACGGGGCATCGGAGACAACGAAACTTGACAGTAGGAAAGAGCTCGAGTCGCGGATGTACTGTTTCATGTCCGGACCGGATCCGATAACTCTGGGGGGGGGGGGGGTAGAGGGGGATCGGAAATCTCGGAACAAGCTTAGAGTGGAGGGACCGGGATGAAGCTTGGTGAGAAGAAGCCAAAGCATCGTGGCTGGCGTATCCGTTTCGTACAATTTAAATACAATCAACTTTTACTGCAAAATACTTACCAAAAATGTTTATTCCGTTCATGCATTGTCATGTTTCATTCTTCTCTCGAAAAATTGGCTATTAGCTGTCACTTAGTTTTACTTTCACAATTTACATCTTTTGCCAAGTTGAACATACCTTCACCAAGTACATGACGGTTGAAATCAAGGGTAATCTCGAATAGATGAAGAAGCACATATTAAAATCCAAAATATAATCTGAATGGTCAAATTCCGATCGATAGTTTGTACCAGGGCAAACCCGAAATTTGTTAGCTATTGACTAATTTCAAGTACGTTATTTTTCCTCTTCATTTGACTGTTTTATCAGCAAATACCCGATGAAAAATGTGTATCCAGCGTAGTAGTATGGTAGTAGTACGAAAGCGTTCCATGTAATACTATGTAATAGCAAAGAATACTATCATTTAATGTGCCTCAGACTGGTCCAATCTTATGTAGTAGTATCCAGTAGCATCCTGTCTTGCCATAGTAGCATCCAGTCTTGCTAATAGTAGCATATAGTAGTATGCAGTAACACGGTACCCTTGAAGTAGAAGCATGTAGCAGCATCGTTAGTACTCCATGCAACTTTTTCGTACTACTTCATAGTACTATTTTGAGATAAATTTTTCATCAGGTAACAGCAGCACGGTAGTGAAATACTTACGAGAGGCATTCAAATAAGCATACCTCTAGTGAAATATAATTATACACACATCCTAGAAGATTTTTGATTAAACGCTGAGGATGGTGGGTGACGGTCATAATTTGGGGCTAATATGAGCCAAGGTCGGGAGAAAGCCATTTGTTTCGATGTGATACTGATTTAGTTTTGTAAAAAGTCCAAGTTTTTTTAATCCATGACACTAAACTACAAATAATTAAAAAAGCACTGTGGATAATGAAAATTCGTTCAACATACATTTCTTTTCTTTCTCCACGACACTCGCAAGACCATCAGGAGGCCCTGGCGAACCCGTCACATGATTCTGCAAGACCCTACCGGTCTAGGCCAGGAGTACCAGAACCCCCCCCCCCCCCCCTTTTGGAAAGGTGTGTTTATCCCGAACGTCCCGAATGATTTACCGCTTCCACTTTGTCCCACTCGAATGGGACTGCTGACTGAATGATAAGTAAGGACTCGAAGTTTCATTCCGGAGATTCAGATTTAGGCGTCAGGCAGAATGTTTTATTGTCTCAGACCGACTCAGAGACAAGCCAGTTGTTTACGACTATCAAGACGTTTCATGAAAGCCGGTGATTTGTACAGAAACACTCAACTATAAAATGCGCCCCGCCCTGAAACTTTCGCGACTTGTGTTTGCTGAAACCGGATTAAACCGGATTAATTCCAGAAGCGCATCCGTGAGGGATATATCAAAACCCCAACTTATGTTTGCTGAAACCGGATTAAATTCCGGAAGCGTGTCCGTGACGGATATATCAAAACCTACTAAGACGGTGAGGGCAACCATGTCTGGAAGTACGGACATCCCCGACTCCGGAATATCGACGGGTGTCATAAAAGCAATATATTTGAGAGACGCAATAAACATGCAAATGAATGGAATAGGAGGGAAACGAAGAGATGACAGTTGTGATTGGGAGGCAAAAAAGGTATTTTTAAGGGGACTTCTAGAAATGCTGAAGTAAAATTAACTGTCATCAATTCAATCAAAATCGTTAAGGGTTGTGGGATCTGTACGCTGAAGCCTGGGAACTCTGATGACAGTTAGAAGCAGTGAGTGAGACGTGGAGTCAGAGCGGAAAAGAATCGGAATGCTAGTTGATTGATTCATGCATTTTGTTTCTTATGGTATTTAGGCTACATCGATTCGTAAACCTTAGACTAGCCTACCGGGTTCAAGGGTAAACGACTCAAAAGCAGAATCTATACACCGTAACACCAATAAGTATAGTAGAGGTATGCTAATTTGAATGTCGCCTAACAGTGAACGATCGCCAAAGCCGCCGAGCCAATCTCAGGAGCATCCCTTGGGGGTACTTATCATCTTACCCTAGAACTTTATTCCACCAGTACAATTCATATCCAATACGAGACAATCACAACCACAAGCAGACCAATAACTGACGAAGGTCTCTTGGCGTTTGGAACATGGTTGTCCTCTGAAAAATGGGACGAATTCACAGAAGCGAAAACGACAAACGAAAAAGCGAGCATACTCCAGGAATCCCTTTTAACACAATACACTTCTTGTTTTCCAGAAAGGACTACCAAACATTTTTCTTCTGACCGGCATTACATCAGCGAAAAAAGAAAAAAAATTTAAAAGAAAAAGGGCGACTCTTCAGAAAAGGCAAAAGGGAGAAAGGTAACCGCCTAAAGAAAAAAATACGAAACCTGACTCGTAAAGCTGCTAAATAAAATGTCAAACGCATGATGGGCAAACAACAGGCCAATCTGGATTTTTGTCTTGATGAAGATCCCATGGTCATAGCAAACAAGCTCAACACCCATCTTGCTGACATTGTGCAAACTTTAACTCCCATCAGAAAAGATGAAATACCAACAAACCCTGTGAATTTCAAAGAATTCCCCGAAATTACTGAAGAAGAAGTACTTAAGAAGTTAAAAAAACCTCAAAAGAACAAGCATTACCCCAACAGACATCCCCGTTGACCTTATCCGTGCGTTCCCAGAATTTTTGAGTGGACCGCAAACGACACTCTTTAACGCCATTACATAATCTGGGGAATACCCAACGCTCTGGAAAAATGGGTTTGTAACACCAATTCCCAAGAAGGATACTCCAAAAGACTTTTCAGGAGTACGCCCAAAAACACTATATTTTACACCCAATATTTTACGCCCAATTACACCCATATTTAGCAAAGTTTACGAGAGTTTTTTTTCATCGAGGCTCAAGGATTTCATTTTGACCCAGATTGGTCCAAGACAATATGGCAACATGCGCAAGACGTCTATCACGCATTATCTGGTCAGTCTCCTTGACAACATCCTTAAACACCTGGATGAACCAGATTACTGGATCAACCTTATCGCCATTGATCTGAAAAAAGCTTTTGACCTCATCTACCACTACAAAAGAAGCTTTTAAATGACTTTAGTGTCCATCCTTGAATACTGCTGTCCGGTATAGCATTTCGGTTTAACAAGGGAGCAGTCGGAACGCCTCGACAGGATCCAGTACCGGTCTTTACTAATAGTATCAAAATCCCCCAAAATCCCGTACATTTCCCTTCTAAACGAGTTTGGTCTCGCATCTTTGTCAAACCGTAGGCACCAACTTTCTGCCAAGTTTAGTGACCAACTACTGGAAGACCCCAACCATCGGCACATCCTTCCCCCTCCCCACATTCCCGACCGCATAAGGCCACAGAGAATGGCAGCACAACCAGTTCCTAAGATCCAACCTATTCGGGCAATTCATTCGCGGTACGAAAGAAGTTTTGTCCCCTCCTTTGTGAGTTTTTTCAACGCGAAATTTTAAATTCCTTTCATATTTCTTATTTTAATTATTGAAGTTTAGCGCTTATATTTGTTGCAATTCTTGTACTTGTGTAATTATTGAATATTTGACTATGTAAAAGCGCAATTGTATATAGTTATGTTTAACGAGAGAACAAATATTCGTTTTTTTGTTAATACCGTACGGAATGTTTTTCGAATAATAAAGATTGATTGATTGAAGAAAAACTAAAGTAAATACCAGGCAACTATTACTGCAAAATACTTGGCAAAAACATCATGTTAGTCACGCTATACTATATTTTTTAAAATGAGGTCTGGTTGTCAACAGTCTGTTAACTACCTCCTGCTGTTACTTTCACAGTTATAAATCTATTTTTCTTAGTGGGACGTATCTTCAACTGAGAAGATGACGGTTCAAATTAACAAACACCTCAGACAGAAAAATTAGCACACTTATAAATTAATTTTTCTCAATTCCAAACTCAAAGTTTGTGCTAAGACAAAAATGATATAGTTAGCTATTAGCTGATATCAAGTTTGATATTTGTTCCTGTAATTTGACGTTTTTATAAGCAGAAGCAAAACAAGGGTGGTGAAACAGTTTAAATAAGCATACCTCTAATGTACATGACATTTACCTCGAATTATGCAACCTGTAAATAACTCAAAATTTCAAAAAGAATTTCTGGGTAGTTCTAGTTAGGTACTAACCGTCAAGAAGCAAAATAGTAGCCCTAATTACCTAGGACCTAGTTAGGACTGTAAAGAAATCTTCCATTTTTTAGGTCAATTTCGAGGTTATGAAAATCGAGGGCAAATTGTCGCGGACGCTTCGCAGTCAACTTCGCGTTCTAATCTGTTCCTGGGCGGCTCCTGGCTATACCTGGCACCTAAACATCTCTTTCCAAGCATCAGATAAAAGAGCTACGAGCTCATATGGCACTTGTTACGAGTAGGTGGTGTGAGAAGCGAGAAAGTGAATCTGAGCATTTTTCCGGGAATTCCGATACCCCTCCCCACCGTGCTCGAATCCGGTCCAAACCCTAAAATATGTCGTCTAAGGCAGACAATCTGTTTACTTTCCAAGTTTCGTTCCAATCACTTCACTCGTTTAACAGCTATGAGAACCACGACATTTTCGGGCCCCCGGTGGGTCGGTCGGCCCTACTGTGGCCGAATACGACTCAGACAGATACTAACATCTCTTCTTCCCGTCCATTAAGTTTAACCCGAATCGGAACATATCTGCAAATTTCCGGTTACCATTTCATCCTCCTCCTACCTTGGTCGGATCCGGTTCGGACACCAAATGACAAATCTAGGCCGCATAAACTTGGTGCTGTCCAAGTTGCATTCCATTCTGCCCATCCGCTAGGTTTCTGTGCATGTCACAATGTTTCCGGACCCTCCCCCCCCCCCCAACTTTGGCCGCATGGTTCGTAGACAAGCTTTGCATGTCTAGGTCATCAGTTCTTATCACCGATAAAGTTTCACTCGAGTCGGACCATTTTTTCGCAACCTACGGAAATCAGTAATTTCCGGATTCCCCCTCCCTCTACTCCCCGAAAATGGTCAGACCCAGGGCCGGAAGTCTTCATAAGGCTTCCTGTGTCGGGTCCTGTCTATTAGGTCGGGTCACTATTATGCCTGCCTAGTTTTATCGTCCTTCGCACACTTCGAAGTATCCTATCTCGCGAATCGCGATCGCTGGAATTCCGGGAAATCCACTCCCCCCAAAGAGCCCCGACATGATCTGGTTCCGTCAATAACGTATTTAATACTTATGCTTATTCTTCCCACCAAATTCCATCCCGATCCCTCGACACTAAGCGTTTCATAAAAATTCCGGTGGCCCTTCCAACTCCCCCCTCCCCCCAGATTATCGGATCTGGCCCGACTTGACATGGAACACCTGAGACAATAGTCCTTTCCACTTGCCAAGTTTCATTCAAATCCGATCGCCCGTTCATAAGTTATAAATGCCACTAGGTTCCGGATTCCCCATCCCTCCACCCCCGCCCCCCACGATGTTCTAATGGTGCAAACGACTATTCTTAAGTTGGTTATTCGGATCTCTCATATTCCTGCCAAATTTTCATCATCTTATTACATCATGAAGTACCGATCTCGCTGGATCACCAGATTCCTCCCCCCCCCCCCCCCCAACTCCCCCACAGTGCCCAAATCCGCTCCGGTATGTCAATTATCTGTCTAGGACTTGTGTTTGTTCTTCCCACCAATTTTCATCCTGATCCCTCCACTCGAAGCGTTTCCAAGATTTCCGGCTCCCCCTCCAGCTCCCCCCAAAGTCACCGGATCCGGTTCAGATTTGAAGTGGGTCGTCTGAGACACGGAGTCTTTCCAAATATCAACTTTCATTAAGATCCAATGACCCGTTCAAAAGTTATAAATACCTCAAGATTCCGGATTCCCCCTCCCTCCACTCCCCCCACAATGCTCGGACCGGCGAAGTGACTATTTCCAGCAATCATTCGGGGTCCTTGATAAGCCTGCCAAGTTTCATCACCCTAGCTTATATGGAAGTACCCAAACTAGCAAAACTCGGACCGACCGACAGATCGCCAGACCGACGGACGGAACAAACTGCGATCGCTACATGGCACTTGGCCGAAGGGCAAGTGCCATAATAATGGGGCCGAACTAACGTGCTTGTATCCCTGCCGGCCCCCCGTGACCGAATCATATTATTTCAATTATTTTAAGTTAAAGAACCTGAGCCTGAAGATCCATCTTAAAGTCTGAAGGCCTCGAAAACCGTCACAGGCGCCACTTTTTCTGGAATGGTAATATCCTAGAAAGCTTTGCTTTCTAAATCTCGGAAAACAAATAAATTCTTTTCTTGTTTTTTTGTCAAACGGACTTTCTTTTATCCTTTTTAGAGATCTTTGAAGCATGGCAGATCTGGTTCTTCCTTGAAAATGTTTCCTCACTTTAGCATCTTGGCCTATCATGTTCGTTCATGCATATCCAACTTTGTTTTAAGGATCGCTGACTCCAGTTGCCTCTGTAATTAAATAGTGACAGGAACTTCTGTCTAACCGGATTGTTTTCGGGAAAGACCGTCACAGATGGGAGATTCCCTGGCTCTGAATGTTCCTCGTTACAAAGTAAAAATGCAATCTCTAGAGAAAACTTTCCCAGTAGACAGAAATTTCGAAGAAATACAGTAAATTAAAAAACTTTTCCGGTTCCTTGTGAGAAGAAGAAGCTTTAGTATTGGGAAATCATTGCCAGCAGTTCAATTTCTAGTCCAACAAAAGACACGCCGTGCTTAATTTATTCTACTTCAGCACTATTTCAATCTATTCAGGTTGAAGAGATTCTACACTTGATAAGTGTATCCTATCTCAGAGCAAAATAGGTTTGCTCTGTCCTATCTCTTCTACTGGCATTACACTGATTATCACGATTGACATGTTCGTTGTCTTTACGTGACGTATCAGGCTCTCGATCATTGTTTCCGAGATGCTTATTGGTCCGGAATACCAGTTACGCAAATTTCCTCGGAAAGGGATATAGAGAACAGCCTTGGTAATTTACTACAAGCATAGCTAAGTTATAAAGGACCCTACTATCCCAGGACTACTTATCAGAAAAACTATTTAGTGCACGATTTCCTTTAAAGCACAAGACGCAGCAGATACAAACTCGATTCCTATATTTGGCTTAGCCTATGTGCGGGACTTCTTTGATACCCTGGCGTTTGTTGAAAAATTACACACCCGACTCGGTTGTTTTCAGCCTTAGGCTATTCAGTCTCCCTAGCTTCTAATATTCCTTCAGACCAAGCTGACTGCTAAACATATTTGATAGTGCAAAACGGATCCATCATCCTAATTTTATAAGAGCTATATTTCGGCCCTACTTGGCAAAATGAACGTGTGGTTGCTTGAACGGCTTGAGCTTGAAGGGGGCGGGGTACAGATCTAATAAAATTCAGCTGACATATCCGCTTTGCACTGTCAAATATGAACTCTTAACTTTGACTAGAAACACGCAAAACTTGCGTAACCGGTATTTCTGGCCAATGACGTCCTCAGTATAATAGGCAGTAGCCAGGTCCGAGTCGAAAAAGTCTAACACGGCAAATGTATATTCTCAGACAAGTATTGTATCCAAGATGTTTGCTCCTAGACAGTGATTGTTTATAGGAGGGCCTCGCCCACAACCTTTTCTTTCAGTGAAAGTGCTAAAATCACCAAAAAAGAACGCACATAAATTCACCATCTTCTCGGTGCTGCTCCCAAATGGTCAACCCTTTGCTCAACGCCTGGATGTGATTCGGTGACGCCGGATTTCTTAATACTCTACCGTGAGCATGCTGAATCATCATGGAATGATTGGAGCCGGGTTCGTCGGTGAAGATTTGACTAAGCGTAGAGTAGGAGCCGTGTTCGTTGGCTGACATCTCCAAGGGGAGTCCGAAGTCCCTAAACGAGTCCGGCTCCGACTATTTCCAACGTATACTCTTATTTTATTTCTGTTTCTAGAGACTAATTGCTGCGTAAGGCATGTGTAATGCCTAAAATCTTGGCTGGTACTGATGTTGACCCACAACGGAGGGTAAGTTGTGTCAATAAGCATATCCTAGTAAATCCAGTAGAGGTCTTACCGTCCTTACCGTTCATACATTTTTTTTTGCATTGATCGTCTGTGATCGTGTTTGTTCTAAAACTGGCGACAAGGGTATCTGAATTATTTTGCACTTCTTTTTAGTGTCTAAAACCCATAAAAATAAATTGTCAAGTAGGCTAAGGCTTTTGTAAAAAAAAAAAAAAAAAAGACTTTTGGCGTCATTACAGATGACGGGTTCGTCCAAACTGGGGTCAGCCGGTCAGGAGCCGGGTTCGTTGACTGAAATTTAACCAAGTCCAAGGAGACCCGTGTCTCGCTGCTGGATACGAGTTGGCTCCTCCATGAGATACCATGAGACATGAGACAGTGACTGCGGCCGAGCCTGCAGATTCCAAGACCTATAGCGTTCGATTCCTGGTCAGCACAAAAGATTTGCTCAAAAATGTGTCCGCCAATATGGAAGACTTGTGTGATTCAGGGTAGAAAAAAAGTTATGTGAATTTGAGAACGTAATGACTGGAAATACGCTATCGGAGTGGAGACAATGAAGAAATGGGCAGAGTGAGTGGCACGGCTGCTTTAAATACTAGGGACAGGCTACTTACGTAAGAGTTCAATGGATATCATTTTCAAAATTGGAGCCGCTGGCTGCTGAGGTGACGCTTGACATGTGAATACGTCATGAAGATTTGTCCTCCCGACGTCACGATAAATCATCGTATTCATCACTTTATCGTCTTCAATTTTTTCAGTCACGTTGTCAAAGAGAGTCGCGCCGTGCCACCAAGAAACGTGGGGTGTCGGTGAACCTAAAACAGAGAAAAAAAAACACATGGTTTGAAGCCAAGCTGACCATTCATTACGAAAGAAATAGAAAACCGTGGTTTTCGATATATGTCCCTCGCACATCATCTTAGAGGGATAACTAGCTGATGAAGAAAAAAAAACCGAAAATCAAGGTTTTCTATTTTCTTAGAAAAAAATTTATATCCAGGACTTTTTCAAACATGCCTGAGGCCCCGGCGCAAATAGTTCTCAGGCTATAGCTGTAAAACTGATCTGTAATCAATTGTTGGCGAGAACCCTTGCTAAGACTGGCCGAAAAATCGCTGAATAGAATGTTAGGTGACATCAATAATTCGTCGTTTTCATGTATCACTCAAACTGAATTTGTAAATTAAGAACAAAATCAGTTAAGCGTCAAGTGTCTCAGCTCTCTGTGGAAAACGACCAATTCGAACTAAAACTTAGCGAGGATACTATCCCACAATCTTCAGAAAGGACTGTTCCCTTCACGTCCTTTGGACAACTTCGACGTAAAATTCTTCGGATGATATATTATTATTATTATTATTTATTTATTTATAACACATCAACTGGCCGAGGCCAAACAAGACAGAGTATGAAAAAAAATACAAAAAATAAATGAATAAGTAAACAGAGTAAACTGAAGCACAAAATAACAAACAAACAAAAAAGCTCGAGTCACGTCCGTTTCAAGGGGCTCCGCATTAGTAGTTCGTAGACTTCGTAAACTCAGTCAGTTTCGGACAGAGTAGGCTGTACGCAGGGTGTTTGGCACTCCCACAATTGGCACACTTCACAGAGGTTGAGGTGCACGAGCTTTCACGGCTGGACTCGTGGCTCCCACCACACTTGGAGCATTTGACGTTGTTCCTGCAGTCAGAGGCTAAGTGGCCGAACTCTTGGCACTTGTAACACCGCTTTGGGGCACAAATGTACTTGAATATTCGGAAGTAGTCATAGTCAATATGAAAACCCTCTTCCAAATTTCTCTCGAGATCGTCTGGGGTTTCGAAGTAAATTTTATACTGTAAATGGATAGGCTGACAGGAAAATGGTCCGATCTGTTGCTTGTCTTTGTGCTTTCTCTCCCTCCCCTGTCAGGTTCGTTCCGGATGCTCGTTAACAAAGTCCTCCCAAGAGCACATTATTCTAATATAATTTATAATATCAAGTCAAGGACATGTACTGCACTAAACGGTAGTTTTATCAACTTCTAAAGACAAGTTCGAAGTTCAGTAGCACGTCTTCTTCCCTCTTAACCACCTCGGAAGAAACAATACAGCCCTGTGTACGTATTTTCTTCATACATTTGAACAAATCTTTTTGAGAACTGTCGACTATGCATAAAAGACATATATACAAGACCAGGCGTATTTGTAAATATAAATCTGCAAAGATTGAACTGCCTCATACACACTCATCTGATGAATTTTACAAAAATGTGTGCCGAATTTTACCAACCTTTATAACGACAATCCGTGAGTCTTTTTAGCAATTTCTTGTTCATTGTATACGTAGATTATGACAGTCAGATACTACCAAGATTTATACTGTTATCTATTTACCGAGGAATTCAAATTATGGCGAATCCATCTGAACTGGATTGCATTTAGTTAAAGACTCGAGAACAGTGATATTGCATTTCTTTTTTTAAACTAAAATAACCATAAGCAAAGCACTGAAACAACTAAAATTCAGAAAGTCATTCGAAAGGAATGAAAACAGGCACATTTCATATCAAAAGACTGATGATGCCGACATCACGATGTGCAATTAGACTATTCGGCTGCATTCTAAAATTACTCTCACTACTGGGTAATTCCAGCGAAATAAAGCCAGGCAAAAAAATCGATTCTCAGATTTTGACGAAAACTTCTCAGAATGATCTACCAAGGTCCAGGACCTTCCCCCCAAAAAAATTCGGCAAAACAAAAATTTGTTCGGACCCTTTTGAAATTTTCGGACAAATATTCCATTGTTGATAGTCGAAAAAGTCAATATTTTTCAAAAATTCTACAAAAATCAGGGAAATTCAACATGACCTTGAAATTTTCTGAGCTTCTTACCTACCTTTAGGACTTCAAATCTTGAGATGTTCAAGTATGTAGATACTCTACTTTCCTTTTTACGGTAATTTTGTCAAGGTAAGGTAACAAATGTGGGTCTTGGTAGATTGCCTCCAGAAGAACCGGCCAGATAGCGAAAATTCTGAGACTCCCCATGGTAGTAGAGTGAAGAACGAGCTACATTTCCGCATTAGCACTTTTGTGGCTATCGAGCCAGAAATGGATCTTAAATAGCGATGGTATAAAACTGAAATTCTTGGGAAAATGCATTGTTTTTATGACAAAATGACTTAGTCTCACAACCTAAAAATAACAAGTGCGCGAACGCTCAGACGTGGAGTATGAAAGTAAAATGCTGATCACTTTTTGTATACAAACAGCTTTAAAAAACAAGACATTTCACGTTCCCAATAACCAAACAAGTATTGAAATAACCTAATTTGTAATCATCCCACTTTAAAAGCTTTAAATGTAAACAAACCGCAAGTATAAATCCAAAGAAATGTTGGAGATCCGGCACGAATAGCTTGAGCAAGTCCGACCCTTTAAACCTCTTTTCCATTAGCAAGGTAATAACAAGCAGGGGCGTCAAGAATGGGGGGGGGGGAACCCCCTCCCCCCACAATGCTGTCGGCCAGTCAGTAAAAAACAACCGAGTCGGCGTGAAACAGTTAATTCTTTTTATAAGAACAGTCGGTTTTTCTGAAAATCAGTCGATTTTTCTGAAAATCAGTCGATTTTTCGTCAAAATAGTCGGTCTTTCTAAACTGTCTTTTTTTTCTTGAAAACAGTAATTTTTTTCGTGGAAAACAGTTTTTTTCTGCAGAAACAGTCGGTAAAAATTACCGGCCAGTCGATAAATGCCTTGTCCCCCCCCCCAAACATTTTGGCTAGTAACGCCTCTGATAACAAGTGCAATAAACCAAATCGTAGCAGCCTAATAACCCCTTTGTCACAGTTCATTAAGAATGGCATTTCATCGATCATATGACAAAACAATTCAGTTTCCAACTGTTCGTTAAAGATTAAAGTACGACGCGTTGTCTTATTTATTGCTGTTGCATCAGAATCCTCTTCCATGGATATATCTCCCGAAATATACAGGAGTTGGACTTGAGAACTGTCATAGACGAACTTCTCATGGGAAATCTGGGGCCAGCTGCAGATGAACGGGGGGGGGGGGTCGGGACCCATCAAAATGCGTATTTACACCTCTTGTTCCTCAAGTATACTAGCTTAGAGTTTGATTCCAGTCACGGGTCAAATGGTTCAGCGGGTGGGGGCGGTTCAGCTCCACATATATATTCCCAACCTCTATGATCCAAACGCGCAAAGGAATTTCATCGCCTCATTTCAAGTTATTACCAAGTTAAAACATTACAAAAATGGGCAATCTGGGCCCAATTGCCCATGAACCAAGCGGGGGTGGTTTTGGGGCCAGCAAAAAGTAAAAAGAGACCCCAATGCTCACAAGCCTACCAAGTTTCAACTTGATACCTGTTGATTCCTGTCACAGGTAACGAACTTTACTCATGGGCAATCTGGGCCCTGTTGACCATGAACGGGGTGAGTGGGGGAGGTGCAACTTTATAAGCAATTTCCCAGCCCTAGGATCTACACGTACAAGGAATTTAATAGTCCTATGTCCAGTTCTGGTTAAGTTATGAACCTTATTCACTGGGTAATCTGGTCCCATTTGCTCCTGAACCGGGTTGGGGTGGGGGGTGGGACCCCCAAAAGGCACAACTGGACCCCCTACCAAGACCCACATTTTTTACCTTACCTTGCAAAAATTACCGTAAAAAGGAAAGTAGAGTACCTACATACTTGAACATCTCGAGATTTGAAGTCCTAAAGGTAGGTAAGAAGCTAAAACAATTTCAAGGTCATGTTGAATGACCCTGATTTTTGTCGAATGTCTGAAAAATATTGACTTTTTCGACCATCAACAATGGAATATTTGGCCGAAAATTTCAAAAAGAGTGCAAACAAATTTTTTTCGCCGAAAGCAATTTTGGGGAAGGTCCCCTGCTAGATCGTTCTGAGAAATTTTCATCAAAATCTGAGAAACCGATTTTTTTGCCTGGCTTTATTTCACTGGAATGGCCCTACTCTATTTTCACCTGGCGTTAGATTCGTTATCGTGATAGAACAAGACCAAAGGTTTCGATGGGATTCTTAAAATTTAATATTTTTTAGACATCTTGCTCCAGACGATCGAATCTTCGATCGATCGATCGGGTCTTCGCCAGACCCCTTTAACATTTTGCTATTTAATCCTGTATTTATCCATGATAAACCGCTTGAGTATGTACAAAAGATGTTACCGTTTTTAGTTTTTGCTTACGGCCAACCAACTAATCAAATAAGGAAACCAGGTCAGAGATGGATTCAGCAAGCATGTTTACTCCAGCATCTCATCTCTAATCGACTTCAAAAAGATATTTCAGAATTTGTTTGTGTTAGCAAATTCCTCGTATATTAGCACCATTACCGGCGAACTGCATGGAAAGAAAAAGACCTAGTGACACTGAGAGCCGAACCTTGCAATCCAAATTTCAAGATTTGGCAAATTTTGCCAGCTTGTACGTCCAGAAAATAAAGTTTAAATTCGATTCAACATGTCTCCTTATCCCGATACCGAATCTCTAACCGACTTCAGAAACAACTTTGGGCTTCAACCAAATTTCCACTTTTGGCCGAATTCCTGGTTCAGATACGGATTCAGTGGGCCTCCTTACCCCCTAAACGAATATCTCATTAGCTTATAAAACATATTTGTTTTTACCCTTAATTCGAAACCCCCTCCTCTGCCTGTAAATATAGGGCTAAACGAATAAAAATATAGGGCTACGAACTAGGCCTGTTCTTTGCCAAAGAAACCTCATCCGAAGCTGAACAAGATCAACCCCTTGGATCCCCCGACAATCCAAAACCCAAAGAACACGTGCGCTAGGTCTAAATAGTCTTCGATTAAAGCCAATCAACTTTGCGGGTTATACATGCGACCGAAGTCACCATTCCTTCTTCGTCCATAGATTAAACAGTGACGTCACACACGCGAAGAGCTTTAGCCTGTGTGAATAAAGGGATAGGGTAGGGACTGGTATGGGACTATATAACAAATTTTATTAAATTGTTCACCAGACAGTTGTCGATGCATTCTGACTTTTTGACCCCGTAAATGCCGGTTAGGACTTTGGAGATAACTAAACTGATCGCATACACTTATTGTTTATCATTAGTATGTTCGAAAGTTGCAACAGCATGACTCCTTACTCTATATCGACTATGTCGTTGGGCTTTAAAACTTCATGCTAAATTTCCGGATTCAGGGCGACCAACTTTTCCGGCGTGAAAATAATTTTTATATTGGATTCAGCATGTCTTCTTACTTCTGAGTCGAACATATAATCAACTTCAGACACAACTTTTACTTTTTCCAAATTTTTCGGTTTTTGCCTGATTCCGGGTATACTACTTGTCCGGCGAGAAAATAATTTTCATATTTGGATTCAGTATGTTCTCTTTCCCCTAGATCGACTATCTTATTAGCTTTTAAAAAATATTCATTATCGTCCCTTAATTTTAAACCCCTCCCCCACCCCTGAATATACAGATTTGGGGCCCATCTACGAACCTGACCTGTCCCTTGACCCAAAGAACCCTCACACCAAGTTTCATCAATATATCTCATTCCGTTCGAGAGTTATCGTGCTCACACAGACCGACAAGTTTTACGTAGTCATAGGTATCCCTCCACTTGCGTTTTGGGATCCCAGAAACATAAAGTGAAAGGAAATAAAAAAAAATTTCATCGTTTTTGGGATCCGAAAACGTAAGTGGAAGGATACCTTTGACTTCGCAAAAGTTGTCCGTCTGTCCGTCCGTCTGTGAGCACGATAACTCTCGAAGGGAACGAGCTATTTTGATGAAACTTGGTGTAAGGATTCTTTGGGTCAAGGGACAGGTCGAGTTCATATATGGTCTCTGTAGCTTTGAGGGTGGGGGGATCAAATTAGCTTAAGGGGTTAAAAAAATATTTTTTTACAGCTAATGATATAGTCGATTTAGGGGTAACAAGACATGCTTACTTTCTTGCACTCTATTTCAACCGCCATTTCGACAGTCCGCTTAAAGAATTTCGATAATGCAACAAAATATATCAGTTTAGTTTAAGACTGCATCAGGTTAAGCGGTTGGTTAGGGACAAACAACATGCGTTAGGGACAAACAACAAAGTAGAAGGTTTATCTGAAGTTGATTAGATGTTCGAATCAGGGATAAGAAGACATGCTGAATCCGTATATGACAATAATTTTCTACCCGGAAATATTGTTCGCCCGGAATCCGGGTTCAGCCGGAAATTTTGTTTCAAGTTAAAGTTTTGGCGGGACATTTTCATAAATAGAATTTTTTCTGAAGGCGATTAGAGGTAAGAAAATGATGCCCTGGAACAGGATATTTTACTTGATTTCCCTTTCGGACAGATATTCGGCCGGATCCAGCTACACTTCAAATTTTAGTAGCTCTTAGAATCTTAAGATACTTTTTTCGGCCAAGTCCACCGTACACCATTTTATGACAAATATAAAGTATATGCGATCTATTTTCTACTTCTGAACCGGCATTTACATCTTTTTCCGCACCTATTCAAACAGTTAATTATGAACAAATAGCAAAATATTAAAGGGGTCCGGCGACGACTAGAAAATCTACAACATTCACTAGTCAGGATCAAGAATTACAACAATATAAAATATTCCTTCAGTCCCAGCTGACTGGGAATCATATTTGACCATGCAAAAGGGATGGGCAGATCAGCTCAATTTTATTGGAGCTACATTTCGGCCTTTCTTCGCATGGGTCCTCTTTTGACGTATACTACAGGGTAAACACACATGCTAAATCTAAATCTGAAGTTGATCTTCTCAGATGATTACCATAGGCCTTAATCTGCTTCTAAATTAATAATAAAAATGTTCAAGAAGTCTGTCGAACACCAAGTATCTACAAGACCCAATTCTCTACATCAAATACTAAATTTGTGGGATCCCATCGAAACCTTTAGTCTTTTTCTTCTTATTTCTTGTGACACATAGCCTATAATAGCATCCAGTAGCCTATTCCCATGACCGATACACACAAAAGTTTAGTTCCTTCGTTCACTGACTTTTTTAACGGGCATTCCGAAACACCTCCTTAATTTAATTGTATTTCTGTGTGTGTTGTTATTGAATTGTAGATGTATAATAATTGCTGATTATCTAGTTTTTAGTTTGGTGTGAATCTGACCAAATTATGATTTTTACTTATAGATGTTTTGATAAGTTGACATGTTACGTCTGATTCTAGGTTTTTCTTAGAGTTTTAGTGTGAGATACATGTGCACTGACCAAATGAATAATATTAGTTATAGTTGTTTTTAATTGTTAAGTTATATATACGGAAGAAATTCAATGTTCGGCTTCGTCAGTGAGCGAATTTTTTAAAATAAAATGAATTGAAACTGAATTGAATGCAGACGGCCATATAACACTAATCTCAACAGCAGTTCAAGATAAATAGCAATGAACACAACAAAGAAGTCCCAACCAAACAAGACCAAAAGTTTCGATGGGAAACCAAAGTGTAGATAGTTATTAGACTTTTTCATCAAGACAATCAGGTCTTGTCGATTTCTGATTTTCACTAGACCCCTTGAGCATGTTGTGTGTCCAAAACCAACCGCTTAACCAGATGCACTCTTTTATTAAACTGATATGTTCCTGTTGCATTTGGGTAATTCGTTTGGTCTTTCAAGGAGTTATATCATTAGCATTCTAGCAACTGCAACGTCTAGACCTCCCCCCCCCCCCCCCCCCCCCTCCGACACTCAAGACCCAACATGAAGCCACGGCTCGATCCGACCGCTGGGTCATCTAGTGGCGCGGATCGGAAGCGCCCGACATAGGGAGGTTGGGATCATAGTCTGACTATGGATCTAACAAAACTTTTTTTCGGGAGATCAGTGAATAGTAAATCAGCAATGGCAACCTTGCTTTCAAGAGTGAATTGTGTTCAAGTAGTTGGCTGCCGTGAAGACTTTGAAGAAAACAAAGGTAACAGTGTGTTCGTAAAAGTCCGACCCTTCGAAAAATGATGGTGTCTCCCACCTCCTCGGCCCACATGAATCGAAGACTTTAACTAAACTGATATATTCTTGTTCCCTTGAGGTAGATTAAAGAATCGAAATTCATTAAGCGGAATGTCGAAATGGCGGTTTGAAACAGAGTGCAAGAAATAGCATAGCTTCTCCTTTCCCGTGTGTCTCCCGCCCATGATATATTTTGCAGTCAACTCATGCACTTAATTTCTTTATTGGGCAGATAACTTTACAACTCCATTAGCGCTCCTTGCACGTATTCTCCCCACCCTGTTTCCAACTTTTCTCTAATTCGGTTTCTTGTACGGAACGGTTACATTCTTTAAACTATCCAAACACAGCTGAAACTGGCGGAGATGTAAAAAAGTAATTCGGAATACGTCCAGAATTGCAAGTAGGAATGAAGAAAGTATTCAACCAGCTACCCCCCCCCCCACTAAAACCAAGTAAATCCTTGTCCAGATGTCTGGAATTCCGACATGCAAACACCGGATTGGTCTTTCGGTAATTTCCAGTTTGAAAAGTTATATTTGACTGCGCCAAACGGCTAAATCAGCAAAATTTATTCTGGCTATATTTCAACCCTTCTTGGCAAGGGTTCTCGCTTCAGGCACAATGTAGAAAAAAGAACCTGTGATAAAAAAAAAGTAAAGAGAACTATTCTTGAGAAAGACAAATCCGGTATTCGATTTGGGGAGTTCCGACCATCTGAAAAAGGATTGACGGCACTTGGGATTACTGGGGAGGGCCATTGCTAATTTGGGAACTTATTCATTCCTACTTGCAATTTATTTATCAGCCCCTGTCATGGTTTACCAGCGACTCTCCGCAGCGCTCGGGGCGCTTCAGTAAATATCCACATCTAGGAGAGAAGCTGGTGTGGAATGAATTGAATAGTACCGGGTTGAATGCCAGAGAGTAACGTTATATATATGTTTTATGATTAAGCTAGTGCGTAATAAAAGTGTGTTCAAAACCTCCAACAACCCCTTAAAGAACGTCACCGTTTGGCATGGTATGGATATATACATGTTGGTGGCCCTAAATCAATCAAAATCAATCGATCTCTCAATAAACCCAAGCTCTCGACAAATCATTATTTCTGCTCTCTCAATGAATCTTGGGATATAAGTTTTGAGGGGTTCACAACTTCGGTGTAAAAAAGTACACAAACATTCAGAAAGTAAAATGTTTATCACATCGTATATACGAACAGACTAATATACAAGCTTTAGAATCAAGACATTTCCACATCTCCAATAACCAAACAAGTATTGAACTAACCTTAACTAGCCTTACCCTTAATTAAATGTAGTTTTTCAGGCAGTTTAAAAGCTTTTAATCTAAACAAAACGCATATATAAATCCAAAGATCACCTTGCAAAACGGTTTCAATTTCAATACTGAATATCCAACCCTTTCAACCTCTTTTCAATTATCTAGGCAATAACAAATGCAATAAACCAAATCGTAGAAGCCTAATAACCCCCTCGTAAAAACTTCATTAAGAACGTCATATCATCAATCATATGACAAAACCGTCCAGTTTCCAACTTTTCAACATATGGGCAATTTGGGCTCACTTGCCCATGAACGTGGAGGGTGTTCAACTTCAAATATATATTCCCAACCCTTAGAAATAAAAAGCACAAGAAGTTTCATGGTCTTATCTCCAGTAAAAATACTAAAAACCGGGCAATCTGGACCCAATTGCCCCTGAGCCAAGTGGGAGTGGGATCTGAGACCTCCAAAAAGCAAAGAGACCCGAATAACTATAAGCCTATCTAGTTTCAACTTGATACCTGTAGATTACTGCAACGGGTCACGAACTTTACTCTTGGGCAATGTTGGCCCAGTTTGAACATTGGGGGAGGTGCAATTTTAAAAGTGTTTTCCCAACCCTGCACAAGGAATTTCATCGTCGTATATCCAGATCTGGTCGAGTTATGAACATTATTCACTGGGCAATCTGGGCCCGATTGCCCGTAAATTGGGTAGGTGTGGGTGGGGTGGGACCCTCAATAGGCCTAAGTTGACCCAAATGCTAAGAAGTATACCAAGTTTCAACTTGATACCTGTAATGGTTCACGAGTTATGAACTCCAGAAACAAGACCAAAGGTTTCGATGGGATCCCAAAAAATTGTAAGTTTTCTTCGACAAGGTTATCCAGTCAAGCGGGGCTTTTAGGGATCTGGCCGTTTGTCAGCCGTTTGAAAATAAACATAAATGACACGTAGCGGTGTTTTCTTAAGAAAATAACGGCCAAAAAGCTCAACTTCAGACAAAACTGTTACTTTTAGCAAATTTTCTGGTTTTGCACGGATTCAGAATGTCTCTTTACCCCTACATCGGACCCTCTAATCAACTTTACATAGAACTTTAACTTTTAACATACGTTCCGGTTACTGCTGGATTCCGGGCGAACTGTCTGTCTGGAGAGAAAATACTTAGTATATACAGATTCAGATGTCTCCTTACCCCTGTATCCGACCTCTAATCAGCTTCAATTAAAACATTCACTTTTGACAAATTTCCGGATTTGGCCTGGTTCTGGGCAAACTGTATGTCCGGGGAGAAAATTATTTGCATATACGGATTGAGCATGTCTCCTAACCCCTGTATTAAACCTCTAATCAACCTCAAGTAGTCCTACTTTAAACAAATTTCCGGTTTCGGCCGATGCCGGGCGAACTGAATGTTTGGGTAGAAAATAATTTGCATATATGGATTCAGTATGTTTCCTTGCACGTATGTCAAACCTCTAATCAACATCAAGGAAAACCTTTACTTCTTAACAAATTTCCGGATTTGCCCGGATTCCGGGCAAACTGCATGTCCGGGGAGAATTTAATTTCGATATACGGACTCAGCATGTCTCCTTGCCCCTGGTATCAAACATCTAATCAACTTCGAGTAAAGTTTCTACTTTTAACAAATCTTCCGGTTTCGGCCAGATTCAAACTCAACTAAATCTCATTAGCTTTTTAAAAATATTATTTTGGCCCCCTTAGTATGAACCACCTACCCCACCCCCAAAAATGGAGCTACGGACCCCATCTACGAACTTGTCCTTTTACTTTGATCCAAAGAACATTCACAACAAGCTTTAACAAAATATCTCATTCCATTTGAAAGTTATCGTGCTTACGGACGGACGGACAACTTTTACGAAGTCATAGGTATTCACGTTTTGGGATCCCAAACCAGTACGGTGAAAACCGAAAAACGGCTACAGCGGACACAAGAGTGGACTGCTCATAAATGAATATACCACTAAAGAGATAGAATTCCGGACAATAGAAAAATTCAAAGAGTGAGGGTACAAAAGTTATAATTGACAGTTCAATTTTGGATTTTTCGTTAGCTGGGCAACACTAACCTGTGTAGTTCGCTGAGACGTCATTAAAAAAAGGTGTCTCAAGAGTTGTAAAAAGAAAGCAATAACTGTTACAAGCTGTACAGACGAGAGGTTTTAGAGAGTTCCTGACATAAGTGGTGACAACGCTACATTCTTGTTAATAATAATGCTCATTCACAAAATACTAAAGAAACGGGGAACTTTTGTCGAGCATCGGCCGACTCGTCGGCACATCGACCTCTTTTATCCGCAAGAAATGATATCTTGCAAACATTTGTTGGGCAAAACACAGAAGAAATCGAATTCTGCTTGCTTTTTGTCGGGCCTCGGTATTCCCTACGGCATATCGGGTTCTTTTTATACGCAAGAACTAAAATCCTGCAAATATCTGTCGGGCAAAACACAGAGGAAATCGAATTCTGCATGGTTTTGTCGGGCCTCGGTACTGTCAACGGCAGGTCGGGTTCTTTTTATACATAAGGAATAGAGAAGAAATAAAATTGTGTATGCTTGTGTTGGGCGTCGGTTGGCTCGTTGGCACATGGGGTTCGATTTATACGTAAGAAATCAAATTCTACAAACTTTGTCGGGCGCACCCGGGATGCAATAACAAAAGCTATATGAGCAACTCTGGAGCGGGTACAGAAATAAAATAAAATAAAATACAGCGGGTTATTTTTACACGTCAGAAATTAACTTCTGTACAGTTAAGTCTGGCAATACAGAGAAGAAATTAAAAGCTGTATGGTTTTATCGGGCCTCGGTATTCCTCGAAAGAACATCAGGTTCTTTTTATTCGTAAGAAATAAAATTTTGTAAACGTTTACCGGGCGCATCCCGAAAGTTTTAAGTTTCGTCGGCACATCGGCTTCTATTTAAATGCAAGAAATAAAGATCTTTAGTCTTCTCGGGCAAAACACAAAAGAAATCGAATTCTTAATACTTAATGCCGAACATGTGAACTTTAATAGACGAAGTTACATTACAGGAATAACCTCAACTGATGCATTACAATTAGTTTACGCAGTTTAACGGAAAATCCAACTTATTTGTGTGTCATTTAACTGAATACGCTGAATTATTTGGATTCTGCAAAAGGATTTTCTTATTTTCCACTATCTACTCTAGTTATGACGTTCAGAATATGCAGCCATCCCCCCAACGTAAATTCTACTTTGACGCGGGGAATTTTAATCTCAAGACAAACGCGGCTTTTCTGGTGAGATAGGTGAAGATTGCTTAGTGCCTGGCCAAAAAAAAACTTAAATCTGTCTCTTAAAAGTTTAACCGAAAGAGCTGGGATATGACAGCCTAGTTACCCATCACTTGTTCACTTAAATTGGCTTGAAGACCCGCTGAATATACCCGCTATTCACTAATAATAGGTTTTCAAATAGTGGAATTTCCGTGTGATTTGTGGTACCTCCATGCACTTATATGTTTGTTGTACGCCTTACGAGAAAGATTTATGGGTTTTTTTTCTTCAGGCACTAAGCAGTCTTCACCAATTTCACCACTTCCCACTGAAAAGCCCCGTTTGTGTTGAGATTAAAATTTCCCGCGCCATAGTAGAATTTACGCGGTGGGGTCGGCCGCAGATATTCTGAACGTCATAACTACGGTAGATAGTGGAAACTAAAACAATCCCTTTGCAGAATCCACATAATTCGGCGTATTCAGCTAAATGACAAAAAAATAAGTTTGCTTTTCAGTTAAACTTTAAAAGCTATAACTTGTACTAGCTTTTTAAGAAAAATGTTTCCGGAAAACACACAGAATTACAAAATGTCGCCTGCGGAGCTTACTTTAAGTTGTTCTGGGTACAGTAGCTGGAAGCAAGGCCGTATCCAGGAGGGGGAGGGGGGTTAGGGGGTTGACCCCCCCCCCCCCCGAAACATACAAAAATAACAATTTTTATAGGCTTTTCACTCAGATCTATGTGTTTTTTCTACTTTTTTGTCCGACCAGCAGGCAACCCCCCAAAATGCAACCCCCCCCGAAATAAATTCCTGGATACGGGCCTGGCTGGAAGCTTCGCTTTTTAGCGAAAGCCGGAATGAAAAAGACGAATATGTGACCTTTAATATACGAAATTAACTGATGCATTACAGTTAGCTTTACACCGGTTATATCCAATGCTGGTGGGAAATGTACACAAACCTGACCCCCCCCCCCCCCAAGGTAAAAGGCTAGCGACGCCCCTGGTATTAGACCACGTAAACTTCTAAAAGTGGACTATTCATCTAGACCAAAACAGAAAGCACTCAAAGAGCTTTTCCGGAAATGGAATGCAAAGAGAAAGCGGAAAAAATTGACAACAAATAGGTTGTTCTACTGTTGAACTCCCTCATTCGCAATCGCAAAGCTGTCTACAGGCAGACAGTGTACATACATTTAAGACGGGAAGGCTTGCTCTGAGGTCTTTCAGGGTGAAGAGAACAAATAACAAGATCTGAGAAGGAGATATTTGGGCGAGAAACGATGGAAGAGGAGGGGTAAGAAAAATGGAAAAAGAAATTTTTTGAAGATCTTGGTCGGTCAGTTGTTTCAGGGACTATGTGGACATTTTTTTTTTTTTTTTTTTTTTTTTTAATATTATCATTAAAATTGTGTCACGATATTTTGCCGAATATAAGAATCCAGCCTTGACGCCAAAAAGCCAGGATCTGTAACGTCATGCGTAGTTACTACAGTAAGTAGGGTGGAACACGCTCCAAGCCTGCATTAGCGTGTTTGCGTGCCTTCTTAAAGTTAATACACTAGTCTTTCAACGCGTTTTGTTGTCATACATAAGATCATTTTGAACAATTGATTCCTGATGAGCCATTTTATTTCCTATCCTTCTTTATTAATTTGTCTAATAAATATTAGAACTGCAATTGCAGTAAGACGAACTATTTTTGTAATTGTTGTTAACCTGTCATTTTAAATATTCTTTGAGCCCAAGCTGACTTTGAAACATTTATTCAAACAATGTTTACAACGGATACGTCAGCTATGATTCTTCATCAGCGATATTTCGGCCCTTCTTGGCAAAGGTCCTCGTCAGGCTGTCAATCCTCTGGTTCAACTTCGGGGAAGGAAACAAACCTGTGATCATGACAGCCTGACGAGGACCCTTGCGAAGAAGGGCCGAAATATCGCCGATGAAGAACCATAGCTGACGTATCCGTTGTAAACATTGTTTGAATAACTGTCATTTTAATTTGACGAATTCTATTTTATAACCGTGAACTGTATATATAAAACTTTGTTTAAAAATGAAAAAAAAGGATAGCAGATATGTTGGCTATTAGTCGTTTAACTATATTGACATATTAGCCCTTTTCTGCAAAAGATATTTATGATCAATAAACCGAACTGAAACTGGAGCTGAACGTAACCATAGTATGACATTCTCGGCGCTGACGTCATACCGAATCCTCGAGGACTAACCAGCTGAACCCCTCTCCGTAAAGCCCTCAAACCTAACAAAAGCTCCTGGCGACAAGCTCCTTGATAGAATCTGCACAGCACTTCCCAATGCAAAGTCTGTTTCCCTATCTCTGTCACTGATAGGATATACAGCCTCTTGGGAAAACTCCTGAAGATTGGAAGTTCCTACGGGGGAATCCGAAACGTCGTTACCGGACTTGCCGACAAATCATTTTCGAACCAATTGCCCATTTGTTCAGAGATAGCCGAACTAGCAAGCTCACTGACGAGCTTCGGATATTGCTAACTAGGCGTTCAGACCTAAAAGTCTGTCCGGCCAAACAACCTTGATTTCTGAGACTGTTTGTGGTTTTCTATTCCTCTTTATTCCTGTCTGGAGGTAAAAAAAAAAAATGAAAGTAGAGGTGGAGCGGTAAGGTAAAGCGAAGTGGTAAATACACTGTGAAAAGTTTCTCCGAGTAAGGATTGAAGTTAACTGCAGTATTTGCTCCGAATTAGAGATAAGATTATCTTTTTATAGACAAGATTAATCCCAGTAGCAAATACTGCAAGATGTTTTCCTTTAACAGTGTATATAACTGATTTCTGATATTTGTCTGCGGCGTATGAAGGTTATATAGTTCGGTGGTCGGTAAGGTAACGATCGAGTGGTAAGGACCAGTGAAGATTAACAAAAAGTTCATACCTGATCGCGCTAACTTCGTTAGCTGAAATTTATTCTAAAGATATTTCGGCCCTTCTTCGTAAAGGGTCCTCTATGGGATCAATCTAGGAAAAAAAACTCCGATCTATTATTTTAGAGCCCGAATAGGATCCCTGCCAAGACCGGTCCCGCAAACTTCTAGCAACAAGACCAAGGTTCCGATGGTATCACACAAATTTAATATTTGATCCAGACGGTTGCGTCTTGTAGATAGGTCTATTGGGAAATTTAGTTATTTTACCTATTAACATTTGTAGTATGTAGAAACAGATTAATGTTTGGCCGGACTCCGGGCGAACTATTTGTCGGCGAGAAAATAAGTTTCAGATATGGATTCAGCATGTCTTTTTACCCCTAGATCGACTATTTCATTGACTTTTTAAAAAATTTTTGTTGTCCCTTAATTTGAAACCCTTACCCCACCCCTAAATATGGGGCTACAGGGCTTATCTATGAACTTGACTTGAACTTTGACCCCAAAGAGTCCTCATGCCAAGTTTGATCAAAACATCTCGACCCTTCGAAAGTTATCGTGCTAACAGACGGACAGACGGATGGGCGGACAGACGGACAACTTTTGCGATGTCATAGGTATCCCTCCACTTACAATCCCTCCCAAAAATACATAACTAACTTAACATTCCTGCCAGAAAAGAACAAATGACGTGCTTGGATAGTGCAGGACATAAACCAATATCAACTAAAAAACAAACAGAATAAACAGATTAACTGAATATATCAAAAAAGAGAAAAAGAAGGGAGCGTACAAAAGTTAGCCTACGGTTTCAACTATAAAAAAAAAAAAAAAAAAGAGAAAACATAAGGAAACCAAATAGAAGAAAAGAAGTAGAATACAACTGGGGAAAAACAAGACAAGCATCGAAATAGCAGAACCCGGAAAGTGTAAAACTCAGTGATGCCGTATGAAATTCACGTCTCCGAGAGAATTTGATGAACGGTTAAGGAAGTAGGGTCCTTTAAGGAACATTGAAGCGGCACATCCCGCCGAGTGACTCCCCTTCGACTTCAATAGCCATCAACTCTCCTTACTTCATTCTTAATTACATACTGCGGCTTAAGATCCCGTTACCATAGAAAACCAACCTCCACAATCTTATAAGATAATGAGCTCTAGATGTCTCAAGACCCTGTCATCTTCCCCTATTCCCCTTAAAAATATGACCCACTAAAAAGCAGGGTCGAGTAATGAATGTGTGGGTAAGCCTGATAGGACAAAAGCGATTGCGAGTAAAAGGGTGCTCGAACGGTGAAGAGGTAATAAAGTGCAGTGGAAAATGCAGCCTGTCCAAGGGAAAGATAAATTTTGAAAAGTAAGTTCAGAAAATGGGCAAGATTAATTACACTGTTAAAAAAAATCCCCAGGTAAGGATTTAAAGTTAACTGCAGTATTTAGGACTCAGTTTAATCTTATCTCTACTGGGTAATACCGTTTTAATAGGAGGAAATCTCGATAACGGTGAGAATGATCCTGAACCGGTATGATTTCCTCTCGGATATAAGTAATCCATATACAGAGATTTGTAAGTGTACTACAATTGGGATTTCACTGTAAAAAGTTCTTCCGTATAAAGATTAAAGTTAACTGCAGTATTTGCTACTCAGATTATTCTTATCTCTACACAGATAAGATCAATACCAAATAGAGATAAGATGAATTCGAGTAGCAAATACTGCAGTTAACTTCAATCTTTATACGGAGACACTTTTTACACTGTTGTTGGCATTGGTGTTTCACAAAAGAAAACAGACACAGAAAAAAGCAAAATGAAGACCGGGCAAACCTGTTTTCTTCAACATTTTCTACATATTCACAAACATCCACGATGAGATTGGGGTTAATGAATTTCAGGATACTGGGAAGGGAAACCAGACCCCCCCCCCACCAGCAAATATAGCCTTCAAACGCGACAGCGCATGGTAATTAAGGGTGAAGTGGTCCGGATTCTCCCCCTCTAAGTCGCACCCCCCTCAAATAGACTCCTCCCAAGTTTGTTTGGTCTTCGCATACAGCTGAAGGGACTGCGATGTACATTTCACCATGCCAGTATTTTTTTATTTGTATATATTAACCTCCATCACTTTTTAACCGCAGACCGTATTGATCATATCGGAACCGATGCATTCAAGATTTTGAACTGAGCCAGCATAGTTTTCTCTTTTTACGCCATCCGAGAAGTGTGTTTCTACGACTCTCTGTGTGGCCAAGAATCGTCATGTTGTTCGAGGTTGACAAACTACCGAGGGGTTTCCCACTCTCGATTTGAGTGGACAGCAACTGCTCCGGTGCCAGCGCCGGCTGACACCCACCGGCACCGGTTTCCCCGTGTTAGAACATTAAAATAACCATGTTCAGAAGCGTTTGAAAGATGAATCGCCTAAAGTATGGCCGGCACCGTTGATTTCGGTCGGTCCCAGGACAGGGTATACAGCAGATACAGTGGGGAACACCTCGCAAACTAATCTCGAGGTCATGATATGCCTGCCAAGTTTCGTCGTGAAAGTACCCAAAACCGCCATCACCGGAATTCCAGCCTTCCCCCCCCCCCCACAAGTGTCCGGATCCAGTCCAATTGCGTAAATGATTTATCTAGAGCAGCTAATACTAATTCTTCCCAGCAAGTTTAACTCCGATCCCTCCATTCTAACCGTTTCTCGAGATTTCCGGTCTTCACTCCCGATTTTGTTGTTCGTGATTTGGCGTCCAACCTTACCTTATTTTCACACTTCGGAGCGAATAAGGTCCATGGATGTGTTATTCTCTGCTAATGGTTGGTTTTCTGGTAGGATGGTCAACACATGACTAAGTTTGAAACACACCAGTGAACCTCGGGAACAATGACAAACGTCGCCCGAACAAATCCTGTGTCAACGAACTAACGGCGTTCGTTGGGGACAGTTGTGACGCTTCCGATTCTTCCGCTACTTTTACGGCGATTCTTCATCGGCACGCACAGTTAGTCAACAAAAGTACAATCAAATGAGCTATTTTTAATTCAAACATCTACAAAATACTGAAGGTCCTGCTAGTGCAGAAGGGTGAGGGAGTAAGCCTTAGGATGTATTTACTGAGATTTTATTTGCAGGCATTACACAGGCGTTACATTTTCAGGCCTAAAAAAAGAGAAAAGCTGCGTTTACGCGCGTTAAAACTTAGGGTTCGAGCGTGTCGCACACTTCTGTTTCCGTAACAAACGTTCAGAGATATTTTGGGACAGTGTTCGTCTTATGTTATTTATAATTTGACGGATATGAATATTTTTGTTGTTATATAGCTCCTTCATCTGCTGACTAAGTACGCTATTTGGCATTGTGCCACGATTTGTGTTTATATTTTAAACAAACCAATCAATCAATCAAACACTTTATTAACGAACTCTTCGGGCGTGTTCCACCCTTCTAATAATAGTAACTATTAGTAACTATTTCCGTTCCAACCTAATAATAGTAACTAATAGTAACTATTTGCTTACCATGCTCGGGAGTTTAGTAAGCGTGGTAACTACGCATCTTTGTAACGTAATTGGTCCGACTTGACCGTGGCATGATATTCTGCTGGAAAATAGAGAAGTCGTTCCAGCCTTGACGGCAAAAAGCCAGAATTCTTGACGTCATGCGTAGTAACTACGGTAAGTAGAGTGGGACACGCTCTTCGTGTGGATGAAGAATCGCCGTGTGCCTACACTGTAAAAAGTTTCTCCAAATAAGGATGCAGTATTTGCTACTGGGATTAATCTTTTCTCTATTGGGATAAGATAAATCCGAATTAGGGATAATCTTATCTCAATAAAGATAAGATTAATCCCAGTAGGAAATACTGCAAGATTTTTTTTTTTACAGTGTAGCGTAGAGGCAGAAACGTCACCACAGCTGTCCGCAGCAATGTTTCTAATTGGTTTATAGAGGATCTGAATCAACTCTGACTATTCATTTGGATGATGTTTCTTGTTCTTCCCGAGGTTCATTGGCATGTTTCGGACTTGGTCAAATAGAGTATTTAGTGGGTTCGAGCAAGGAAACATTCCCTCTACTGATACTGATGGTGTTAATCTGAGTGGAAGCACTGCAAATGGACGCAAAAAGGAGGGGAAGATACGGTACTCGTAGTAGAATTAAAGAGATGGACGGTATGTGCTGCGCGAAACACGTCAAGAAGACACGCCAAAAAATAATTAGCCTTTCCAAGAAAAGCGCACTTCTAATTGACCTTTAGTAGCACGAGGAAATTTCGCAGGATTGGCGCTAAACGGTAGTTCCCGTGTGTTAGCCTAGTCAAAGTCAAACTACTGAGCAGTTGGAGTCCCTTATAGTCCAGCACTACACTGAAGTCTTCTGCACCATATTTTGTTAAAGCACATGTCGTACTTATTATGCTAGATCATTCTACTTCAGTAGTATTTCCATCCATTCTCGTTCCCGTGATTCTACACTTCATAAGTGTATCCTATATCCTATTCACACTAAACTGACTATCAGGCTTGCCACATTTCTTCTCTTATCAGGCTCCAGACCATTGTTTTCAAGAAGCTTATTCGTCTGAAGACCGATTATGCAAAGTTTACAACGTTTGTCATCCAAGCCAAGGGACATCAAAAGAGGCTAAACAACAATAGCCTTGTATAATTAGCTGTAGTTTTAAAGCCGTCAACTGTCTCAGAAGCATCTTAGAAGAAACACTATGTAGTTCGAGTTGTCCTTCAAAAAATTCAATTGTTTCTAGCCAAGGCCGTATCCAGGCGGGGTAGGGGGTTCCCCCCCCCGAAACATCTAAAAATAACGATTTTTATAGGCTATTTTCCTCTGATCCATGTGTTTTTTATGCTTTTTTGTCCGACCAGCAGGCCCCCCCAAATAAATTCCTGGATACGGGCCTGTTTCTAGCTAAGTAATTTCAACCGGTCTCAAAGGTTTGATCTATGAACTGAGTGCTGAAAAGATTGACGCATCCAAAGCTACTTTTATATGTTTAACAGATATTATAAGTGATTCCTACCAGTCCTTTGTAGATATTTTGATAGCGGTATCATTCCATCAATGAACCGAATACTTTCAAGATTGACACATACAAAGCTACTTTTACATGTCTTACAGATATTATAAGCGATTCCGACCAGTCTTTGTTCATATTTTGATATACGTATGATTTTATTTATGAGCTGAGTGCTTAAAAGATTTAAAAAAAAATATTTTGAAGATATTAGGAATTAAATCATTATTTTTACCGCAAGCGACTCATCGAGATTCAACATCCTTATTGCTTGCAAGTGCAATTTAAGGTAATTTTATTTACGCCACGCGGGAGTGCACAAATCCGTTTTCTGCATGCATCTAAGAGGCATGGCTATTTAAGACTAAAATTCGTTGACATTTTTTTTCTTTTTTTTTTGTTATTTGGATTGATTTCACTTCGTGTTGGCGCATTCGTGCGGTGATCGTTCTATTCAGCGTCCGGTCGATTTTGTTTTAAAGTATAACTGAAAGCCAACTTATTGTTGTATCATTCAAGTGAACATACTGCAGTACTTGGATTCTGCTTAGGGATTTTTTTATTTTCCACTATCTGCTCTAGTAGTGACGTTCAGAATATCCACAGCCGTCTCCACAACGTAAATTCTACTATGACGCAGATAATTTGAATCTCAACACAAACGCGGCTTTTCAGTGGCCAATGGTAATCTTGGTGAAGACTGCTTAGAGCGTGAACACAAATTTGTGTAAATTTTCTCGTCAAGCATACAACACAGGTATAAGCACATAGACTTACCACAATTCCGACAGGGAAATTCCACTATCTGAAAATCGATTATTCGTGAATAGCGAAGTAACACATTTTCATCGGGTCTTCAAGCCTGTTTAAGTCAATAAGCGATGGGTAACTAGACTGCCCTATCCCAGCCCTTTTCGGTTAAACTTTAAGGATCTTTTTATGGAACGGTTCACTGTCCTTCTTTTCTCCGGTTCAAACCCTGAAATAATTTTGTAAGTGCAGAGTAGGTATTGTTTTATTGATGTTTGTTTATTAGTCAGAGTTCTGAATAAAAAAAAAAAACTTAAACCTTGATGCCAGGATGTGCGATGGGCTGACGCCCAATTCTTAGACAGTATCGTTCGAATATTTACTTCTAGTCATTTATAGTAAAGTGCAGTAGCGTATATTCCGATTATTTTCGGGAGGGGCTACAGCTCAGTGAAAATATGCGGCCAAAGGCCACTCCCTTATCGGCCGGAAGGGCGAAATTTTGCATATTTTGACCGTTTTTAACACTAAAAATACCTGTAGGTGCAAAAAACACCTTTTAATCTTGTAATCATGCACACTACGACTCAAAAACTCTATCAAGTACTGAACGATACTGTAAATAATTTCGATTTAGCTTCTCAATTTGTATTTTCGCGAGTGTTTTTCCCGTATGAAAACTCCTTTTCCGAGAATTTCGGATGAAGATGGCCCTGTCGCCCGTATTTCGCACACGTTTTTACAATTAAAAATCCTTTTTTCAAGAATTTCGGGGGAGGGGGGTCGCCCCTGTCCCCCCCCCCCAATATACGCTACTGGTAAAGTGTATTCATTTGTGTTGTCTTTTAAATGTATTTTGTGAATATTTCACAGCTTACGTCTTCTAGCTTTAAAGTTCAATGATCACATCAAACTACCCCAATCCTAATCTGTAACAATCTAGGAACAATGCTTACCCCCTAGATCAGCAGCTTTTTCAACATTTTAGTCTTTGTGATATTTCAAAGCGTAATTTTTTAGGCCAGTACAAAGATAAAAGTGATGTTTCTTATAATACTTAGTAGGTCTTTATTTTATGCATAAATCAGCTTGTATAATTCAGATTTGAATAGATTATTTGTTTTTGAATGATTTTTGTACCTAAGTTATTTTTTACAAGCTTATTGCATATTCTGGTACATTTTATAAAGCAAGCTAATCAAGCTTCACAACACTATTCCACAAAGAAAAACTTGTAATAGGCATTTTAAGCCATGGAACTTCTGATGAAACACTAGAACAATCAGGTAAATCTGCGGCTTGACTTTGGTGATGTCTCATATACATCCTTTTCTATCAAGCATTGCTGGGAGTTTTTGAATTTCCTGCCACGATATCCCAGCTCCTAAGATTTGGATCGCCGAAATGCCAGGGAGGTAAAGACAAGGAATAACAAGAAAACGGCCGATTTTCGTGGCGGAAGGAAGTCGGAAATGTTTATTTGTGAAGCATTTAATACAGAGTAAAGCATTAGAAGTTTCCATTGTGCTTTAAGGACACGTCGTACTTATGATAGTAATTCACTCAACTGCAGTAGCATTTCCATCCATTACCGTTCCCGAGATTCTTCACTTCATAAGTATAGTCTGCAGAACAGCCGTAAGAAAGAACAGCCGAAGCCGTGTGTAGTTTTCGGTAAGCATAGCCTAGTTGTAAAGTGGTCAACTATCTCAGAAAACAATGTAGTGCGAGGTAAAGTTGTAAAATTAAGTTTTTGATTGATTGATTATCCCTTGAGGGCTGGCAAGCCCCATGCTGGCAATTCAATCCCATTCAATTTCGTTTAACCTAAAAACACATAACGGACAAGCCGACGGGTTGTTTGCAAAACATAACTTCATAACATAAAAATCTACATCTCTATACAACTTTGCAATATTTATACCGACGTCTATCATAAATATGGTCAAGAATATATAGACTACAATTAATAAAATATAAACTTTAACATTCAAATACGCTTCGAGTTGTGTAAACGAACAAACGAGGGGACGAAACTCAAAGCATACCTTGTTGGCAAAGGTACCATCGGCTCTAAACGAGGTACAGGCTCGGCAGGTTGACAAGGAAGACATATTTGGGAGGGGATAAAAATCAGGGAGGACGATATCGCGGTTGACAAATTCGGGAGGGGACAATATCAGGGGGGGATACCGCGGCATCCTGGGGCTTTCTAACACCCTTCCTGTCACCGTCCCAAGATTTCTCCAGGTAAGATTTTAAGCTGTGTGGACTTCGGCTTGTCTTACAGGGTTGCGACAATAACCCCGCCCAAAACCAAACGATATAGGCACCACCGTGACTCGAACCAGCAAACCATTCAAATTACCCGAGAAATTACCCCGTCCCTAGTTCATTTGTCTGACCGATATTTGTCAACGTTCGTACCTTATTTTATTTCCCATTTTAACTCTTGATGCTTCATTATACTATTTCCCATATGAACTCTTTGTGTATGACTAGTACTATATTAAGTAGGCATATGCATTATTATCACACATTGTTTACATTGTACATCATGGCTCTGACATGTGTTATGTCATGATGATTCTCTGCTAGCCATACTCTGTTGAGCTATTATGGAAATAAAGAATATTTTTATTTTTCCCAGCGTGCTAACGTTCGGCCAGGATGGCCTTTTCTGAAAAGCAATGTCATGAACGGATTATAAAGGGCCGATTTTAATAAAGATAATCATACCCCTGACTGGAAGATGCCTTGTTGAGCCTTTCAAATTACGTTTAAGCATATATAGAAAGTTTTCTTACCTCCGAAGGCAGTACAAGTTAGGATCAAACTTTTTCCAATTTCCAGTGGGCCAGCGACGGAGCCGAGGACCCTTTCTTCCCCGTCGGTAATTGAAACGGAGCGAGGCGGATCTGAGAAAAAAGGTAATGTAAGTAATGAGCCTGTCCGTTCCGAAAATGCGACGAAGCAGAAAATGCAGAGAAAATCAAAGGGCTACCAACTATTCTACACGGAGAGTGAAACTCTTCAGGCCTCGGAGGCTTTGCTGCTCACTAGTATCTTCTTATATGGCAGCGAGGCTGAAGTAAGAGCAGGGTAGAATCCTATCCGGGCGCGTAATTGAAGGACACCTCGAATAACATAGGATTTCTGCTAAGATGCTCTGAGATAGTTGGCTGCTTTGAAACTTAGCTATGATTACAGAAAATTACAAAATACTTCAGCTGTGTTTAGCCTCTTTCCGTTCTTTGCCTTGGATGATAATCTTGGCAGAATTTCCATAGCCGATCTTCGGACCATCAACGTTTTCGGAAACAATGACCGGGAGCCTGATACAACACGTAAAGAAACAAACGTGGTAAGCGTGATATCATTGTAGTCATAATGCTAATGGGTAGGATACACTTATGAAGTGTAGAATTTGGTGTGAGGATGGAAATACTACTGAAGTAGAATGAATTACTATCAGTAAGTTCGCCGTTTCGCCGATAGTATGGCTCTGAACAGGAAAGGTGTAAGTACCAGGAGGTCATACAGGGATAAAGCTTGGAAGTAGGTTCGAGGAATGGGCAATCTTGCTGTCCGAAAAAAATGAGGAGCTATATGAGTCATTGGATGTATCCGAGGGCTCGGCTTCCCTCCTTTTATGACCCATCTTGTATGCAGGGGAGTCGCAAGGGGGGGGGGGGGGAAGCCCCCCCCCCACCTTTTTGAGATTCGGTAAAATTTTGGGCAAACTAAAATTGTTCGGTATTTTTTCGATAGCAGAACTGTTCGATATATTTACGGGGATTCGGTAGTTATACAGAATCCTATATAGGCTATATGTACAAATCTCCTTGGTATGATCGGGTTTCTGTATAATTGCCAGTATTTGGTAGTTATCACGAATTAGGTGAGAGAATTTACTGAAATCATTTGGTAATTTTTCGATGCCGGAACTATTCGGTATATTTATGGAGATTCCGTAGTTACACACAATCCCGAATAAGCTATTGGTTCAAAATTCGGTATCATGATCAGGATTCGGTAATTTATTCAGAAGTCTATAATTTAAAGGATTAGGGAGTTAACCACGAATCCTGACTTCGTTCCAGTTCCGACGAAAGTATACCGAAAGTAGTCTATCGATACCAAAACAATTCGGTATAAAAACCAGGATAGGTTAGTTATACAGAATCCCGAACATGCTAAACTTATCGGTCTGAACTTATTCGGTATAATAACTGGGATTCGGTAATTTATTCGTTCATTACCAGGATTCGGAAGTTACCACGAATCTCGAAACTCAGAAGAGGTCGAGTGAAGCCCTGGTCGCAGACAAAAGAGATGATCTATGATACAATCGATAGTCCTTACTTTTATTTTTGGATCCCCAAAAGAATATCTAATCATAAATATTTCGAAAATTCCGCCTGCAGCACTTTTCGTAATATTCTCTATTTTGTGGAAGGGCACGTCATTTGACGGGGGTTTTAAGCCAATTTTAGGATTGAGATTTTCAAATATTAAAAGCTAGAATTTGAAAGGAAATTAAATTTGGCAGGAAAAAGCAAAAGAAAATTTCGTCTGCGGCGCTCACTTTATGTGATTGTGGGTAGTATATTAACTAGACTACAGTTGCTGCTGCTGCCTGAACGTCGCTCCATCCGGTTTCTTGAGAGTCATTCCTAGAGTCTTTGTATTTAATCAACGGTAAATGATAGAATTTGTAAGAGAAGCAGTCAAATTTTAGCCTACAGAAAAAAATTGGATTTCAAAAATTTTCGCATGCGGCGCTCAATTTAGTTTTATATTGGGTATGATAGATAGAAGCTGTTACTGCAATCATGCCCGACAATATATTCTACATGTGGGCTTCGCGGAAACGCCGCCTAATAGTTGGCTTATCGTCTTTCATGCTGCCCTTTATTGTTACTCTTCCTACGTAATCGTTTCTGTTCCATAATTTAAAGCTCGAATTCTTAGATCTAGGATTCGGTAGAACTTTTGAAAGATTCGGTAAAATCTTGGCTCTGCACCTCCCCCCCCCCCCCCCACTGAAAATGCACTTGCGACGCCCCTGCTTGCATGGCTGCGAGGCTGAAGTACGAGCAGGATAGAATGAATATTATCTGGACTAAGAAAATACTTGCTTTCCTCCTCTGAAGTGGTACGGTCCCAAAGTAAAGTAAAGTATCTTTGTAACCCGCAAAAAGTTGTACAACAGAGATAGTGGAGTAGAAAATAGGCAAAATAAAGAAAGAAAAAAGACAAAACCTAAAAAAAAATACAATCAATTTGAAACCTCTAATCAGACGACGATCCGTAACCAAAACACGGAGGAAATAAAAAACCGAAGAAAAATCAGCCATCTTTTTTATTTCAAAACAAAAATTCAAAACAAATAGGAAAACAAAAAGCAGAGGAATGGTCCTCATTTAAACGTTCAGCAGAAAATATGACAAATAAAAAAATAACTAATAAGACAATCAGATCTCTGAGTTGTAAAGACGAAGAAATCGGTAAGTTTTGTAGCATACACCAGTCTCGACAGGGAGGACGCCTCTGACGATACAGGTTCACTGCTTCTAAGGAGAATTGTGGGGGAGTAAAGTGGATAAACCATCTCGACAGCATGGCTTATGCCAATCCGGGTTGACAGTGAAATCGCACACTACATATCTATTGCACAATTGTCACTCACTGTCAACTAAAACAGTTTTCGAACTGACCTGAAAACCTGTGAGGAATACCATCACATTAATATTCATTCATTCATTCATTTATTTATTTCCCTCAAAGAATATATAATGAGGAGTACTAAAATAAATTTAAAAAAACTGTTACAAATAACTTCCACAACAATAAATAACAATTGACGTACATTAAACAAAACACTGTACTTACTTAACTATTAGCTTTTATCGAAAAACGGAAACAGATTAGATAATTCTCTTTAGCTACAAAATTATCAAATGTCTGCTGAATTGCCGGGCAGGATCTTTAACTGAAAGAGAATTAATTAGAGGTGTACTTCTGGCAAATAAAGGGTATCCAAGCAAAAATTTAAAATATTTAAAATAGCACACACAAACACTAGCAATCATACCACGATTAAAACCATTCACCACCACCGCTGGAAAAATGACTATTGGTAAAAACAGTTGACTGGCATAGACGGGCAAGAATATCACGTCTAAGCTTACCCCTCAGATGGATTAAAGCTCCAAATGTCTTACGGATTTTTAGTTCAATATTTCTACTACAATTGATTGAAAATTACGTTTCACTGAACAATAGGGAATTCCAAGGTTGGTTGTCCTTCCGTATAGTAATGTTTTAGTAATTTGTCAACATGGTAACCCTTCATTCATTCCGAAGTATAATGTGACTTGTTTTCCATTTGCTTCAATCTTGTGCCTGACTTCAAAAAAATAACATCTAAACCTCCAAATTCAAGTAACGGCTATGAATGAATGAATTACTGATTCATTTGCACATTAAAGCCATCAGGCCATCATGCAACAAAACACAACAAAAAGTAAACAATCTTACATACGTATATACACACTAACACACTCTTAATATTTTTAATCGTGTTGCGAGAGCAACACTTTTGTTTTGTCGTTTTTTTTTGTTTTTTTTCCAGTACCCCGATTTGCGCTTATTCTTAGAAAGTGGTAACATACGTATATACACACTAACGCACTCTTTATATTTTTAATTGTGTTGCGAGAGCAACACTTTTGTTTTGTCGTTTTTTTTTTCCTAGTACCCCGATTTGCGCTTATTCTTAGAAAGTGGTAAGGGTCTAACCTGGGCGGTTTCCACGGAAAGTGTGGATCTTAGGCCGGATTGATGAATATAACATTACATTTTGGAAAGCTCCGTTGAACTCTTGCCTGGGGCCAAAAAGGATGGTTTTTGCTTGTCCTCGAGCCAGAGCCTACTGTGTGGGAAGCGAAGTGGACTCGTACAGCCTATGTCAGAGAGGACTATCTGAAGTCATCCAGTCAAGCTTTCGTTTCATCAAACCATGTTTCTGCTTTCGAGTGGAAAGCTCCGTTCTAGCAGGCAAGCAGACAAGCACCAGTTTTAAACTGAAGATGGACTATAATCTATAAGTGCCAAATATGTGCGGCAGTTCCCTGGCCCCACAGACAATACATCTTCTTTGAGTGATAAATAGAAAAATTTACAGAATAAAAAATTGTCATTTTCCCACGGGTCCGAAAGTGCTGCCACTTATTGTTTCAACCCATTTCTGTTCGTGATTTCAGCTGAGTTTATCATTCCGTTCCTTAGACTTGGGAGTGAGGAAGAGAAATGATATCAGACATGCCTCTTAAACTTTAGAAGTTCTCTCTCTGCTAAAGAAATTAGAACTTATCCTTTGCTCCTTTCTAAGTGGTGATATTAGAAAGTTGGCCTACGGCAAAAAGTCAACTTTTGAACCAATAGCCTACAGATAGATTTTTTTTCAACATCATTCGATAGATCTTGATGAGCTGATCAAAGGAATTTGTTTTTTGGTACAAAAATTCCTTCATGAGATACGACAGTTCGAAAGTTTGGAGGGGTTGACAACTTCAGTAGTGAGGAACATTGAAACCAAAAATAGGACGATCCCAATTGTGAGACATGTAGGGTACTTGTAAGCAACAATCGGCTGTTAGACCATAATCATCTTCGGCGACGAGGGGTTAGCACGGTTGGAGTTCGTGTACCTGTTAATCCTATTATTTCTTTCTTGTGTATTTGATCGTGAGAAGACAACAAATTTAGTGATAGGGTACAAACTCAAACAAAGAATAGACGGAACCCAATTTGTGAGACATGTCGGGGACTTCTAAGTAACAATCGGCTATTATACAATAACCATCTTTGGCGGTCAGAGGTTTCCGAACGTGTTAGCGCAATGGATACAAACGATAATGTAAAACAACGACATAGTTTCGAAATAATTAGCAGAGTGGCATCTATGGTGTTATGATTACGGATAGCTTTATGATACGAACTAGATTATATAAGATAATGTTCCAAGTTTACACGAGTCACGAGGTCTACGATTGAAAAGGATGAAGTTCAACTGGCTGCAAAGTCAATTTAGTCCCTACTTCCGATTTTCTGTTTTTTTGTTCAAAGCTGAGAGATAACCACGCAAAGAAAAATATTCTTCGTGGATCGGAACACACCATTTTGAAAACCTCGATGGGCTGACAAATTCAGCATTTAATCGTTAGCGAAGAAACAAAGCCAAAGTGTTGCTCTCGCAACACGTTGCGAGGTGCTCTCGCAACACTCTGAATACTTTATTCACACTAAAATCACAACTTCCAACTGACCGTAGCTCTTACACAGGGCGCAGGCATTCCTTAGCGAGGGTTCGAAACCCCACCGGGCAGTTTTAGAAACCGGGACGGTTGCTTGACCAGAACAAAGAAAACCAGAACAATTTAAATGACCGAAATATACGAGGAAGTGGTTCTATGCTTGTCATCATTTGGCCTTGAGCCCTCTCTGCCAAATTGGCTCTTTGTTTCAATATTAGATTCAATTAAACATAATATGAACTTCTCAAGGAATCATCGGGGGGGGGGGATTCAGGGCAAGCCAAGAGTACAAGTGTACACCCAAGAGGTTCACCTCATTTGTGTACATCAGACAAGTATGTCTATGCTATGCCACCAATTTCAATCAGAGCAGTCGACCGCAAATCTAATGGATACGAAATAAAATTGACTTGAATACCATTCAAGGAGCTGGGGGAGTTGTCAATCATCGGAGGCAAGGGGATTAATACTTCTCAAGGACACAGTGAGTTTGGGGGGGGGGGGGGTCTGTAAAAAAAAAAGACCAATCAGTCAATCAATTTAATTGAAGAAAATGGAGAAAACATTTACGAATAATACGCTAAAATACAAAGATACGACACTAAAATAAGAGATTAAGACAAAAGACTTGAGATACCGCTCAGAAGATCTGGTTAGCGGAGGAGGAAGTTGCCGTTTCACGAAAGTCTTACTGTCGTTGTTGGATTGTAATATTTTTTCTTTCACTGGAGTGAGAAATACTGCACAAGTATCATGAATCTCTTGGGGGTGATTCGTTATTCGGAACGTAATGAACCTGTCCGAGTAAGACACAACATTATTCACTTGGGGGCATTTTTCAAACGATGGCTATTGCAACAGAACCGAGGGATCACCTACTCTCGATGTTGGTGTACAACAATTGCCCGGTTCCGGCACAGGTTACAACGTGTTAGAACATTAAAAATCGCATGTTCAGCGGCGTCAAAAGATTAATCGTCTAGTTTATAACCGGCACCGATTGTTTCGGTGTGCCCAGCGGTGCAGGCCGCCGGTGAAGGGAAAAGATGTACTTGAAGTGACGGGGAGTAAATAACCCCACAAAGAGAACATACAACTGACATTCCATTCATTCCAAATATCACAAAATCAGACCGTGCGGCATTATTTGAGAATGATCTAGTTCAGTTCAGTTCAGCTCAGTTTATTTTACGACCCAAATACATTTAAATATGTTGCCAGTAGCCTACCCGCCCCAAGAAACGTACAAAAAAGCACTTGCAGTTGGGCGGGTACGTAAAACTCATTTCCTAACTAATAATTAACTAGAAAAGAGCACTAAAGTAAGAAATAATAACCAATCTCTCATCAACTAATTTAATAATAATAATGAGAATAAAAGAAAAATAATAAGAAAAATAGGAAAAATAGGAAAAAAACTATGAACCTTGGCCTAACAAATACTTTTTTAATTTATTTTTAAATAACCCCAGGTGCTCAGCCGCCCGAACGCTCTCCGGAACAGAGTTCCACACATTAGGCCCTGAAAATCTAGTAGGGAAGGCGGCCCTGGTTCAACTTCTATGCGGGACAACAAAGTCACTAGTATGACGCGTATCATAATGATGCAAAGATCTATTGTCACTAAAATAATCATGAAAAACCTCTGGACTTGCGTCACTCCAACATTGACAAGCAAAATTTCCGAATTGGTACTCCCGTAGCTGTCCTACATTCAGCACTTGCAACTTTTTATGGCACTTGGCCGCAAGTGCCATATAGCGATCGCAGTTTCTGTCCGTCCATCGGTCTGTCGGTCCGGGTTTTGCTAGTTCGACTTCCACATAAGCTAGGACGATGAAACTTGGTAGGCATATCAGGGACCCCAAATGATTAACTTGGAAACAGTCACTTTCCCGATCCGAGCATCGTGAGGGGAGTGGAGGGAGGGGGACTCCAGAATCTTGAGGTATTCATAACTCTTGAACGGGTGATCGGATCTTAGTGAAACTTGGTATTTGGAAAGACCTCGTGTCTCAGACAATCTACATAAAGTCCGGACCGGATCTGGTGACTTCGAGGGGAGTTGGGGAGGGGAACCGAAAATCTTGGGAAATGCTTTGAAACAAGCTGCAGTGTTGTTTACACCTTCGACATACCCACCAATAAGACGCATCGCTTTATTTTGAAGAATCTGAACACTTATAAAATTCACATAAAAATAGCTTGCCCATGATATGCAGACATACGAAATATATGGGTGAATCAAAGCGTGGTATAAAAGCAATAAAACTCTCGGAGGTAAAAAAAATGTTGAAACGTCGAATTGCTCCCAGGCCATGGGCAACCTTTGTTATAACAACATCACTTGGCGTTTCCCCGAAAGATTACAATCAATGTAAAAACCTAAATAACGGATTTCCTGAATCAAACAGAATTCTACCATTAATATCACTGGGCTTACCAACTCTAGGATATAAAATAAAATTAGTCTTAGCAACGTTTACTGATAACAAACTCAATCTAGTAAATACGGAGAAATTCCTCAGGACGCCATTCACTTTCAAGACAAGACCAGGATTCCATAAGAAATAAAACAATCTATGGCCATAACTACCTGCTAATTTTTATGGATGTTCAGTAACTCCATTCATTTAATCAAAAAGGGTAAGCTTTCACTTGTCATTACATCCCAACTTGGACTTGAGACGGAAAGAAAATAAATTTCAAGAAAGAAAGGAAATAAAAAGAAAGAAGACATTCAAGAGGAATTTCCTATTTTGGATAATGGTGAAATAAATTCTTGAGTACAACTCAGTTTGGAATAATAGATCTACCCTCAGTAGCCTAGATGGGTCAGCGACCCCCGCCCCCACATGTCGTATCTTGGAATTTCCTATAAATTCCCTTTTCTGCCAAAAATTTCAACACAGAAAATAACAGTAATTCACCAGGTCATTCCTTCTTGACAGACTTCAAGCACACCAGTTTACTTGTTGCTAATACCTTTACTTGCCTTACCAAGTGAATCGTGCCGTGTCTTAATGTTTCCTACGGAATTTCCTTGCAAAATAAATATATGGATAGAAAATAACATTAAATCAGCCTGACCTTATTTCTTTTCTGATAGATTTCATAGATTCTTAGTCACCGGTTTACTGTTACTGCTACATTAACCTGACTTACCACTTTTAGGGTGTCATGTCTCAGTATTTCTTACCCATTTCCTTTTTTTGACTAAAACGTCTTTACAGAAAATAACAGTAATTCACCAGGACCAGGTCATTGTTTCCTTTTTGACAGACTTCATATTCACCAGTTTACTTGTTGCTCCTATTTTTACCTGCCTTACCATGTGAACCGTGCCATGCCTCAGTGTTTCCTCCGACCCATTCCCCTGTCTCTTCCCTAACAACACTATGTACAAAATAATGTTCATTTACCACATCATTATATTTTTTTAGACAGGCAAAGGCCAGCATATCGATCAGAAAATTATTCTGGGAACTACTACAAACGAAGGGAAACATTTGAGGCATACGTAAAGATATCGAGCTAAACGAGATATATCTTTATGATATACGTCGATAAGATAGACCTAATCAAAGAAAAATTCAAAATTCTCGGAGATGAAACATTCGGTGCCCCAGTGGGAACATGACGATTACTCTAATTGGCTAGTGTACCCTGTCCAAGCAATAGCACCAATTCAGTAAAGATCTTTCAGGCAAAGATGTGTTTTGGGCCCCAAGCGCAGGTTTCTTACATAGACTCAAAATTTAATTACACTTTTGTATGAAGAATTGAAAGTATATTTCGAAGATACCTCATCCAAAGTTATTGCTCTGCATTTTGACTTTTGGAAACTATTTAACGGCCAAATACATAGAACCAACGAGGACTGATTTTAAATCCAGGGCATGGCTCTCCTGCACCCCCCCCCCCACACCCCACAAATGGATCTTCTGATCCTGTTTTGGTTTCAATTGCTAACGACCGGATATGGATAGATAAAAGACATTGCTTATTTCTATATATTTTGTGTCTGAGTTGATGAAATTACTGTTTCATCGTGACTGGTTACCTGTTTTTTTTGTTGTTTTTTTAATCCAGCATAATTTTATCTTTTCCATGTTCACATATAATCCCACAAATGAAGTGTTTTAAGTATTTTTTGTTATATTATTGTGTATTTTAAGTATTGACTGACAGACAAAATCGCTCCTCAGGCGGGGTTTGAACACACGGCTTACATGGCCGCTACTCTACCACTGAGCCTGTAAACATAGTTCGCAAACCACTATTCTTTGTCTTGGGCCCAACTATGAAACTAAAAGAAATAAGTGGACAGATTTTGTCATCATGCAGCCGCCTTGCTTTCCACTGCCCAATGCACCAGCTAACTTAGTAGATTCAATGGGCTTTTTTTTCGTATTCTGATGTGTATTTCTTGTTGGGCATTTTGTCTTCTTTTGTGTGTATATACTGTGTAAATGTCTAATTGCAAGGCTGCACGCAATAAAATCATTTACTCATTCATTATAAGAGTCAGATAGAAGAGTGAGACAGGACCAGTGATCCAGCCGAAGGCAACTTCGTCTAAGCAGTTCGCCGAGGAGCCCCAGACTTTTAAATTTAATTCAATTTTACCTCTGGTTTGTCGCGGTAGACGTCCCTTGTTCTATCTTTGCGTAATTTTGAGTGTGTATTTATGAACAATATTTCACTGGATCGAGGATATCCAGTCACTGAAACTTGTTTGTGCAGAACAGACTGTGAGTCTGAATAATAATTAAAACCTTAAAAATCCCCATAGAGGTTTATTTTCGTTTAGTAACTTCGATCAATCCAAAACGAACGGCCACTATGCTACTAAAGCTGAGCATGCTGCCCGTACAGTGGGACACCCTAACCTTAAAGTATTTAGTACTTAGAGTATTTATGTGTATTGTATGTTTTAGAGGCGCAAGGCCCACGCGGAACCGATACCTGATCCGCCGTTTGTTGGTTTACGACCCATTGTTGACGCTCGAAGCCCTCTCTTCTAATTTGTGTTCTCCGATTGGAAACTTACCTGTCCATGATCCCATCAATGTGATTCTAAATTAGTGAAATTATTTTTGAGTGTTTTGTGATTATTTTATATTTCTTTGTCCTTTTTACTGCACTTACGACCTTGGGCAGTACGTCATAAATCCTTCATTCATTCATTCAGAGTATTTAGTGTTTTTGCTCAGATGCTCTGAGACCGTTGACCACATTACAAGTAAGCTGTGCTTACAGAAATTACTCACGGCTGCATAGCCGGAGGAATTTTGCGAAAATCTGCGCAGGCTTATTGTGTTGCGAGAGCAACATTGGTTTTGTAGTGTGTGATTTTTTTTTCTAGTACCCCGATTTCAGCTTATTGCTAGAAAATGGTAAGGCTCCAACCTGTCCGGTTTTTACAGAAAGTGTGCACCTTAAGCCGGATTGCGGAATATGACATTTTGTACTGCAAAGCACCGCAGAACAATCGCCTGGCCAAAAGGATGGTTTTTGTTTGTGTTCAAGCTAGAGCCTACGGTGTGAAGTGAAGTTGATCTAGAGGGCTATCTGAAGTTATGCAGCCAAGCTTTCGTTCTGTCAAACTATGTTTCTGCTTTCGAGCGGGGAGCTCCGTTCTAGCAGACAAGCACCAGTTTTAAACTAAAGATGGACTAAAATCTGTAAGTTCTAAATATATGCGACAGTTCCCCGGTCCCACTGCCGGTATATCTTCGATGAGTGATAGATAGACTAATTTACAGAACAGAAAAAGTGCAATGTCCCACGGGTCAGAAAGTGCTGCCATCTATTGTTTCTACCCATTTCTGTTCGTGATTTCTGCTGAGTTTATCCTTCCATTTCTTACACTTGGGAGTGAGGAAGATAAAACATATCAGACGGGCCTCTTAAACTTTAAAAGTTCTTCACTGCTAAAGAAGTTAGAGCTTATCCTTTGCTCCTTTCTAAGCGATTGCCTACGGCAAAAAAACTTTTGAACTAATACAGATAGAAATTTTTTTTTTTTTTAAACAGAGATCGGTAAACCCAGATAAGTTGATCAAAGTAAATGAAATCCGTTTTGTTTTTTTTTTGTATAAAATTTCCTTCATGAGACACTGCAGTTTGAAAGTTAAGAGGGGATGACAAATTCAGTAGCGAGGTACACCCAAGGCCGATCCTAATTGTGAGACATATAGGGGACTTGTAAGCAACAATCGGCTGTTAGACCATAATCATCTTCAGCGATGAGGGGTTAGGAACTTTCGCTAGTTGGTGTACCTATTAATCCTATTATCTGTTTCTGGTGTATTTGATCGTTAGAACAATTTGGTACCATGACGGGGAGATGGACTAGTAAGTAAGAGTCGGTTGCTAGAAGAGGTTGACGAGGGGCTAGAAACTAGTGGAAATTGTTGCACATTTTATTTGATATCTATAAATCTGAGGTTAAGAAAATCAGTCTTACTGTAATTTAGAAGTAAGTCTTTGAGGGATTGACAGCTTTAGTGGTTGGGTACACACTCAAACAAAGAATAGGCAGAATCCAGTGGTGAGACAAGTCAGGGACTTGGAAGTACCGATCGGATGTTACACCATAATCATCTTCGGCGTAGGGGTTTCCGATTTTTCCTAGTTTGTGTACCTATTTTGTTTCCGGTGTTTTTGATGACAAGGAAAGTTTAGTTTATGTCATCGTTCAAGAATCGGTTGCTAAAGCATTGTCATTTTCATGAGATGCTACAATGATCTATGGCGATGGTCTATCACTGTAACCTAGAATTAAGTATGCAAATGATAATGTAAGACAACGACATAGTTTCGCAATAATAAGTAGGGTGGCATCTATGGTTTTTTTTATCCTGAAAAGTTACAGATAGCTTTATAATACCAACTAGGTCATATAAGATATATATGTTCCAAATTTTCACCATTCACGATGTCAACGACTGAAAGGATAAAGATCAAATGGCTGCAAAGTCAATTAGTACTTACTTCCGGTATTCTGTATTTTTCGTTGTTTTTTTCAACGCCGAGGGGTAGCTATTACATGTGATAATATACTTGTTTATCTTGTTCAGAAAAAAAATCCTTTTAGGATTGAAACATACCATTTTCAAAACCTCGATTGGTTGACAAGTTCGGCATTTAACAGTTAGTGAAGAAAGGCAGAGCAAAGGTTGCTGCAACACTTCACGTTGCCCAGGAAACGTAGGTTTAGTTATTCCTGAAGTTACGTCCGGCCGAACAGACAGCTGATCCTGAGGTGATTATAGGAATTAAAGGACCTTTCGCACCACTGTTTATTTTATTACAGTACTTCAAATAGTTAAGTATTGTAAAACTAAGCTCAGCATTCAACAAACTACCCAGGGCTTTAGCTGTTTAAACTTTTTTCCAGGCCGCTTAACTTCTAGTAAAAACAGGGACAATTTTACAAAACGGTTTTTCTGATGAATATACTTCTGACGAACAACCATCGGTAAGACAATACGCATCGAAAATAGAGAAACAAGGAAAGTGAGAAAATGCTAGTGTTTACCGTAGAAATTCGGGTCTCCGGAAGAGTAGATCCCTGTTCAATCACGGAAATGTTCCTCTGCGATCATGGAAATATCGGGAATTCTCTACTTTTGCTTGTCTACTCCGGACTCGTCTACTTTTTCGTGGGTAACCGATACTCCGTTGACATTTTCAAAGATAGAGTCAGTATATGTTTCAATTTGCATTTCGCTCTAGCTCTTCCGCAAAATGCAAACGAGCGAATTTAGCAAATTACATGATGGCAAGAAAGCAGTGCCAAGGAAGAATGTCAATGCACTGTTAGCTCGAAATGCATGCGAAGTAGGAAAATATACATCCCCAATTCCAATCAATACTGTCTGTTCAGCGGTCTGAGGGAAAACACTGTACTGATTTCCTTAAAACTGAAAATACTGGTGAAGGAACTTCATTGTAAAAAAAAAGGTCCACGTAAAGGATTAAAGTTAAATGTGGTAATTGCTACTGGAATTAATCTTATCACTACTGAGATAAGATTAATAAGAAGTAGGCTAGAGAGAAGATTAATCCCAGTAGCAAATACTGGAGTTAACTTTAATCATTACCGTTTTCTAACTATACAGCTGAAGGCAAAAAAAATATTCTTCTAAATTCACAAGCTGAAGACCAATTTGCCTCCTCTGTCAATCCTCCTTAGCCTCCTCGTACTGTCTGTTTAACGGTCATATGGAAATCAGTATTATTGACTTTCTTAAAGCACAGCTGCTACTAGAAATAGATTTTTCATGACTAAATGGTCCGGAAGTAGTGTTTTTTCCTAAATCCTTATACTTGCCTCGTCAAATGCGGGGTTCCTAGTTGAAACTTACCTACTCTGGCCAGGCTTCGCGCAAAAATCCTTAGTTTTTCGCCAAATGCTCGCCGACGTTAAATGCTGATCATAGCGAACCTTGGCGCGGCCTCGGTGGTCATATTTTGTAAAGAGGAAGATTTCAGAGGTTGGTAGACCACGTACGTCCTCGGGGGGGGGGGGGGGGGGGGGGGGGGTGAAAACAGTAAAAAGCCAGAGAAGTCCTTTAAAACTGCTAATACTGGGGAATGTCAGACCATTCCGATTATTTTAATCTTGAGCGAGCTGGCAACAGGTCTTCGCATCAATACTCCACTAAATTCCAGTTCCTGCGCGAATTCTCGCGTTTAAAGTTTAACCGAACAGGGCTGAGAACCAACGCGGTCTAGTTACATTCCCCTTAATAACTACCGTAGGCCGGAAAACAAGATAAATTCGTTACTTCGTTTGTCCGCTATCCACAGATAACCAATTTCAAATAATGACCTTCTTCTTTCAGATTTGTGATACCTCTATGCGCTATTCCCTCTATGCTTGAATTAAGTAGCAACTACAAAGGTAAGTCATTGCCGGAAATAACAGCCATAGAACACATTGCATATCTCATCATTCTCTACTCTTTGGGATGCCAAGACGTAAGTGGAGGACATCGTAAAAGTTGTCCGTCTGTCCGTCCGTCTGTCAGCACGATTACTTTCGAAGGGAATGAGATATTTTGATGAAACTTGGTGTGAGGTTTTTTTAGGTAAAGGGTAAGGTCAAGTTCGTAGATGGGCTCTGTAGTCTCATATTTAGGGGTGGGGGTTCAGATTAAGCGGGACACAAATATTTTTAAACAGCTAATTTGATAGTCGATTACGGGGTAAGAAGAAGTGCTGAACACGATGATGAAAACCATTTTTTTCGTCGAACAACTAGTTCACCCGGAATCCGGCCAAACTGGAAATTTTTTTAAAAGCGAAACTTTTATATGAAGTTGATTAGATGACAGATTTAGGGCTAAGAAAGGACGCTGAGTCTGTACATGACAATAATTTTTACCAGGACATATAATCCGTCCGGAATCTGGTTGAAACCGGAATTTTGGCAGAAGTAAAACAGGAAGTTTCGGCGAGTATCGTCAAAATAGATTTGGCTTATAGAGGAATATCTGAACTTGGTTTTCTCAGATGATTAGCGTGGCGAACACTGCATCTAGCGAAGACAAGACCCAATTGTCTGGATCAAATATTAGACATTTGGGATCCCATCGAAACCTTAGGTCTTGTTTCATCCGTGAATTTTCTCGCTTTGCAGGAATTCAAATCCACCTGCACAAATTCTGGTCGTCATTACTAGAGCCCCGGGTTCAAAAATACAAAAATCCCTTAGATGAAACAAAATAATTCAGCGTCTCCAAGTATCAGATGTAAAAAGACCAAAGGTTTCGATGGGATCCCAAAAATTCAATATCTGATCCAGACAACTGGGTCTCGTCTTCGCCAGATCCAGTCTTCGCCAGACTCCTTGAACGTTTTTACTATTAAAATTCAGAAACAGATTAAGGACAAATAGCTAATCATCTGAGAAAACCAAGTTCAGATATGGATTCAGCATGTGTGTTTACCCCTATAAGTCATATCTGTTTTGACGAAAGCTTCGTTCCACTTCTGCCAATTTCCCGGTTTCGGCAAAACTACTACTTGTCCAGCGGAAAAAGAAAGCTCAAAAACGAATTCAGGGTATCTTCTTTGCCCAATAATTAACATCTAATCAACTTCAAATACAAATTTAACTTATAACAAATTTTCCGACTCCAGCCGGATTCCGGTCGCACTATATGTCCGGGTAAAACATGATTGTCACACACGGATTCAGCATCTCTTCATACCCCTAAATCCGATATCAAATCAACTACAAATAAAACTTCAACTTTTAACAATTTTCCGGTTTTGGCCGGATTCCGGCCGGGTAGAACACTGTTTTCACATAAGCATTCAGCATGCCCTAAATCGAAAATCTAATCAACTCCAAATAAAACTCCAAATAACAAACTATCCGGGTTGGGCCGGATTCCGGGCGATTTACTTGTCCGTAGAGAAAATGGTTTTCACCATCGTGTTCAGCATGTCTTCCTACCCCTAAATCAAACATCTAATCAACTTTCAATAAAAAAATTACTTTTAACAAACTTTCCGGTTTGGGCCGGATTCCGGACGAACTATTGGTCCGATGGCACAATGGTTTTCACCATCGTGTTCAGCATGTCTTCTTACCCCGTAATCGACTATCACATTAGCTGTTTCAAAATATTTTGTTTGTCCCTTAATTTGACCCCCCTCCCCTACCCCTAAATGTAGGAAGCCCATCTACGAACTCGACTGGTCCAATGACCCAACGAATCCTCACGTAAAGTTTCATCAAAATATCTCATTCCCTTCGAGAGTTATCGTGCTTACAGGCGGACGGACGGACAAACGGACAACTTTTGCGATGTCATAGGTATCCTATCCCTTCCTTTTAAAAGGAACCTTTTATAAAACTATAGCGCTGAATTAAGCTAGCCTAAGTGTTAACGCTTCACTCCCTTTGAACATAAACATCAGACACCGTTACAGAACGCTCAAACTTAATGGTTGGTGATGATCTGTGATCCGTGAACTTTCTAATGAAACGATGCTGCATGTTTTTGTACACCAATCATTAGGCGGCACTAGCAATGAAGGATGGGTTTCTTGAGGACCGCCAAGGATTGATTAGTCTTCCAGGCTTAATTTTGTAGGGAAAGGAAAGTTTGACCTTGAAAAACCCAGAAAGAATAATGTAGCCTACAGTAAAGTATGTTTATTTGAACGTCGCCTAATAGTGAAGGTCACCAAAGAAAACTCAACAACCTATACAAGGCACCCGCTGAAAAAATTGTTAAAATCCGTTGTATAAAGCTGTAAGGTTTAGTGGTAAACACTATCAGCTGGCAAGTTGTTGCTGTATACGTCTGCTTCAGATTATTCAAGACTGAAGCTCAGTTCCATGAAAACGTTTGATCTCATCATACCACTGCGTTCGGCCAAGCAGTCTTATACAGCTGTATTCGTGTTAGACGGTTCGTTACTACTGTTCTGTACCACAAGCGGCATTCGTTATGGTGTAGTTGTAACCTGATACGACTTGCTGTTCTATACAACTTCTATCGCAGAACTTTATAGTTTGACGGCTATACACAGAGGAGTGGTTGACTGATGAAAACGGAAATTGCAAAACGAACCCCATACAAGGGACTCTTAGTACTTGCCAAAAACGTATATCTTATTTCCAGCTTATCATTTTTTGTATCATATAGCCTAGGACTTCTTAAGTTATTGTCCTGTTTAAAAATTTATTTCCTCGACATTGTGTGTAACTTTTATTCGTATCTGTAATCTGTCGTCCTATTTTTAGTGTTACGGATTATGTGCCCCGAGATCAGAAACTTCTATATTTGTATTGCAAATGCCTTAACATTTTGGATCCCAAAACTTAGGTCGAGGGATCCCTATGACTTCTTAAGAGTTGTCCGTCTGTCAGTCTGTACGTCATAAAACTCTCGAATGGGGTGATATATCTTGATCAAACTTGGTACGAGGACTCTTTCGGTCAAAGTACAGGTCACGTTCGAAGATGGCTTATGTAGCCCTATATTTAGGGGTGGGGGAGAGGTTTGAAATTAAGGGGAACACAATATATTTTAAAAGCTAATGAAATAGTAGATCTAGGGGTAAGGAGACATGCTGAATCCCAATATGCAAATTATTTGCTCGCCGAACAAGTAATTCACCCGAATACGACAAAAACCGGAAAATCTGTGAAAAGTAAAAGTTTAAGCGGTTCATTTATCAGTAAGGAGACGTGCTGAGCCTGAATATGAAAATTATTTTCTCGCCGGACTTCGGCCGGAATCCGGCCAAAACCGGGAATTTCTTATATGACAACCATTTTCACACCGGAAGTATAGATCGCTCGGAATTCGGCTGAGACAGAAAATTTGTTAAAAGTAAAAGTTTTATCTGAAGCTGATCAGAGGTTTAATGTTGGGGTAAGGAGACATGCTGAATTAGTTTTTGAGCTTTAGTTTTTGCCAGAAGAGTAGTTTGTCCGGAAACCGACCAGAACCGGAAATTTGGCAGAAGTAAAGAAGGAAGTTTTGATCAATTTCGGCAAAGTAGATATGACGTAGGTTAAGGGGTAACACACATGCTGAATTGCTAAAACTCAGCTGATGTATCCCTTTTGAACTGTCAAATATGAATTTGGTCTTCTGAGATTATTCCCATTGGCCTTGACCTGTTTCTAAATTTTAATAGTAAAAATGTTTAAAAAGTCTGTCGAAGACCGAATATTTATAAGACCTAATTGTCAGGATCAAACACTAAATATGTGGTATCCCATCGAAACAGTTGGTCTTGTTTCCTTTTATTGTCTCGTCGTTTTGGCGGAATAAAATCCATTCATTCATTCATATGTTAGCTGGATTTTAAAGTGTGTGCTGCCTTCTGTTTCTTCTTTCATATTTTGCGTTTGCGGCGAGTAATGCCATCCCAAAGATATCCTTCAAACAAACTAAACCCAATGTACGAAATAGCAGATTTAAAAGTCAACAAAAATCTAAAAACTATCATTGTAACTCAATGTTCCTCTGATATATGGTACGGTACGGATGACTGATTAAAGGGACGTGCACACAGCCCAATAAGACTTAGAAGGGGAAAACTCTTACAACTCTCCACCCTTTGAATCCGCCGACCCTGGTTCCAGCGATAACGCAAGGTTGTCGGCGAAGATTTCAGCATCCGTCCATGACCGTCTCCAAGTAGAAAGCGCGACGTCCGAGACCTTATTGAACCCATATATTTATAAGAACGAAAGAAAACTGTCAACACAATCACCATCACAATGGGCGTTCAAAAAACATCCTTTGCAACTACATCCTTTGTAACTAGAAATGTTGGTGTGAATGAATAGAATAACATAATACCATTTTTTATTTAAGAATTTCCATCAAGGTTGATTATCCAGACTTTAGAATATCACACGACCGCTCGAAAGTAGAACTAGAGGAAAAGAAGAAGTACGACACATGAAATGATACGAAAGTGGATGCAGGTGAAATAGTGTGGAAGATAAGTCGTGGAAAAAATGGCACCGAACTTGTGAATGACAGTGCCTTTCGTTCCGCCACGACATACCCGATCATCCAAATGGAAACGTAACCTATCTGTGCTGTATACGAATGCTGACGGGCGTTCAAACAAGTTCGATGAATTAAAAGCTATGGTTGATCTACAAAAACCGGATTTAGTGGTTGTGACTGTGATTCTTCAGAAAAATTTACCTGGCTCGTTCACAAGTGTAAGAACTGTTAGCGTTTATCGGAGCCCAACTAGAACTGATGAAAGTGTGGATAACGATGAACGTCTATTAACTTACCTGGCTTACCTGTCTTCAGTTTCTTCAAAGTTCTTATTGTTGGTGATTTTAATGCTCCAGCGATTGACTGGTTCTCTCACTACACGACTATCTCTGTTCAAAGCTTTGCTTCGAAACTCTTACGTGGATGATTGTTTCTTATTCGTGAACCAACGCGTTTACATGGTGGAACGACTCCGTCCGTGATAGATCTGGCTATTACCAAGTCGCCGAACGATATTTGCTTATTTAGAGTCATTACCACCGTTGGGTAGAAGCGACCACGTCACTCTGAATTTTATTTTTATTACACGAAAGGTCGTTTTGAGGAATTTAGAGACTTCTTTCGTTCTGTGTGTTCGGTCACCGAACTTTCTAGTCGTGTAGATGTTGACCTCGCATTTGAGTATATACGAGAGGTCCTAAACGACGGCTGTGAAAGATTTATACCCCGGTACTATGTGAAACAAGGTGTAAGAAAGGAAGGTAGATTGCCAAAGTTCGTACTTGACGCTATTTCAGAGAAAAATAAACATTGAAGAGAGTACGTGTCTGTTCATGAAGACGATTCATAGACCTCTTATAAAAGAGTGCGAAACCGTGCAACAAAAATTTTGCGTCTAAATCGACAGTCACTGGAATCATCCATTATCAGTAGCGTTAAGAGTTGTCCGAAAAGATTTTTGAAGTATGAAAAGCAAACCAAACGACACCGTCAGTATCATTTAAGGTAACAAATAGTGATCAGTCTGTTAGTGACGACCAAAAGAAGGCGGATTTATTTAATGAGATGTTTTCGTCTGTTTTTGTAAATTCGATCAGTAATGGTGGAACCACCACACCGTCGCTTGATTGTCCCATTGATAGTAGAGAGACCCCGTTTGTTGATTCGGATGTTACTACAGACCAGGTACTAAAAATTCTACGGGAGCTCCCAAAGAATAAGGCGCCCGATACAGCTGGGGTTTCCAACGTATTACTTCGAGAGTTAGCATCGTGTTTAGCTGAGCCAGTTGCTTTCCTTATTAACTTTTGTTTGAAGAGTGGTAAATGCCCGGAGGAGTGGAAAAAAGCTATTGTTAAACCTCTTCACAAAGGAGGATCAAGGTCTGAATTTGGGAATTATGGTCCTATATCAAACACTTCTATTTTTCGAGAGTAATGGGGAAATTCCTTGTTCAACGTATTCAAGAATATTTTGAAAAAAACAATCTTTGGAATCCAGCGCAACATGGTTTTCGCAAGAGTAGGTCGTGCAATACCCAATTACTTGAAGTTAGTAAAGATTTCCAGCATATGGCTGATTTGGGTTTAACGTTTGATTGTCTTTACATAGACTTTAGTAAAGCGTTCAATAAGATATCGATAACATTGCTACTTCAAAAGTGTAAGAAATATGGGCTTGGACCAAGAACACTAGCTTGGGTAATAGATTATCTGTCTGGCCGTTCTCAGCAGGATAAAGTAGGTGATGCAGCTTCAGCTGAAAGTCCAGTTTTGAGCGGTGTTCCCCAAGGCAGTTGCATAGGTCCCGTTTTATTCTGTCTTTTCATTAATGATCTGCCTGATGTAGTTCGTCACTCGACAATTAAAATGTTCGCAGATGATGCTAAGTTATATAAGAGCGTCACTTGTGCAGTTGGTGTAACACTTATTCAAGAAGATCTTAATGCTGTTGATGAATGGTGCAAATCCAATTCCATGTTTATTAATAAGCAGAAATGCTATACAGTGCACTATCTTTCAAAGAGTAGTGCCAGTGTTTATCGGTGTTTCATTGGAGGGGAAGCTGTTCCATCCTCTGAAACAGTTAAAGACCTGGGAATTTACTTCGACGACCAGTTAAAGTTTCAGAAGCATTTCCCAAATTTCGCGAAACACAAATTACAACCTGTTGTGTATTAAGCTGAGTTTCAAAAAGTTCAACCTTCGGAGTTTTCTGACCCTGTATAAGACGATGGTACGTCCAATCGTTGAATATTGTCCTTCGGTCTGGTATCCGACGAGGAAGTCTGACTCGCAGCTGGTCGAAAGGGTTCAAAGACGCGCGACAAAATTCTTACCGTATCTGCAATATTTACCATACGAACGCAGACTGAGAAGCCTTGATCTTCCTTCGTTGCCATCCCGGAGGGACAGAACTGATCTGATTAACATGTTTCGTATACTTAAAGGTATTGATAATACTGAATCTTCCGAATTTATCCAGTTTAGCTATTATTCATCTACCAGGCAGAATTCCTTGAAGGTTTACCAGCCTCGTGTCCAAAAAAAAGGGGGTCAGTGTAGTTTTGTTAACACGGCTTCCAAGCTTTAGAACAATTTACGAGAAGAAGTGTTCACTATGCAAAACTTGCCAGCTTTTATGACCGCTATAGTTGGGACCAAGTTTTATGAAAACATGTATATGTGTTAAAGATCTGGATGTACTTCGTTTTGTGTTGTATTAGTATTTATCTATCTTCTTTTGCGACTTGAAGTGTGTTTATGTTTCTCGTATTATGGGACAAGTTGTACGGCTTACTCCTTTACTGAATAAAATAAATAAATACAAATACGTTAAAGAAAAATGGGTAACAAAAGTTTAACCGAAAAGGGAGACCCGACAGTCTAGTTACACATTGTTTATTCACTTAAATAAGACTGAAAACCCGAAAAAAACGCGTTACTCCGTTTGTTCGCTGTTCACAGATAGTGGATTTCATCGAATGAACATAATTTTCCGGAGCTGTGGTGCCTCTATGCACCTATCCCTCTGTTTGAAAAATGTAACAACTACAAAGGTAAGCCATTACGGAAAAAAAGCCGGCGCTTACCATCTTTAACCCTGCAATATCAGGCTTGTTTTCAAATTAAAAATCTTCACGTATAGATGAATTTTGGGTTTTTGTGCAAGCAGCACACATCCTGAACGTAATTACCAGAGCCTCGGGTGAAAAAAATTCAAAATCCCTTAGAAGAGTAAAAATGTTTCAGTGTATTAAAATATCAAAATAAGCCTTTTCAGTGAAACTTTAAGCTAGTGGTTTAGAGATGGGCATTAATCAACACCTATCTAACATAAATACCTACTCCGAAACCCCTCTGAAGCACCTAAAAAATTCAAAAGGAAAAACAATCTAGCCTATGCCAAGGAGAAGCCACTCAGAACTTGAGGAATCGAATGCCAAGAATCCTAGCCTATGCAAAATTTCAAGTAGATATGAAGTGGAAAGCAGAAACAAAAGTTATGTCTACTTGTTTTTTTAAAGAATAGAACAGACGATAAGAGCAAACTTAATAACACTTGAGATGGGAATGTCTCTTCTCAGATTTGAGCCTATTTCATTATTTTTTTTTACGAAAAAAACTTAAAATACAAGAAAGCAAACCTGAGTGAGATGACGTTATGTAAAGAACACACAAAATTATCTCCACGACCGAAAAACGCTAAGACAAATCCGAAACTTTCGGTTTCCAAAACAGTAAAAATCAATCCGACATTTCTATCTCGCCCGCTTATTAAAATCCCAAGCTTTCGACGAACTTGGCGTGCAAGCCTTATTCCAGATATTTCTCGTTTCTAGCTATTTTACCACTCAAGTAGATTTTCTCACCGGTACTTTACCCGACATGGGCAATGCCCTGGGTCTTTGCTTCAAAGTAAATAAACACACTTTCGCATGCGAACCACAAAAGGTTCACGCAGCTCAGCCAGCAGGTTCAGATATCTTGATTCATCGCCCTTGGCTGGGACTACGATGCGTGGTTGCGGGCAAATCATTCAACGCTTTCTGTGGCTTTCCTTGGAGCTTGTCTTAAAGGAAAAGTCACTAGCTCCAGCCCCAAACAGAGCGGTACCCACCACCGAGACTCGAACCAGCGCCCCTTCGCTTGTAAGTTCAGCGTGCTAACCATTCAGCCACAACAGACTTTTTTCAAGCTTCTAATTTCTGCGGAATTTTTTGCAGAAGGTGGATGTTTTTGGGATGTAGTATGGCTATAATCATCTGTTAGTTACAATAGTACTGTAGGTACATGTACACGGCTTCCCGGTAGGCCATCAAATTGTATATGCCAGATTCTAGATTTGTTTCTACTGACATAAAAGGAACTTGAACTCTCCTCAATCCGTCCGCTGGTATCGACGCTTCCAACCTATTTGTTTAATTAAACTGCTCTCTTGTGCAACAGTGCAACGTCTGTGACCGTCCTGCGACGAAGCACGTCGTCCTAAAAGAACGAACCCCGAATCTTTCATTATTCTAGCTACAGCCTAAAGAGAACCCTTGCCAAGAAGGGCCGAGATGTCGCTAGAATAATCTCAGCTGAATAGTCCATTTAGTGCTATCACACTCAGTGTTGCCAATTTGTGTAGAATTCTGCGATTTGCCACAGCTTTTTACTTCTCCCCAGATTCACAACTATAGAAAATTCGTCGCAGGAGCTCGCACATGGCAAAAATGTCACAAAAATGGGGTTTCAAAGCATTTTGGCCTATTTCAAGGCAACCGTTTCCCGGAAAAATAATGTATTTATTTTACAAGTAATACCTCCTGTTATAAGAGTAAATTAGAACCTCAGAATCCACGACTTTACTGAAAAATGCCAGAAATTTGTAGGCGCCAGAATGGAAACCCGTCAGTTGGTCCACCCGTCATTTCGTTCACCCGTTATTTAGCCTAAGAAATCTGCCGGTTCAACCACTTTTTCCGACAGTTCGTCCACCCGTCTTTTCGTTCACCCGTCAGTTCAAAGACCCGTCACTACCTACACCCGTCAGTTCACCGACCCGTCAGTTAGCCCCAACCGTCAGTTCACGGACTTCGAAAATCAGACAGTTCGTGCACCCGTCGTTTCGTTCACCCGTCAGTTCACAGACCCGTCACTACACCCACCTGTCACTACGTACACCCGTCAGTTCACCAGCCCGCCAGTTAGCCCCAACCGTCAGTTCACCTACTTGGAAAATCAGACAGTTCGTCCACTTCGAAAATTCCAACAGTTCACCCACTTCGAAAATCCGACAGTTGGACCACTGAAAATCAGACAGTTGGCCCAACTCGACCCTGTTATCAAATCCATGAAAGAATGGGATGCAGTCCCAGGAGAGTACTAAGACGGAGTCGACCTTTTTCTTGTTTAATTGGGGTCAACAGGAAATGTCTTTGGCTGCGACTGTTCTCTTTAAAGATGGGGAAAAAGATAATGTTTACATGAAGATGCGTGAAAAGGAAAAAGTACTCAGATAGGTCTTTACTAACTCTTATGCATGGTAACAAAGTCGTTGTCTAGCGGTAGCCCGTAGGGAGGTGGGGTGATACGATGATAAGCTTTGAAGTACGCTGCATGGTCTTATTGGTTGACGTTACACATTTGCATCTATATATACATATCCACAAGTATACAAGACTTGAACTCGAGACATTTCTTAGACGAACATAAGTCACGGAAAATCTGGGCCAATTTACCCATGAACGGGAGGGGGGGGGAGGGGGGCATGAAATTGCATATCTAGAACTAAATGTCCTCGACCATACCACTTTAGTGTTTGATCCCAGTAACGGGTCAAAAACTTAACTCATGGGCAAATTGTCCCACTTGCTCATGAACGGGGAGGGTGGGGGCTGGTTCAACTCCACGTATAAATCCCCAACCCTACGATCCAAAAGCACAAAGGAATTTAATCGACCTATCTCTAATTATTGTCAATTTAGAAACATTAAAAAATGGGCAATCTGGGCCCAATCACCCCTGAGCCAAGTGGGGGTGGTATTAGGACCCGCAAAAACTGGTACATATTGATTTCTGTCACGGGTAACGAACTTTACTCCTGGGCAACCTGGGCCCAGTTTCCTAGGAACGGGATGGGTGGAGGAGGTGCAACTTTAGAAGAAGTTTTGCAGCCCTAGGATTTACAAGTACAAGGAACTTTATCGTCTTATGTCCAACTCTGGTCAAGTTATGGACATTACTTACTGGGCAATCTGGGTCCATTTGCCCCTGAACCAGGTGGGTGTGGGGGGGGTGGGACCCTCAAAGGCAAAACTAGACCCCAATAGCCACAAGTCTAATAAGTTTGAACTTGATACTTGCACTCGTTAACGAGTGAGCTCCACGAAATATGGTGAAAACCGAAAGCTGAAAGCTGCTACAGCCCTCGCAAAAGTGGATTGTTCCAGGGAACACTCCACTAAAAATGAGTCATAACGGTCTCTCCTACACGTTTTACACTCCAGTACTATTTAGTAGTTGTTTCCAAGCTATTTCCCAGATTAGATCCCTCCCTTCCTGGTGAATCTCACATCTCCAACCACTTCAAGTACGTCTTCCAATCCATTTACAGACAGCGGACCAACTTACTATACGTCCCCTATTGCTTTCAGTCCATCGCTTCGACCGATAGTCTTCAAAAGTGACGTGCTCTATGACCCGGAAACGTTCAAGTACCAATAAACTTTTTGCTAAAGCCTCTGGGCTTGTCGGCTCCGAGTGGGGAGACAAAAGGTCCCCTCCCTCCTTTTTGGAGTCAAAGGTCCTTTGGTTGATCGGGTGGAAACTTTGCTTTCACAGAGTTTCAGGGTAAATGATGTAAACACCTTAAAAAATTGGCACTCACGATTGACTAAGTAACGCCCCGCTTGAAGAGCAATCTCAAGCGAATAGACAAAGCCTTTGAAAGGAGAAAATGAAGGGCAAACTGATGGGCGGAAGACTTTTCCTATAATTTCCAACAAAAAGGTTCTTAGAATCAGCAATTTGCTATCCAGAGCTTCAAAATAACTGCATGATACCACGAAGAAATAAGTTAATAGAACCTAAGTCTTTGGTCCCATGCAGCGACTATGAATACCCCGATAAAACTTAGCTGCCCTAGAGGTATTTGCTGAGCTCTGAGTTGCTGCCCATCTACTTCCATCTTCGCTATTGTTGCATACCACAGGAATTATCGCAGGAGGCGCTCTGGCCCTTCAGCAGCGCGTCTAGTCAACCAATAAGCTTTTACTTCGGTAATGTCTTATACAGCGATATAGCTGTTTGTAGAGGTAACGAATTGTGATGTTTTCGCGTAGCTCCTACCCTCCGCTCGTTTGCATCGGGCAGGATACACGGATTTATTCGACTCCGCATGGTCGTATTACAGAGATAAGGAGACAGAGGTTCTGGAGCTTATTTGTTCTTGATGATATAGGAGAAAAATTACAAGCCGACAAAGACGGTTACTGAAAAATAATATCACCTTTTCTGTCTGCAAAATCCTAGCACCAGTGATCAGTGTTTAGAGATGAAGAAACCGAATGAACCTTTTAGGAGAACCCTTCGTCCGGTCAATAATTATTCAGAGGGTTGATGGAATTTTTTCAGATTGGTGAACACACGTTTTCTTCTTGAAAATAGCCGATTTTCAGCAGAACCCAGAACCTAAAGAACCCCCAGAAACTGTAATGGGGGGTCTTAAAGGGTAAACGCAATATTCAATTTGTACACAAGATTTTGTAAAATGGCATCAAATAGTTCATTATAAATAGCTTAAGTTGGTACAAACATTAATTACGGTACTTTTGAAAACTGAACAAGCATATAACTGCGTTTTTATCGCCAAATTAAAGAAGTGTTTGGAGAGGAGTTTTATCTGAAACTGAACCTATCGTGGAGAGTCCTTAAGTGTTGGTTGCAGGCGCGGGCAAACTGCATACCAATGCGTAAAAGATACTGGGAGTTTTTTGTTGATGGTGGCCCGGGAGGTAGGTGTGTTTGCCCCCTTTGTGGGGAGGTTGGGGATGGGCTGGACCATTTTCTGAATAGTTGCCAAAGTTTGGTGAATTTGAGGGATAAATACTTTCGAGGGGGTGTACCGCTGCTCCCTGGTATTTTGGGGACTAATTCAAGAGATTCGATTATTGCGTTATGTTGCTTTATAGAGAAAGGCGTGGAGGCGCGGAAGGCAGCGACTTGAAGGTGTTGAGTGTTAGGGTTTTTCTTTTATGTTTATTTTTTGTGTTTGTAGTTGTGTATATGGCCACTGGCTTTTAAATACACGTATATATATATATATATATAAATGCAACAATAATGAAACAGGAGAAATAAAGTAGGGGCCGTAAAATATTCAATTGGTATATATTGTTTTTTAAGGTTAGAGCTAAACAGCATCAAAATGGTTCATAAAAAGTAGTTCAAGTTTAATGAGGCTGGTCTAAATAGTATCCAGTTCTGAAAACTGGATCAATATATATAAAAAAAAGTCTCCACGTTTCGGTGTGAAACACATTATTAGTTGGTATCCAGGCTTACAGGTATGTAAGCCCTTGCTTACAGTAACTTAAAGGACCTGTCGTACTTATAATACTAATTCAACCAATCCGTAATCGCTCATTCCTTCTTAAACCCAGAAATCCCAACTCCATATGACACATCCTCAACCCCTAAAGACACCTCACTGATTTTCTCACTTGGCTTGTCCCAAAAACTTCAATGCATGTCATGCTGACGTCAATTCAACGGGTCCTGGAAAAAGGCTAAAACAGCGAAAGCCGTGGGTAGTTTGTTGAAAGCAGAGTCTACTTTTAAAGTATTCAACTACTTTACAAAACTGGAACGTAGGGAGTTAGTAATGCGAGGGTTCCCTTAAGCCTAGAATCTCTTTGGTTCCGCAACCTATCGGCCCTGGATGAACTACAAGGTCTATAGTAATTCCTCCGAGAACGAGTGGAGAGGAAGTTCCTAAAAAGACGTTTCATAGGCGACATGTTCTCGAAGTCAGGTCGAAGTGCAATGATAGCAGAAACACAAAGGAAACAGCGGGCGATTCGAAAACAGATCACGCATGGAGAAAAAATTTAGTGATGGTTTCTATGGATTTCGCCGACTCGGGCCTCGTGGAAAGGATGAATGGCTAGTTACTGGCATTGTTACATATATGCCGGCGGGGCCAGATTTTCCATGATTTCGACCTGGGCCGTAGCTGACATAAACTGTAAAAAGACCGCGGACCCCAGAGGCATTTTTTCGTTGGCGTATTTGTGTGCCACACATTCCTCCGTGTTAGTGGCGGAAACAGAAATGGGTGCCACACGATCTACGCACAAGCTGAACCTCGCGGAAACACTTTTTTGTATGTTTTCTCTGTAATTTCAAAGGTCTGCAAAAAAATAAGAAATCAAGACGAAATCTCTATAAATAGAACTTTAGGCTTACGTTCTTCCCATTATGTACGAGATGGATCCTGAGCTGTATGCTAATTTTATTAGTGCGCTGTCAGAGGTTTCATAACGGGTAACACAAGGATGCGCAGTTTCAACAGACAACACTTGGGGTATTGTGATTTTGAAAACGATGCTATGACGACAAATCAGCAGAAGCTTTTTCGGCGGTACTGCCACTGCTTCTTATGCATAACTGCGCATCCTTGTGTTATCTGTTACGCAACTTCTGAAAGTGTGGATATTAGTTAGCAACCAAGTTTCGATTTCCCACGCAAATTGAGCCACAAAATCGAAAACTACATCGACAGTTGTTTGTTCAATTCCAGCCACCAAAACCCTGTTGGTGGCAGAAACACTTGTGGGCCACAAACAACCGCGGAAACACTCTTTCCCACAAATACTCTGTGTGGATCCCACAAACAAAGTGCCTTAGGACCATTCAACGCCACGAATACTGTAAAAAGTTTCTCCGTATAAAGATTAAAGTTAACTGCAGTATTTGCTACTCGATTCATCTTATCTCTATTTGGTATTAATCTTATCTGCGTAGAGATAAGAATAATCCGAGTAGCAAATACTGCAGTTAACTTTAATCTTTATACGGAAAAACTGTATACAGTGAACTTTTGACCCCTGAGTAGTTTGAAGTCTCTTTTATTTCCCTCCTTCTCCTCTCAGTGACATACGTGTGGCTTTACTTTTTTACTACGTAACATGAATAAAAAAAAATTGTTCCTGTACTTTTTACAACAAGAGCTACGAGCTCATATGGCACTTGTTATGAGTAGGCGGTACAGAAAAATAAGATGCACCCGCATCTATAACAAGAGCTACGAGCTCATATGGCACTTGTACGAGTAGGCTGTACAAGAAAGTAGATGAAAGCGTCACAAAATACACCCGCCATCCAAAAAGGCGGTTCGTAAATAGAAATAGGATATTTAGTTTCACTCATTTCTGAGCAGTTCCGGCATCGTTTCGATTGCAAATGCACATGACTGTTCAAACTTTCATCCCAATAAATCCATTTGTTTGATCCCTAGACGTACTACACGATTTCCGGTACTCACTCTATTTCCACCTACCGTGGCCGAGTCTGGTTCGGAATAAAAAAAAAAAAATCGACCACCTAAAGCATCTTCGTTTATACCATCTACCAAGTTTCACTCGAATCTGAGCATTTTTGGGAAGTTCCGGTACCCCCCCCCCCTTCCCACCAACGTTGTCGGAGCCGGTTCGGGCCCAATCTCTTAATTCCCTCATCAAGTTTGACTGAAATTGGAGCATAGCCTATCTGCAAGTTTCCAGTACCCCCCCCCCCCCCTACCTTGGCCGAATCCGGCCCAGACGCCAAATAACAAATCTAGGCCGCATAAACTCGGCACTGTCGAATTGCATCTCATTCGGTCCATCCGTTTGGTTTTTGTGCATGTCAAAAGTCCCCCCACCCCCAATTCCCCTAATCGTGGTCGCATATGGTTCGAACGCATGTTTTACATGTCGAGGCCATCGATTCGTATCACCCATGAAGTTTCACTCGAATCAGACCACTCGTTCGCAATTTATAGAAGTCCATATTTCTCTTCTCTTGCTCCCCCAAAAATGCTCGGATCTAGGAACGGAAGTTTCCGGGGGTATGTTGTGTAATATGCCTGTAAAGTTTCGTTGTCGTTTTACATCTGGAACTATTCTAACTCACGACTGCCGGAATTCCAGGAAACCCCCTCCAACTCCCCCCACAGAGCCCCGAAACCATCTGGCTCCGTCAATTTCATCTAGGCCTAATGCTTGTTCCATCCATTAAGTTTCGTCCCAATCCCTCTGCTTTTAGAGTTTCTTGAGTTCCCCCCCCCCCATCCCCACAGGTATCGGACCCGACCCGGACGTGACACTGAACGTCCGAGGCGATAGCTCACCAGACAAGTTTCATTCAAATCCGATCACCCGTTCAAAAGTTATGCACGCCACTAGATTCCGGACTCCCCATCCACCCACTCCCCCCACGATGGTTGGGTCGGGGAAACGGCTGTTCTCAAGTCAATCTGTTCGGATCCCTGACATACCTGCCAAGTTTCATCGCCCTAGGACATCAGGAAGTATGCCGAACTCGCAGGATCGCTAGAAATCCGGACCCCCACCCCAACTCCCCCACAGTGCCCTGATCCGGTCCGGTTATGTCAATGACGTGTCGAGGACCTGTGCTTGTTTTTCCCACCAAGTTTCATCCCGATCCCTCCACTTTAAGCGTTTCTCAAAATTTCCGGTTCCCTCCTCCAACTCCCCCCAGTGTCATCGGATCCGGTCCGGTTATGTCAATGACGTGATTAGGACCTGTGCTTGTTTTTCCCACCAAGTTTCATCCCGATCCCTCCACTTTAAGCGTTTCTTAAAAATTTCCGGTTCCCTCCTCCAACTCCCCCCAGTGTCATCGGATCCGGCCCGGATTTAAAGTGAGGTGTCTGAGACACAAGGTCATCCTAAATATCAATTTTCATCAAGATCCGATCACCCGTTCAAAAGTTATGCACGCCACTAGATTCCGGACTCCCAATCCACCCACTCCCCCCACGATGGTCGGGTCGGGGAAACGGCTGTTCTCAAGTCAATCTGTTCGGATCCCTGACATACCTGCCAAGTTTCATCGCCCTAGGACACCAGGAAGTATGCCGAACTCGCGGGATCGCTAGAAATCACGACCCCCACCCCAACTCCCCCACAGTGCCCTGATCCGGTCCGGTTATGTCAATGACGTGTCTAGGACCTGTGCTTGTTTTTCCCACCAAGTTTCATCCCGATCCCTCCACTTTAAGCGTTTCTCAAAATTTCCGGTTCCCCACCCCAACTCCCCCACAGTGCCCTGATCCGGTCCGGTTATGTCAATGACGTTTCTAGGACCTGTGCTTGTTTTTCCCACCAAGTTTCATCCCGATCCCTCCACTTTAAGCGTTTCTCAAATTTTCCGGTTCCCTCCTCCAACTCCCCCCAGTGTCATCGGATCCGGCCCGGATTTAAAGTGAGGTGTCTGAGACACGAGGTCATCCTAAATATCAATTTTCATCAAGATCCGATCACCCGTTCGCAAGCTAAAAATACCTCAAATGTTGGCTTCACCCTCCCTCCACTCCCCCCCCCCCCCCCAGATGGTCGAATCGGGGAATTGATGATTTCCTATTTAAGCTGGTCGGGTCCCAGACATGCCTTTCAATTTCCATCATCCCAGCACATCAGGAAGCACGGAACTCGCGGGATCACTACAAATTCGGAATTCTCCCCCCCCCCCCCCAACTCCCCCAAAGTGAGCGGATCCGTTCCGGTTATATCAGTCACGTATCTAGGACTTTTGCTTGTACTTTCCACCAAGTTTCATTCGGATCCCTCCACTCTAAGTGTTTTCCAAGATTTCCGGTTTCCCCCTCTAACTCCCCCCAGTGTCACCGGATCCGGTCTGGATTTAAAATGGAGGGTCTGAGACACGAAGTCCTTCCATGTATTAAGTTTCATTAAGATCCGATCACCCGTTCGTAAGCTAAAAATATCTAATTTTTCCTATTTTTTCCGGATTCCCCCTCCCTCCACTCCCCTCCAGATGGTCGGATCGAGGAAGCGACAATTTCTAATTTAATCTGGTCCAGTTCCTGATATGCTTGCCAAGTTTCATCGTCCTAGCTTATCTGGAAGTGCCCGAACTAGCAAAACCGGGACCGACAGACCGACAGACCGACAGACCGACTGACGGACAGAAATAACAATCGCTATATGGCACTTGAGTAAGCTCAAGTGCCATAAAAATACACCCGCCATCCAAAATTGAGGTTCAGAGCTAGAAGTAAGATATGTTATAGTTTCACTCAAGTCTGAGCATTTCCGGCATCGCCTCGGATCATCTGGGGGAAAATGACTGTTCTAATTTTGAAGTTTCAGCACAATAAGTCCACTCGTGTGATCCATATACGGGCCTCCCTCTACAGCGCCAAATCTGGTTCGGACTCCTAAATGGTTCATCTGAAGCATTTTCTCTCACCACCCATCAATTTTCCCTCGAAGCTGAGCAATTCTTGGGAAATTCCCGAAACTACCCCCACTCCATCCGTGGTCGGCTCCGGTTCGAACCCTTAAATATGCATCTACGGCATATGATTTCTCTAAATTTCAAGTTTTATTCAGATCGCTCCACATGTTTGACCCCTATGCGAGCCACAACATTTCTGGGACTCCCCTTCCAACTCCCCCACTGTGGGTGAATACGACTCGGGAAACATAAACATCGCATCTGTGACCCGTCCATCACGTTTGACTATGATCGGAGCTTAGCCTAGCTGCAAATTTTGGTTCCCGCTTCACCCCACCCCCCTACCTTGGCCGGGTCCGGTCCGGTCGCCAAATAACAAATCAAGACCATATAAACTCGGTACTGTCAAGCTTGCAACCCGTTTGTCAATCCGTTTGGTTTTTGTGCGTGTCCCCCCTTCCAACTCCCCCAACCATGACCCCCCGTCCGCAACTTACGGAAGTCAATAATTTCCGGATTCCCCTTCCGTCGACTCCCCCACAGATGGTCGGATCCAGGAACACAAGTTTTCCTAGGGCATTGCGGCGGGTCCTGAAGTCACTAATACGCCTACAAAGTTTCATCTTCCTTAGAACTGGCGATCATCGGAATTCCGGGAAACACCCTCCAACTCCCTCAACAGAGCCCCCATATGATATGGATCTATCAATTACTTATCGACGTACCAAGTTCCATCCAAATCCCTCGACTCTAAAGCGCCCCCCACCTCTCCTCCCAAACAAGTATCGGATCCGATCAGCACTTGACACGGAACATCTGAGAAAATAGCTCTTTCCACTTGCCAAGTTAAATTCAGTTTCAATCACCCGATCAAAAGTTATGCATGCGTCTAGATCCCGGGTTCCCCATCCCTCCACTCCTCCCATGACGTTCAGATCGGGGAAACGACGCCGCCGCTTCGCGCCGACTTAGTTATTTTATACCGACTGGCCGACAGTATTGGGGGGGGGAGCGTCCCCCCCCCCTCCAGTCGTGACGCCCCTTCTTGTATCACAATACACATAGAGAAGTTAGTTCAAAGCGCTGGTTCAAATCAGAAAACACTTTTTGAGGAGACTGAATTTATACTAAGGGGATTTTACCGAGACAGATACAACAGAAAAAATTTTGACCCACGTGACATGGGGAAGTGAACGGTTTAAACAAATTAGCCTAAGTGAGATCACTCTTCCTGTAGCCCGTTGTTAAGGCAGTGCTGTCTTTACCCTTAGGCCGGTTAGGCTTGTGTTGTGGGGCCAGGGAAAACGAGAGGCCAAGCGGCCGGTGTAAATTGTTGAGAAATCGGGCTACGGTTGCCAGCCGTGTTGCCTTGTTCATTACGATCCAGGTGTGACCAGCTACGTTGCAACTTGCACCGTCATTTACGTTACCGAAATTTTGATTATGCTCAGATGTGACCAGTGGGGCTGAACGAAGAATCGTGTGTGCTAATGTGCTGGTGTTTTTACGTCTTTGACTAATGATAAGGGGCCAAAAACCCATGATTTCCTACGGGCCAACAAAAGTAAAAGACGGCACTGGTTAACCTGCGACTGTAGTTTCTTACTAACTCTGTTCACAATAAACTTACACATTCGACCCGGTAAGTCGAAGGAGACGGGTTCAAATCCCACTCGAGGCGCATTTTGTTTTTCAGACAACTTAACAATGTTCTGCTTTTGACGTCCTATTAAAAGAGAGTAAAAGCAATGAAACGTCTAGCCTTTCCCAATCGAGAGCCGTCTGTGGCTAAAAATGTTCCTGAAAATTCAATATAACCTCCCCCCACCCCTCAGATTCAATAAAGCTGCGGGATCTCCCCTAAGTCCGTTCCAACCGAACGATCCGACTTAATGGCACCGTTCACTTTAAAAAGAAATCCGATCTAGTAAGGCTTCTCTTAACTCGGGAATCGGCTGAAAAAAGGAGAATGGAGTAAGTGACCCGAAAAGAGGAAAGAAAATATTGTCTAGAAAAGATGGCCTCAAGAGAGAAACCCGACTCTCGTTGAGATGTTTCTGCCCCCCCCCCCCCCAAAAAAAAAGGCTCTGCATCTTCAAACCGATTCAAGTTTAATTAGTAGTTGTATTTTTAATTACTTTTGATAACTAATTTATTATCACAAGTAACCTTTGGCTTCCATGGCCACTGCTTTATCCCTGATATAGAGAGGGACTGTGAACATTATTTGCCCACCGCTACAGCAATCGGACAGAGCCAAACTTAATCACTTTAAGTTAAGACTTCAATTAACTTCTTGTCTATTTTCCGCGGTAAAAGTCCATTGTATAACATTCCATCTAGCCTATGCGTAATTACTATCATTCTAATACTTAACTTGTTTTGAAAAGTGGGCATTATTATAATCGACGCATGTAGTTTTGATTATTTATAGTTATTAACTATTATGCTTGTAACTGTATAATGAATTAATAATCATATTAATACTTTATTTGTCATTGCTGTTTTAAAAGACCTGAACCGTCTTTGAATGAAACTGAAAAAGTCTCTGATCTGAATTACGGAGATTTAATTATTTATAACATTAGTTACTATTATATTAATACTTTGTGCGAAAGTTAGCTCACCAATAAAAATCTTCCGAAATCTGTCATGTTCTCAAAAGCGGAAATTCAACCTATTTTTTTCTGGTCAAATTTTGATGATGATCATTTCGTCCATCTTCTCCTTTTATTACAGAAATGGCAAGGGATTGTTCTTTGACACTTTTTGTAAGTGTGATTTTTGTGATTTGCCTTCTTGTTTTACTTTGTTGTGTGATCTTTTCCTGTATTTTTATATACTCCATCATTTTCTCTTTCCTGGACGATGAGTGAAAAATACACACTACATTACATTACAAATCTGTAATAAAGTAGCTCTACTGTACGGGTATCGATAAGAGGCATGAACACTGGATTTACTACATCCAGATACTTTCAGTCAAACGATCATATTTTAGTCATGGTAAAGGATCAAACGTGACCACATAGCAACATACTCTATATACACCATTTTAATCGTATCCCTGGGCTGTGACTTGCGAAGTGGGTTGGGCTATATAGGCTATTTACTTCCGTACCTTTTGACCAACTTTCAAGCTCAAAACATATTCAATAGCAAGCAAACAGGCCGTCTCATTAGGATCCTTCTGAACTGGCTGCAAAATAACATGCTGAATAGAAGTACCATAGCAACCAGAAGATCCCCCCCCCCCCCAAATATCAAACCTCAGACAAATCTGACTACTAAATTATCTGAAATTCAGCCGGCCACTTCATTAAAACTTATCAGCTTTGCATAATATTTTATTTCTAAGTAATGTTTCGAAGCGTTTGCTGAACCCTTACTTTTCCAATCTAATTTCCGCTGTCGGGCTTCTATGTGGCTAATCCGACCACATAAGTCCGCTAAACACCGTTCCCACCATTTTTATCCGGCGGGTAATTCTGAACACTTGTCATCCCGGAATGCTATTTTGTCAGCAGAAAATGACAGGGGGATTCCTCTTTTTACTCCAATGTGAGATCTCATGTCCTGAGCCAGGGGAAGCTAACTCCCGAGGCAAGCTCTTAACGCCTAGTGTCGCAACAGAAATAACTCGCTGAAGTACGTACTGGTTACTACTGATGAGTGAAAAAGTCCAAAACACGCCAATGATCCTCGGGAAGAACGAGAAATCGTCGCACTAACGACTCGACCTCAACAACTCAGATCCTGTGTCAACAAATCACAGCAACCGTTGGGGACAGCTGTGGTGCCCCTTCCGGCTCTTCCGCTAAGTACACAGCGATTTTGCATTGGCAAGGAGAGTTAGTCATCGAGAGTATTCAAGAGCGACTTCGCCGTCTTAAATAGCCGCCATATCGCATGGCACGACGCAGTGAAAAGTCACAAATACTTTACCAAAGCCAAATTTTGGAAATGTATCTTCTTTGTATTGTTTCAATTTCCTGAATCAAGGGATTATATATGTAATACGTCAGGTGTCATTACGTACTTATACGCAGCGCGGTGGTGTTTTAGTCAGTTCTGCAAGGAGGTTTAGGTTTCTCCGGAAAGATTTATTTTCTAACGAAGGTCCAGCTGGTTCTACGCCGCTGGACAACAGAACTTTTTGCTTCTGGCACGCGGTGGTTTCTGGGCGCTACGGTTTTATGGGCAAGCAACCCTATTGCGTCGACAAGAACGATTTTACAGCTCTCCTCTTTGACTGCCATGATCGAGTCAAAACACAAAGATAAGTCTCAAATTTATGTAACCGGGTTCAACCAGTGATGACCTAACGTAAAGGCAAATATGTCAGTCGATTGAATCTGTGTGTGCGTGGGTGCTATTAGCCATATACAATATACAGAAAAAGGATGCGCATTACAACATGCATTACATCTCTTACTACAAAACCCTCCGGAAGTTTATACCTACTTGTTAAAAATCCCCTTGAGAAATTAACCTAGATAAACACTATAGCCTAAAAAGAAAAAGTTGGAAGAAAAAAGAATTAGGTTACAAAAAAATCATGCACACTGGGTTCCAGGTCATAACACTAAAAAAAAAAAAAGACCTCTAAAATCCCGTCTCCAAAAAATCAAAAATCTGCAAAACAGATTTAGTGCAAGCCTGAAGACGTTTCAATTCAAAATAGTTACACTTTAAAATCGTACTGGCCAAGACAGTGAATGAAACAGTTCATATTACACTAGTGGGCACTGAACGTTGGAATCCTCAAATGGTTTCAAACATGACAATTTCGCCTTGATCCCTGTGAACCACCAGCAAAGCCATATACGTTTTTGCTAGTTCATTCATGCAGCTGGTAATGGAAGGAGGGTGGCATGCCTTCAGAAAACATTTATGTTTTTCCAGGAATGCAAAAATGTTAATGAAATGAGAGAAGAGAATTTCCAACAGTTTCCACTAATTTCCCGACGTTGACATGCTACTGCACGAGAAGTAAGAAGTTGTTGATGCTAGGAATGAGTTGGTTTTGTCACACAAGTAAATTTGAATTCTCATCGTTTCATATAATAATTGGATCTTTGCAGATAACATGGTATCTAGTACCACGGTTTAAAGTCGTGTTCGCAGTTAACGTGGTACCTGATACCTGGGTCAAAAGGCGTCTTACCCATATAATAGTTGCATTTTTGCAGATACCATCGTATCTGATACCACTGTCTAAAGTCGTTTTCGCAATTACCGTGGCATCACCTATCCCAGTCAAAGGCATTTTTGCCGTATAATAGTTGCATTTTTGCAGAAACCATGGTATCTGATACTACGCTCTGAAGTCGTTTTCGCAGATACCATGGTATCTGATACTACGCTCTGAAGTCGTTTTCGCAGGTATCATGGTATCTGATACTAGAGTAGAAAATCGTTTTCGAAATTACCGTTGTATCTATTGCAACGGTCAAAAGGTGTTTTTCCATATAATATTTGTGTTTGGCAGATACCATGGTATCTAAAGTCGTTTTCGCAGTTCCGTGTTGTCATGGTCAAAAGGCGGTTTTGCACTTAACGTGGTATCTGGCCAGGAACCGTGGTATCTTATTTTCAGACACCACGGTCCGACTGTCGTAACAGATCGATCGTGGTATCTACAAAAAACTCTTCTCACCTTCATCGTCACTAACACAAAAGTTTAGTTTTTTGTCAAATTGGTGGGAAAGAAGTTATATCAATCTAGATGTCTGTGTATATTAGTATTTCGTTTTGAAATCCATCAATTGTCCTTTTTGCAGAGCAACCGTGATATCAGACACCACGGTAACTGCAAAAACGACTAATTGTAGATCCAGTTACTGTGGTAACAGATACCATGGTATCTGCAAAACGCAACCATTGTTATCAATAGTTTTAAAATTTAAATAAAACTGAACCTGAACTGGTTCAGAGCAACCATGTGATTTATTTCCTATTAGTTACCCAAAGATCATCACCATCATGGTTGGCAGCGCTAAACGGATACGTCAGCTGATTTTTTTAATTTTTTGGCGATATTTCGGCACTTCTTGGCAAGGGTCCTTGTCAGGCTCAAAGCTGGACAACTGAGCCTGTTATTAAACCATCATCCTGTAAATATTACGTAAGAGGATTCACGACTCAATGTTTTATCTTCGTCGTCTTACTTGAATGATTTTGTAACCGCTCTTGTGGTCAACTATGGCAACTAAAGGACAGTAAACTAGACCTAACAATTGGTACAAGTTATTTACAGACGACCCGGGGCCAGCGATCGGTATTCGACTGATAAAAGTGTCAACATTTCTGACAAAAAGGTGCTTTTTGACACTCGACATCTTTTTGCGCAGTCCGCGGCAAAATGCGAATAATTGTTGATTATTGTGAACTTCAAGGAGTATTTTCCAAAACATTTCTTAATTGCTAGATCACAGTCTTGTAACAAAATTTAATCGGAAATGGGCTTTATAAGGCTTCAAACTGTTTGTGTGTACCAAATCAAAGTAAAGTAGTTTTTGGGGAGGTAATCCGTAACTTTACTAAAATAAATGACAAGGTTCTCTTTCTGACCTAAAGAGTGTCATTTGTACGAAAAGGTGTAATTTTCAGAGAAAAAGTGTCATAATGTAACCCAGAGGAAACAAGACCAAAGGTTTCGTTGGGATCCCAAAACTCTAATACTTGATCCAGACAATTGCGAACGAACTACCATACTTAAGAAGCGAATTACGCATATCTCCTTATCCCTATTAAGAACATCTAATCAACAAGTAAAACTTCTTATAAAAAATCGGTTTCAACCGGATTCCGAACAAACTATATGTCCCGGTAAAAGAAAAGATTGTCATATACAGATTCAGCGTGTCTTCTTACCCCTAAATCTGTCATCTAATCAACTTCAAAGAAAACTTTTGATTTTAACGAATTTTCCGGTTTCGGCCTGATTCCGGGCGACAAGTTGTCCGGGTAGAAAATACTTTTCAAATAAGTGTTCAGCATGTCTTCTTACCCATAAATCGAACATTTAATCAACTTCAGATAAAACTTTTACTTTTAACAAACTTTCCGGTTTTGCAGAAATCCGGGCGAACTTCTTGCCCTGCGACAAAATGGTTTTCGTCATCGTGTTCAGCATTTTTTTCTACCCCTGAATCGAACATCTTATCAACTTCAAATAAAACTTTTTAAAGACTTTCCGGTTTTGGCCGGATTCCGGGCTAACTGCTTGTCTGGCAAAAATAATGGTTTTCATCATCGTGTTCAGCATGTCTTCTTACCCCATAATCGACTATCAAATCATCTGTTTAAAAATATTTCGTTTGCCCCTTAACCTAAACCCCTTCCCCAACCCTAAATGTAGGGCTACAAAGACCATCTACGAACTCAACCTTACTCTTGAACCAAAGATTCCTTACACCAAGTTTCATCAAAACATCTCATTCCCTTCGAGAGTTATAGTGCGCACAGACGGACAACTTTTGCGATGTCATAGGTATCCCTCCACTTACGTTTTGGGATCACAATAAGTGTCACACTTGGCAACCCTGCATGTGATGTGGCCAGATCGGCGACGGCTTGCCGATCCGCAACGCCGCGACTCGAACAAACCAAAACGAATTACTACACTCACTAGTCAGTCCGGCCTCGACATAACAACGATTCACACCGAGCAAGAGGAGTTAGTGCCTTCTGCAAATCATCGGGAACGAGAATGGCTGGAAATACTACTGAAATGCAATGAACTATTGTATAAGTACATGTGTCCTTCAGGAACAGGAGCACACTGAAGCTTCGTTATTTTCAGTGCAGCAACCAGACTTAATCCCACCCCTGTCCCCGTTACTCTTCCATTCGAGTTACCTTCGAGTCTCAACGCCTAAAGCTATACCTGCCCCTCCCCCCCCCCCCCCCCCCCGCTCCCTCACAGAAGTCACAACACAGCACCAAAGAGTCATGTTTGACAATGCAAAACGGACACGTCAGCTATATTTTATTTGACGTATCCGTTTGGAATTGTCAAATATGATTCGCAAACAGCTTGGGCTGAAGGAATATCTAACATCAAAGAGGATGATCACGACAGACCATTTCGCTGCTGGCTCCTTCGTAATTTCCTGCCTCAGAAAGCTTAGTTCTCCCTCTTCGAATTTGATGCCGAAAATGATATTTCTTCCAGACCTAAATTCCGGTCATTCTCTTGGCTCTTGCCAATATTTTTATCTAGATAAGATGGAAATTTCTGTCTGGATATAGGAAACAATTTCTGAAAACTAATATGAGAACTAATCAGAGACGATCTCGGTTTGCTCCAAGCGTAAAAACACGAGCAGATAGGCGAATGACAATACAGACAGAAAAGACAGTAGCCATGATGGTTTGACATGGCGGAAGAGCTGATAGGTAAATTGTTAATCCGACCGGATTTTTACAAAAGGCCTTCGCGGCATGCTTCTTGACGAAAAAAATATATTTCCTCGTTGGTGAACCAAATTCAAAGGCATCGATGGGACTGAAAGAAATCTCAAAGTTGTCGCACTAGCTTTGCAAGTCCAGTTCCGTTCCGCTCATGTTTAGAGCTTGCAGAGATGGGCGAATCCGATCATGAAAGGATTCAAATCCGAATCCAGGACTAGGTAGGCTACGATCCTACTACGAATCAACCATTTCCTGCTGAAGATTCGAATCCGGATTCGAATCCCAAATCAAGTACATGGTTACAGTTTAAAAATGAGAGGTGACAAAAAAAACCTGATACATAAAGAAGTTGAGGCGGTATCTAGACCATATTTCTAGGTTATCATGTGTGATTGTGGATAGTATGGGTCAGCACAATACTTTAAGCATAGTGTGTAAAAATTGGGAAAAGATTAGAGGAGTGGATTCGTAAGATTCAAGGTCTGGAATCCGAGTCCAAATCTAGATCCAGCATGACAAGCGAAAGATTCGAATCCGGCCAAAAGGACGAATCTTGCATTCAAATCCTGATTCGGATTCGCTCATTTCTGAGAACATGTAGAGTATCGGTTCACAAAATAAAACAACGATTAAATATCTGGCAGTGTTTATACCTTTGAACAATTTATATGGGGTTCTTTTTTTTTCTGCTCAGATCTACTATCTTTTCAAAAAATGTGTGTCCGCTTGGGCCAATAGATGCATGCGATCGCCTGGATTACCCGATGCTTAAAGGTCAGTATTTAAAGTTTAACTGAAAAGGGCTTAGTTAGGACAATCCAGTTACCCATCACTTGTTCAGGTAAAGAAGCTTGAAAACCCGACGAAAATGCGTTACTTCGTTGCTGCGCTGTTCACGAATAGTCAATTTTCAAATAGTGGAATTTCCTTGTCTAATTTGTATGCTCTATGCACTTATATCTATGTTGTATGCTCGAGGAAAACGATTTATGAAAAACTAGTGTTCACACAGTGAGCTACCTTCCGTAAGCTGATCACTGGCCACTGAAACGCCACGTATGTGTTGAGATTCAATTTCTCTGCGTCATAGTGTAGAAATCTGCGTTGTGAGGCCAGCCGTATATATCTGAAAGTCATTCTAGACCAAACAGCGAAAAATAAAAAAAATCCCTTAACAGAGTAAAAAGAATGCAGGGTATTCAGTTAAATGATACAAAAAATAAGTTGGCTTTTCAGTTAAACTTTAAAGCCCAATCCAGCCATAAAGGGTACTGGTGTCAGTTCAAGGTGAAGAACCTGAGAGTTAAACCGGGTGAGGTTGTTCAAGGTAGGGCAGTTTAACTCTCAGCTTAATCGGCGCCCCAGGGATCGATAATTTACCGACGAAACACACCGTTGCCGCGACGAAGATAATGCCAACTGAACAGAACTGATTTTCTTTACCAGATTTTCATTGTTGTTCACGAATTCGTGTTCTGTCAGGTTACCTTTAAAGAAGCCCTGCAACTCCCTAGCACCTGCTTCCTTGTTATTTTCTTGGACTCCGAAATCACTTTTCGAATGTCACAATAGAACACCGTGATGCAAAATAAGTGAGCTTCATTCATAACTGCCACGATGTCTCGCACACGCCACCGATAATTCAAATGTCATGCCAAACCAACAAAAAAGAAGGATCCATTTGGCACGTAAAGTACGTCGCCAGAAGATTGCCAATAAACGGGAATACTTTAGCAGATAAAAAAAAATTAATTTAATTTCGCTTTACAACCATTGAGGTGGTTCAAACAGATGACTTCATATAGCATACTTATTGTTCAGCGCCCCAAGTGGATTAGTTTCTGTTAATCTCGCACTGTCTCATAATCAACATTTGTGATAGTTATGGTTCGTTCCAGCTAGGCCCGAAAGTTACTAAATAGTTACTTTTCAGTCACTTTCACAGTTCCAGCTTGTCAAAAAGTTACGGGGAGCACAAGGAAGAGCGTTACTTCGAAGTAACTTTTTGTAAAGATAGTACCCGACCGTCTTTAGCACACTTTCACTTTCCAAGAGCCGTCTCGAGGCGTGAACTCGGGGCAGAAAAGTGAGAGAAGGTGTAATTGCTAAAGTAAACAGGACATTATTGTGTGATTTTCAGCTGTGCTTGGCCTTTAGCTTCTCGTCAAATATTATTCGCTGATTAACACCCCCAAGAAAAATTCTAGGTTTCCCGGTCGGTCTAGTGACTTGATTGGGACTGTGCCAGGAATGAAATTCAAATGTCTGTAATTCAGATGGCAATTTTCAATTTTCACTAATTTATTAAATTTCAAATGAAACTTTAATAATAAAACATATTAAATCATCAGAGCTATTTAGAGGCGAAAACTTTTCTGTTGCTTTGTATTATTATTATTGTCATTATTACTGTAAATACAGTAGGAGAAGAAGCAAAAAATTATTTAATGAACCTTGTTAACCACCTATGACATCATTGGGTTCCAGATTCTAGAATCTCGGCATTCATTTCTGATAAGGACAGCTACAAAATTTGCAGGGGAATAAGAAAGACTGATGCTTTTCCGACTAGGAAACAAATAATAATAATAATTGTATTAGAACAAGCCCGACGGCCATATACAGGTACAAGTTATTAATACCCAGCAACGTCAATCAACATACAACATACAACTAATCTACGGAAAGCTTTCTATATTCGAACGCTCTAGATACAAACCTACAAATCTTACTAATCGACTGGGCGGATGTACACTTCAGGATACCAGGAAGTGTTGGGATATCCCCACCGAAAATCTCTCTACGGAGATCCGACAGCTCTTTGCACCGGCTTAGAAAAAGACCGATATCCTCATCTTCGCCACCGCAAAGGGGACACGCATATTTCCCAACATTTGTTTTTTCTACCGTGCAGTGGTAGGCAATTCGCCCTCAGTTGGATCCAGTACCTCAAATACATCGCGGGTAGATTAAGCTTAAAATAAAATTCTGGTTCATAAACTGTTTTCACCATACCATAACTTCTAAGGGTATCCGATGAAGAAATAATTCCAAACCATTTCTGTGTTTCCTGGTCTTCAATAACTCTCAGTGCTTCATATATGAAACCTGGAGATTGATCAAGAGGTCCCAATCCAGCATTCCAAATAGACGATGTGAAATACAAATATATGTGAAAATAAGGATTTAGCGACCAAAATGACACATCCGGATTAAAGATAAAGAATTAACGGGCATAGTCAATGTCACGGCTACATTTACAAGCCTGAAGCATTAACTCCTCTTCTCCTTCACTTGAAGAAACTGTTTCGAACTAATTATCAAGCCGTTATTATGCAGCAAAAACAAACAATTTTTATCTGGTCATCCTTCCTCATGCAGACTCCATCTCTTCTTGCATTCAAGAAACACGCGTTATCTCGTCCCGTAGTAACTTCGACCGTTCCAAGTAGTAGTTAATTTGTGACGTCACACGTAGTTACTCCGAAGTAACTACTGAGAGGAGCTGGAACGAACCCATTATAGTAGACAGGGTCGGATCGAAGGGGGGGGACTCACCCCCCCCCCCATGCTTCAGAGAATCGTGCTCTCAGTCGTATGTTCCGGGCTTGTCTGTATGACTGTCGTGTGTTTGAGCTTGCCAGAATGACATAAAGGCAGTTAACAAACCTGAGTTTTGCCTGGAAATGGCATTTTCTAGTCACATGGTTACGAAGACTTGTATGCTTTGAGCTTGTCACATTCATGGCTGTATGTTCTGAGTTTGTCTGAACAACCGTCGTATGTTTAAGTTCAGAATGACACCAAATCATGAATTTGCATTCATATGACCCGTTTCTTGTCTTGTTTAGAAAGCGATTTTCTGGTCGTATCTTACGGACAGTCGTAAGTTTCGAGATAGTTCGATTGACAGTCGTATGTCTCGAGCTTGTCAGAATGACATAAATGCAGTTACCAAACGGTTCAGCCTGTTGTGCAAAATTTGAACGCAACTGGTTTTATACCAAAACCTCTGTATTTTAGCAGAAAATGTAATGATTTTCAAACTTTTTGCCTGCGGCGCAAAATTTAAACACCGGCCTATCCGGTTTAGTGCATAACAACTCCTATTCTTAGCACAAAAAGGTGGATTTTTTTTTGTCTTGTTTACTTTTTCTGTAGTTTTTGGGATCCCAAAACGTAAGTGGAGGGATACCTATGACATCGCTAAAATGTCCGTCTGTCTGTGAGCACGATAACTCTCGAAGGGATTGAGATATGTTGATGAAACTTGGTGTGAGGATTCATTGGGTCAAGGGTAAGGTCAAGTTCGTAGATGGGCTATGTAGCTCCACATTTAGGGGTGGGGGAGGGGGTTCAAATTAAGGGACAAACAAAATATTTTTAAACAGCTAATGTGATAGCCAATTATAGGGTAAGAAAGCATGCTGAGTACGACAGTGAAAACCATTTTCTCGCCGGACAAGTAGTTCGTCCGGAATCCGGCAAAAACCGGAAAGTTGGTTAAAAAGTTTTATTTGAAGTTGAGTAAATGGTCGATTTAGGGGTAAAAAGACATGCTGAACACGATGGTGAAAACAATTTTCTCGCCAAACAAGTAGTTAGTCCGGAATCCGGCGAAAACCGGAAAGTTGGTTAAAAGTAAAAGTTTAGTTTGAATTTGATTAAATGTTCGATTTATTTGTAAAAAGACATGCTGAACACGATGGTGAAAATCTTTTTCTCGCCGGACAACTAGTTCGCCCGGAATCTGGCCAAAACCGGAAAATTTGTTAAAAGCAAAAGTTCGATTAGATGACAGATTAAGGGGTAAGAACAGAGACTGAGTCGGTATATGACAATCGTTTTTTACCCGGACATATAATTAGTCCGGAATCCGGTTGTAACCGGATTTTTTTTAAGTCAACCTTTTATTCAAAGTTGATTAGATGTTCTTTATAGGGATAAGGAGATACACTGGTTTCTGAATTTTCTTTTATTGCTGGACTAGTAGTTCGCTCGGAAATCGAGCGAAACCGGAAACTTGTCAGAAGTAAAGCAGGAAGTCTCGGTCAGTATCGTCAAAATAGATATGGCATATAGAGGTACATCTGAACTTGGTTTTCTCTCATGATTAGCCTGTCCAAGAATGGATCTGACAAAGACAAGACCCGATTGTCTGAATCAAATATTAGATTTTTGGGATCCCATCGACACCTTTGGTCTTGTTAATACAAGCCGGCCAAGATAGCAGGCGGATTTAAAGATTTTGACTATGGCCCCTTTCTTAGTAGCCTATTTTCTATATAGTTGAAGCGTGCGTCGTTTAAATGGGGTTTTAAGTTTGAGATTTTGCGGTCTGGGCAACATTAAAGCTAGAACTTGTTTGTGAAGTAGTTTAAATTTGCCAGTAAAAAATCGGATATAAAAAATTCTGCCTTCGGTGCTCAGTTTAACTTTGTCTTAAGCAAATACCTTAGAAGCTGCTGCTTGGGGATCTGGGCCACCTTAAATCAAATTTGTATGGGAAATAGTTAAATTTTGCCAGAAAAAAAAGGCAGATTTGAAAAATTTCGCCTGCGGCGCCATTTGTCTACCTACCCTATTATCTATTTAGTTTGAGGGTGCGTTATTTAGGCGAGATTTTAAACTTGAGATTTGGGGTCTAAGCCACATTAAAAGCTTGAACTTGTATGAAAAGTAGGTAAATTTTGCTTATATTTAAACAATTTCGCAAGCAGCGCTCAGTTGAAGTTTCTCTTGAGCACATACGCCAGAAGCTGCAATGATACCGTGGCTTATGCGAAGAGTATAGTATGCTGGAATTCCAATTATGTCTTTGTTTTATTTCTGTAATTGCCTCTTGCATCATCTTTTAAAAATGCATGTTCATATTTCTTGAACCTCTAGTGCTGTGTTTTTTATGGCACTTGAGCTTACTCAAGTGCCATATAGCGATTGTTATTTCTGTCCGTCAGTCGGTCTGTCGGTCTGTCGGTCCCGGTTTTGCTAGTTCGGGCACTTCCAGATAAGCTAGGACGATGAAACTTGGCAAGCATATCAGGAACTGGACCAGATTAAATTAGAAATTGTCGCTTCCTCGATCCGACCATCTGGAGGGGAGTGGAGGGAGGGGGAATCCGGAAAAAATAGGAAAAATGAGATATTTTTAGCTTACGAACGGGTGATCGGATCTTAATGAAACTTAATACATGGAAGGACTTCGTGTCTCAGACCCTTCATTTTAAATCCAGACCAGATCCGGTGACACTGGGGGGAGTTAGAGGGGGAAACCGGAAATCTTGGAAAACACTTAGAGTGGAGGGATCCGAATGAAACTTGGTGGAAAGTACAAGCAAAAGTCCTAGATACGTGACTGATATAACCGGAACGGATCCGCTCACTTTGGGGGAGTTGGGGGGGGGGGAGAAGTCCGAATTTGTAGTGATCCCGCGAGTTCCGTGCTTCCTGATGTGCTGGGACGATGGAAATTGACAGGCATGTCTGGGACCCGACCAGCTTAAATAGGAAATCATCAATTCCCCGATTCGACCATCTGGGGGGGGGGGGAGGGAGGGTGAAGCCAAAATTTGAGGTATTTTTAGCTTGCGAACGGGTGATCGGATCTTGATGAAAATTGAAATTTAGGATGACCACGAGTCTCAGACACCTCACTTTAAATCCGGGCCGGATCCGATGACACTGGGGGGATTTGGAGGAGGGAACCGGAAATTTTGAGAAACGCTTAACGTGGAGGAATCGGGATGAAACTTGGTGGGAAAAACAACCACAGGTCCTAGAAACGTCATTGACATAACCGGACCGGATCAGGGCACTGTGGGGGAGTTGGGGTGGGGAACCGGAAATTTTGAGAAACGCTTAAAGTGGAGGGATCGGGATGAAACTTGGTGGGAAAAACAAGCACAGGTCCTAGACACGTCATTGACATAACCGGACCGGATCAGGGCACTGTGGGGGAGTTGGGATGGGGGTCCGGATTTCTAGCGATCCCGCGAGTTCGGCATACTTCCTGGTGTCCTAGGGCGATGAAACTTGGCAGGTATGTCAAGGATCCGAACAGATTGACTTGAGAACAGCCGTTTCCCCGACCCGACCATCGTGGGGGGAGTCGGTGGATGGGGAGTCCGGAATCTAGTGGCGTGCATAACTTTTGAACGGGTGATCGGATCTTGATGAAAATTGATATTTAGGATGACCTTGTGTCTCAGACACCTCACTTTAAATCCGGGCCGGATCCGATGACACTGGGGGGAGTTGGAGGAGGTAACCGGAAATTTTGAGAAACGCTTAAAGTGGAGGGATCGGATGAAACTTGGTGGGAAAAACAAGCACAGGTCCTAGACACGTCATTGACATAACCGGACCGGATCCGATGACACTGGGAGGAGTTGGAGGAGGGAACCGGAAATTTTGAGAAACGCTTAAAGTGGAGGGATCGGGATGAAACTTGGTGGGAAAAACAAGCACAGGACCTCGACACGTAATTGACATAACCGGACCGGATCAGGGCACTGTGGGGGAGTTGTGGTGGGGGTCCGGATTTCTAGCGATCCCGCGAGTTCGGCATACTTCCTGATGTCCTAGGGCGATGAAACTTGGCAGGTATGTCAGGGATCCGAACAGATTGACTTGAGAACAGCCGTTTCCCCGACCCGACCATCGTGGGGGGAGTGGGTGGATGGGGAGTCCGGAATCTAGTGGCGTGCATAACTTTTGAACGGGTGATCGGATTTGAATGAAACTTGTCTGGTGAGCTATCGCCTCGGACGTTCAGTGTCACGTCCGAGTCGGGTCCGATACCTGTGGAGATGGGGGGGGGGGGGGGGGTGTGGAAAACTCAAGAAACTCTAAAAGTAGAGGGATTGGGACGAAACTTAATGGATGGAACAAGCATTAGGCCTAGATGAAATTGACGGAGCCAGATGGTTTCGGGGCTCTGTGGGGGGAGTTGGAGGGGGTTTCCTGGAATTCCGGTAGTCGTGAGTTAGAATAGTTCCAGATGTAAAACGACAACGAAACTTTGCAGGCATATTAGCGACCCGAATTATCTTGACTTAAAAACCTGACACAACATACCCCCGGAAACTTCCGTTCCTAGATCCGAGCATTTTTGGGGGAGCAAGAGAAGAGAAATATGGACTTCTATAAATTGCGAACGAGTGGTCTGATTCGAGTGAAACTTCATGGGTGATACGAATCGATGGCCTCGACATGTAAAACATGCGTTCGAACCATATGCGACCACGATTAGGGGAATTGGGGGTGGGGGGACTTTTGACATGCACAAAAACCAAACGGATGGACCGAATGAGATGCAATTCGACAGTGCCGAGTTTATGCGGCCTAGATTTGTTATTTGGCGTCTGGGCCGGATTCGGCCAAGGTAGGGGGGGGTACTGGAAACTTGCACATAGGCTATGCTCCAATTTCAGTCAAACTTGATGAGGGAATTAAGAGATTGGGCCCGAACCGGCTCCGACAACGTTGGTGGGAAGGGGGGGGGGGGTACCGGAACTTTCCAAAAATGCTCAGATTCGAGTGAAACTTGGTAGATGGTATAAACGAAGATGCTTTAGGTGGTCGATTTTTTTTTATTCCGAACCAGATTCGGCCACGATAGGTGGAAATAGAGTGAGTACCGGAAATCGTGTAGCACGTCTAGGGATCAAACAAATGGATTTATTGGGATGAAAGTTTGAACAGTCATGTGCATTTGCAATCGAGACGATGCCGGAACTGCTCAGAAATGAGTGAAACTAAATATCCTATTTCTATTTCCGAACCGCCTTTTTGGATGGCGGGTGTATTTTGTGACGTTTTCATCTACTTTCTTGTACAGCCTACTCGTACAAGTGCCATATGAGCTCGTAGCTCTTGTTGTCTATTTTTTTTTGTATTTTGGTACAATTGCCGGACATTAGCCAGTCGTATGTTTTGAGACCTTCACAAAGCCGGATCCATAAGGTAGAGGGTAACTTTAACTTTCTACCATTGGGGCAACTGCAAAAACCTCCATTATAGAGCGAACACACGATGAGGATCGGGAGCTCCTGGGCGGGAATTCCTGCCCAGATTTGCGGCACTATCATCACTTCCATTTAAAAGTTGAAATTTTTTCAACTAGCAGGAAATCCGGCCGGGAAATCCTCATCGTGTGTTGTGCGAACACACGATCAGGATATGGAGCTCCCGGACAGAAATTCCTGCCCAGATTTTTGGCACCATCATCACTTCCATATGGAAAAGTTGAATTTTTTTCAACTTGATGGATGAAAGTGCAGAAATCCGGCCGGGAATCCTGATCAATGTGTTCGCACTATTACCTGTGAAGCAGATTGCAGGTTTTCTACTCATCAACCTGTGGACCTTTTTTTACTATGTCTGTCACAATGGGAGATTAATAGAAACTAGTCCGCTTGGAAGCGATGAACTAAAATATGGGGAGCAAATTTTCGGGGAAGGTGAAAAAGTAGGTGAAAAAGTTTAAGGAAAAAAGTTGTTTGGGGTTAGGCAGCTTGGAAGGTTTTTGCGGAGAGGTTGTAAGCATAGAGAAGAGTTTTCTTTGCCTAGGATTTACTAGAAGAGTTTTGTTTTTATCTTCTTTTGTACGAAATGGCCCTCGGGCTTTAAGCAATATCTATCATATAAGGAATTCTATCCATATGGTACGAACAGATGATTAGGTCTTCCCTGACGAATCTATGAACTTTGAAGGAATTGGCATTATCCAAGTTCAGTGCATAATACCGTTTGCCTCAGAGTCCGAGTCCACTGGTTCTAGTACATTCTCGCCCCTCTAACGAACACCTCACTGATTTTTTCACTCGCCTGGTTTCACTACCTTCTATGCGCATCATTCTGTCTATGATTGTTTCGCGAAGTTCATTAATCAGAAAAAAGGTTCTGGAAACTTTCCATGTTTTCAAATTATTCCTGGAAAAGGGCTTTAACCAGCAAAAATTTGATGAAAGCAGTTTGTCAAAAGCAGCGGCAAATATTTTTAAATACTCGAACATAAACAGTTAGAAGGGTTTCTTTAACAGTAGGAAGGAAAACAAACTTTAGGAAAAACACATCCATTTGCCTTGTTTCGCTGCGTATCATGCTGTGGACGGTTGGTTGTGCGAACAGAGAAAAGAATAAATATTCCTTCCGCCCAAGCTGACTGCGAATCATATTTGACAATGCAAAACGGATAAGTCAGCTGAACTTTCTTAGAGCTATATTTCGGCCATTCTCGGCAAGGTTTCTCTTCAGGCAGAACAAAATAACACTAGGGATTAGCGGCAATACCTATGCTTTCCGTGTTTTGCAAACGGGCCATACTCATCGCGCCACACACTACGCTTGCGGCATTTACAGCAAGACAAACTTTCGGATTCAGAAATTTCTATGAGAGCAAAGGCGCGGTCTGCTGTCTGCACGCACCAAGGAAACAATGGAGGCTGTATCATTTTTTTGCTATGTTCAGCATATGAAGTTATCGGAGCCAGCGCTGTTGAAAGACTGCTTGAGTTTCAGTAGGGACGTTCAAAATCGCTAGTGGAGCTAGTGTCCATGCTACTGGAGTGTGTGTGCTACTCTCTAGTGCTACTTTGCTCTTCGCTTCAGGCTCAGAGCCGCTCAAGTTGGAAAAAATAAATAGTGGAAAAACAAACTAGAGATTCCAGCTTAGCGTTAAATTCTAACTTCGTGAATTCCTTTGTCAGAGTGGCTTGGAGTTGAAAAGGTTGCTGTGCTTTCATTTTGGACACAGCTATTGTTTTTGCTGCTCGATTCGATCGTTGATCTGGTAGAGACTTTCTGAATTTGGGCCGAAATATACCTCCAATAAAATTCAGCTGAGGTTCCAGTTTTGCACTGTTAAGTATACAGAAAAAAAGAAATTTAGAAGTTTGTTGAAAGCAGAGCCTAGTCTTGAAGTATATTTAGTTTTTGCTATATTTAGGAATATTTAGTTTTAAAGTAATCAACTAGCTTTTAAATATTGGAAAAAAAAAAGCAGTAAATAGTGCGAGGGGTCCTTATTTAACAGTAAGACGGAAAATCGAGGAACACTTCGACAAAATTTAGGAACAAACACTTACCTATGATACTCAGGAGATATTTCGAATACTTCGAAGGGGCTGATTTGTAATCCACCCTGCATCGATAAACTCCTGTGTCTTTGGTGGTTAGATCTGACACCTGTAGACGGGAGGATGCAACCCCTGTCTGTTCAGCTGAAACAAACCACGCCCTTTTTCCAAATTTCGCAGGATCTGACCAATGGTGACCGAAGTTACTTGTCGCTCTTGCGTCATAGCTAAATAAAAAAGAAAACCATTAAAGGACCCATCTTACTTATCCTGCCTTTTATATTATCCCTGTGTGAAATTATATACTTCTCCGGCCGATTGGCCGGGCACGCAACGGAAACTTCGCGGAAAGCTTGAAGGTACGCCGAAAACTTTTTTATACATAAAGACATGGAAAGCTTCAAAGTCCCGTAATAATACATAGATGGCACTTTACTTATACAAAAAATGTTTCAAAGTGCTATTTTTCATTTTGGAACCATCAGGTCTATCTTCTGTTTTGGACTTTGTTTTGCTTGGTTTTCCAATTTTTGGGATCCCAAAACGTAAGTGGAGGGATACCTATGACATCGCTAAAATGTCCGTCTGTCTGTGAGCAAGATAACTCTCGAAGGGAATGAGATATTTTGATGAAACTTTGTGTAAGGGTTCTTTGTGTCAAGGGTAAGGTCAAGTTCGTAGATGGGCTTTGTAGCCCTACATTTAGGGGTGGGGGAGGGGGTTCAAATTAAGGGGCACACAAAATATTTTTAAACAGCTAATGTGATAGCCAATTATGGGGTAAGAAGACATGCTGAACGCGACGGTGAAAACCAATTTGTCACCGGACAAGTAGTTCGCCCGGAATCCGGCCAAAACATGAAAAATTGTTAAAAGTAATCTGAAGTTGATTAGATGTTCGATTTAGGGGTAAGAAGACATGCTGAACACGATGGTGACAAACTTTTTTTTCGCCCGACAAGTAGTTAGCCCGGAATCCGGCCTAAACCGGAAAGTCTGTTTAATGTAAAAGTTGTATTTGAAGTTGATTGGATGTTCGATTTAGGGGTAGTAAGACTTGTTGAACAAGATGGTGAAAATAATTTTCTCGCCGGGCAAGTAGTTCGTCCGGAATCTGGCAAAAACAGGAAAGTTGGTTAAAAGTAAAAGTTTCATTTGAAGTGATTTAGGGGTAAGTAAACATGCTGAACACTTATGTCAAAGGCATTTTCTAGCCGGACAACTACTTCGCCTGGAATCCGGCCAAAACCGGAAAATTTGTTAAAAGCAAAAGTCTTCTTTGAAGTTGATTAGGCGACAGACTTAGGGGTAAGAAGATACGCTGAGTCTATAAATATGACAATAATTTTTTATCCATACATTTAATTCGTCCGGAATCAGGGTGTAACTGGATTTTTTTTACAATTTAGAGTTTTATTTGAAGTTGATTAGATGTTCTTTATAGAGATAATACGTTGACAATTAGTTCACTCGGAATTCGGACAAAATCGGAAATTTGGCAGAATTAAAGCAGGAAGTTTCGGTCAGTGTCGTCAAAATAGATACGGCTTATAGATGTATATCTGAACTTGGTTTTCTCTGATGAATAGCCTGGCCAAGACTGGATCTGGCGAAGACAAGACTCAATTGTCTGGATCAAAATATCAGATTTTTGGGATCCCATCGAAACCTTTGGTCCTCTTTAAAGTTGAACTGAAAAGGCAGCTTATTTTTACATCTAATTTTTGAATACACTGGATTATTTAGACTCATCTAAGGGATTTTGTATTTTGGGAATCCCAAAACGTAAGTGGATACCTATGACTTCGTAAAAGTTGTCCGTCTCTCTATCAGCACGATAACTTTAGAAGTGAATTAGTATTTTGATCCAACGTGGTTGATCACTCTTTGGGTCAAGGGAGAGATCGAGTTCATAGATGGGCTTTGTAGTTCAACATTTAGGGGTGGGGGTTCAAATTATTGGCGAGCAAATTTTTTTAATAGATAATGAAATAGTCAATTTAGGGGTAAGAAGAGATGCTGAACGAAATACGAAAACCCTTTTCTCGCCGGACAAGTAGTTCGCCCGTAATCTGGCCAAGACCGGAAGGTTTGTAAAAAGTTGGAAGTTTTACTTGATTAGCTGTTCGATTCAGGCGTAAGAAGACATGCTGAACATTTATATGAAAATCATTTTCTCGTCGGACAACTAGTTCGCGCAGAGTCCGGTCAAAACCGAAAAATTTGTTAAAAGTAAAAGTTTTATCTGAAGTCGATTAGATGTCCGATTTAGGGGTAAGAAGACTTGCTGCATCAGCTTTTGACAAGTATTTTCTACCCAGACATATAGTTCGCCGGGAATCCGGCTGAAACCGGGAAACTTGTCAAAAGTTAAACTTTTATCTGAAGTTGATTAGATGTTCGATACAGGGGTAAGGAGGTATGCTGAATTCGTTTTTGAGCTTTAGTTTTGCAAGACAAGTAGTCCGCCAGGAATCCAGGTAAAACCGGAGATTTGGCAGAAGTAAGGCAGGAAGATTTGATCAATTTCGTCAAAGTAGATATGACGTATAGCCTAGGGATTAATACACACATGCTGAATCCATATTTGAACCTGATTTTCTCAGATGATTAGCCATTGGCCTGCTTCTGTTTCTAAATCTTAACAGTACAAATGTTCAAGGAGTCTGGCCAAGACCGGATCTCTGCAAGACCCATTTGTCTCGATCAAATATTACAATAAACGGTCTCGAGTCCAGGGTTGGTCAAACAACCCCACCCTTGTGTACTCATGCAATTCTTCAAAACTGTGGTAGAAGATATGAAGGATTGCGATAATTCCAAATCGGGGATTGTAAAAAACTTGCGACTACGTTCTAAACGTCATTTTGCTAAAGTGTTGAAAAAGCATAGGGCTGATATAATTGTGAAAAATGCCGAGAAAACGCTCTAGATGTTGCTCGAGCTGTTGACTCGTCTATTTTTGCTTAGGTTTTGCTAGCAGCGTGTAAAAGAGGCGAAAATGTGTGTATTGTTAAGTGCCTTCTATATATGTACCATAATCTCAGAGCGAAGTTAAAGGGTGGATCTTTCCTTTTTGATGTGCTGAAAGGCGTCCGTAAAGGCGGCCTTACGTCACCGTCACTTTTCAACAATTCTCTGCTGCCTTCTCAGGCTTCCGTTGAGTGTACTTGTATCCACCGTGGATTTGATTTGTCACTGAATACTTTTGCTGACGACGTTTTGAATAAAAGTCGGACCTTCAGCCTTCAGCGGATGTGAAAATACGTTTCCGGAGCTCCATACCGAATATGAAGACATTGGTCTTTCTAGGTAAATGGCCCTGTTACTGTCTCCCTATCAAGTTCCTGTCTGAGAAATTGCATTACCTTGTAATGCCAATAGGCAGGAACCTAAAAGAAACTGTTAAGTTGTCCTTTGAAAATCTGAAGAAAAAACTTAGAATCCCATACGCTTCAATAGTTACAAATATCAAACATCTGGATCGATTAACTCTTGCAAAAAAAATTTAACAGTCTAGCTGTCCCCATCTTCTTCCTCGTTCTCTTTGTCCCATTTGGCAGTTTCTTACTGAATCTCAGAAGTTATCTGTCCGCAGAGTGTAGTTTGGTTTTGCGAAATTTCTTCTTAGTTATCCACCATGGACCAGAAATAGTTATTTGATGAGCAAATTCCACCTAATCTCTCCAACTTCTGCTACTGATAAACAGCTTCAGGAGTTTCGTTTTTTTGTGTCAACGTTGTCTCACCCATAGTCAGCGCTATTTATTTAATAGTCTTTGTTTATATTTTTTTTATTGGGTGTTACTTTTTCTTTTTTCTATTTATTTTGTCTGTTATTCCATCTTTAGGGCGCTTCGCCCTCCTTTTGATGAGATGGGTTAAAAATAAACTGAACTGAACTGAATTGAATAAATGTTTGGGATCCCATCCAAACCTTTGGTCTTGTTTCGCCCGGGGCTCTAGTAATAACATTCAGATTGTGCAATGCTTGCACGACAACCGGAAATTCACCCAGACACGGAGAATTTGAATTTCGACAAAGGCCTGTATTTCCAGCGTGACAGATGCGAAGCTCGAAAAAATTACGCCTGTAGAAAGTCAGAAGATGAAGTTAAGATATGTCTCGAAAGAAATCCGACATTTTTAATTTAGTTTTCGCCCATGGCTTACAGTTGTAGTTGGTAAATATTTTAAGCGTTGAGGTACAACCACATAGAGGTGCCACAAATCTGAAAGAATAAGTTCATACGATGACACCGACTATCTGTGGATAACGGATAAACTAAGTAACGCAATTTTATCAAGCTTTCAGGCCTCTCTAAGTGAACAAGAGCAATATTTTCAATGGGATCCCAAATACTGAATATTTACTTGATCCATACAAGTAAGTCTTGTAGATTTCCGGTCTTCGCCAAACCCCTTTTACATTTTGCTATAACCTACAACCAAGTTCAGATATCGGTTCAGTATGCATGTTTACTCCAACTTCTCATCTCTAGTTGACTTCAGAGTAACTTGACCAAATTCCTCCTTTTAGCAGTAGGCTACTCTCGGCGATCTGCATGCTAGGCAAAAGAGCTAGTGACACTGAGAGGCGAACCTTTCGATCCAAGTTCCATGGTTTTGGCAAATTTTGCCAGCTAATCCGTCAAGAAAATAAAGGTCAAAATTAGATTCAACATGTCTCCTTACCCCAATATCGAATCTATAATCTAATCTTATCTCATTAGCTTTTACTTCCTTAATTTGAAATCCCCCCCCCCCCCCCGAAATGTAGGGCTAAATAGACCATCTTCAAACCTGACCTGTACGTTTGACCCAACGAGTCTTTATGCCAAGTCAGAATAAAATATCTCAGCCCCTTCGACAGTTATCGTGCTAACAGACGGACAGACGAACGGGCGGACGGACAACTTTTATGACGACAACCTATACGTGTTGTGATCATTAAAAGTGCTGAGACCGATGTCGGATCTCAGCCCTATTCGGTTAAACTTTAACGACATAGGGCGCATTCAGTTTTCATATATTTTGCGTCCAGCCGCCTCGTCGGAGAGCGGGACGGCTGGATATAGTCGACAAGCTCTAACAAGAAAATCGCTAATTTAACGTGGAAAGCAATGGTATTTTCGAAAACGACAGTTCTAAGTCATTTCATCGTGCAAAGATCATTTCTAGTAAGAGTTGTGCTGCAATATTTGGTCATCTTAGTGAGTTTCTGCCACCTTTCTTTGTAGCTTCTATTTCTGATTGGGTGATTTAGAAATTGGTTAATGTCCCACCGTAGTGGGGGGTATCCACAGAGTAGAAAATAACTACTAAAGAAATTAAGATTCAAGCTAAGAAAATTGGTAGCTAAACAGTTGGCTGAATAAGTATTTCTCGAGCCCATCTTGTGTTTTTATTTCCTGCTCAGCCGTGCACAATAGCAATGCCAGTCGGTCATATTTTTGTTTGATTAAGTGATTGTGATGTAGGTGGATCGGCGAAAAAAAAATCTCTACGTAATTTAAAATATCAGATGTTAGGACCGTTGGCGTCACCGAACTGACACCATTTGAAATCACCTTAACGGAGCCGATTTTTGTACCTGCTATGCCTGGCGCTTCTCAACCCGATAAGGGTCCCGCGTATTGTTTCCGAGGAGCTCACTGATTAGAAAGTACGGTTACACATTCTTTCCGTGTTTCTCATCAAAATTAAGGGGAGCCGCGAGCGGCTTTGATATTCAGTCGGGTGGGCAGCGGTGGGCTGCAAATTTTGTCTTTCTTTTTTTTAACAGTACAGTTTCAAAGATTCAGGTATGTTAGAATATGATACGATAAGATTTGTTTGCTCTAAGAACCAACGACCATGGCAAATACACAAACAATAAAGAAAAGCAAAAAAATCCAAAACAATCACCCCCTAGAACAGCTCAACCATGTATCAACCGTGACCTATGTTTTAAGCCGATGCTTTAGCTGGAAATGCACCGATTTAGAACAAAGCAAACGTTCTCTCGTCTTCTTTTATATGCAAATAACCCTACGAAAAAAAAATCTCAATGTTTCGCCAAAAGAGCATTCGATCTGTTTAAACAAGGATTCAGACTCAAGACTGATAAAAAAGGTGCTAGAAAATTACTTTTCTCTGTTATTTGCATCTTCCCTCCACGGCGTTCTGATCTTATCTCCCCCAGGGGAGGAAAATACAATAAAGCTTATACAGTTCAGAGAAGATGGAAATAAACTCAAGTACAAGGACCTACAGGTATGGTGTCCGGCAAACTCAAAGTGAGACCGGCACAAAGGAGTGAATTGATCTGGCGAAAAATACGGAGCAGACGCTCCTTGCTAGCGGATTCCATGTGTGCAAACAAATCCCAAATAGAAATATGAACCATTTCGAGCCGACAGGAACGAATATTGTAAACATTAGTGTACCCTTCCTTTCTGGACCAGAACAAATTATTCGCAACCAACAGAAAAATTAATCAACATTTAGCCAATAATCATGAATTATTCAGTTCGTGAGGCGTAACAGTTGCTTGATCATGTGCAAAAATTATGTCAAAACCTGACAACAAATTACTAAAAGAAAGAAATATTGTCGAACATTTAGCTGATTGGGGGATCCCAAAACGTTAGTTACGGGATACCTGTGACATCGTAAGCTTGTCCGTCTGTCTGAATTTCCGCCCGTCTGTTATTACGATAACTCTCGAAAGGGTGAGATGACCATAGTGAAATTTATTAACCCAAATAGCTTAAAGCTAGAAGAGGTCGTCGAAATCAGTTGGCCTAGCATAAGCAGTCAAAACAAGAGCTACGAGCTCATATGGCACTTGTTACGAGTAGGCACGGCTCGGTTATGTCAATGATATATCTAGTGTTTGCTAGGTGTCTTCCCACCAAGTTTCATCTCGATCCCTCCACTCAGAGCGTTTACCAAGATTTCCGGTTGCCCTCTCCAGCCCCCCCCCCCAAAAAAAAAAAAGTCACTGGATCCGGTCCGGATTGTAAATGGGTTGTCTGAGGCATGAGGTCTTTCCAAATATCAAGTTTCATCGAGATCCGGTCACCCGTTCAGAAGTTATAAATAACTCAAGATTCCGGATTCCCCCTCCCTCCACTCCCCCGACAGTGCCCGAATCGGCTCGGTCATGTCAATGATGTATCTAGTGTTTGCTAGGTGTCTTCCCACCAAGTTTCATCTCGATCCCTCCACTCATAGCGTTTCCCAAGATTTCCGGTTGCCCCCTCCAGCTCCCCCGAAAAGTCACCGGATCCGGTCCGGATTTTAAGTGGGTCGTCTGAGGCATGAGGTCTTTCCAAATATGAAGTTCCATCGAGATCCGATCACCCGTTCAAAAGTTATAAATACCTCAAGATTCCGGATTCCCCCTCGCTCCACTCCCCCCATAGTACCCGAATCGGCTCGATTATGTCAATGATGTATCTAGTGTTTGCTAGGTGTCTTCCCACCAAGTTTCATCTCGATCCCTCCACTCAGAGCGTTTCCCAAGATTTCCGGTTGCCCCCTCCAGCCCCCCCCCCCCCCCCCAAAAAAAAAAGTCACTGGATCCGGTCCGGATTTTAAATGGGTTGTCTGAGGCATGAGGTCTATCCAAATTTCAAGTTTCATCGAGATCCGATCACCCGTTCAAAAGTTATAAATACCTCAATATTCCGGATTCCCCCTCCCTCCACTCCCCCCACGGTGCTCGGATGGGGGAAGTGACTATTTCCAACTTAATCATTTGGAGTTCCTGATACGCCTGCCAAGTTTTATCGTCCTAGCTTATGTGGAAGGGCCCCGAACTAGCAAAACCTAGACAGACCGACAGACCGACGGACGGACAGAAATTGCGATCGCTATATGGCACTTGGCCGAAGGGCAAGTGCCATAAAACGTGTGGGACACAAATATCGAGCGGTGAACTACTGGCGTCACAAAGTGTAGAGGGTCCTGCACCTCCTTGCCTCCCGTTCCACCTCAGGCCCTGCCTCCGTGCGTCCTAGTGCACGCCAAAGAGTCCAGTGATTCCCCCCTCAAATATGCCACAGAAAAACGATGTAATAAATACCTGTAAATCGGTTTTCTCTCATTTTCATAGAACCAAAGGACAAGATACCCTCCAGCAAACGGATCCTCCGACTGAAACTGGGGATAACTTTCTCCCCCATTTTTGCGATAGTGAACTAAGGCACTTCTCTCGGTCGGTTTCCAAGAAAGGTCGGGGTGGTCTGTCGCTTCTACACTGACGTCACAAGGCAGTTCGATGTGACCTCCCACGACCCCAAACAACTCCACAGTCTGACCTGGAATAATAAAAAATTAGTTTATTTGCTAAAGTGACTGTCGGAACACAGCGCTTAGCTCTAAAAACAATTTATGAATTATCCATACTCCCAACCATGAAGAAAAATGATCTTCCTTCCCTTCGTTGTAATTATTACCGATACGTATGAGTTTAAGTTTGTGTTCTACCATTTACCCAAGAATCGCACCGTTCCAAGTGAAAGTACCCGTCTTGCTTAGCCTACTCTGCCTTTAGCCGAGTTTGCCGTTCACTTCAAAGTGATGTTTTGCGTTTTGGAAGACACGGTAGGCACGCCATGAGCTCTATATTATATATATATTCTGTGTTTGACTTATTTTATTTTGCTTGTTTGTTCCACTTTTAAACACTATGCATTCAGTTTTCAAATATTTTGCGTTCAGCCCTGGCGTTGAAGAGCGGGAAGGATGTATCGACTTGACAATCGCTAACAGAAAAGTCATTCATTTCACGTGGAAGGTAATGGTATAGGTTAGTTAACTCCTCAACGTGCACCTGACGTTCGACAGCCTGACGAGGACCCTTGCAAACAATGGCCGAAATATCGCTGCCAAAGCATCATAACTGACGTATAACGAACACTGCACTAACATGATATGTCTGCAAAATTTCACCGTGAAAGAAAATGTCCAGTAAGAGTTGTGTTTTAAGTAACCGCACCGAGCGCAATATGCATCTCATCTTACTTAATCCCTCGTGGATATTACAGCTCTACTTTTTGGGATCCCAAAACGTAAGTGACGGGATAGGCTACCTATGAATTCATAAAATTTGTCCGTATGTCAGTCTGTCCATCTGTCCGTCTTTAGGCCTGTTAGCACGATAACTCTCGAGGAGATTGAGGTCTTTTGCTCAAACTCGGCATGAGGACTATTTGAGTCAAAGAACAGGTCAAGTTCGAAGATTGGCATGTAGCCCTATAGTTAGGGTTTGTTATAGGAGGGTTTCAAATTAAGGGACGCAAAACATATTTTTTTAAAGCTACAGTAATAGTCAATTTGGAGGTTAGGAGACATGCTGAATTTGAATACGAAAATTATTTTTCTAGCCGGACAAGTAGTTCACCGGAAATCCGGCATAAACCGGAACATTGTGAAAAGTAAAAGTTTAATCTGAAGTTGATCAGATGTTCAGTTTAGGGGCAAGGAGACATGCTGAATCCGTTTTTGAACTTCATTTTCTTGCCGGACAAGTAGTTCGCCCGGAATCCGGCCGAAACCGGAAGTTTAGTATGAAGTTTTCAACCAAATGATATAGCCGATATAGGTTGAGGAGACATGCTCATGCAGCTCTCGAAAATACCAAAAAGTGTAAAAATAACAAAAAGTTTATGCGAGCAGTTTGGATATCTCCAAAGTCCTACCGGTATTTATTGGGCCAAAAAGGCAGAATGCACTCGACAATTTAAGTGTCTTAAAAATTAATAAAATTTATTGACTAATTTTTGGAAGAAAGGAAGGTGGCGATACCAGTCCCTACCCTACCCCTTTGTACATACAAGGCGAAACTTTATCGCGCTTTATTGACGAAGTCCACATTATTCTTTATTTCGTCTACGGAGTGCAGGCCGGCTGCGTGAGCCACGCGTAGGCTACTGATAAGGTCTCATAGGTACAGTGCTTCCACTCCAGAATTTTGAAAAACCGTAGACGTAGTTCAGAAATCAGGAGATTCAGTAATCCAAAAAATCCGGAGATTTATAAGGAGAAATTCTAGAATCAGAAGTTTCTAAAGAGATATTAGGAGGAAATTTTGTATTTAGATGGTTTATACGCCAAAGAGGGGAATATTCAAAGTATAGGTGTAGAGTGCAGGGGCATCGCAAGGGCATTTTCGTTGGGGGGGGGGGGGGGGGGTGCCGAGTCAAATCTCTGAACATGTTTACTGGATCCTGGAAACTGAGCATTCGAGCTTTAAATTATGGAAGATAAAGGATTACGTAGGAAGAGTAGGCTAACATTAAAGGGCAGCATAAAAACTATTTAGGCGGCGTTTTGGCGAAGACCACTTGGAGAATATATTGCCGGGCACGATTACAGTAACAACTTTTATCCAATATACCCAAGAGATTTTCGAAATACAATTTTTTTTTCTCCTGTGGGCTAAAATTTAACTGCTGCTCTTACAAATTCTATAATTTACCGTGGATTAAATACAAGACTCTAAGAAGTTCCAGAAACCGATGAAGCGACGTTGCGGCAGCAGCAGCTACTGCAGTCTAGTCAAAACTGCCTATGATCACATGAAGTGAGCGCCGCAGGCGAGATTTATTTTAAGTTAGCTTTTTCCTGCCAAATTTAACTTTTTCCATCGAGATTCCAGGTTCGGTGATGAGTTCCAACCTCCAAACCATGCTTGACAAAATAATAATTAAGAATATATAGCAGTTCGGAAAAATAAGGAGAAAATTAGGTAGAAGAATAGCGAAATATCAGTAGAAAATCAGTAGATCAAGAGACTCAAAAATAAATCAGTAGGAGACCTAAAAAAAAGGTAGATCTCCTGATAAATCAGGAGAAGTGGAAGCATTGCATAGGTACAGGTAGGCGTTAGTCTTGGCAGTCGTGGTCTGAAAGGGGCTGAGATATTTTGTTCAAACTTGGAATGAGGACGACTGCCAAGACTAAGGCCTACCTGTACCTGTGCAGTGCTTCTACTTCTCCTGATTTATCAGGAGATCTACCTTTTTTTTAGGTCTCCTACTGATTTATTTTTGAGTCTCTTGATCTACTGAGTCTGAAAGGGGCTGAGATATTTTGTTCAAACTTGGAATGAGGATCCACTGGATGTACAGGCCAAGTTCGTAGATGGGTTCTGTAGCACCCCGATGAAAAATTTGTAGCCTGCGTAGTAGTATGGTAGTAGTACGAAAATTGTGCACGTAATACTATGTAATAACAAAGAATACTATGATTTAATGTGCCTCAAACTGGTCCAATCTTATGTAGTAGTATCTAGTGGCATCCACTCTTGCTAATAGTAGCATATAGTAGTATGCAGTAATACGGTAGCCTTAAAGTAGAAGCATGTAGTAGCATCGTTAGTACTGCATGCTACTTTTTCGTACTACTTCATAGTACTATTCCGAGAAAAAAAAATTCTTCGGGCCTACATTTAGAGGTGGGGGAGAGGGGTTCAAATTAAGGGTAAATAATATGTTTTTTAAGCTAATGAGATAGTCGTTTAAAGGGTAAGGAGGCATGCTGAATCCATATCTGAACTTCGTTTTCTTGCAGGACAAACTATTCACCCAGAATCCAGCCGAAACCGGAAATCTCGTTGAAGCTCAAAAGTTGTTTTTCTAAGTCGGTTAGTAATTCGGTATCGGGGTAAGGAGACATGCTGAATAAAAGTTTGAAATTTACTCTGTTGAGCTGGCGAAATATACCAAAAATGGAAATTTCTATCGAAAGGTTCACCTCTCTTGTCACAAGCTCTTTTGCTCTGCATGAAGTTCACTGGGAATACTGCTAAAACGAGGAATTCGGTCATTGTAAAGACTTTCCTGAAGTCGATTAGAGACTTGAGTTGGAGTAAGCTAAATGTGCCTGCTGAATTCATATCTGAACTTAGTTTTCTTATTTCATTATTTGTCTCATCTGATTAGTGGTTTGGCCGTAAGTTCTCATAGTAAGTTTTCAAAAAACAAAACGGTAAAATTCAAGCGGTTGATTATGGATAAATGCAAAATCTTAAAGGGGTCTGGCGAAGACCTAAAATCTACGAGATTCGATTGTCTGGATCAAGAAGTTCAATAAATATTTAATTTTTGGGATCCCAACGAAACCTTTGGTCTTATTTTGGTTGGTGGCAAAAAATATCAGTTCCATCATTCTCATTTACTTAACCTCCCTCAACCCGTGGAGACTTTCTAGAGCAAAAGCTTTCTAGCACTTTCAAGAGCAAAAGCTTTCTAGCAGCTCGTGGTTTCGATCCACGGACCTCTGGGTTATGGGCCCAGCACGCTTCCACTGCGCCAAGCTGCTTGGAAAACATTCCCGGGAATATCTACAGATCCTGTAACAACGACCGCATCATTCAAACAGACCGAACAACGTTCCAATCTTAAACGAACCAAAGGAACAGATAGGGAGCAAATCTTTGATTTGTGAATTAATATAAAGTCAATCTGTGAATTTTTCGGACCAAATATTTCTAGCAGCTCATGTTCGCCAATCCCCGGGCAAAAATACCAGTCTAACACGTTCTCTGAAAGTTCAGTCCTTGTAATATTCAAAAAGCAAAAGTACTAGCAGCTCGTGGTTTCGATCCACGGACCTCTGGGTTATGGGCCCAGCACGCTTCCACTGCGCCAAGCTGCTTGTATATTTAGAGAGACATGTCTACTATAATGAGCGCTCAGTTGTTGATAGAAGTCAGATTATTAAGGCCAGCATAGGTGAGATAGCAAATATGGATAAAACCAAGAGGGGAGGTAAACCGGGGCTACCGCCAGAGGAACTGAAATACGCTGAAGGGTATGGTAAGCTTGTGGGAGGATTCTTCCATTGAGGGAAAATATATAGGGACAGATAAGTCTCGTTTTGGTCTACGTTCTGGTCCTTCCTTTTGCTCTTTGTGCTTAATTTTCCATTCCCATATGACTACTTCAGCGGCGAAAAACAGTGGATAATAATAGGTCTTTTACCTAGAAACGGGAAAAAATTCTGAAATCGACCAACCTATCAGAAACTTACTTCGTTATTCACTCGGTTACTGAAAGTTCAACGAGATATTTCCTTCCTTCTTTTTACTGCACTGTTTTTCTTCCTGTCCAAATACGCAACAAAATATAATGAATTTGTTATATTGCGAATTCATTATACATACACCATGTGCCCGGTGCCGCGGGTCTGCTACGTGTTAAAATATTAATATTAGCATATTTAGAAGCACTGACAAATGGTTCGTCTAATTCAGGTTCGGCACCGCAGCTGGCAAAGATGGATTCGGCTGGTGCCGGTCGTACACCAAGTGTCCGGGAGTTCGTAACCCATAGGATGTATCGAGGGATGTATATTAAAGTCGAAAGGACACGTACAGAAACAAGAAAAACCTTCGCAACTTAAATAAACTTTAGAAACTTCTTTTTCCTGACACTTGAGTGCTTGTTTCACGTATGTCGAAAAATTCCACAATAAGATTACCGATTTCAAGATACGGGGAAACAAAACCGCTCAAGGCTTTGTTGGAAAAAATTGAAATTTTCGATCAGTTCCTTGTAACGAAGAACGGTTGGGAAAATGACGAAGAGGAGATACCAAAAGATCGGGGCTATGCCTTAGGCTATGAATGAAGCACACATGACTGGATTTAATAGGTGTGATATTTATCTGGTTGCGTATCCTGCTTTCTATTTGCTATGCAAGGGCTTTCTAGCTTTCCAGTGTCACCCGGACAGCTGCACGGAATAATGACACAAGAAAACAATACCAGATCCTGAAAGAAGCGACCGGAAAGAAAACCGGTTTATCTGACACCATAAGAGACAACCGATGGCTCGACAGTAAGAGATATTCCTGTAAGAGTGGAACGTTGGCGAGATCACTTCACAGAACTCCTCAATCCCACCAGACATGCTAGAAGTCAGTTGTAAATGCCACACATTGTGCCGAAGGAGCCCTACGAAGTCAATGTCTCCTCACCGACTGCTGAGGAAATCGTTGAGGCTATCAAAAGCCTTAAAGCACAATGGACACTTCTAATGCTTTACTTTGTATTAAATGCTTCACAAATCAACATTTCCGACTTCCTTTAGAAGGCGCTACGGAAATCGGCCATTTTCTTGTTATCCCTTGTCTTTACCTCTCTGGTATTTCGGCGATCCAAATCTTAACAGCTGCGGTATCGTGGCAGGAAATTCAAAAACTCCCAGCAATGCTTGATAGGAAAGGATATATTTAATATGTCACCAAAGTCAAGCCGCAGATGCCTCGGTAGATGCAGTTTGCCTGATTGTTCTAGTGTTTCATCAGAAGTTCCATGGCTTAAAGTGTCTATTAAAAGTTTTTCTTTGTGGAATAGTGTTGTGAAGCTTGATTAGCTTGCTTTATAAAATGTACCAGAATATGCAATAAGCTTATAAAAAATAACATAGCCACAAAAATCATTCAAAAACAAATAACCTATTCAAATCTGACTTATACAAGCTGATTTATGCATAAAATAAAGATCTACTAAGTATTATAAGAAACATCACTTTTATTTATGTCCAAGCTAGTAAATCCTGCATGTACTGGCCCAAAAAATTACGCTTTGAAATATCACAGAGAGGAAACTGTTGAAAAAGCTGCTGATCTAGGGCGTAATCATTGTTCCTAGGTTGTTACAGAGTGGGACTGGGATAGTTTGATGTGCCCATTGAACTTTAAGCGCCACAAATCCCCTTCCTGCCGAAATTTTCAAAGCCTGCCCTCGACTTCTCGCAAGCCAACTTCAGCCCCTCTACAAGAAAGTCTGGAAGAAAAATCCTTCCCAAGCGACTGGAAAATCTCATTAGTTCTACCATTATTCAACAAGACCAAAGGTTCCGATGGGATCTCAAAGCGTCCTGGCATATCTGGAAGTACCCTAACTCGCAAACACCGGGCTAACCGACTGACTGAAATGTGATCGGTATGCACTTGGCCGGAAGGCAAGTACCACAAAAACTCCTTGGAACATACCATTTTAAAACCTCGATGGGTTGAGAACTTCAGCATTTCACAGACAGCGAAGAAATAAAACCGAAGTGTTCCTCTCACAACCTCGCTCACAACACTTTAGTCGGTGTAGGCGAACAAAGCTTGCTGCAACAATTCACGTTGCCCAGTCAAAGTAGGTCTAGTTTGACCTGTACTTTGATCCAAGGAATCCTCACACCAAGTTAGAACAAAATCACAGTCCTCTTCGAGAACTACCGTGCTTACGACTGACGGACATACTGACAACTTTCCGGCATCACGTCACTTATGTTTTGGGGTCCCAAAACATGTTTAGGCCAATGCCCTCATCACGACGGAATTTTCGGGGTATAAATAGATAGCAAGAGTCGGGATGTGACAAGCGTACGACATGTAACAATTAGTGTGTCGGGAAATTGCTGACTCTTTTGTTCCGGAATGCCTCGTCGACCTCTGGGACTGACATGAATAATTAAGGGCGTTCCGTGGAAAGAAAAATGTCTTAGAACATTTCCGGAATTGCCGAAGCACTTCTGTCAACACTTTGGAAAGGTGTCACAAGCGGAATTAACAAGACCAAAGGTTTCGATGGAATCCCAAAAATTTAATGTTTATTGGACTTCTTGATCCAGACAATCGAATCTTGTAGATCTCTTGAGTTCTTGCCAGTCTCCTTTAAGATTTTGCTATTTATTCCCATGATCAACTGCTTGAATATGTACTAATTTTTGTTTACTGTTTTGGAGTTTTTGTCCACTCACAGCTAAACAACTAATAAGATGAGAAAACCAAGTTCAGATATAGATTTTTAGCATTTTTACTCCAGTATCTCATCTCTAATCGACCTCAGAAAGGTTCTTTACTTTGACTAAATTTTTCGTATTTAGTAGGATTCCCGGCTAACTGCGAAGAAGAGAACCTTTCAATACAAATTTCCGGGTTTTCGCAAATGTAGCCAGCTTATCTATCAAGGAAATAAAGTTAAAAATTCGATTCAGCATGGCTCCTTACCCCGATACCCAATCTCTAATAGACTTTAGAAACAACTCCGGCAACTGTCCGGTAAGAAAACGAAGTTCAGATATGAATTCAGCGGGCCTCCTTACCCCTAAGACGACTATCTCATTAGCTTATTAAATATACTTTTTACCCTTAACTCTGTACCACCTTCTCTGCCTCCAAATATAGGGCTACAGGACCCATCTACGAACTTGGCTTGTACGTTGCCACTGCATCCTAGTACGAAGTTTGAACGACATATATCACGCCCTTCGACCCCGACACGACGGACTGCCATGACTAAACCCAAAGAATATGTACGCTAAGTGTAAACTATCTTTGATTAAACCCCCCAAAAATGTGTGCGTTTATACACGCGACGACGAAGAGCTTTCTCCTGTATGGATAAAGGGATAGATAGGGTAAGGGCTGGTATAGTTTTTTTTTTTTTTAAATTGGTCGACAAATTTGATTAAACTTTTCACAAGACAGTTGACGAATGCATTCTTCCCTTTTGACCAGTAAATGACAGTTGGGACTTAGGAGCTGAGTAAACTGATTGCATACACTTTTTGTTTATCTTTAAACAGACGCAACAGCATGTCTCCTCGCCCTATAACGACTATATCTTTGGGTTTTAAAACTTCATGCTAAATTTCCGGATTCCGGGCGAACTACTTGTCCGGCGAAAATATAATTTTCATGTTCGGATTCAGCATGTCCGTTCATTCTTGAATCATACACCTAAACAACTTCCGATTCAACTTTTACTTTTTACAAATTTTCCGGGTTTTGCCGAATTCCGGGGTGAAGTACGTGACCGACGAGAAAACACCTTTCATATTCGGATTCAGCATGTCTACTTATCTCGTTAGCTTTTAAAAAATATTTATTTTCGCCCCTTAGTCTGAAACCCCTCCCCCACTCGTAAATATACAGCTTCGGCGCCCATCAAAGAACTTGACCTGTCACTTGACCCAAAAAATCCTCACACCAAGTTTCTTCAAAATATCTCATTCCCTTCAAGAGTTATCGTGCTGACAGACGGACGGACAGACAGAATGACGGACAACTTTTACGAAGTCATAGTTATCCCTCCACTTACGTTTCGGACCCCAATAAACCAAGGCTAAAGGCATGGATTAGTTTGCATTTCTTTTTAATCGCGTCACGTAGATCGGACACTAGGCCATCTGTCCTCAATTTTTCAACGCTAACCTGTGTGCTGGATTTAGTCCGACCTTGGCAGTGTGACTAACGATATCAAATGAATTCCCTTGCGGAGGGGAAAGGAATTCCCTAAGGCTCATGTAGGCTACCAAAATTTGTACTAAACTCCCGAGAGTAGGCTCACCGGCCTAGGTATTGTCAAATAATGAAGCTGAATGAATTATTCGAGCAATTCGAACAGGTGTTACAAGCGGAATTTACAAATTGAGACAAACTATGCCTTTCTTGGCTCTTTGTTTTTGCTGTGAAAGGATTATTTGGCTTTCTTTTTTACTAATACCGTACTTAATTAAAAATAAAAACAAAAAACATCTATCTACCTAATTATTATAGCCCAACAGTTTTTGCTGCGAAGTATATAAGTTTATTTTTTTTTCTTGACTAATGCTTGGTTAAAAATAAAAATAAAAACTATTCATCTATATAATATTGATAGCCTACTCGAAAATAAAACGTGAAGTGTGGCCGCAATCTGTGTTCGGCTTCACCGATGAAAGCCTGCCGAGTAAGTTTACTCAATTGCCTTTACAGGGTAATTAACAAAACCTGAACGTCGACATTAAAACTTATACATGTTCATAAAAGATGTGATGTTCTGTTGGAAATTGGAATATAAAAATAAAACGTAATGGTTGATTTTAAAGTTGTAAACTTCCTCCTTAGAACATTTCGGGCGTAATCAATTACATAGGAACCATGAGGAAGGGGGACTGCACTGTCAGGGGTTTCATAACAAGGCCAGAGGTATCAATGGGATCCCACAAATCTATTTCATTAGCTTTTAAAAAATATTTTTTGTTTCCCTTAATTTCAAAACCGTCCCGTACTTTGACCCAAAGAGTCCTCATGCCAAGTTTGATCAAAGTACCTCAGCCCCTTCGAGAGTTAGCGTGCTAACAGACAGACAGACGGACAACTTTTACTAAGTCATAGATATCCCTCCAATTACGTTTCGGGATCCCAAAAACAAAGACACGGATACGCAGTTCCAACAGATAACTCCCTACATACTATCCCTTATTCTTGTTGAAAAATTGTTATGATGCTTTTTTGGGGGGATACCAAAACGTAAGTGACGGGATACCTATGATTTCGTTAAAGTTGTCCGTCTGTCCGTCCGTCTGTTAGCACGATAACTCTTGAAGGGATTGAAATATTTTATTCAAACTTGGCATGAGGACTCATTGGGTCAAAGTACAGGTCAAGTTCGTAGACTAGCCATGCAGCCCCATTTCTAGGGGTGGAGGAAGGGTTTCAAAAGAAATGTTTAAAAATAAAAATTAGACAGTCAATCTAGGATCAAGGAGACATGCTGAATCCATATCTGAAACCTATTTTCTCGGCAGTCAATTGGTTCGTCCGGAATCCGGCCGAAACCGAAAAAAAAAGTAAAAGTTTTATTTAAAGTTGATTAAATGTTCGATTCGTGAGTAAGAAGACATGCTGAATCCGTATATGACATTTTTTTCCTACCCGGACAAGTAGTTAGGACAAGGGTATAAGCTTTATTTTAAGTTGAGTTAATGCTCGGTTTAGGGGTAAGAAGACACGGTCTGAAAAAGAGGTCTGCAAACCTATTTTCACGCCGGACAACTAGTTCGCCCGGGATCCGGCCCTAAAACCGGAAAATCTTAGAAAGGTTTATCTGAAGTTGATTAGAGATTCGATGTAGTGGTAAGGAGGCATGCTGAATTTTTAGTCCAAGCTTAATCACCGCAATAACAGCTATATCCTAGTAAAAATAAATCTGTTAGGTTGGCTTTGGCATTCGCTGTGCTCCACATCTTAAGAATCGCAGTATTATATCGCAGTATTATATCGCGGAATGCTGTATAAGTGGCAAAGCCGCGCAACATTTCAGCTTTTTTTGACAGCCTCAACTTGTCGATGAAGCTTGACCCGTCGCTCTTTCGAATCTGTATCGATCATTTGCTTGAAATCTTTTCTGACACTTCGGACCAACGGATCCTGGATACGGTACAACAAGTGCGCAGCGGGAGTCTATTGAAAGCTACAGGTAAAAGGAAAGCAGACAGAGAGCTTTCCTCGAGTCTCTGAAAGGTTGTTATTTATCCAGCATTCTTGCGCACTTCAAATACAAAGGTTGAAAGGATCAGTTATAAAGGTGAGATCATAAACAGAGACGAACAGAGAGGGGGAGAGCTTTAAAGTTGAACTGAAAAGGCAGCTTAATTTTACATTTAATACTTGAATACACTGAATTATTTAGAGTCATCGATGGAATTTTGGATTTTTTCACCCGGGGCTTTATTAATAACGTTCAGAGTGTGCGCTGCTTGCTCCACAACCAAAAATTTACCCAGACGCGGAGTAGTTAAATTTAAACAAAACAATTCTAAGCTCCGATACTAAGATACGTCTTGCAAGGGATCTGACATTTTTATTTTATCTTTCAGCAATGGCTTACATTTTTTGTTGGTAAATCTTCAAACGTAGGAGAACAAGCACATAGAGGCACCACAAATCCAAAAGAATACGAAGAAATCGATAATCTGCGGATAACGGACTGACGAAGTAACACACTTTTTTCGAGTTTTCAGGCCTATCTAAGTGAATAAGTGAGGTATAAGCCTATAACTAACTTGACGGATCTTAGTCTTATTCAGGTAGGCTACTATAAGCTATAGCTACAGGCACTCCAATAAGATACCGCATGTAAAATTTGCGTCCCTACGGGACAACCTGCAGGCGACGCGTCAAAATTAGGGCGGGAAGGATCTTACAGGAAAATGGAACTGTGCGTGCACGTTGTTTTAATGCCTCATATTCCAGAGCCTCGTTTTTGTTGCATGCTGCAGGTCCACTTCTCGGCCGATTCCGGGCTGATTTCTACATCCGTTTTTGCACTGCAGCGCTTCCGAGGAAGACGGCAGCGCTTCTCAAGAATCACCGACTTGCTTACCGATCAAGTCCGTGCTTCCCTGCAAGATGCTGCAGCGCTGCCGCTTCAACCAAGAAAAAGGGAATCCAAAAACACATATTGTGCAAAAGCAAAGAAGTGCTGCAGCAGCGATGCGGCAGCGCGATTGCAACAAAAACGAGGCTCAGTTCAGGGACGTCATGCGGTTTAGTTCCTACTAGCCTCCTAGTGATCTTCCCCCATCTTCGACGGTCATCCAAACCTCTGCTAGGGTATGTGTTTGATTATATTTCTGAGAATAAAAAGTCGCTTTCAAGTGTCGAGATAGCACCACAAGTAAAAGCTGTACAATTCTATACATATTTTTTTTTATAATAGTAGCCAAGAATCATAAGAATAGAAATTACAGAAGGGCCATTATTTCAATATACGCTGGAGAGGACGAAGACCCAGCAGCAGCTTCCAAGGACTGTACCCAAGACAAAATTAAACTGCCCCTTGAAATTGGCCTATACTGAGTTCACAAATAAACAAGACCAAAGGTTTCGGTGGGATCCCAAAAATTCAATATCTGATCCAGACAACTGGGTCTTGTCGTAGCCAGATCCAGTCATCGCCAGACTCCTTGAACACTGATACAATTAAAATCCAGAAACAGATTAAGGCCGAATAGCTAATCATCTGAGAAAACCAAGTTCAGATATGGATTGAGCATGTGTATTTACCTCTATAAGTCACATCTATTTTGACGAAATCTTCCTGCCACTTCTGCTAACTTCTCGGTTTCGGCCGAACTCAAGAACTACTTGTCCGGCGAAAAAAGAAAGCTCAAAAACGAACTCAGGGTATCTTCTTATAATTATTTTCAGGCAGTTTAAATTACCGCCCAAAAAATAGACGTCGAAAATGGGTCGGCTGTGTGGCACACAATTGAAGGTTGGCTTTCCCCAATAATGAACATCTAATCAACTTCAAATAAAAATTTAACTTATAACAAATTCCGGCCGGATTCCGGTCGAACTATATGTCCGGGTAATATATGATTTTCACACACGTATTCAGCATCTCTTCTTACCCCTAAGTCGGTTATGTAACCAACTAGAAATAAAACTTGAACTTCTAACCATTTTCCGGTTTGGGCCGGATTTCGGGCGAACTACATGTCCGGGTAGAAAATTGTTTACATATAAGTGTTCAGCATGTCTTCTTGCCCTAAATCGAACATCTAATCAACTCCAAATAAAACTTTTAATTTCAACAAACTTTCCGGTTTGGGCCGGATTCCGGGCGAACTACTTGTCCATCTTTTTCGCCATCGTCTTTAGCATGTCTTCCTACCCCTAAATCGAACTTCTAATCAAATTCAAATAAAACTTTTACTTTTAACTAACTTTCCGGTTTCGGCCGGATTCCGGACGAAATACTTGTCCGATGACAAAATGGTTTTCACCATCGTGTTCAGCATGTCTTCTTACCCCATAACCGACTATCAAATTAGCCGTTCCAAAATACTTTGTTTGCCCCTTAATTCGAACCCCCTCCCCCACCCCTAAATGTAGGGCTACAAAGCCCATCTACGAAATCGACTGGTACAACAACCCAACGAATCCTCACACCAAGTTTCATCAAAATATCCCATCCCCTTCGAGAGCTATCGTGCTTACAGACGGACGGACGGACAGACGGACAACTTTTGCGATGTCATAGGTGTCCCTCCACTTACGTATTGGGATCCCAAAAAAAAAAAAAAAAAAAAAAATTCAATTAACGTACCTCACACAAATTCTAGCTTTTAATGAACGAAAAACTCATTGCCCGTTAAGATTGGCCAAGAAGACCTAGATGGAGTTTACATACATTAAACAAGACCAAAGGTTTCGATCGGATCCCCAAAATCCAATATTTGATCTAGACAATTGGGTATTGTCTTCGCCAGGTCCAATCTTCGCCAGACTCCTTGAAACATTTTTAATATCAAAATTCAGAAACAGATTAAGGCCAAATAGCTAATCATCTGTGTAAACGAAGCTCAGATATGGATCCAGCCCGTGTCTAACTTCTGCCAATTTTCAGATTTCGATTGAATTCCGGAACTTTTTGTCCGGTGAAAAAAGAAAGCTAAGAAACGAATTCAGCGTATCTTCTTTCCTCAATATCGAACATCTTATCAACTTCGAATAAAAATTTAACTTATGACAAATTTTCCGGTTCCATCCGGATTCCGGGCGAACTATATGTCCGGATTTTCATATCCGGATTCAGCATCACTTCTTACTCCTAGATCGGATTTTTAATCAACTAAAAATAAAACTTTTACTTTCAACAAATTTTCCGGTTTTGGCCGGATTCCGGACGAACTACATTTATACAGTAGTGTTCAGCAAGTCTTCTTACCCCTAAATCGAACATCTCATCAACATCAAATAAAAAATTTTACTTTTAACAAACTTTCCGGTTTTTGGCGGATTCCTGACGAACTATTTGTCCAGCGAGGAAATGGTTTTCATCATCGTGTTCAGCAAGTCTTCTTACCCATAATCGACTATCACATTAGCGGTTTCAAAATATTTTGTTTGCCCCTTAATTTGAACCCCCACCCCTAAATGTAGGGCTACAAAGCCCATCTACGAACTTGACCTGTCCGATGACCCAACGAATCCTCACACCAAATTTCATCAAAATATCTCATTCCATTCGAGAGTTATCATGCTTACAGAAGGACGGACGGACAACTTTTGCGATGTCATAGGATAGATACCCCTCCACTTATGTTTTGGGATCCCAAAAACACAAAAACAACACAATTCAATGTGAACTCTCACGATACAAGAACAATGTAAGAAAATGGATATATTAACATGTAAATGAGTCGTATAGGTTGTGATCTGTTGAAAGAGCTTTCAAACTGCGGTTCAATACCCAAAATTCCAAGTCGAAAGCCCGACCTAAAATGTCGCACCTTCAACTATGTAGAAAATAGAACGATAAGCGCCACTGGTGAAAGTTTTGGAAACATTTGGAATTTTCTGTAACTGATTCTTTTTTGCTCAAATACAACTTTCCCACAAAAATGTTAGCTTTTAATGTACCTCAAACTTCAAACCCCAGAATCACAAGTCGAAGGCCCCACCTAAATATCGCGCCTTTCAACAAAATAGTACGAAAAGCTTCACAGGCCCTTAAGATATTTTGACAGACGCTGTTACATGGACTCTTGACGGAAAGAGCCAGGTCGAGTTCGACGATGGGATGGTACCATTTAGAGTGGCGACGAAGGGATTAAATTGTAGACGACAAAGTATTCCTGTCTAATTTAATTCGAAACTTGAAAGTGGATGAAAATACATGAATAAGGAAGGAAATGCTTATTGTACTTCCCGTGGAGGACGAAAAATTCGGCCGGAGCCCGGTAAAAGAATATGGGGTCGACTGAATCCACTGTAGGCTTCTTTCTAAATCATGCCACCACCTTTATCCCACTATACCAAGTAGCCTAATGGTCTGAAACAGTGTCTTGAAAGCGGGTGAGCTAGGAGGTGAGCTAGGAACTGTAAATACGAAATGCATCCGAGTTACCTCCTTCAATGTGCAACGACTTTCTCAACTTTTCCTGAATCTATTCAAGTAACTCCCATTATTTTTTCTCTTTATGTGTACGTTGCAATAACCATTTCTACCATCCCTATCCGACTTAGTTTATTTATGCCGATTCGATCCGTCCTTTCGTGTTCTCTTCTCTTTGCTTATATATTGTGTTAGTGTGTTGCAATAACCTTTTGTATCACGTCACGCCTATTATGTCTGTGTTTTTTTTTTTTACTTTTTCCTTCTCTCCCTGCTGCTTTGATTTTTTACTGCAGCACAATTTCATTAAAACCTAAACGAGCGGTTTCCTTTACTGCCGAAAAACAAGAGCTGTAAACTCATATGGGACACAGAAGGTAGTAGTAACAGCTAAGATTCTTGCTATGTTGAGGCACAGATGATTACGGACCTTTCGGATTCATGAAAATGTATAGTTTAGTAAAAATATGCCATGATATTTACGGTTACAATGCGCAATTTAAGGTGGCTACGAATCTATTTTTATAGACAAATGCACTGGTACACAAATGACAATGGGCCCTTGAGTCACGACAGTAATCATTCGCTGAAAAAGCATTACTTTTTTGCCTTTGGCGGCGCGGCTAAGATGCGCACTTTAAGGGGTTCGAACTGAATTCCAAATACTTGGGGCACAGATGATCATGGGCCTTTCGGGATCCTAAAATAGTTTAGTTTCATAAAAATGTGTCTTCAATTAACCGGCGGGTTATAAATAAATTACTTACTTACTTACTTACTTAATTTTGCTGTAACATTGTTTTTTTAAATATGTTAGAATTCATTTGTGAGCAAAACCCTTGGGTCAAAAATTATCACGGGCCCTTAGGAATCAGGAACTTTTGGTCAAATATTTTTTCACTTTGCAGTTAAGATAAGCACTTTAAAGAACTAAAATTCACATACTTAAGGTACAAATGATCATGGGCCCTTGGGGGGTTATGAACGTCTGAACGTGTTCAAGAGATCAGAAACACGTCCTTTTGTCAACTGTCAAGTTTCCCTCGGATCCGACCAAACGTTCATAAGTTATGCACGAGATTCTGGTAGTCCAGATCCCGATTCCCTCCACTCCCCCGAAGATAGTCGAATCGGGGAAATGACTGCTTCCAAGTTAATTGATCGGGTCTCCAGTACATCAGCCAAATTTTACCGTCCAAGTGCATCTGTAAGTACCTTAACTTGCGATCACTGGATTTCCGGAAAACCCCTTCCAAGACCCCCAGTGCGCCTATCCGGTCCATTTCTGTCAAAAATATATTTAAATCTTGTCCTTGTTCTTCTCACCAAGCTTCATCCCGGTCCCTCCACTCTAAGCCTGTTCCGACATTTCCGACCCCCTCCACCCCCCAGATCTATCGGGTCTGGTCCGGACACAAACGTACATCCGTGACACGAGCTCTGCATGCCTCAATATTCTGGATTTTCCCT